>JARFTL010000013.1:0-1200000 GCA_030407095.1 Macrocybe indica
TGTCAGATCAGCGGTCAGGCCCCGACTTGAACCCGGGTAATGGTCCGATTTCTGAATTAATGGCTCGTCTGTCATCCCAGGCCCCGTTGTCTCGCACGAATATCATATGCACACTAGGGGGCGACGGCGTCGTCGCGTTCATGCCAGCCATTCACAGAGACCAATCAAAGAGCGTAATAACAATTGCCGATCATGAGCGCCATCACAACCGGAATGACTTCCTGCCGCTGTTGCATGTCCCTGCCGTCGAACTTCAGGGCGCGATACGCGACACGACGGGTGCAGGAGATTGCTTTACCGGATATTTTGTGCAGGGCCTGATGGAGTACGGGCCTGACGCTGTCGTCGGAAAAGAGATAGGGTTGAAAGCGGTCGAGAAGATCCTCAACATCTGTGTTCAGGTAAGTCATAGACTCCTGTGTTTCATGTAGCTCTTCTTCGGGATTGTCATTAATTTTAAGGACATATCCTTCCCAGGCTGCAGGCATATGTTGTGAGAGGCAAGGTACCATCGATAGCATTCCAACAAGAGCCGAAGTGGAAGCCAGAATGTCTTCGAATTGACCATACGATTGCACGCATAAAGGGTAAATGTACAGTGCGATACAAGCGGAGGGAATTAACGATCAAACTTGCTCTGCAATCTGAAAAACTTCAAGCTCAGACGATCTTGGATAGGATCTATGATCCTGATGCTCCAGGGCGTCTCTAGCGCGTCCTTGAACTCCTTCGACCCTATCACCGCGTCTCTGTCCCATTCATAAACTGTGGCGTACTGACAGGGCTCGTTCATTACAACGAGGCCGTCGTCACGTCTGCCTGCCAGCTCTACGAAGTCGACGAGCCTGAAGCGCCTCGCGCGCAAGAACCCAGGCACCTTGGACAACTCCTCAAGATGCTCCTTCGCGTACCAACTGTTCACCTCTATTTCCGTCTCCGGTGTCGTCGGCAACTCCGCGACAAGCACAAACGGCGCCGGTTCGGCATCACGATTGGCCGGGTCGGTGCCAGGTTTTTCGAACGTGAGAAAGTGTGAGTAGACTCGGCGATTGAGCATCGCGAGGTTGGCTATGATGTGCTTCTCGTTTTGCGATGCTTTGCCAGCGAGGGATTTGTACGCTTCGGACTGCATGACCTCGGGGGAGGTGAGGTCGTACAGCGCGAGATAGCTCGGACGCTGGGAGGCGTCGGTCTGCTTGTACCGCACTGCGTTGATAAACCCCGGCGTGGCGAGTCGGGCAGGGACGTGCTCGGTGTCGTACCAGTCTGTGCACATCGTCAGTCTAATATCTACCTGACGAGAATATGAAACGGAACTGGTCTACCGTTGAACTCTTTATCGGAGATGTCTAGCCCGCACTCGCCTAGCACAAACAGCAAACCTTGGTTAGTGGTGGTCATCGCGGACGTTGGGTGTTTGTGTATGCTGAGGTTAAGAGCTGAGAGCAAGAAAGCTTGGGCTACTTTCGAGCTAAATTTTCGCGATACCTGCGTTCGTAGTCCAATCGGCTGTCGTCGATTTTCAACGCCTTCTGGGCCTGATGCTCATTGGATGTCTGAACACTGATAGCAAATAATGCCCAACACTTTCATTCGGGCCACTGCGCATTTGAGCAGGCCTTATCCATATCAACGATCCAGCACGCAAAATTGACAAGTGAGACGATTTTCGATCTTGGCCGATACTGGACTTTTTTTGCTTGTCTGTTGGTTTCCAGCCGACGACATGCCCATTCATGTTCCGTCCCCATGCCCACACGTATCGTTAACGAAAAATGCGGGAACCCTGCGTATTGAAAAACTCGGGTCCGAAGTGGAATGAATTCAGCCAGTGTATACGGAGCATGCACGACGCAAATACAACTGTTTAGTAGTGGCAAGGATTACTTGTCTTTTTGCTTACCGCCCGTTGGGCACTCCATCTCCGGGAACCATCCATCAAATCTTTGGAATCCTGCACTCCGTACACATGGTAGAAGGTGGTCTGAAAAAATTTCTTAACGTAAGGGTAAATTGCAAACCCGTCTCAAAAGCGTTAAGATCTTGGTCATTGGGCGGCGCAGGAGTTGTTCCTGATCATCTGGGCCGGAGCCTCCGTCGTGGAAAACCATCTGAAGCGAGAGGAAATATCTGAGAAAGTTCACCTTTTCCTGTCTGCGTCCTTTCACTCAAAGATCAGAATGAGAAGTGGGGTGGCCGTAATTGACTACCTAGCTCACGAGCAGATCGTTGCCCGAAACGTGAGTAGCTTGGGTGTGCCTTTCGCAGAAAACCTCTTGCTGCAAGCAGATTATCGGCTGATTCTGCGGCCGAATACCACTCCTGGAACATGAGTGTCGCTGTTTACGCGTGAAGAGCGCTAACGTCTGCCGTTTGGCGGGGCGTACGTAACACCTAAGAGAAGAGAGACGTTCTTTTCGGGTAGTTGGTAAGCCATTTCGTAGCACCAATAGCTTTCCTCGCAGAATCATAGCCTTTGAAATGAGGTTGGCGCCGCAGCTAGCGATGACGAGAAAGACAGTCCAGAAACGCAACACTCTTCCATTCGACCTCAATGGATGTTTCGACAATGTTGGCAATTGACATTGCCCTACCCATTCCTTCAGCTGAGTTCTGCGATGACTTGCAGTACCAGTTGGGGATCGTTAATGAGCAAGTGTCGCGTGATCGGAGGAACCCAGGAACGGAATCGCCATCATTTTGATTAAAAGATGGATGATGGAGGTCAGTAGAAGAGAAATTGATTCGCAGGAGATGGCGGGGAGAGCGTGCCTCGGGCAATATTCGTCAACACTGGTCGTGCCCAGCAACGACACTCTGTAAGACACATTGTGGGAACGATAGTGTCACCAAAAGGCACATGTAATATCGTCTGCTCATTCAGTTCATGCCATTTTGGACCCATGCATCGACTGTCACTACAACGATTTTGGCCCCTGACAGATTTGGGAAAGAATAGCGTAATCAACTCTGAACTGGATGCGTAACAGAAAGACACGAACATTGTGTGACACGTCTGTGTGGCCTAGGATTGTTGGGGCATTGTCGTAAGAGCCGTTTCCATCTCCATGGTGCAGCCGCAGGCTATCATTAACCCAAGGGATGTCTTGGTAATAATTGAGGACATTAGTAAAAGGCCAGCGTTCCATATAGCGCAAAGGGTGCGAATAGCCAAAGGAGGATGATAGTGTTGGTGTCTTAGGAGCACCGTCAATAGGTGGCGCGAAGACGACCAGAATAAGCAGTTTGGAACCGATCCTGTGAAAGTTTGGTTATCGGAGTATCGCAGGAACGAAAAAATGCACCAACATGGGGCGAACCTCCCCCAAACGTGATGTTCGGTTGGTGAAACGAACCAATTGGCTCCAATGGACGTAGCGGATTGGGCTGTTTGCAGAGATCAGATGTGTGGTGATCACATAGTCTGCTTCTCATCAAGAGGCCAAACCCGCTTGGGCAATGTTCTCGGGAGATATAACTCCGTATTCCGAAGCCTTCATACTTTGTTCGAGGCCTTCGGGGTTCCGCAAATGCAATGGTGCCATTGACTTATCTTCCCCATGCGAAAGAGTGTGCCCGGTTCGGAGCCAGGATTGTTTGTGCTCTTCATGGCAGTGGACAGGGCTCCGGCACGCCTATGACAAATAGAGTGATGAACAAGGAGGTGAATTGACAGACGCATTGCGCGATAATCTCCTCGGTCGTTGCTACGAAGGCCGCCGATCCGTCCGTGTAAACTGGGGCAGGAGACCCCTCTACTCCCGACCACGTCCAAAATTTCGATCGTTGTCTGGGTCTCGCGTTGACATGCCAGCAGTCGTCAAGGTCGCGGTCCAAGATGTCTGCAGACGACGCGCTCGGCTGGATACAAATCTATGTATCTTGAGAAACAGAGACGCCGGCTTCTTGCGCAACCGCGCTGATGGGTCATTGCAGAACTGCTGCCGTCTCGAGGCAAGGAAAAGGCTGAATCGAGTTAATCGGCCCCTTTGTTCAGGTTCGGCAATTGCCGGCCCTGTTATTGTCTGTGTTGCCGCTTCTCGGATTGAAATTGCGGGCGGTCTGTTTGCCATCCCTTTCAACTCATTATATTCTCCCCCTTCTTTTCACAGTAGCCGAGACGAAGCCATGGACGAGAGAATGACCAACTTCATCGTAGGAGCCAACTATCAGCCGTTGGATGTCATCGGTGAAGGCGCCTATGGCATTGTGTGGTCAGTAAGTTCTCGGCATGTCTGCTTTGGACGTATGATCTTGATACCCCGTGGCGATTCCTCTTTTCGATTCATGCTCTCCTGCATTGGCTGTATCTGCGACACTTTGAACATGAAGCTCGGCTGTGCACGTCCCGAGCCAGCGAAAAGTCGCAATAAAACGGATTACGCCGTTCGATCATTCCATGTTTTGCCTCCGAACGCTCCGCGAAATCAAGCTCCTTCGCCACTTTCATCACGAAAACATCATATCTATTCTGGACATTCTGCAGCCTCCAAGTCTCTCCGAGTTCTCAGAGGTCTACCTTGTCGAAGAGCTCATGGAAACCGACTTGCATCGTGTCATACGCACTCAGGAATTGAGCGACGACCATTGCCAGTACTTCATTTACCAGGTGAGGATCAGGTTTTCATTGCCTTGAGGCCACCCGTCGCTAAGAAACTGCCGTGCTAGACTCTCCGAGCGCTCAAAGCGCTACACTCAGCGGATGTCCTTCATCGCGATCTCAAGCCGTCGAACCTGCTATTGAATGCCAATTGTGATCTAAAGGTGAACATTTGATCGATCAATCGCCATGTGGCGACAGCGGTCATTCAGCTGAAGGGTCCTATGTTATCTTCTAAACTCCCTCTAACTTCCACCATCCTACATGGCTCGATCGGCTCCTTTTCTTTACATTCTTCGTTTAGCACCGCACGATCTGATTGCTGACTCGGGCAATAGATATGCGATTTCGGTCTAGCACGCTCTGCCCGTCCACCTCCCAACATCGCAAATGACAGTAGCACCTTTATGACAGAATATGTCGCAACTAGGTGCGCGTCAATAGGACTTGGATCCATATTTCGTTAATCTTCATGCAGATGGTACCGTGCACCAGAAGTCATGCTCACCTTCAAAGACTACACACGGGCAATCGACATGTGGAGCGTTGGCTGCGTTCTCGCGGAAATGATCAGTGGGAAGCCTTTATTCCCCGGTCGCGATTGTATGCGTCTCTTGTCTTTCTGGTATCCCTTGAAGCTTACTATTGCTTTTCCCCTTCTTTCTCGACTTGCATAATTCTCGTTTCTGCTCATCGAGATCATCATCAGTTATCTATAATCCTTGACATTTTGGGTACACCATCAATCGATGACTTTTACGCCATAAACTCTCAACGGTCACAAGAGTACATCCGCGCACTGCCGTTTAGGAAAAAGAAGAGTTTCGCCCAACTATTCCCTAAGGCTAATCCATTGGTAATTCTTTCGCATTTTGTGTTGGATCTCGGAATTGATTGTGCTTAACCACTGGTGTAGGCCATCGACTTGATGGAGAAATGTTTGACGTTCAATCCCAAACGACGGATTGAAGTAGAAGACGCTCTGAAACATCCCTACCTGCAGGTGGGCTAGTTTTTCTCTTCTGATACCTCTCGAAATATGACTCTCGTTCTCTTACAGCCATATCATGACCCTCTCGACGAACCTACTGCCGAGCCTTTGGACCCGTCCTTCTTTAATTTTGACAATGGCGATCCTCTGGGAAAAGAGGAACTGAAAGGTGGGTTGTCCTCACCACGATATGCTCAATGAGTTGACAACTTGGCAACTCTGTCCCATTCAACAATTGACAGTACTGATATACAACGAAATCACTCGACCAAACCCCAGACAAGCACCATTCTTGTCTTCCTGATCGTATGACCCTTGGATGATTGGTTTTTGTTGGACGTTCTTGCATCTGTAGTATCCACTTTTCGTCATCGGTACACACCCATCTTTTTAATGAATCTCTGAATTACCTTGTCTTGTGCTGTCCCATCTTTTCTCCCCTCCACTTGGCATTTTTCTCGTTTCCATGTGCGCTGTTGGTCGTTTCAGACTCGGATTTCTTTTCGTTCTCGGTCGTACCCAAGTTACCTTCGCCTAATCTGTCACGCTGGCTTTGACGATTTAAGCATATGCAGACTGTTAATTAATTCCGTCGAGCTTTCCTTTCGGGTGCGTCTTTTCACCTGACGTCCTGGGTCAAAGCGTTTTTTTATTCAAATGCAAGAGTAGTCCTCGACACCGCTTTTACTTTTATAGGTCGGCGCATCACCAAAGACAGCAACGAAACATGCCGACAAAGCCACCTAAAGAAGGGGCTATGACAAACCAAAAAAGAAAAAACTCGACATGGCGACGCTGCAAGAGATCTTGTTGGTTCGGCTGTCGTTACTAGCCAATGACGTTTGGTTGTGGGGCACGTGTCAGAAAACGGAAGCCGCATGGCTACGCGCAGCGGTGCAACACCATGAAGGACCACATAAAAAGTTGAGATTGCGGCCAGGATGGGCACGCACAGTTGCAATTGTAATGCCTTCGAATATAAATTGGTGCCAACCAGGAGATACGGCGGTCTTCGACTAAGGAATCAATCATCGGTACCGTGCTAAACCATTTGTCCATCCTAAGGTGCCGTCATGTTCCTCGGGGAGTTAGAATGTAAGCATCACGTCAGATGAAGCGGAAGGCCCCACGTCGTCGACGGCTTAACGGTACTTAGAAATAGCAGTTTTCGCAAGCTTGGGGTGGACGGACATATTCCATTGAGTCTCGATCGTCGTTTACAACACCCCAACGATTCACTGTCCTTGAGACCAAGATGAGTTTCGGTTATCCGCATGTGCGCTAGAGCGATTCTCGTTGAAAATATGACGTGGAGCAAAGAGCACATAGCTACAAAACGTTCAACGAGGTGCAGTGGACACAGATTCCCGGCGACACGTGTCGAAATCACATCATATCGAACGGAAAATATGTATTATTGTTATACAGATGCTGTCAGAAATATTGGTCAGTAAGCAAAAAGTAAACAGCCAGGACGAACCTCTACAGATGTGCGGTATCGGGAGTGTTCCATATAGGGTACATACGATCTTCATTTTCCAGTCGGCAATGTAGGGGGCGGCGGGGGCTCCGTCAACGGATGCTCATCCCTAGCTTGCTCCAGAAGTTTGTCCAGCCCTTTCTCCTTCACGGCGTTCTGAAAGGACCAGAAATAATACGTTAGAGCAACAAGTGTTACAGAATATTCTGCAGACTTCAACAGACCTGCACGCACTCGCGGTAGCTCTCCCAGACTTTACCGCATTTCTCATGGAATTCAACTGCCTTCTTCTTTGAATACTCGGCTCGTTTCTCGGGCAAGGCTGATGCAGCCACTGCGGGTTCGAGATATCCCTCAAACCAAGCGTTGAAGCAAGCGTCATATTCCTGCTTTAGAGGTGTACATTCTTGGGAGAGACTTTCAGCCATGCAAGGATAACAGTCGTTAAGCCGGTCGCTTGTATGTACGGTGCCGTGCTGCCGAATCCCCACAACGGCACGTGGGCACCCAAAACATGACTCTCCTTTCGTTGTTCGCGCTCTCTGGCTTGACCTTTATCTGCTTCTCTTCAATATTCACATGTCCTCATACTCTTTCGCTGATCATCTCGAATTCCATGGCCTTCAAACCTTCGAAATGATGATTGGTCCAGTCTCAGCATGCATATCTTGGTGCTTTTCTCCCTGGCATCCCCGGAGGCCATGTCCTGGCCGGGGTTACAGTTCAATTAGAAAGAAAGAAACTGAAAGCCGCTCGTGCTATATGGGCCTAGGTTATTGCTACGACCGTGGCTTATAGGACAAACTCAGGGTGAGTCGAGTTGTCTCTTTTCCCGAGAATCTCCACATGTGAATGGCCATATGACCGCTCTCTTCCCCATCGAGGTACTCTGCTCCCACCAAAGGTGGCTTCCACAGCCGTTTTTCCATGTCGATGGAGATAAGATGGGTTGGTTATCTCCAATCTGATAAATTTTGTTATCTGATAAGACTGATGTTCCAGTTCTTCGCCTGCTGCTGGCACTCAACCTGGGCTCAAACTGACCAAAAAACCTTGTCCCGTGGACACCCAGCGGTTCCGAATCAGATTCGTCATTCAGCTTCCTTCATGCCGCCTCCTGCCGATGCCAGAGATTTTTCTTTGTCAAAACTGGACTGCACCTCAGTTGTATAAGAAGGCAAAAGGCGTCCGTTGTTTCCCTAGTTCTGCTCCTCCATGGATGATGTGCCCACTTGGATCCGTGCGGTTGTTATTCCTTCACAAACTCCCGATCCCGACCGAGCTCCGCGTATTGCTCAAGCTGCTGCTTATCCAAAGCATGCCTGGTATTGTATTGCAGCAGTGATCGGCTTGATATCCGTCCGTCACTTTGCCTCTCTTCTCCTTCGTCTATGTACAAAGCTCCGTGGTCCGGATGCACCTCCTTCCCAACGAACTATCCACCTGGCCAGACTCCCGAAAGCACTCCTCAATGCCTTCAGATCCTTCGCGTTTCGATGGACTGTCCAAATAGGCGAACAATACACACTCAATCTTGCCGAGATATCCTTGACGGCTGCGTACATTACTGTTCTGTTCACTTGGTCAATGGTGAATTGTGGGTGGCCTTTACCCTTGATCCTGTTCCGTACTTGACCGACGTTTTACGATTCAGCGACGTCCTTGAAAGGAGTGAAGTATGATGCGCACTATCGGGCAAATACTGCGGGAAACATCGCTTCTTCCCAGTTGCCGCTGATGACCGCCCTCGGTATGAGGAACAATTTTTTATCCCGTAAGTCTGTTGTTCCGCGGCTTTTTCGACTGTCTTCCTTACTTTTAGGACAGTGTTAACGGGAGTGAGCTTTGATAAAGTATGTCTTGTTGCACCTTTGCAGGAGGATCCTATCTTATTACGCCTTTCACTAGCTCATCTATCTGCATGGAATGACCGCTCGCGTTCTTTGCGTCTTGATGTGGCTGCATGGAGCAGGTCGAGTAAGTAGACGTCCTGTCTAACACGAAGTTGTTCTGATGGGTGTCTAGATGAAATTGGGGTCCGTATTACTGCTTGCTGATGATGGAAATACTCGACGTATTGACGTCGTCCCAGCATGAGCGGAAGGGTGTCTTGGGATCACCCTTGGATCCAGTGCGGTATTCTCGCTGCCACCTCTCTAACTATTCTGTCCGTTGTGTCCCTTCGACCCATTCGCGATCACAGTTATGAAGTCTTCCTTGTTGCTCATTTCCTTCTCGCATTGTAGGTCATCCTTTCTGTGCTTCGTATCCTCAGTTACTCATTCTCTCAAGCATAACCATCCTATCAGCATACTTCCATGCTCACGAAATCCATGGTGATTGCTTGCCATGGACGGTCGGGGATTTCGAGGGGTTGGAGAAGACCGAAGGGCTTGTGACGAGGCATTTTGATGCGTGCGCAGGTATCGCAGGCACTCACATATCTTCGTACAAAAGTTGTCATGCCTAGCCATGAGTAATCGCGTGCAACGAAGTTGAGTGTGCGAGCGCGACCGGGATGTCCACCGATGATGGAGTCATGTTGTTCGGCGAGGACGTCGAGGCATAGGGAAGGGGGGACATAGATGAGATTGTTGTGGAGGATGAGACCATTCTCTACTCGGAAATCGCGGAAGCCGTTGGCGATGGCAAGACGCCATTCATCGTCGTGACCAGCAGCTTCCTTGAAGCATGTGACTTGATCAGCATTGTCGAGCGTGAGAGACATAATGGCAGAGATCGTGATGGGAGGAACATCGGATTCAGGCAAGAGTCGGCGTGTGTGAATTGAGTTGATGAGAGGAGGGTGGGTGGGGTGATTTTCAGCATTGCTTGGCACATAGTCAGGGCGGCGAGACGCGGCGTCCGTGACGTTGAGACGGCCAGGCTTCCATTCGAGTCGAAAGTCGAAGTCGGCGAGAAAGGTTGCCCAACGAACTTGACGACGGTTGAGAACCTGTGATTTCATGAAATATTCAAGGTTTTTATGGTCGCAGATGACGGAGATAGAGAAGGGGGAGCCGATGAGCCAGGCATGCATGTCACGAAAAGATTCGATGATGGCGAGCAGTTCTTTATCGTGGACATCGTAATTGATTTCCTGTGGAGAGAACTTGCGCGAAAAGAAAGCGACGGGGTGCAGTTCGCCGTCTTCCACTGGTTGCTCGAGGATCCCTGAGAGAGCGAAATCAGAGGCATCTGTGGTGAGGGTACATGGGAGGCGAGGGTCGAAGTGTCGAAGGAGAGGTTGATCGAGGAAGCGGGCTTTGAGGTCAAGGAAGGCCTTACAAGCAGAGTCATCAAAAGACCAGATGGAGTTTTTTCGAGTGAGAGAGGTGAGGGGCAGGGCGACGCGGGAGTACTCGGGGATGAAGCGACGGTAGAAGTTCGTAAATCCGAGGAAACGCTGGAGGTCCTTGACCTTTGTGGGTTCGGGCCAAGAAGTGATCGTGTCGAGCTTCTTTGGGTTCATTTTGATTCCTTCATCATTGATAATGTAGCTGAGATATTCGACTTCGGAACGATCGAAGCAGCACTTGGTGGCATTACAGCAGAGGTGGGCATCGCGCAGGCGGTCGAGCACAAGACCAACATGACGGTCGTGCTCTTCTTGGTTTTTGGAAAAGATGAGAATGTCGTCCAGATAGACGACACAAATGAGATCGATGAGGTCTCGAAGCACGTCTTGAATAAAAGCTTGCCAGGCAGCAGGCGCGTTCGTGAGACCATAAGGGACGACAAGGTGTTCGAAAAGACCGAGGTGTGTTCGGAAAGCTGTCTTCCATTCGTCGCCTTCACGGATGCGAAGATGGGAGTAGGTGGACTTCAGGTCAAGGGCTGTGAAGACTTTGCAGCCTTGCACACGGTCGAGGAGGTCGTCAACAAGGGGAAGGGGGAACTTGTTCTTTCGGATGATGGCATTGAGTCCTCGAAAGTCGACACACAGGCGAATTTCGCCAGTCTTCTTTCGAATGAACAGAACTGGGGCGCCGGCAGATGAGGTGGAGCATCGGATGTGGCCACGTTGCAAGTTTGAGTTCACGTATTCGGCAACGGCTTCCTGCTCTTGAGGGGAGAGGCGGTACATGGGTCCGAAGGGGGGGGACTTGCCGTCCTCGAGCTCGATCTCGATGTCAAATGGTCGATGCTCGGGGAGTTTGTCGAATTTGGCAGGGTTGAAAACCGATTCGGCCCAGGCCTGGTATTTCGGAGGGATTTTCAAGTGCCAATCATCTAAGTCTGATGGTGGCGGCTCGGGCGGGGGTGGCAAAGGAGGGTCGGGGGATGGTGGGGATTCGGATCTGAAAGAATTGATGTACACTTGTGAGTGTCAGTCGTGAAAGAGTAGGTAGGAAATTTCGTGATTTTTAGAAGTTTTCAGAAAGCGTTTGGAAGAGAGGACCTTCACGTCGGGTTGGGCGAGCGAGATGTGAGGTTGCGAAGGAGGAGGAGGTGCAGGGGTTGAGGTGGTGAGAGAATTGAGGAACGAGGTGGCAGGGCGAAATGTTGATGCGGGGAATGGGGCTGATGCTGATTGTCCAGGGTTGGAAAGCACTGGGATGATGTCGTGGGATGCAGAGAAACATGGGGCGAAGAAGCTGGTAGCAAGACCGAGGCCTATGCCAGCAGAAACAGTGGGTTGCGCGTGAGAGGCGGCCTGCAAGGGAGGACCGAAGCCCTTGGCATACAGCCGATGAGAATTACCGGAGGCGCCGCAACAGTTGAACACGACGGAGCCATTGGCCTAGTCGATGTTGGGGTTATGTTGTCGCAACCAATCGAGACCGAGGATGATAGGGTACTTGACTGAAATGACGGCGAGGGCGCGATGTTCGAGGTGAGAGCCCAAAGAGAGGGCAGTGAGGACGTCCTGGCTGATCAGACCAGACGCAATGGGGCGATCATCCACGGCAGTGACAGGAACCGGGATATCAAGGGTGCGTCGAGGCATGTTGTGTCAAAAGGCAAATTTGTCGGAGATGCACGAAGTTGTGGCGCCGGAATCAAGCATAGCATATGTTGAAATGGGTTTTCTATTGGGTAAAGAAAGAGTTACAGCGATAAAAAAGTGCCTAGCGTGGATAGGATTGGACATGGAGGCGAAAACGAAAGTGGGCGGGGGCAAAGGAGTGTGGGTGGGCCTTGGCATTGTGCGTTGTGCATTGAGATGTGTCCCTTCATTCACCGAAGGCCCTGGGACGTTGGATGGACCTTCGGTTAGACTTTTCCCGTAGAGGGAGAAGCCTTCGCTGCGTTCGACTTGATTTCCACATAGCGTTTCTTAGCGCTTTCGGACATGTTTGGGCAGCTGTCTATCTTGTGGTCTGGGCCGCCGCAATAGAGGCAGAGGTTGTTCTTCTTGCGGCATTCCTTCTCCTGGGCAGTGAGCGGGCTGCGCGGCTTGGTTTTAATGGAATCGACTTCCATAGGTTCGCCGGGAGGGAGAGAGGGGTCGGTGGAGGAGGATGGAGCAAAATAAGTGGAGGGCGTAGATGGCGAGGAGTGGTCAAAGCGGGATTTGGTCTTCCCGTTCTGATTCTTGTCCTCGATCTTGCGTTCGAGCTCGCGGTCGTGAAGACGGTTGTCAATCTTGATGATGAAGTTGGCATATTCTTTGAATTTCTTGGGGCGGTCGTCGCATTTTGTGACAATGACCATGTCCTTGACGGCCGGTTTGAGGTGTTCGTAGAACCGGTCGATCTTAGTGGCTTCGGACCAATCTACGTGTACAAGAAGTTCGACGTAACAAGCGGCGTAAGCGGCGGCAGAGCCAATCTGATAGAGCTGGTTGAGTTTGCGCATAGCCTCGGCTTGGACGTTCGGGGAGCCGAAGTGACGTTTAAACTTGTCGCAGAAGTCGGTGAACTTCTGCATGAGGGCCGGGTTGCCGGTCTTGATGGCGGTGTACCATTGACGAGGGCCACCTTCGCCGAAATAAGAAGCCATGAAGAGGCACTTGTCCTCTTCGAGGGGAAGGCCCCTTCGCAAGAGCTGGATAGCGTCCTTGATGACCATAAGGAAGTCGTTGACTTCGGACGCCTTGCCACGGAAGATAAAAGGCTCGCGGAATCGGGCCGAGCTGGACCCGGTGGAGGCAAGGGAGTCGGGGCCTTTGAGGCGTCAGAGGAAAGCCTCGTGGGCCTCGGAAACCTGTTCATTGACAAGGCACTGACTTTTGATGAACAGGTCGGACTGTTCTCTGAGTTGGGCAAGCTTTTGGAGGACAAACATGTAAGCATTGCCGGATTGGTCACTCTGTTGCTGCTGAGGATTGCCAGTCGAACCAGTTTCCGGAATGTCGACGTCTTCCTCAGCCATATCGCAACTAGGAATGGGGATTTGTGAGTAACGAGAGGGATCACAGGAACGTGCATTTAAGGTCGAATCAAACTGTGAGGGTCAAGGCGTGACTTGACCCAAACGGGAACAAGGCTTTGCCAAACAGTGGCAAAGAGACGAGGGCAGAGAGACGAGAGCGAGGAGAGAGAGAGAGAGAGCAAGCGCGAGGACTTGAACACGGAAGAATACACGTTGATTCGACAAGCTCCTAGTACCAAATACAGGCAGCTTTTATACATAAAGTAGTTTAGGAGAAAAAGTAAAGGAGAGCTGAATACGAGTCATAGTGGATCTCTATAGGAGGAAATTCGTAAGGTAAGGAATAATAATAGAATAAACGACGAGAACATGACGAAGGTACTTATATTTGGAAATAGGGTGTGGTTGTGACATTTCATCTTTGGACTGGTCACCGAACGTGTTTTAGTGTGTTTGGCAAGGGGCGGTATTTCAAAGAGATCGGACCGGAAATTGAGCAGCGTGACAGTTACGTGATAGCAATGGAGTGATCGAATATGGAAAAAAAAGAAAAAAAAAGAAAAAGAAAAAGTGCAACTCCATGTTCGCCTTCAACGCCCATGATCCAGTAGCAGCGGCTATGCAGCAGCAACAGACACAGCAACAACAGTCACAGCAGCAGATTCAGCAACAGCAGCGTCAGGGCGCGATGACCCCGCTGGACCAACCCATCAATGCCGCCCCACTGTCGCTCAACATGGATCTTCTCGGAAACCTCATGCAGATTCAAGACATTGACGCTAGCGGTGGAGGATTGCCTCCCCCCTTCTCGTCGCCTCAGGCGGCGTACAACCCTCAATCGCTACTCGAGCAACAGTTCAAACTCACCCAGCTGCAACAGCTGCAACAGCTGCAACAACAGATCTTCCAGCAACAGGTGCGCCTATCCCTCGCTGTCTTCCGAACCGTCGCGAGTCGGCGCGGCTCACGTCCCAGTCTTGGTGCCAGATTGCGCTCATCAGCAGCCAGACTGCGAACATCATGCAGCACAGATCGCCTTCCATCGACCCGCGCCGCGATCAGCCTCAACCCAGCTACACCGGCCTGCTCACGCCAGGTGAGGCGATGGTCTGAACCAGTCTTATTTCTCTCTATATCTCTGATCGCGCCACACCCTTCCATCCTTGCTCTAGGTCCATCGGCGGAAATACAGCCTCAGCAGCCGATGGAATATGTCCCGGCGATGACGCTGAGCCCATACGACATGAGCTCGCTCGTCAACACGCCCAACACGTCCACGACGTCGCCCAACACTCCTGCCATGCCCGCCCACACTGGTAACTCTTCCGCCGCCGCGGCAGCGGCAGCAGCAGTGGCGGCCGCGTCCTCGGCGACCGCGCACTACCTCATGCACCGCGGGACGACGTCTGCGCCAGAGCACATCGCCTTTCGCCCGAGCCCTTCGCACCTTGCGACGATGTCCTCGCCCGCGGATCTCGATTTTGACATCTCCCCCCTGACGAGCCCGTGGCTTGGACCGCATCAGCAGTTCTCGACCGCCGCGCCGTCGCATTCACAACAGCAACAACAACAACAGCAGCAGCAGCAACAGCAGGTCCAGCAAACACAACAACAGCAACATCACCAGCAACCGCAACATCACCAGCAACAACATCTCCCGCCCCTGCCTCCGCAGTCTTCGAACAAGCGTAACGCGTCTCTGAGCGGTGACGAGGACGCGACGATTCACGGGCAGCCTTCGCGCAAGAAACACTCCCCTGCCATTCGGCCGACCTACCCCTCCTCCATCACACCGGGCGGAAGCGGCAGCAACCCAGGGAAGAAAGGCATGCGCGGTGGTACACGCTCGACAAACTCTACGCCGCTCCTCCGCTCCCGTCGTGGCAGTGTCGCGAGCGGATCCGGATCTGGTGCAGGAGACGTCCCAGGCGACACGCCCAGTCCGGTTGATCTGTCCATGCCGCCGCCTGCGCCGCCCGCATCGGTGATTGGCGCAGACGGTGGTGGGCTGCATCAGCATCAGCACTCGTTTGTGGCGACGGCGTCGTCCTCGTCGGTGCCCTCGTCGCCCAACTTCAATCCTCACTTGACGCCCGTCACGCCGGCGAGCATCATGAACCTCGGGCGGCTTGGCCTTAACAACACCAACGGCGGCAATAATGGCAACAGTGCTGTTGGGGGCATCGGTGCTCGATCCACAGGGCCGCTCAAATCTTCCATCTCTGCGCCCGGCGACGGGAAAGGTATCGTGACCCCTTCTTAGTTGTTTTTACGCGGTGTTGACCAGCAGTCTTTTACGCAGCGTCCGCGACCAGTGGCGCGGGCACGCGAACGAGGACGCCCAGGAAGATGCCAAGCGGGAACTTGGTCAGTCCCAGCTTGAAACCGATCTTGCCAGGTGGGTTTCAATGCTTCTTCTCTGTCGCACCGCTTCCCCGCTTCGCTTCGAAACTCGTCGCTACCTGTCGGATGACTTCTTTAATCTCCTCTCGGTCTGATTGATTCTTCGTTTCTACCATTGTTCGTTCTTTGGCCCCTTGTAACAAGATACCAGCATGGCATAACACTTCTCTTGATATTCGCCATTCATCCCTCATTTTTCACCGTCTTCGGCCGAACAGTAAGCTAATCTCGTTCTCGGCATATATCCAGCAGGCGCCACGCCTCCGTTAGGGCCGACGGTGCCCGGCAACCTCGCAGGGCCATCTCCCTCCACTAACTCTACCAACATGCCAGCCGCGCCGATGCAGCAGCACCAGCAAGTGCGCAAGACGTCACACAAAGCTGCGGAGCAGAAGCGGCGCGACTCGCTCAAGACCACCTTTGATGATCTGCGCATGCTCCTGCCCCCGATCCCCCTTCCCTCAGACGACAAGTTTCCAGCGGATGAGCCGATTCTCCCTGGGGCTCTGCCGCCACGAGGCCCACCCAAGGCCGGCTCGGAGGGTCCGAACAAGGCTGTGAGCAAGCTCCAGCTGCTCATGTGCGGCAACGATTACATTCGCGCGCTCAAGGCGCGCGTGGAGAGGAGGGATGAAGAGATTGGGAGATTGAGAAACGAGGTTAGGCGCTTGAGTGGTCTCGTTGGAGCATTGAGGGCCGCAGCCGCTGCAGGAGGAGAGGGCGCTGTGACCGTGGAGGGGCCCGAGCTTGAGAGTGGTGGTGTGGATGGGCAGGAGCCACCTTTGGATTTGGAGAAGGACTTGGACGCCGTCGAGGAGTTTTGTGGGGGCATGTTTGGCGGGGGGATGTACAAGCACACGTATGCTGGTGGTCAACCACAGCCGCGGCAACAGCTGGGCGGCGCGGGTGGCTCTGAAGCGAGTCAGCATAGCACTGGTGCTGGTGCTGGTGCTGACGCACTGGGGGTGGGTGAAGGTGGCGATGCGGGCGGTGAGACCACTGTGGCGGCTGATGATGGAGTGATTGACGAGGAGGTCGAGGACGAATGACGTGTCTGTCGTCGGCGTCGTTCGCAGGGTCGGTCTGGAGATACCGGCTTCGATGCCGGCGGGGAGGTGGAGCAGGGGGCACCCGTCTTGTGTGGGGCGGGTGTGATGGCGGATGGCTCCCTTTCTATGGCTGCTATGCCCGGAACCGCGCTCGCGCGAGATCTCTTCTGCCC
This sequence comes from Macrocybe indica, assembly GCA_030407095.1. NCBI lineage: Eukaryota > Fungi > Basidiomycota > Agaricomycetes > Agaricales > Callistosporiaceae > Macrocybe > Macrocybe indica. The sequence continues at coordinate 17,015 of JARFTL010000013.1, forward strand.
GACGGACTCCTCAGGCACCTCAGTCGTCACAGATGCGACTGTAGGCCTCGCCCCCGAACGCACTGCTAGCGAGCGAGGCGACGTCGAGTGCTCGCCGCACATGGATCGTCACCATCGTACCTTAGCCAGCGGCGTCGATATGGATGTCGACCGTGGGGCACGCCGCGGTGATGGGTGCACGGAGGATCAGTGGCTCGACCTCCGGGGGCTATGGCTCTTCTGAGTGTCGATTCTCGTTCGCTTGTCATCCCCCCTCACCCCGTCTGGTGTCGCCTTTATTCAAAATGTGCACGATGAATGACCGACATGCACATGCTTTTTGCCGCTTTTTTCTATTACTCTCTTCATCGGACCAAAACTTTCGCTTTCACGCCTTTCATTCCTTTCCGTCCTCATAAAACCTACGTCTTACAAAAGGGGACTTTTTCTCCAAACTCATTCGCGGGGAAACGAATACGAAAAATATGCAATTTCTTTTTTTTTTTACCTTCCGTTTTCCATGTCCAAGCCTTCATCATATCCGCTAGTCCCATTTTGTTATTGTTATTATCTATATCCCTATATCCATATTTCTACGTGTATCCATGACGCGTGTATGCTGTGAGCAGATGATAAGTCAATATAGCATAAAATGATACCCCAGAATATTCGTAGCGTGTTCTTGAGAGAGTAAGTGTCGGACAGATACATTTGTAGCGCCATAGACTCGTTGTGAAGCTGCGTACACAGCAACTCCTGCGAGCGGGGGTTGTTTCAGAAAATGGAGGCGGCGCTAACGAGATGGTGTATGCTCGTGTGCTGAAGGGCGCAGGGTGCGTAGCGTATATGGCATCTGGCCTCGTGTTCGGGAACGTCTGAACATCGAATGCGGACGTTTATTTTCTTCTTTTTTCCGAAAAGAAAATGCGATTAAAAGAGCAGCGAGATGGTTAATGTTCATCGGCTGCTGTGCCTGGGATTCGGACGAGAGGCGGACAAGTGGTAACGAAGGAGTGCGTAGGCGAGCAAGGCAAGGATGGCAGAGATGGCGATGAGGGTTCTGGAGCTCATGACCGAGGTTTCGTGTTCGACCTGCAGCGTGTCGGGCCGGGCAGAGCATGGGCGAATTGGACGATCACCGTGTCAGGTATGGGAGATATACAGCGTATGAGAGTGAGTAAAATAAAAAAAAAACGTTCAAGGAATTAACTGAAGGACGCACCACCGACGTGAACGGAGAAAGAATAGGGATCGTAAAGTGCGATGGGAGGGACCAGCGACTCCGTTGAGCAGCTGTAGCCGCGGCGTGCCGCGTGTGTTGGACCGTCAGATATATGATGAGAGCGACTAGGGACAGTATGGACGCCAGCAGGACAAACTGCAGCGGTAAATCTGAGACTGCGCCAGTAAAAGGTCAAAAAGACGCCTCAAGCTCTCTCACCACGATGTTCTCCAGCCCAACACGACACTCTCTCCGCTCCTCGCTCATCCTAGACGTCTCGCGCTGGATAAAAGTCGAAACAATCCCGCCATCTCAAATCAATCATCTCATGTTCGTACACGAAGGGAAAAAAAAAGAAAGGGAGCACCTACCGTCCGTCTGGCCTCCTCCTCGCGCGAGAGGCTCTTTAGCTCGTGTCGATGCTCTTCACGCGCGGAGAGCAGCGCTTCGGCGGTGAGAGCGCGCGCCGCCCAGTATTGCTCGACGTGCGACAGGGCAGTACGCGCCGCTGTCGCCGCGTGGTATGGGTAGGGTATGGTCGTGGACACTGCCGCCATCGCGGTGGTGGTTGTTGCGAGTGGCAGCGGAGCAGAATCGACGTCGGTATGGGTGGACTTTCTCACACGTGCGGACGTCGGTGAGGAAGACCATAGCGCGTCATTTTGCGCTAGCTGCATCGTGCGGGACATGGTCTTGCGAGGGTGCGACACAGAAAGAGTTGGAGATGTGACTTTGGAGGAGGACGACGGAGGGTCTTTTTGCAGTTTCATCGACTTGGATGAGAAAAAAGAGAAAGGACATTCAAATTCCCTCTAGCCGACTCGAACGACTGACCTCGTCATTACTAGTGACGCGCTCTACCAACTGAGCTAAGAGGGAACTGTGGAGACAAGTCATTTCGAATTGAATAATTTGAAATCGATGGCTAGTCAGCCGCAAGTCTTGTGCCTACGAAGCAGACACAGCCGTCCCTCAAGGGTCTTGCAAACAACATGCGTCCCACGTCAGTCGGACGTACTTTTCTCCTTCCAATCTATAATCGTTTTTTTTTTCAATCCTGCCCTTTGGGGGCCGCCCGCTGTGATACGCTCGGAGGCCAAGCCCTATTGCACTTGTCCAGGGAATGACGCCTTCTATTATCATCGACGACACGAGCGCCGAACTATCGTTCCAAGGAAAGCAGTGGCAGTCGGGCTCCGACTCGTCGACGTACGGCGGCAGCTACACTGTCTGTCGGACAGGCTTGTTCCGTCACGACGGCCGTAGTCCATCTAAATTGGCTTTCAGCTTTATTGGTAAAACTCTAGTCGTCCCTCTGTGTTCTTGGCCGCCATGAGGATGTAACATGTATTTTTAGGCACGGGAGTCGAGCTTTATGGCCAGGCGTCAACGAATCTGACGCTGAATTACACGCTTGACGCGTCGAGCCCTCGAGAAGCCGATTTGACTTTCACTCCCGGCATACCAGGCAAAGTGAGACCCTTCAGCTGAAAAGCGCAACCACACATGAACGCTAATCAACAAGCCGTCGCTACCTGAAAACACAGACCGGCGTAAAGCTCTGGGAGATCCGAGACGTGACGCCCGCGCTTCATACCATCAGCATCATCCCGACGGACGGAGAGTCGATCTTGGACTACATCGTCGTGCACCCAGCGTCCGCAATGCCTCTGAACGGAAAGACGCTCGTCGTCGATGACAGAGATGCGATGATCGAGTACAGCGGCAGCTGGACGGCCTCCGATTCGGACACGCGGTATCCTGCGGGCCTGTCATACAACAGCACACGCAGTGGGATGAGGACGGCGAGGGATTCGTTCCGGTTCCAGTTCGTGGGTGAGCCCCTGCCAAACACACACATCCGCACGCGTGCGTTTTCTCATCTTTGGTGAGCGTTGCAGGATCGTCCGTGGCGGTGTACGGCCTGCTGAACCAAGTCGACGGAAAGCTGGCCTCGACGTACGCCATCGACGGTGGTACTGCGACGCGACATGTCGCGTACGACGGCTCGCAGTTGCCGGACTCGAACGCGCGGTCTCTCCACCAGCGCTTCTTTTTCGAAAAGCTCGTCCCTGGCAATCACACCTTGATGGTCACCGTAGAGGAAGCGACGGGCTCCCAGGTACGTGGTTCTGTTCCTGCCCCGCCGCTGGGGCGATAACGCGTTCTCTCGCCGAAACGGAGCTTACGTTGTTGCATCAAGACGTTCCGGCTGGACTATGTGACGTTTGGAGGCACGTCCGGCACGCGTCTCGCACTGAGCTCGTCGTCGCCCAGCATCATGATGAGTTCGAGTTCGAGCTCGAGCAACCCGTTCTCATCGTCATCCTCGTCCCACAGCAAGCTCAACACCATCATCGGCATCGCTGTCGTCGTCGTCATATTCTTCTCGATCGTGTTCTGCTGCTGTCGAAATCGTCTCCGCCAGCGGATGTTCTTTTGGATCGCTGTCTCGCGCACGAGGAGGCGTGGTAGTGAGTGCAAACACGTCTTTTTTTTTTTTGCATGAGGGAGCCGTTTCTTCACTAATTGAGCAACTTGCAGGTATCTACATGCCGTCACACGTCCAGCATGCTCCACCCGCACCTCTGCACCAACCACTGATGGCGCCAGCGTCGTCCTTCTCGCCTTACACGAGTTTCGCGCCAACTCATCCGTTGCCTGCCGTGATACCCCCGCGCGCGCACGCCCACGTATGCACCAGCACCGGGGCCACTCCCGTCCCCGTCTCTGGCACCTGCACCTGCACCAGCTCCAGCTACGACCACGACCGCACCTGCACGCCCCATCAACAGCTCCTCACTCGCTCGCCCTGCATCCGGTATCGCTGCTACCGCGCATGCACACTCGCCTGTCCAGGACGCAGAGCTGCCTCCGCCGTACTCCCTCACGGACCGGTCTCCGTGATGCGTTGATTTCGAGTACGATGCTTTTCCTTGCCTCTCGTTCCTTTTTTTTCACGATCTTCGATTTTCATTTATTTGTTGGTAACTTATCAAATGATACCCGGTGATTCGGGTTGTTCGAAGTGTTGTTTCGCACGAGGCGTTGCACTTTTGCAAGAATCTGGGATGTGATCGAGCATTGTGCGCAAAATTGAGGTGGCTTTCTGACGATGTAGGCGATGATGTGCATGAGGGCCACCCCTCAGAAGAGTCGAGTCTCTGGAAGCGTACCGCAGAAATTTGAGCTTTACCAGGACAAAAAAAGATTAAAGCAATTCCCTCTAGCCGACTTGAACGACTGACCTCGTCATTACTAGTGACGCGCTCTACCAGCTGAGCTAAGAGGGACATGATTGTCTAATAACAGATTTCTGACATATAGTCAAATTACCTAGGTGTAACTCTCCCCCTAATAAATAGTCGTACGAACAGCGAGGGGGGCAAATAGATAGCGCTATAAAATATTATGGAGAAGAGTGTAAGTTAAAGGAGACGAGTATGACCGAAAGCCGTCAAGGACATTCGGGTCGGGGTCGTGGGACTTGTGCATTAAGAGGCATTGCAGGCATCGAAAGCGTAATGTCAGCGTCGTGAAATCGTTCTGGAGTCTATGAACAAAGATGACACTACGCGTCAGTGCCAAGAACGACCAAAACCAAACGAGGGTCAACGTACCATGAGAAAAAAAGGAAGGGGCTGAAGATCCCGGCTTCACGGATTGCAAAAGAACAAGATCGAGCTCTCGCCTCTCATGTTCATGCCGACGTAAACGATCGAACTGGAGGGGTACGGGCTGGGCGCGACGTGCGCTGCAGCGAAGTCTGCCAGCGTCGCGGGCCGGAGGGTGATCATGGCCGCAAGCTCCAGCGACAACGCTAAGGCTCGAAGGATGACGTGCGGGCGCTCAACGAGGTGGACCCAGTACGGCGTGTTGCGGACGTCCGGATGCACCTGCACCCTGGCCATCTCGAAAGCGCCTAGAGAACGCTCAAAATAATCAGTTCCAATTTTTTTTTCAATGCCTGAAAACGAAGGAAAGAAAAAGACAACTTACGTGAGTACGCGGCGCGGTGCACGTTGGCGTCGAGCAAGGGTATGCAGATGTTCCATGTGTAGTGAGGATCGGGGGAGTGGATCGCTGGGGCCTTGTAAGAGACCTTGATCGTCGAACATCGTAACAAGCCACGCGGCAAGTCCTCCTGAAAGTCGAACGAATCAAAGGACTTGCGCATTCCACCCTGCCCGTCAAACACGAATCGGAAGGGGAAGCCGCTGGGTATGTTGCGCAGCAGCGCCTTGTTCAGGCGATCGCAGAGTAGGGGCCTCAGGCAATAAACGTCCCTTTCTAGGTCCCTGGAAGTGCCGGGGTAGTACTTCTGCGAAGCCGAAGACACGCTAGCGACGGGAATAGTGGTGTAGCCAGGAACAGGAGACGGAGTCATGGTGGCCGTTTTCGTCCGGAGATAAGAATGGTTATTTCTCTACGGGTAGCGAAGCTCGAGAAGGAAAAAAAAGATGAAGAACGAAGGGAAGAAGTCGAATGAATCCCGAAAGAAAGTCGAATACGAAAGCTGATGAACATCCTGGAGGGCGTTCATCCGCACGTATAAGTATTCGTTCTCCTACACCGCTTCTCCAGAGAGAAACCAGTAGGGACAAGGTTTCGCCCTTGTTCTCCTTGGCACCGAACAATTGCTGAACTTCGTAGCTTGCATTGCTCGTGATGTGGGCTGAAAACTAAAACTTCAGTAATGACCTGGTAGGCGGGCGGGCGCGAAACAAAAAAAAAATGACGCGGGGAAGAACAATAGCAAGGGGCATGCCCGAACCCCATCCTGATCCTTTTTGCAAGGAGAACAAGGTGGGACTGACGGACGCAAACGGTTGTCATCACTGTCGCCTTAGCAGCGCTGGAGAGCAAAATACTGACAATACAACAAGAGAACAGTTTGTGTTCCCATTTTCATGTTTCGTTCGCATGGGCCTGTTTGGACCTGCTTACACTTGTGGGTGCGATTGCCAAAGTCGTGCTAAAAAAACAAAGCTGAGGCTGAAACCATTGGAAAAGCGGAGAGCCCGCAACTCTACAAGCCCTTCTCTGTGATTCTGCCAAATCATAGCTCGTGATTGAAGTGGCTTTAAGAAAAGTATCTCTTTTTCCATGAAATAAACTGATTAAAATAATTCTGCTGCCATTCATGGCAAGTAACATGCTATATATTGGAATAAACTTATCTTGAGAGCCTCGTTTTTAAGGTAAAATTCATTTCCTCTCGAACACAACTTGAGATGCAATGACACGGACTTCATTGTATTTTCCAAGAGATCAGCCCTGTAGTGCTTAGGCGTAAGGTATCTTTTATATCATCTATAGACTGCACGACAAATTGATTCGTTTACGAGGATCATATCATGTCGTCAGGGGCCCGCCGATGGTGTTAGTGTAGCCAGACAAGACACAAACAACAAAAAACGTGATCTCAGCAATAATACAAAATAAGGTCTACGAAGAACGCCTCCGTTATGTCGCTTTTTCCCGCATGGACTCTCAGATCTCAGATCTCACGCCTAGGCCTCTCTCTCTCTTTCTGTCCACCCAGTATGTTCCATTAGGCCACTCATACTCTGCGATGCTGGATTTACGCATCTCGATGCTGCATTGAGACATAAAGAGATCAAGTGGACCGAGGAGAGAAAGATGCAATCACTCGCCTGTAACCTTCTTCCGGGTCGTTGGGCACATTATATCGACCCCGAGCATTGATCGAGCAGGGGGTAACAAAGTGCTCGTGCAGATGATCGACATACTCAAGGACATTGCGCTCCATCGTTCCAGAGACCGCGATGTAGTCGATCAAGCTGACACGTCAGCAGACTCAGCTTCTCGGCGTCTAAAACACGTAGTGTCTTTGGCCTTTACCTCAAATGGATCACATATTCGCACAGACCAACACCCCCTGCGTGGGGGCAAACAGGCACTCCGAATCTGAAAAGAAAATGGGGAAAAAAAAGAGGGCGTTCAACGAGATCGACTTGGGAGTACAAGGTGAGATGGGACGCAACTTGGCGGCCATTAGCAGGACACTAAGCACTTCGCTGACGCCGGCGAGTCTGCATGAATCGACTTGGACGACGTCGATGGCCTCTGCCTGAAGCAGCTGCTTGAATACCATCCTGTTGTGCGCATGTTCGCCCGTCGCGACGCCGATTCCATAAGGCTTCAGCGCCTTGCGAACGGCGGCGTGTCCCAAGATGTCATCCGGTGCAGTCGGCTCCTCGATAAACCTGAAAAAAAAAAAAGGTCGTGACGGCAGTCCGCAGGGTTATGTTCTACCAAAACCCACCAAGGTCTAATGTCCCTCAAACCAGTCACATAATCGATCGCCTGCTGCACGTCCCACACCTGGTTCGCGTCGATCATGAGCACAGCGCCCGTCGGACCTGCGTTCTTTCCGCGGAGGTCCTCTCCGTTCGGGTCTCGAGGCTGCGCGCCGGGCGGAAGGTGCTGCGGGTTGTCGATGACAGACCGGATGAGCTTGCCGCGGCGCAGATCGCTCGCTGGGTCCGCGCCGACCTTCATCTTGAAGTGGTTGAAACCGGCTGCGACGGCTTCCTGCGTTAGGCGGACGACTTTCTCGTCCGTGTAACCTGCGAGTTGAACGTTGGAAAACTCATTCCGGGTGGAAGTCCGGGAGCTACGCACCGAGCCAACCGGCTGACGTGACGTAGGCAGGGTATCTGACAAGCCCAAAGTAGTCGGTCCACCGTTGTAGGAAGCATGAAGGCCTTGTGACACACCCTAGCTCTCGTACTCTGGCTTCACGCTCCTTCTTTCCATGCTCCTGTTTCTTCAATAGCTCTAACGCCTCCTCTTTTGTGATCGCATCGGAAATATACTTGAAAGCCGCTGATCGAACGAGTTCTTCCTGCAAATAGCATGAAGCCGGAACAGGTTCGATGCTTCCCTTCTTAAATTTCAGCAAGTCCGTACTTACAGGTGTGAAATCCACCAAGAGCTTCCAGAGGGGCTTCCTCCTCGAGCGGGCATACATATCCCACAGCGCGTTGTTCACAGCGCCCGACGCAATATGTATCACACCCTTCTCAGGCCCGATCCTATGATACGACGGCGATTAGCGCAAGACAGAACCATAATGGCGCAGAATGCAGAGTCAACTCGCCATCTCAGCTGTGGATCGGCCATCATATAGTCCCACGTCTTGCCCATGTCCGCGAACAGCTGTTCCGTCTCTTTCCCCTTAAACCTGTCGGCTACTTGTTTGATGGCCATGCAGACCTTGATGTCGGATTAGTCGCGGTAAAGGACGGGGCGGAAAGGCAAAGGTCCGCATCAAAGAGTAGAGAACGGCGGCACATACGATGTCGTTGCCACGTCCGATGGTGAACGTCATGCCATGCCCGACGAGATCAGAATCCGTCAACAGCGTGATATACGCGGAGGAGTAGTCGCAATCTGTGTTCCTACAATTTCGTCGAAACATCGATTCCGGTCAGTCAGTCCCGGTCACGACACGGATAAGCACGAGCCCGCTTTTTACATTGCGTCCGTTCCATCCCCGGTCAGCGAGGTCGGAAAGCGTACATCTTATTAAAGTCCACCAAGATGTGCCAGCGATCATGCGATCGGCGCGAGTCAGTTCAAGTCAAACCATCGAAAAACAAATTCCCTTAGGCGCACCGTGAACCTCGTATCCAGTTATTTTCACCATCTCGTAGCCTTTAATTTTCCCAAATTGCAAATGATTCGGCGATTGGGTGGAGGGATCAACCGCACGAGGAAAAAGCTTTTGGGTTCTGCGCAATTACATGGGAGTATTTAAGCTCAAGACCCCTTTTCTGTCGGCCCGGTCTACCGGTCTGAGGACGGCCCGCAGTCTTCCCACCCACACCCATTGCCTCGACCTTCGCCGACTGTGTCAATCGAGTGCTTCCCGAGGACTCTCCGCTCGCGTTCATCTCGGAGCCGGGACGCATACCGTGCATCCGAACACTCCGCCACGCCTTTGATTCTTCGGTGACTAGCGACCTTTCAACTGCCAACTTCTATGCAGACGTCGAAAAAGGGAACTTTTTTCTTGTTTTTCGCCGCTCTTCCGGACTACGCACACCCCGTACCCACAGAGTCTGCCTTATGCTAGGATGGTAATCAACGTGCAAACAGAATAGATCCACTTAGGGCTCCTTGGGGCTGAGTGAGACGCTTGCACAACCTCCACCAGGGTAGGATAGCGGTGCATGCGTCGGGTATTGCTATCAGCACCAGCAAGCTCACCGCCACGACGATTTTATGTTAAAGAAAAACTCGGATCATTGACGATGAGGCAGGGTTATCACGAGCGGGCGCTGGTCTTCCTGTACGAGTGCACTGTGCAAAGAAGATTGCTTGGGAGGCGCAAGACCGCGGCGATCCTGGATCTATCTGAACACTGCTTTTGGGACACTCGGAGCTAAATGTTGCAAAGAACCTTACGATGGATAATCCACGCTTAGGGCTCACAAGACGCTCATGACGGGATGGACAATAATTCTGAGAAAGGGCAGAATGGAAAAGAAAGGGAATCTTTTCTCTTTCGTGAACGACAAGGGGTCTGACGCTGCTCTTCTGTCTACGGCTCAGTGATATCGTGCGTCGACATGGTGTGCCCATGAAAGGAGGAACCAATCGAAGAGACTGCCAGAACTGGCTTGTTGCATAATACCAGCAAAATTAATTCAGACAGGGATCGATGCTTCGATGATTCAAAGGTGGGAGAGGGAGAAATCTTGGCAAGAAACGGAAATGCTCTTCGCTGATGACATGTCAGAGGAAGTTTTTCCCTTCTATCTTGATCTTTCTCTTTGATTAAAGAAGACATCATTGGGTGCGGCAGACGTGTTCTGTTCGCTTCGGGGCTGTGCGAAACGTCGAGCGTACTGATTTTCTACAATGTCCTTCGATTTTTCGAATAACGAGGTATGACTAATACGTGGTTCGGAAAAGAGGAGAAAATGTCAAGGCTGCGCTGATGGCGGCTTAGGGCTCCACTAGCGTCAGATTCCAGTGCTTGAGCGAACTTTGCATGGATGTGACACTTGTAGCTGCGTTTGGTTCGATGCACGTGTTACGATGCGCATGCCCAAAAGTCCGATTCATAGTCATCTCTAGCATCGGACAGCTGACTGCAAGTCAGCATAGCCCCCGATGGCATCTTGATTACGTACATACATAGCCTGGTTGCTGTGTCAGAGCATTCTATCTTTTTCTTGTCTTTTAATTTTTGCGAGACACGAGGATGCGAGCAGCTTTGGGGCTGTCTGCATCACTGGCAGTGATATCGCCAAGAAGTACATGCGAGGACTTGCACTGCACATGCAGACACAGTCATCTAGGCAAAAAGATTCACAGCAACAACGCAGCCAGCAAGCTGGACGAAGCCTTCCAAAAAGCGTTACCGGCGGCAAGTCCATTAGCTCTGTCTTGTGGGAATAGATCAGACCAAGGGAAAAAAAAAAGGGCCTTGTTTTTATCTCATTTTTATTTTATTCATTTTATTTTTTCCCTTTTTGCTTCCCCGCTATAAAAGGAGCGCGCTGTGATCAACAGCAACTTTTCCCGCCTGCCCAACTCTGATCCCCTGGCGATTCCGGTTTCCCCGCAGTCTTCCTCATCTCAGCGGTCCCCGCCCCCTTTCCTCTTCTTCTCTCCCATCCTCTCTCACACTTCACCCACTCATCGTCTTGGCTCACGCGGAGAATCACAAGCGGGAAATCGGGACCAAAATCCAAATTTGAAATAAAGCAAGAAATAGCCAACTTTTGCCAATTTAGGCTGCCAGGTCCAGGACGTCCTTTTTTCCCCGTGTCTTTTTTTTCTTTTTTGTTCCCTACTGTTCGTCGTTGCGCGGGAGATCTCGGGGAGCTTTTTTTTTCTTTTTAGAGGGTATATTCTTGGGACGGAGAAAACGGTCGATATGTCATCGAGCACGATATACAACGTATGTTTTTTTCCTCTCTTTTTATTTCTTTTTCTTTTTCGAGTTCTTTGGCGGTCTGGGCTCGGAGCGACGAAGCGGATTGCTCGGCATAAGAAAAAAAAATTTTGAGTCAAATCGTTGCAACGCAGCCTATCCCCCCCAAAAAGTTGACGTTTCCGCGTCAAAACAGATCCTCCATGCGACACGTGTAACGAGGTCCCCGCCCCGTTGCTTCTTTTTAAAAGAAAAAAGAGCCCCAAACGCTTCCACACCTTGTCGTCGTCGTTTCTTTGTTGCCTTTTTTTCTTTCCTTTCTTTCCTTTTCGTATGCTCAATGAACCTCCCACTGCCTTTACAGCATCGCACGCTTCAGCCCACCGGTCCGCCAGCGAGCGGGCCTAGCGCGCAGCAGAGCCACGCGCGCTTGAACGAGTCTTTCGAGGTCATCAGGCAGGAGTTTGAGGCCGTCTTGTCCGATCTCACCCTCGTCCGCAATCAGCGAGACGAGCTCGAGGCCAAAGGTGCGTCCGCTCCCTTCAAGCTCACCTCCAGCTTCTCGCGAATAACACTTCCCCAGTCGCATCACAGGTGAACGAGCTATCGAAAATACAACATGCGCTCTACGAGCTGGAGGCGCAACACGCAAAGGCGCGCCAGCGCTACGAAGACGACGTCGCACGGCTCCGCGCAGAGCTGCACGAGCTGCACACCGCAGCACGCCAAGGTCCCGGCGGCCCACCATCAGGCAGCGGCATCGGAGGCATCAGTAACAGTAACAGCAACAGCAACAATATCGTCGGCACGGGCCCAGGACCGGGGCCGGGTCCGGGTCCTGGCATAGGTGTAGGGATGGGTGTAGGCGTTGGGCCCGGCGTTGGTCCTGGAATGGGCGCCCCGCCTACGCCCCATTCATCAGTCACGTCTGCTGCCGCCATGGGTCTCCCTGGCCCTGGGGGCCCGCCCGGCGCGGCACCACCGCCGCCGCCACCGCCGGGTGCGATCCAGCTGGGTCCGCCTGTGCCGCCTCCCACGGGCCCGGGTGCGTACCCGAACGAGCCGTATTATGCACGCGATCGTGACCGGGAGAGGGAAAGAGAGAGGGAGAGGGAGAGGGACCGAGAACGCGAAAGAGACAGAGAGCGTGAGAGGGAAAGAGAGAAGGAGAGGGAGAGGGAGAAGAGGGAGAGAGATAGGGAGAGAGAGCGCATGGCCGATCGAAACGAGCGCGAGCGCGAGATGGTGGAGCGGGAAAGGGAAAGGGACCGCGAGCGTGAACGTGAACGTGCGCGGGACGTGCGGCCGCTCGACACGGCGGACCTTAAGCGCGCTATGCCAGAACGCGAGCGCGAGTCGAAGCGGTATAAGCAAGATCACAGGATCAAGCCAGGTGAGCCAGCCGTCTCATTCGATCCTCGACACGACCTCCTTAGATCCCGTCGTTTCCTCCGCCGCGCTAGATCACTTTAGCCCGTCGATGGCACCAGGCCACATACCCAAGCTCCCACCCGTCACTTCGTCTTCATCTGCCGTACCAGGCGGACCCGGTCTCGCACCTCCACCCTCGTCATCACAGTCCCAACAACAACCACAAACCCAGCCATACGGCCCTCCACCGCCGGGATCGAGCTCCGGCGGTGGCGGCGGCGGAGGGCCCTCGAGCGCAGGAGCACCTCCCCCTGCGCCATCCTCGTCGTCCAATCCTGCCGATTCGCCCGGCCAAGGCCAAGGAGGTCCGGGGAGCGCCGGTGTGGGAGGGTTTTTGGATGATTTGGACCCACATAATGTCCCGCCGGAGATGAAGAAGGAAGGCAGCGATTGGTTCGCGGTGTTCAATCCCAAGGTGAAGCGGGTGCTGGATGTGAGCTTGATGCATACGCTTATGCATGAGAGGTGCGTGTTTTTGAAACATAACGCTGGCGCGACGTATTGCATGAAAAACTGATGTGCGCAGTGTGGTGTGCTGCGTCCGGTTCTCTGCGGATGGCAAGTACCTCGCGACAGGGTGCAACCGCACGGCCCAGATTTACGATACCAAAACGGGTATAAAGACTTGGTGAGTCTCCGCCCTTTTCACATTTCGCGCTCATACCGAATCTTGCTTGCTCCTTTTGCAGCGTGCTCTCGGATGAATCGGCAGGCAAGGCGGGCGATTTGTACATTCGCAGCGTGTGTTTTAGCCCCGATGGCAAATACCTCGCTACAGGTGCGGAGGACAAGCAGATCCGGGTAAGCCACGTGTCTCGCGTTCGATTCTTTTGACGTCGAGCAACTCGTTGCGTCAGATATGGGACATCGCGAAGAAGCGCATTCGGAACGTGTTTGACGGGCACCAGCAGGAGATCTACTCGCTCGACTTTTCCAAAGACGGGCGGCTGATCGTATCCGGGTCGGGCGACAAGACGGCGAGGATCTGGGACATGACTGACGGGTCGTCTAAAGTGCTCACTATCAACGACGCGGACTCGCTTAACAGCGACGCCGGCGTGACATCGGTTGCGATCTCTCCCGACGGGAGGCTCGTCGCAGCAGGTTCGCTTGACACCGTCGTACGCATATGGGACGTTGCGACGGCGCAGCTCGTCGAGCGACTTCGTGGACACAGAGACAGCGTGTACAGCGTCGCGTTCACGCCGGACGGGAAAGGGCTGGTCAGTGGGAGTTTGGACAAGACGCTCAAGTATTGGGATGTAAGCGGGCTCTCCGCTGCGTCGGGCTCTTCGGGCTCTGGGTCCTCTGTGAGAGATGGGGCGCCCAAGGGGAGGAAGGAGGGTGCGAATGGAAGCGTGAATGGACCCGGTGGGACGTCTGCGACGCCTGGCTCGGCTGTGCCGTCCTCGTCTGGGTCTGGGTCTGGCACCATCGTGAAGAAGGACGGCGATAAGCCGAGTCCGTGCACGATGAACTTTACAGGGCACAAGGTGCGTTCGTTCTTCCTGTGCGTCGTTCGTCCGACATCCGTCCAACGTGATCGCCTTTTTCTTTTGTATTCTGCCGTGATAGGACTATGTGCTGTCTGTTGCGGTGTCGCATGACGGCCAGTGGGTCGTGTCCGGTTCGAAGGATCGCGGTGTGCAGTTTTGGGACTCGAGAACGGCCATCGTGCAGTGCATGTTGCAGGGGCACAAGAACTCTGGTTCGTCCGCCGACGTCTTGCTCTCTTATCTCTCTCTGTCGTGTTCAAGCTGGCTGATTGGATGTTGCTCCATCTTTGCTAGTCATCTCGATCGATCTCAGTCCTGCAGGCAGCGTGCTAGCCACTGGCAGCGGAGACTGGCAAGCCCGGATATGTGCGCACCTCGATTCGTTTCTTCCTGATCTAATCGTTCCCGTTTAACATTTCCCCTTTTTTTCCCCTTCTTTTGACACTCAGGGAGTTATACCTCAATCTAAGGACGACCGCGGATACGCACTCTTCAAAGTTTTTTTTAAATAATCACGCGTGCTGCGATCACAAAATTTTGACCCTTGACTTGTTTTTGGCACGATGTATGAGAACGAGGGGGTGTAAGGAGAGAGAGAGGACAAGAGTAGAAAAACGAAATATCGTGTTTGTGTTTTTAGTTTGCCCGTCTATTTTTTTTTACCACTCTTCTTTTCCGCCCCGCCCCTCCTTCCAGACAAAGGTGGTTGTTGTTTTCTAGGCATACCTGACACTTTTCAATTTTTCTCTCATCTCTTGCTCCAAGCTATTTCTACAGTCTTTGCTTCTTTTTTTTTTTCCTTTTTTCCGCTCCTCCCCCCTTCTGGCACTGATACTGTGAGGTTTTCCCCCCTCTTGTTTGATCTTTTTTCTTTGTTTTGTACGAATGACAATTATGAGTTGGGAAAAGGATTTTTTTTTGGAGTGGTGATTGATAGTGCTCAGCGCTCTGCGGTTGACCATTGGAAGAAGTTGCTTCGAGGTTACGCTGATCGCGGTTGGATCTCTGGCTTGTGCTCTAGTCTTTAGGGAGATTCGGAAATCTTGCATCTCTCCCTGCATTGTTGCTTTTGCGATTGATCAGATCTGGCGTGTGTTGGGTGTGGATCGGCACTCGGCACTCTGATTTATAAGGTGCACCGTTTTGGGAGCACGCATAAGAATGCAGTGTGGTTCCGTCGCTTTAGAAAACAGTCTTCAAGACCCGAAGAGCATAAAACACTGATTCCTCGTCCCAATATCTGTTCATCCATCATCACACTCAGGTTTCGAACAAATCAACTTGAGGCTAGATGTAAAATATCCGAGTCGCTAGGTGGATAGAGGTCTAGTATGGTTAAGCACAAGTTGCACAACAAGCATTGCATTTTCGCCAGAGCCTTCTTCCGAGTCAAAAGTCCAGTGGTCAATCTATATCGATCAACAATGGCAAAGTGTGAAGAGTGCCATCTGCTACGGAGCTATTTTTTGTCCAGCTCTTCCACGACCATTCCACAACTGCATGGCGGGGAAGCAAGGAATTGAAAACCTTCTCTTGCAATTAGACATGAGACTCATCTAGGCTTCTTTCCTTCTCATGCCTTGCTGGTGTCCATAGACACCACATTGACAGTGTTGGTCGCTATCAGCTTTCGTGAGTATGCCTGTCCATCTTCAGCATCATGATTCATGGCTGACCTTGTTCTTGCCTTGTGCACCGGTAAGCATGGATGGTAGAATCGTACCCGGGCTTTGACGTGGTGCACGCTGCGGTGATACGACCTGGGCATTCTGTTCCGTGATCTTGGCCGGTCCGATTCATGTCGAGCTTCGACACCTCAGTCTCGGTGTTGGCCGCGCTCCCTCTGTTAATGGAATCACTTTCCGGTTTCCATCGCACCGGTCTGCGAAAAGAACGAAAGTCGCGGATTGATGCTGGACGTCAGGTTGAAAGGATAAATACCTCCTTCCTAGCCTCTGCTGAATTTCAATCCCGGTCCTACGGCCGATTTCTGCCCCCGTAGACAGGCTGAGTTGTGGCCCTAACATATTATGCCGGCGCCGTTGCACCACATTATGAAGCTCTTTCTGGTGTCTCTTGCCTTTGTCAGGATCGTTAGCGCCGTTCCCTTGCACGATGGTCCCGCTTCCACCGCAAGCGATCGGGGGCGCGTGCTCAGACTCCCGCATGAGAAACGAGCGGATCCTCAGGGTATAGACGTTTCGGGCTTCCAGCCCAACGTGGACTGGGCGGCCGTGAAGGCGAACGGCATCAGCTTTGCGTTCATCAAAGCCACAGAGGGCACGAGTATGTGTTTCTACGCATCTAAAGAGCATCGTTGATGAAATCGGCAATTTGTGAATTAGCCTTCATAAGCTCGAGCTTCTCCAGCCAGTATATCGGGGCGACGAACGTGGGCCTGATCAGAGGAGCGTATCATTTCGCCCATCCGGACAGCAGCTCTGGCGCGACTCAGGCCAATTTCTTTTTAGCTCATGGGGGTAAATTTCACGGATTCTCTTCTCGTGCGGGTGTTAAATGCTTTGTTCCTGTTGTTGAGGTGGCTGGACTGCAGACGGCATCACGCTGCCTGGAGTCCTTGACATTGAATGTGAGTGCCTGAGATGTTTGAAAACCGAAGGACCCTATCTCAAGTGGTGCTTTCACTAAGATAACCCGAGTGGTGCTGAATGTTATGGTTTAAGCGCTTCGGCCATGGTGTCTTGGATCAGGGACTTTTCGAACACGTATGAAGCCAACACGGGACGGTACGTCTAGCCCTTATGCGGCAGCATCAACCTCAACTCACGCCCTTCTTGTCGCGGCTTTTATTAGATTCCCAAGTTGGTCTTTTACTCTTTGCTTTCTTCTCAACTACTTCGATGAACGCTGATTAATGGCATAGTAATTTATACCACGACGGACTGGTGGACGACGTGTACTGGTAACAGTGCGGCGTTTGGGTCTACGAACCCGCTGTGGATCGCACATTTCGCAGCCTCGATTGGCCCACTTCCCGCAGGATGGTCGTAAGTGTCTCGTACGCATCCGACCAGAGGATTTGCGGCCAATTTGACGATATCCGCAGTGTGGCTTCGTTCTGGCAATACGCGGATTCGGGCCCAAATCCAGGTGACCAAGATCTTTTCAACGGAGATGCTGCTGGCTTGGGCCGGTGAGAGTCACCATTCGAATTCCTGATTTGTCCGAGAAAACGCTGACAGTTCTTGTAGCATGGCACGGGGATCTTAAGCTGCCCGGCATCTCGAATACCCTTTTAATTAACTGACTGTTCGTTGTTTTTAAGTTCCAGTCTTTATATTTGGATTTCTTCACATTTTTTTATTCCTTTCAAACCCGTCCTATATACCTTGCTGTTGTTCTTTCTCAGGCTGGGGTCGGATTCTGACATAAGGGCGTCGTCGGAAATGAAATGAAATGTTGATCAAGCGCTACAGCCTGCACCGCTTTTCTTCTCCATCACAACCCCTCTTCCCTCTCAACGGCACTAACGCCTAGGGCGACGTTCAGTAGAAATAGAAATAAGCTTGGTCTGGCTTTAGAGCAATCCGACGGGAATCGGCTAGGCTTCGCTGCGTAGCACGGTAAATGATTCTTGTCGACTTTGCCCATGTCTTGGAGGCTGATATGACCTCCGCTGTGTCCTTTTCTGCGTTCCTGCTGTGGTCATTCAAACGCATTGACCTAGCAAGATTCGATAAAGTTCAAGAATTCCTCAGACCCTCCTCGGTGTCGCCGCTGTTTATGATGGCAAATCCCAGCTGGCCGTGGCTCAACCTCGGTCCTCAAGACCTGCCGTCATACTTCGTCAAAGAAGCCGAAGACTCGAGCTGGTGGGCCTTGTTCAACCCTGAAAGGAGCAGAGTGCTGGACGTGGACCTGTTGTATAGGCTCCCACATGATAGGTACGTCAAAAGCTTCGGCTCGACCCATAATGTTATTTTTTTACAAGTGCACTCTTATTATCTGTGTCCTGCCGTCTACGCTCCTAACACGCCCAACCCAAACCCATTGCCTAATCTTGACACTGATCCGTGACCGCTCGCGCTTCCGTCGACGAATAGCATTGTGAGCTGCCTGCGTTTCTCCCCGAATGGCAAGCTCTTGGCGACGGGCTCGGACCATTTCGCTACGCTTTTCGATGCAAAGACGGGTCAAACAATCTGGTATGCCGTCCGTCTCGAGTTGCGCACTTTGTATTACGATAACAATCCTGCCCGACTCGCGTTCTGAATTTTGAAAAAGAAGTTCGCTTTTTCATGAGACACTTAACCCAAGAGCTCCTATGTATGTTCGAAGCGTCTGCTTCAGTCCCGACAGCAAGTTGCTCTATACTGGCGCGGAGGATGGCAGGATTCGTGTAGGTTTTCGCCCATCCATCCCACTTTTATTGTCGCTTTCCGTATTCCGAGGGTCTATTGACCCATCTGTCTCCTCCAGATATGGGATATACCCCAGCGCAGCCTGCATAGGCTGATGCACGCCCACTCACAAGAGATCTTTTCGATCGACCTCTCCCGCGACGGACGATGGCTAGTCTCGGGCTCTGAGGACGGCAAAGCGCAGATCTGGGACCTGCACAGCGGCACGGGATCCGCATCGCGCGTGCTCGACGCAACTAGCGCGCTACCCCCGAGCCCGTCGCCGCGAGTATACTCCATCGCCGCCGTCGCGTTCTCCCCGGACGCGCAGCTTGTCGCGACGGCACACGTGGACACGGTGGTCAGGCTGTGGAACGCCGCTACAGCGCAGCTTGTCGCTCAGCTGTTCGGGCACGCAGACGCGGTGTACGCCGTCAAGTTCATGCCGGATGGGAAGAGGGTTGCAACTGCGGGATTGGACGCGTCTTTGCGGCTTTGGGATTTGACGGATCTGCTGGCTTCGCTGGACTCGGACTCTGCGCAGAGAGGTGGCGCTACCACTGCATCCTTAGGCTCGAATCACACGGTTCCGTGCGTCAGGACATTCAAGGGACACGATGTGAGTGCACTTTTTCTTCTTCCGATCGTTCACGATTTCATCTGTTTGTGAATGCCTTTTCCTTGAAAAAACTTAGGATGAAGTGATGTGCATGAATGTATCCCCGGATGGCCATTGGATCGTTTCGGGATCGAAGGACCGCAAATTGATTTTTTGGCGTTCCGAACCGGGGAACGGATCGCCTGCACAGTGTGTTCTCCAAGGCCATTCTAACGTAGGTTCGTCGCTGTTCCCTTGTCTTTCTTTCATCCTTTTTTTTAATGAGATGAACAGTGCTCGGAGTCGATTTCAGCCCAGCTGGCTTGTTCGCGTCCTGTGATATTGTGCATAATGCATATATATGTGAGCAGTCATGTCTCTTCTCGTCGTATCAAGCTGATTGGAAATTCCTCACAAGGGTCATATCAAACAATGTATAGGTAGGACGAAATTATTCCCCTTCGCCATCTCGTCTTCATTTCGGGGTGTCCTGTATTGATACCCCCGCTTTGCCTTCATATCCCGCTGCTGTACGCAACTTAGCTATCCGTAATGTTTCGGTATCTCCATTTTTGTAACATAGATTATATGCTAATCGGGACGTCGAATTCACTTTATCTACTGGCATGGGTGTGTCGAGCCGTGATAAGGTGTCTACGAGCTCCATGCTTGGTTTCGTGGAATAACGCAGGCAACCATCCCCCGCAGATCGTCGTGCAACCTCCTTCCCATTGACGCGCGCATCCGTCAGCGGTCGAAGCTCGTACCCAGAACAAACCAAAAAAATAGATCGCCCGCAATTCTTCTTCTCACCTTTTCATCCACCAAGCAATCGCAACCAGGCTGGGTAACGAACTTTCAAAAAAAATTTTCGCTGATTCCGTTCTGCCTACGCCGATGGTGGTGGACGATGAGAACTGATTGCATTTGACATAGCGGCTTGACAAAGAAGTCGTTCGACGATGGACTCCATCGGCTGGTGCAGGACTCATTGCCAAATTGAGGATGAGTCTGATATTACGGTCGGAGGACATGCCCTCCGTCATCTGTGCAGTCAGAATCTCCTCATCAATCGCGTGTAGGGGTAAGTTGGGCTCCCCGAAAAAGATGGCTGCATTTTCGAGCTGAATAGCCATACCACACTAGACATGACAAGCCTACAACTTCCTATCCGACGCAAACTCTCCCGAGAGGGCAACATCCGACTTGTCCGTTAGTCCGTCTGACACAATAGTAGTTGTTTTTGCAGCACCCCCCGCCTTTTTGGTGATAAGAAGATGCCCTAGTTTTCTTTGTCATCCGCACTTACCTTGGCAACAATGTGCTCCTGCCCTACAACAAGTCCCTGACGTGCAAAAAAAAACAAAAATAATGAAATTCGGAACGTATGTCGCTAGTAGACTGCGGACTCACTGTTAGCACAGCAGCGGCCCCCAATTGGACAGCAATATCGGTTTATATTTGGACAAAAACCATACCCATTCGGGCACCGGCGACGAGTCACTGTTGGCGGATGCACAACCTCATCCGTCCTGGTGGGCGTTCTGGTTGCTGGTGGTGGTTCGTCTGTCGTGGTAACAGCGATAACCGGCTGGTCTGCTCCACTCTCGATGTCTCGTGCTTCAACGAGATATTTGGGAAACAGGTCTCTCGCTTCAACCATGCTACCGAACGCGGTGCTGTATTGCAAGACAGCGAAGAAGACGAGTGACCAGGCACGTTTTGGAACCATGAAGGGCTGTCCTTTCTGGCGCAGCATCATTGCAGAGCAAGACGGCTATAAGACTCATATATAACAGCTGGAAAGGCATTTGTCTCATTGGGTAGTGAGACGGCGTTTTCTAAGTTTTCACCGTGCTGAACATGACTCAGGGGGGGGGGGGGGCAAAGATCAGCGATCAGCCCTCAGGACTTCAGATCCCTCGATCATTAAGTCACTCTCTCGAGCTAGAGGTGGCTGACAGGCGGAGAAAGAGCTTTTTCTCGGATGCCAAGCGAGATCTGCAGATTGTACGTCTCAATGTTTCTTTATTGCTTCGTTATCTCTTAGACGGATTCGGGTATTGACCATTCGAAGGGCAAGCATAGAAGCAGCTACAGCATCATGCGAGGCGTACAGACGGAGGTATGCTCAAAGCAGTGAGGAGAGGACGAGCAAGAGGGCAAGCGGCGGTGGCAGTGTCGGTGCTGAGTCAGCGGTGATCCCAGGGAGAATCCTCAGCTTCCACGGTCTGGATGATGTCACTGGGAGCTCTCTTCTTTCGAGAGACCCGAGTTCACTGACTTCCGTGATTTATGCACCAATTTGAACGGCTCTTCCCTTTCAATCCAGTTTTCCGGTTTCTACCTCGCAGAAACTGACAACAATATTGTCTGCGATTTAACCAGACATAAAAGTCCATGTACAGTACACGAGGTAAATAATCTACTAATCGCAGAACTTTCCCTTGGGGCAGCAACCGCGTTTACCGCTACGGAAGCGGACGCATCTGGAGCTGCCGACGAGACGTGTCACGTAAGCCTTCTCCCAACGATGTGCGGACAGAAGCGACTCGGACTCACCTGAACGGGCAGCAACCTCCGCCTATTCGCAGGCACGCGCTCATCAAAAGACTGTCAGGCATATCAGAGTGCGTGCAGACTCACCTGGGCAGCATCTGGTGCCTTTGCGGCAGCAGCCAGCTGAAAGTGCACATAACCACGGTCAATCAAACTGGTAGGAAGGTATAGGCAAGGAGACGAACACTTGGGACAGCAGTTGAACCCGTCTCTGCAGCAGGACCTCCTTCCAGGGCAGCGGTGGAACCTCCTCGGGCACCTGAACGGCGGGGGCGCCGCTATCTCCTCAGCTGCGGCCTCGAGCTCCAGTTCCCTGGCTAACAAAGGGTTATCTTCGTCGGCTTGAGCAGCGACGCCCGTAAACTGGGCACAAGCGATGAGAGAGATGAGCAACGCGGAGGACAATTTGATGAACATGTTCAGCGGTTGCGAGGACTCTTTGAAGTATAAGGGGGGAGGGTTTGCCCCGCCTCAAGAGCCTGCTTTTATGGTGCAGAGGACGCCACCTACCCGTTCCCTCGTCATTCTCCCGCTCCAAAACCCGCCTTCGGACCTCACTCTGAATCATCGCCAGTCTGAACCCCACCGCTTACTTTCCAACCCTGTCTTAGCACCGACTACTCCGGAACTCGGGCAAATGCCGCTCGCTCTGTCTGCGAACCGGTCTTTTCGACGAGATATTCTCAAAAAGATACTTCATTCGAGATCCGCAGAGTTCCAGCGAAATACAAAATAGGAAATTCAATCTGATTCGTATCGGCGGGAGTACAAAAAAAAAATTAGGAGATTGCCGTGTTCTACAACGGGCAGAACCTTCCCCTGGGGCAACACCTCACACGGCCGGGTGGGAATGTTTGGAAATTGACGCAGACGGTGCTATAGGGGAGAACCACGGTCAAACGATTCGACGGCCAACCAGCGAGACAAGAGAGATTACCCGAGCGGACAACAGCCACCACCTTGTGGAGAAGGGATCAGCAAGCTCGTAAATAGAAGATAGTAATTGCGCTCACGAGGGCAGCAGAACGAACTGGAGCTACAGCAGCCGCCTACGAAACATTAAAAGTGGGTGCCACTGATTCAGAAACGGACAACCATGAGCGATGAACTTCTCACCTCTGGGGCAGCACCGCTGTCCGACAGGACAGCAACTTTTCTTGCCCGGGCAGAGCCTGAACCTTCTCGGGCACCGTAAAACGTTGGGCTCAAGCGCTTCTAGTTCTCTTTCGCCGGCAAAAGACGTGACTTCAGCGCGAGCTTCCAGTGGTTCGGCGGCGTCAACGCGGGCACGTGCTCCCTCAAACTTGACGTAGGGGAGAAGCGCGAGCAGAAGAGCAGAGATGGGCTTCGTGAACATGTTTACGGATCGTACGGAGCAGCGTTGGTGTATTTCTTAATATTTATCGCAAGCTTTTTGCGTTGCTGTCTTGCCTTGTAGCGGTCATCCTCTGCTTCACTTAAATTAGGGGGTTCTTGGCATTCTCTATAGTTAGAATCATTGGCGTAAAAATGCCGTCGCCGGTGGGTTTTCGGTGCCAAAGCGGGTGGGTTGTCTCTGCAATTTTCCCGGGTTTCGAGCACACTTACAAAGTGCGCGGATGACGGGCGGAGACGAAAAAAATATATAGTCAAACCTTGACGCACCGTCTGGAATACCTAAGACTGGTGGAAGCGAACAGAGAAAGATAATTGGGATACTACCACTCAAACTTTTCTTCTCTTGTTTGGTTGGCCAGCCTCTGAGGCGTCCGAGTCCTCCAGTTCGGACTCGTTTTCTTCTTGTTCCTCCCCCTCCTCGTCTTCCCCGTCCATTCTTCCTCCCTTGAGTCCTTTCATCCTCCTCGTCTGTAACTTGGACAGATCTTGCTTGGCGATGTGTACGCGACCTCTCAAGTCTCCCATTTTGTCTACCTCGACGTTCTTTCGCTTCTTTCCCAGACCCTTCTCGATGTCTGTCTTCTTAATCTTTGGTCGTCTCAAGGCCTGTTTCAAAAGTTCGGCATCGGGTTCCTGGTGTCGTCTCAGGATGACGTCTAGGTGAGGCCCCATAGGAGTAAGCTCTACGCGCGGGACACGAGTTCCCGATGCGAGTAAACGGGTGGTGTATGTCCGTATGTGGACTTTTGGTAGGGACACGGGGCTTGTTGGGGGATTTTCAGGTTGGGCAGAGGATGCGGTGTTTAGAGAAGGCGGTGTCGGAGCACAGGAAACGCTGATGACGTGTTCGAGGCCAGGTAGACATATCGAATCAATAGCCTCGCCGTTGAAGAAATCCATCAACATGGATTTCAATTGTATGTAACGAGGATGTGTATCGAACAGCTCTGATGCAAAATGCATCATTGGCTTATGCCCAGGCGTTGACTTAGTCGTCTGAAGATATTCTGTCAGAAACTGGAAGACAACGAAAAGGGCAAATTACACACTTGCAATTCTGACATGCTTTTCCAGTTTTCCACACCGACCTCGATCATATCGAGGAGTCTGCCATCAAACATCCGAACAAAAGTTAGCCCGTGCGGTCGCTTCTTCGTTGAATGGCCCAAAAGGAATAAGGATGCGTCGTTTTTTGCGGCCCAGAATTCAAGAGAGCTGATCGACGATGAGTCGGCGTCGAAGGGATGAATCTGATTCTTCTTCGAAAATGAGACTGCGTTTGGACGCTTGAGCGCCATCTGTCACAGCAAATGTCAGATATAAGAGCAAAAATAGGCCAATAGCGAGAAAGCGGACCAATTCGCGCATCACTCCATTGAGGAGTTCTCCCGTATGTGTCCCTTTCAGGAAGATTGCGGTGCGAGAATCTTCAATCTCCTTGGGAAGTCGAGACTCAAGGGCCCGTTTTGAACGAGCGTTCTTGGGCTTTCTGAGTAGATTCTTGTCAACAAGCTCGACAGAAGAGCTGCTACGCCAGAACTTACATAGTCCTCAGCATCGTTTTCAATATTCGCTGCTGCGATCTCAACAAGGAAGCTCAAAATTCTGACGAGCACGTGTAAACTGATCATGTGACATACACAGGACCATGTGACTTTTACGCGACTGTGGCTGCCAAACGGACTTCAACACTGGCCTCCTGAAGACCATTCGAACCTCCCGCTCCCCGTTTCTTCGCTGCTTCGGTGCTCACGCCATGGCAAGCACCTACAAGATTCAAATTGCTGCCAGGGTAAGGCCAAGATTACCCAACGAGATCGACGATGAAGGAATTGTCGTCTCCCATGGTTCGGACGTCTCGGGAAGTTCAACTTCAACTGCAAGTTCGGGTGCCGGCGTCGGGAGTGTGATTAGTGTCAGAAATCCTAGGGATCTTTCTCAAGTTTTTCACTTTCCGTGAGTGCATATGTACTCTTTTTTTTTGGCAAATATTGCTTACTGTTTTGCGTGCGAAAGGTTCACGAGCTGTTATGACGAGTCATCGACGCAGGAGGAAATTTTTCAGACGGACGTGCGCCCAATGATAGACGTTGCCTACCGCGGAATTGTGAGTCATTGATTGTTGCGCTAGAGGGCTGCTTGGGAAGCACCTGCTGCAGGTGTGGATATTGCCACAATCACCCTCTCTCACGATTGGTGGTTCCAATATCGTATGACTTAACATCGACTGACAGACCTTTTTCTAGACGGTAACCATATTTGCATACGGAGTTACATCTTCTGGAAAGACCCACACCATGCAAGGGACGAAATCGGATCCAGGCGTCATCCCTCGGGTCGTCAAGGTAAAATCGTTGAATCACACTAGGACGTCTTCATCTTCTCTTCTAACAAGACATTACTACGGTTAGGCAATGTTCGATAAAAAGGCGGGATACCAACAACGCGATGTATCTTTGTCTATCTCCTACATGGAGATTTACAAGGATGAGGTTTATGACCTTCTAGTTCCTCGGGAGAACGTACGGCTCTTTTCTGATTTGCTCCGCAACTGTTTGAATTCTGCATATTACAGGCCACGAAGCTTCCCGTGCGTGAAAATGACGTCGGCATGGTTTTCGTCGCGAACCTATCTGCTATATCCATCGCTTCCATCGAAGACTTTGATGCAATCTATAGGTTGGTCCTCCGTCATAGGATGGCTGTAGCAGACTGACCATGAATTCTTAGCCGAGCAACAAAACAACGTTCGGTTGGTTCGACAAACCTAAACCACGCTTCTTCGCGCTCCCATGCTATTTTGACGATAGAAGTCAGCATATCCGACCCTACGGAAAACAAGAGTTCGTTATTCACTTTTGCTATTGATACCAATGCCACTGATTTTCTCCAATAGCGTTGACAGGAAAAATCAATTTGGTCGATCTTGCCGGTTCCGAAAACAATAAGGTAGATGCTATGAGGTCATGAGGTCCAATGGCTTTTGCTGAAGCATGTTTTCTCCTTGCAGTTGACTGGAAATGACCCATCCCGCATGGCGGAGTCAGCCGCGATCAATAAATCCTTGAGTGTTCTTGGCCAAGTTGTGCATGCTCTAAATTCTGCGGCAGTGAGATATTAAACAATCGCATCACGACTCGGCATTGTTTCTGATTTCTATCAATTAGACGCGTATCCCCTATCGGAACTCTAAGCTTACAAGGATCCTACAAGACGCGCTCGGGGGCACTTCGGTTGGCTTGTTGATCTGCAACTTGGCACCTGGGACCAAATTTAGACAGGATACCCTGAATACTCTAAAGTGCGTTCTATTTTGCTATCTTTCGACAAAGATCAAGTCTTTATCAATGACTTTCTGTCAGCTTCGCCGTTCGCACGAAGAATATCGAGAATAAACCCATCATTAACGAGCGCGGTATGTTTTGACTGTGCCCTTTTGTTATCCGGCGAGGAAAACATACCTTATCTGACGTCTTTGCTTCTTCCTTGATTAGATAACCGCCCTCCCCCAAACCGCACTTTGCCGCGGTTGCCGTACAACGTCCGGCACCTAAACCGGCTCAGGTGGTTCTTCAGGCAATTTCCACCGGGCTATCAGGGTCTGGTGGAGTGCCGATACGTTCGCGCTCATCTCTCGCCACAACCTCAAGAGTTCCTCGTGTTTCTACGTATGGTGGGAATGGGAGCGGCTTCCAGCCGTTTGGGCTTCCTAATCTGGTCATGTCAAAGAGAAGCGTCAGTGAGAAGCTGCCAGTTGCAGAGGGCAGCTCGGGTCTCCTCGGAATTGGTTTGACCGAGAAGGAAATCGATGAGAGAGTGAGTCTTCGTTCTTCCTTTGGTCCGTTCGCGCTGCTTCGCCGCAGCGCATCATTCACTTCATTCCCAATGTTGATGACTCCTTGAGCAGATATCGAAGGCTGTCGAGCTTGAAGTGGCGAGAAGGCTGGCAGAACGAGAGAAAGAGAGAGAGAAGGAAGAAGAAGCACAGAAATTGAAACAAGCTGAAGAGTCGCAACACACCCAGCCACGATCAAAATCTCCGACAACAGAAAAATTCCTTCCCTCTGGCGTTCTTACACCTTTGCTTAAACGGCACAGAGATTTGGATGAGGAGCTAAAAGCTCGGCTGCAAGAGCTAGAAAGAAGATTGTACGTGCCGAAGTTCAAGCTCCGTCCATGCTGACATGATATCAATGCTATCCGCTCCTAATCAGCGAACATGGCAACAAGGAAATGCAGCTGGCAGACGTCCTGTCGCCTGTATCGAAGAAGAAGACTGGGAGGGCCTATGTCGCACTAGCACGCGCTCATTCAGAGAAGTCAATTCTATTCCCGCTTCTGCGATTGAATTCGCACTGACTGGGTTGCCCATCCTGTAGAGGCGATCTCCAAGTTGCACTAGACTTATACAGAAAGGCCGAAACTTACGTGCCAGATAATATCAAACTGAAAGAGAGGTGGATACTTTTCGTCATCCGCGTTTTCCTTTGTAGATTATCGGAGACGAAGAATTTGTCTGACTTCTGATCCTTTCCTTTCCCTCCCTGCATATCTATCGGATTTTTAGGATCATCGAAATTGAATGGGCTGTCAAGAATAACAGACCATTCGTTCCTTCGCCCAAGCACCCCAGGAAGCGGAAGGAGAAAAGGAAATCCAAGTCAGCACTATCCAAGGAGCTTCCGAAATCCGATGCAAACGCTATGGATATCGACAAGGAAGATGTCAGTGCTCACATAGATGATGTTCTGCCGTCCAAGGATGAGGCGCAACGCAGAGAAGCCGGTTCTGAGTTCGGCCTTGAACTCACAAACATGGATAGTTTGCAGAAGAGCAAACGTCCTTTGGGTCCAGACGGACTCAACGTGGAAGACGAGTCAATCACGCCACTGAAGAAACAAAGACGCGCATTACCCGCTTCGACCTTAGGTGGACATGAGGACGAGTGCGTAGCCTCTGCCCCATCCGTGAATGTCAAGAGAAATGCAGTCTGCTGAGTGGCATGGAGTGTGTATATTCCTCTTCTATTCAAGATCTATTGTATCCCCTTTGTAACTTTGCGGCTAATGTTGGGTTATTCCCTCATAACCGTTCACTCAATCAAAGTCTGGCCGCGCCACAATGCGCATCACCTCCCGAATTGAGGATTGAAGTGGTGTCTGGGCCGTCAACATTGTCAACTCGTGACTCTATCAACTTTCCCAGAGCCGAAAGTCCGTGAGAGTGTCAAACCCATTCGAAGCAGTTCCGACCGATACTGAGCCGGTCCAATGGGAACAATATGCCCCGAATAATCTCCCAAGGCCAATGACCATCGAGCCATTCTTTAGCAGCTCCATGACGTATCGGCGTGCATCTTTCTCATGTTTCAGCGCGCCACGCCAGCGTGATGCACGATTAGCTTCGTTGTTTCCGCATACCTGAAACTGCTGCGCTCAAAGCGTACGGGACGTCCTTCCAGGAGGGGCATACGACTCTGACGTTTCTGTCCCATATTCTAGATTTACTCCCCGCCATTACAATTCGAGATGGCCACCTTCGCCCCGCCGCTCAGCGGTTTGGAAAAGCAAGCAAAGACGCACGCTATCCTCTGCACGACAGGCTTTCTGATCCTTCTACCAACTGGCGCGTTGATCCCTAGGTATCTGAGGACGTATACCCCAAAGCGCGCATCGTCATTCAACTTGTAGAAAGGAGGTACTGATTTATCCATAGGTGGTGGTACGTCCACTGGATCATGCAGTTCCTTGTTGCTGGGCCCATCATCTTTGCCGGATGGGCTCTAGGATACAAGACAGCGGACCAGCTCCAGCAAGGCCACTTTATCGACACCCATCAGAAAGTCGGCCTAGTCTTGCTAATCCTATACCTGGCTCAACTGCTGCTGGGTGTCATCGCACATTTCTTCAAATGCCCTCGAATATTCTTGGGTCGTAGGCCCCCGCAGTCGTATCTCCACGTTGCTGTAGGATTTGCTATATTTATAATCGCTGCCTATCAGGTTATTTTTAGCTTCTTCTTTCTTCGTTTCTGGCCAGAACGAGAAAGACATACTGACGAGCAAAACTCTTTGCATGCTTTACCTATCCTATCGTCCGTGTCACACCGTCCATCAGGTTCATTACGGATTGTACACGGAATGGGCGGTTGCGACCGGCGGTTTGCACGTGGTCCCACTGTCCGCTAAGCGCGCTTGGCTTGCGTTGATCGTGGTAAGTAGTTTCGCCTAAATACCTATTTTGTTGTTTGACTTGCCTGTCACTTCACTACAATTTCAAATAAATGATCGCTTATGCTGTGTTTCTTGATTCTTCTCAATCACAAGGTCTTCTGGGTACTCTATGCTGCCGGTATGGCTTTCATACCCCAACAATACCAGCAGGAGAGGCAGAACAGACAGCGAAGATTCAAAAACCAGGATACGCTTACCATAGAACAGGTGAGGGTTTTCCCCAAGCACTGTTTATTCTATGAAACTTTCTTCACAGTAGTTACGGGTGTACGAACGTCAGCAAAGTACTGGGTATAAGATACGTTAAGCACGATAAAGATACAGTCAGGTGTATGGAAAAAGGTATAACAGTTAGAACGAAACTGATAGCTACAATTTGGGAGTCTTAAAAGAGAATCACATCACCTTCGTTACATGGAAGGTAATCGTCTATAAGCGGAGCGAGGTAGGGAAGAAATTCAGGAAGATAACCAAAGAGCGAACATAGCAAGAAGGAAACAAGACATAAACGATACAGTGAGAGGCAGCACGGGTCCTTGGGTATCAGGAACATTCGCTACAGCAGGATGATTGAAGCCAAAATCCAAGAAAACGAAGATTCTATGGAAATTCGTGATAGGGCCGTGAAGATGCACATTTATCGAGCCAAATGGCGAGGCGTTGGACGAACTGGAGTTAGTTCGGGTGGGGCGATGAATTAAGGATAGTGGGGGTTTTCGTGATGAGGAGAGAAAGGAGCGTAGGTTCCGTCGTCTTCGTCTTTGACCGCGGGCCAAGGATTTTCGGCAGAAGATGACGTCGGCGTCGAAGAATATCCCCGAGTCATCATGTAAGAGTACTGGTCTGGTTGGTGTGACGCAGAAGCTGACATGTGAGCATGGTGCTGCTGAGAAGGATCGATGGGACTAGCGGGATAACCACTTGCAGGGTATGAGCCCATGCCTCCTGGCATTGCTACATGGCCCGCGGGTCCTCCCCCCTGAGGAGAAACAGACTGATGGTGGCGCGAAGAAGAACCGTAGGGAGTTGATACAGGTTGGGCGTAATGTGCCATGTAGCCTGCTTGTATTGTATCGGTAGGCGACAATGACATAGTCGGCGAAGGCGTTCCGGTGACGAACGCTGGGAAGGGTTCGGAGAGGAACAATGCCCCGACAAGCAGCGAGCTGGAGTTCTGGGCTGGGAATATGATGACGCCAGCGCCAGGAATCTCGTTGGTACCCCAACCGGCAATGGCGACCTGTAAACAGCCAAGAAAGACACTGTCAGCAAAGGTCGAGAAGCCGAAAGACGTTAAAATCCGAATATAAATAAACCTCAGACACGATTCGGCAGAACGTGGGACGAATGAGGGATGAACTAAAGCGACGACATACCGTCTGCGTTTCGAATAGGATGCGGGATAAGGTGCGAAAAGTCGTCTGGTTGACCGCGTTTATATTAGGATCGCGATGGCGATCAGGCATGAAGGTACAGAGAGGCGGTGTATGCCGCTTGACCCAGCTTTGAACGTCTCGTAGGATGGAGTGACCATGAGTGATGTGGGTTAAAAATTGCGCTGGCCAGAGGTCCGTCCTGCTGAAACAGATTTATGTAAAAAAAAAAACCAACACCATGAATAAAATTAAAATAAAATTAGGCAAGCCCGTTTTTGACGTCGGTAGATTTAGAGCCTGAGAAAAAGAAATGAAACTTGTGCGCGTACTTATCACCGTCAGTCTCTACCGCAGTCACTCGGATTGTTTGACTGCTGCTCCGGTCAGAAGGCCTCATTCCTCTAACTATGAGCGCGCCTCTCCATGGTCTTTGTTCGGGAGCTTGCTGAGACGGAGGTGGGATGTAAGACTCGAGGTGCGTGGGCAAGCGGAAGACCATCTCTTTTGTCCTTGTGTTTTGCGGAAAGTGAAGCATCGGGCCAAATTCTGCCTCCCATTTAATACCCTCTCGGTGATGTGTGCTTAAAACAGCAACTCCCGATATACGCTCTTTCGGGATCTGGTCTTTGCGTTGGTTGCCTTTTCCTGCTGCCCCTCTCTGGCTGCCGTCCCTTCTGTCGTTCCCGTACACAGGGACGACCATTCCGCGCTCGCCAGGTTTTCTCGAAGTGAACAGGCAATCCCCATGGTGTCGTAGTTAGGCAGAGTCATCGCCTAGGAACAAGTTACACCTGAGGAAAATAAGAAAAAATGTCTGGAAAAAAGAAAAGGGCTGGTAACAGCCTATTTGCCCATATGGTGTCGGTATCATAGGAAAAGAGATATGTATCTCGAAAAAAACAGATCGCAATCCTCAAGGTTGTTGGGCCATTGATGACTTGGATACGAAGAAAGCCGAACGGATCTACGATTAGAGCCAATGTGGTCGTTCTTTGGTTCTCAGCGTTGCACAAAGTCATGTTTCAACTGGGGATCTCCATCACTATCTATATCATGGCGCTAAATCGTCATCCTGCAGGTGTAATTGAAACCCGATGGTTCGGAGTGTATTCATTATAATAGCGTGGCGTGTGTGCCTTACAAGTCGTTGCAACAGAATCAAACAGCAAAGGGGCTCCGCCATCCGTTTTCGCGGTTTGAGTCTGCAAAGACCGGTCGTTGCTGAATAGATAGCGCTGCTATCATGATATGATGTTTGGACAACCCTCGCCAGTGAGGCACAAGAGTCGTGCCTATCCAAGTGAATGTTGGCAATCTACACGGGATCGTGTCCTGTGTTCAACATATTCTGAGGAGGGAAGGGTCGACGCCTCTTGGTCGATCTTGTTAATCAATGATGCGAAGGCAGCCGAGCAGGGCAAGCCATGACTATAGCAACAATATCACAGCCCACGTGCTCGACGGTTCTCAGTGCGCTTGAGAAAATAAGCGATTCAAGGCGTTGTCGGAGAGAACGTTGGAAATAGAATATCGCAACTAACGGAACAAGCCACGTTGTCAAGGCCGCCCGAAGCCACGTGGCTCTGAGGACCTCTATCGCCCGGCCCGCCGACTTAGAGTTAGAAAGTATGTTCACATACCTGAACCCCGCTCCATTGCTACTCACTTCTGCCCTGCGTAGCGACACCGGAGCTGCCCGTCGGTCCAGATTCACGAGAGATCTTATTTTCTGACTTATTCATTTGAGTCCATGGTCTTTCACTCATACACTGCATGATCATTGGGTTTTTCCCCCCTCCCAGGCACACGCCCGTGCTCATTGCCCCTTCGAGCTGGAATCGCTTAGATGTGCAATACTCACATCAGAAAACTCTTGCGGTGGTCCGTGACGTGTCTGTCGAGCTCGAATGCGATATGAGAGTGGCGAAACTGTCTTGCTCCGCCTTGGGTTGTCTTCGAGTGTGAATGACGTCGATAGGCATTGAAGACACAGAACTGCCCCGGAAAATGTCTGCTTCCCGACCGCCCGCTTCATTGAATTGACACAGGCCCAAGAGGGTGGACTCTGGATACAAGGCTCTTGCGAAAGAATGAGGACGATCCGTGCATATATTACAGCCGCGTTCAAAGAAACAATGTCGGGCCGTTATCGGAAAATTTCTGTCTTTTGTCGACCCGAACACTTGAGCAGGTTCAATGCACCGCATGAAACATGCATTGAGCTTACTCACCCTCTGCTCCTTTCTGTCATTATTCCTACGATCTGGAGGAGTCTCATTACCATCTTTAGAGGACTGCGACGCAGTATATCGTACATACCTTCCTCATGCATTTGAACGTTCCCGGTGGAAGAATCTTAGGCTGTCCCTGACACGCTACGGTAAAATTATCGCCGCCATTCCCGTTAAGAAACGAACAGTAACAACTGAAAGGATAAAGACAAGAATAACAGTATCGGAGAGCATTTCCAGAGTAGAGATGGAATGACATCAAAAATTCTAGACGCACGAGAAATCGAGAGTGATGAATTTTCGCGCGCAGATGATGTGACATAAAGGTATCGAACATAACTGCGAATGCGGAGGATGTAGGGGAAGGGTAAGACGGATATCTCGGGCATGAGAGATGATACAGGGTCTCATGAGTTCAAGAAGACATGCAAGCGATATGAAGATTCACAACAACAGCATCCGTGTTCTTGGTTCTTGGCTCCAGGAAGAGCTAGAAAGGAGTGAAGACCTCTGCGTTTTTCGTTCGGGCTATAGAACAGTTGATCAAATAAACCCAACCGCCAATCAATTACTAGTGAATCCATAATTACACTGCACCAAAGGGAACAGGCAAAAGTCAGCAGAGGAGAGTCATTGGTTATCCTATGCTTCTACGTTGAAAAGGCGGTCGGCCAGCCCGTGGGCGTAAGAACCTTGTCGGTACCGTGTTCGAACTTGCAAACGAACATCGGCGCGTTCGGCCCATCAGTGACTGACACCCTATGGCTAGTATGCGTTATTCAAACCGGTGGTACAGGTATGTGCAGACAGATCCAATGGAACGGCATGTTGCCGCTCCGGTGGGAACCATGATATACAAACTTGTACTCGGCATGGTTGAAGCACTCGCATCGGCTTCGCCAGACCATCCACGGCCTTGGAATCGGTTGATATAGCCGTTTTCTGGTATTGAACCTTTTGAAAAAGAGGCAGGGCGCCCTAGATACGATGCCCGCTATTGTTTAGCCGCATACCTTTCGATATCGATTGTGCCTATTTTCCTTAGATGTCATCTTGTTGCCTTTTCCCATGTCCCGAACCGACGATGTCCGCAAAGCCGCCATAGATGGGAACTCCGGGCACGGAACGACGAGTCAATGCATGTGTTTTCGATGAACCCTTTTCGCTATCTCCACCATAAGCTGGCTGCAAAAGAGGCTTCAAATTTGGCATTCAGTCAGTATCTCCGTGTTGCCCGACGACGAACAAATGGCGACAGAAGGTTCCATTCCGTGAGTGCAGACTAGCGTTAAAATGGCAGTTAGCAATGTATGGCATTGGAATTGGAATTCCGCACAGAGGGATATACAAAAGGATTGGCAAACTGGCATGTGAGATTCAATTCAGATAAATGCAGGAAAGGTACATGTTGTCCACAACAACAGATTTCGTATGAATAAATGGAAAGGACAATTCGTGTACCTTCAACCAGGATGCTCCATTGTGGTCCGGATTATATTCGTACAATCTCCGATTAGTAATTTGGTAGTTGGAACTGCATTCAAGGGTCGGTAGAGACCGAAGCAAGCTATAGGGATAATGAGTCGTCCTTCCTGAAACGATAACAAGAGAATCATCTACCTTTGTACCAGCTTCTTCGATTGACCCACGAACAGCGGCATACACAGTCTTGTATCGCTCGATAGTTCTCTCGTTGTCGATTTTGAATGACCTCAACTCTGTCAACTGACCTTCAAGCTCCCGCACTGTTCTCCTGATCAGATTCAGATCCCTTTCCAAAACCGACGTTCTGGTGCGTTCGTTATCCAACTCCGTTTGTGCTCCGGACAAGTCCCGATTGCGATCGCACAGATTCTCCGAGAGCTCACGTTGAACGCCAAGAGCCGCCT
The DNA here is from genome assembly GCA_030407095.1 of Macrocybe indica. Classification (NCBI taxonomy): domain Eukaryota; kingdom Fungi; phylum Basidiomycota; class Agaricomycetes; order Agaricales; family Callistosporiaceae; genus Macrocybe; species Macrocybe indica. The sequence continues at coordinate 51,679 of JARFTL010000013.1, forward strand.
CCAAGTCTGAATGGGCACGCGCCGTTTCTGCGCGCTCAGCTTTCAAGGCGTCCTTGAGCTTCAAAATCTCCTCCGCCAGTCTGTCGCTCTCCACCGCATGTTCTTTCTGAGCAGCGGAAAGCGCTTCTGCAATTGCTCTCTCCTTTTCACACCTCGAAGTCAACTCGGCTTCCAATTCCCGAAGTCTGGATTCGCTCGCCCGCAACCTTGCCTCTGAGTGCTGGGCGTCCGAGTTTGTAGCAGCTAGTTGCTCATTAAGTCGTTTGAGATCCAGCTTGGTGTTCGCAATTTCTCCCTCCAACCGGGACCTCTCCTGTCGAGACTCCCTCAGATGGATTGTTCTCTCCTCTAGCGAGTGTTCGAGTGCCTTGGCCATGTCCTGCGACGTCTCCAGACTCAGTTTGACAGCGGCGACCTCCATGCTGGAATCCGATAAGGCTGATTCGAGTTCTATCGTCTTGATCTGTGCTTGTTCTGCCCGTAATACAAGTTCGGCCCGCTCTTCAATGATGTTCTTTAGCTGAGACTCAAGTCCATCAACCTTCTGGCTCAGAATGTCCGACGTCTCTTGAAGAAGGGTTGTCTCGATGTTCTTCGTGTGGAGATGATCGCGGAGCTTTTCGGCGTCCATTCGAGAACTTGAGAGTTGTTCAAAGAGTTGGGCTGTCTTCGTCTGTACTTGGGCCAATTCGTTGCGGAGTCCATCGATGGTGATTTTCGAAGCATCCTCTGAGGACGCATTGGAACGCATCGAAGCAGCCAGCTGCTCCGATATGAAATGGTTCCTTTGTTCCAGATCGTAGAGTTTGCTGGAAAGGAGCGTCTTCTCTTCAATCGCGTCACGAAGTCGGTCTGAAGAGTCCCCCAGCTCTGAGACTTTTATGAGCTGGGAGGACAGCTCTTCTTGAAGATTCGCTGCGGAAAGTCGCTGTTTTTGCAATTCCGCATTCAAGACCAATTTCTCTTCTGAGAGCGTCACAATTTCGTTCGACTTGGCTTTATTTTCGGCATGAATGGCACTGATGGAAGATTGCATGGAGTCGAGTTGACTTCGGTATTTGGCGATGTCCTCGACATGCTTGACGTTGGCCTCATCTGCTTCATTAACAGAACGCTGAAGCTCTGATATCTGAACAAGATATTTCTCCTGTTCCGCTTTGAGTTTATTCAAGGATTCATCTCTTTCTCTCACAATACGTTCCAAATCCCCCTTAGTTGAAATCAGCAAGGCTTCTGGACCTCGTCTTATAGATTGGTATTCTTCTTCTTTGGAAGCGGTTGCAGACAGGTTTTCCGAAACTTGTTGTTCCAAAGCGACAGTGCGAGACTGTAATGTAGAGATCTGGGCGTCCCTGTTGGAAAGGTCTTCCTTGGCTTTGCGCAATTCTTCCTTGAACAAGCTGAGAGAGCGCTCAAGCTCATGGTTCTGATCATATGTCAGTCACACCTTCTTCAAAGAAGCTTCAAGATTTTATTACCTTATTGACAACCGCTTGCGCCATTCTGTCGGCTGCATTTTGACTACCTTCTAGAACACGCCGCTCAACATCCACGCCCGGCAGGTCGCAACCGGTGATGATAGGGCTGACGGCGGGGGTGGGAAGGAGGTCATCCCGTTGGCGCTGATTGTTGCTAGTGTCTTGCACATCTGCGAAGTAGTCTCCCTCATGATTATAGGAGTCGAGAGTGTCCTCGACCTGCACGCCAGGTGTGCTTGGCGCTGGCGTCGGCTGCTTGCTCACATCAGAAATTAAAGAACCTGACTGCGTGCGCGTGACAGGGTTAGGTGGCCTCGAGCGCGTGGACAGGCCGGAGATGGAGAAGTCATGCGGCGACGAGGAATCCAAAACCGGGCCGCTGCAATTTCTTTTCCCGTTAGCGGACACGTGAGTTTGTACTCGCGACCTTCACTCACGTCGTGAACTCAGGGGTCATTGCAGCGGCGCTGTCGTGCGGTATCCTCCTGAATCTTTGATACTGAGATTTCGCTTCGACGAGCTCACGCTGCACAGACTCTAGCTCGACGTCGCGCCGCCGAAGTTCTTCTTTCAATCTTGTTATTTCTTCTGTTGCACTATTATCCTCGATGTCTGTCAACGGTGACGTCTCGCGCAGCAACATTTGTTCCCGAATTTTGTTCAGAGCATCGACTTCTGCGATTAGCTTAAGAAAAACGCGATGAGCGGGAGAGGACCTTGACATCAACGAAACAGAAGCAGAAACCGACCTCCGCTTTCGTCATCTGAAGGGTGATCCTTCTAGACCCAGCCACGCTCGTAAATGACGGCCGTGGGCGTTTGGATCGCGGTGTTCGCAAAGCGGAAACGGAGATGGAATCTGCCCAATCTGGAACAGCGACCGACGACCGACGACTCCGCTTGACGCCATGAGTGCTCATGTGGTAGGATACCCGTTTGTGTAGGAGACCGGGAGTAGACGGCAAATTATCCAATTCCATCGGTGCTAGGGCTCCAATACTGCGAAAAAAAAAAAAAGACGTTAGAAGTCTCCAACGGCAGAGGCAGTGATGACATACGCCTTCTTTCCGCCCAATGTGACCATGATTGTGCCATTGCCATCGGCTGGTGCTAATATTCCTTCTTCTTCCTAAAGAGCTCATGACTGCGTGAAAGTTTATAAACCTAGGCCGATACGCACAAGTTTTTTTACGGCCTTATTAACCCACGTCGACCATTGAGGACCCAGTTTCTCTTTTGAGGTTTGAGCGTTCTTTCTGACTATGGGTGACACACACTGAGCGTAAGTAGCTGTTAACATTGGCAAGAGCATCACCAACTTTGAGCCTTCAAACTCGCAAGATGGATTGCATTCCGCCGATGCTCCCTTTGAATTTGAGAAATTGCGCGCAGCACGCCTGTTTCAAGCCCAATGAATTCTCTGTCAGACTGGGCAAGGAAACGTGGCGTACGGTCCGCGTAGCTCAGTTTGCCTGACTTTCCTCCTTTCGTTGAGACCATACAGGCTCCAGGGAAGTACCTTGTGTGGCGAACGTAACCTCCAGAAACGGTGTCGTTAATGAGCGTGGGTACGCGTTTTTAGGGGCTATCCTGACTCGTCGTTTTCTCACAAAAATTAACGCGCCACTCTCACGTGACGGCGGCTCCGCAGAGCGGACACCAGATTGAGCCACGCCGACGTCGGGCGGAGCAGCTGGTCGTTAGCGGGACGACCAAGCAATAGTCAAGAAAGTGTCGAGTCTCAAGATGACTAGTGCCTTGCATGGCGTCAGCCCACTCCGACTTCCCCTAGGCGTTCTAGTAAAAAGGGTGTGCAATACCAGGCGTTGTGACAATCATTAACTCAAATGAAATTCTGCTCAACGGAGAACTATTTTCATTTTACGGACTCTCCTTTCGCACAATATATCCCCCAACCATAGAGGGTGATGCGTCAATGCGGATGTACCCCAACTCGCTAATTATGTCTCGTAAGGGATGCTTCGCCGTTTCGTGGCACACATTGGACAAGGACCTCCAGAATCCCAAAAAATATCAGTAAGAAACGAAGCGCCGCCGCCCATTTCTGCACTGTTATTTCAAATACAAGGCCAGATAAATTCGCAGAAAAGCTCTCAAGCCACGAAACTCAGCCGACGCGGGGACTGCAACACCAGGGTCATCGAGATGCCTGCAGTGGGGCTATGCAAATTACGGACCTGGGAGCAAGCCGCCATGACGAGGATGTTTATCTTCATTCATTACGCGGTCTGCGACGAAACGCATCTATGCAGGACTGCTTTTCGGGTGCATTCCGAAACTAGGACAGTTGACAGTCAAAGTCAACCCTTACATTTCTCGGACTGAGTCGGCGTACAGCAGACATCCCTGCATACCCATAGCCGCGTGCAATTTCATTCCTAGGCAAGGCCCAGATGTTCTTCATCGTCTTTGTTTCAGGTTGAACTACGTCAGGGTCTCATGAAACGCATATCCTTGCACCCCATGCCCCCGCCGGGGCATACCTTTGCCCGCCGTGTTCTGTCAGGGGGAGGAAAACCAGTGTAACTGTTAAACCAACCATGTCTTCCAAATGGACAAAAAATTGAAAATTCCTTGCTCCCCCCCGAATTCATCGGGTTCACCAGGTTTGGGGATGTTGAATTGTACGGAACGCCTGCCGAGGTGGGTGTCAGCCTTCGCTATGCATTGAAGCCTAAAGGCCGAGGATACAGGTCGGCTTGTTTCTTGAAGCAGCGGTGCTGCTACGGCCTTATGCGCTATGTTGGGGGCGGTCAAGGTTCAGTACAAGCGGAATGAGCATGCAATATCTCATCCTTTCGGGATCGATCAGGTCAGACTAATGTCAGGAGGACGAAGATGAGTGACACACACAAACAGAATATTGACGACCCATGCGTGTGGGATATGACTTCATCAGTTTAGAGAAAAGGTCGGCGGGCCCTCTGATTCAATCTGGGCGACGTTTGTTCAGTTTTGGACCAGCATGTGGACAGGTCCAAGATTTTCCAAGGACCGACAGGTAAAAGGAAATGTGCTATGGCCACTCCAAGACTGAAATACTGCCGTTAGCGAGGGAGATTAGAAGGTAATCGAAGCTCCATTGACACCCCATCGGACGGGGTATCCACTTGTGGACAACTGCATCTCGATTTTAATGGAAAGAATCCCGAGAATATCTGGCATCATAATCGAGACTTAGACATTCAACTGTGAAAACATGGCCATGTCGACTTGTCCCTTTCGACGTGGTTCACAAAATTGAGAAACGCCGCCTCGCGTTAAAATCGGTCGACGTACTGATAAAGATGAGACGAGGGCCCAGGTTTGACTCTGCTTTCTGAGAAATGAGAGTGCTGTTACCCCTGAATAATTGTCAGCACAAATATAACGCGTCTTACGCCGCTTGCAATACATTTACAGCTTAAAAATCTCGGCGGCGAGCAAAACCGTTCTCGTTTCCATAGCTATGATCGGGCGTACCGTGTCTCGACTGTCAAACAAGCAGAAGTCGGTGCCTGCACGGTAAAGAAGTGCCTGTGAGAATGAGTAGCCGTCATTGAAGGTGTTCAGGGCAAAGACAAAATCCTTGGTTACGAACAAATGATGAGTCCCAGAGAATATCAATGTGGTGCAGTGCTGCCCGTGGTCTAGGGAAAGATCAAACTTAAGATACATGAATCAAGCCCCCTCGAAAACCATTACCTGCCAGCTGTGGTCCATCGGGGCTTCCCGGCGTAAGAAAAAGGGTCAATACCAAACAACGAACGCATCAGGGCTTCCCAGCAGTCAAACCTGGTCATGACAGAAGGAGCAAAGGAAAACACATGCGTGGTTATACACGTTGAGCATTGTAGCGATTAAGCGGTTCCCCTATCACGGCAAGAGGTGAGCGATTATGTTGGACGCTCCTAAGTGAATCCTAAGAAAAGAAGGTCCGGAAAAGCGCGTTTTCTTCCCTATTGGCGAGCCAATGCTCACAACCCTGGGAGGGCAAGACGCGAATATGATGGGTCCTCGGTCATGCACCTTTCAAAGATCATTAAAATCGTTCACGTCCTAGCATACAATTGGGCCACTGGCAATGCGGACGATTTTCAACTGATCGCAAAGTTGAGAGAGAGCTCTGTCTCTCCCAGAAAGCCGGTGAAGTAACGGATTGATGATAATTTATACACGGATGCGATTGTGTTGAAGGATCTGAGGAAAATCAATCGGAATAGGAGAAGCAATAACGTTGGCCGAAGAGGAACTCACCTTTCACCTTTCACTCCCGAGGCATGATGAATATAGGTTTGAGGAATATACCCACATTAAACATACATACGTATATGCGAAGAATGTTCGTACCATCGGAATAGACAGCCGACCTCAAAGCTCGATGATCATAACTTTGCCGCTCTTGCGCGCGCAAGGATAGCAGACACCAGACCATGCACATCATTGACCTGGATGTGTGCATCGATCAAGTCCCCGAGATCGACGCCGAGCGTGTCGAGACCAAGCGTCTGCACAGCGGCGAGGTTTCGTGTGTCCGGAGCGAAAATGAGCGTAATCGTGATATAATAAGGACTAGGCCTAGACAAGTCGATGCGGTATGTGAGCCGTAGCTCGTTGTCTGAGACTGCGTGTGACTCGTGTAGGTTGTTCATCGTCCGATGGAAGTCCATAGACGCTGTGTACCTAGATGATGGGGTCGGTTGATCGTGGATTGCCTGAGATGCGCAAAACCTACACACCAGTCGTACAGGGGAATGAGCCTCCCATCGTCCTCGTCGACTCTCGATGACTTTAATGCCTTCTCGACATCGGCCCGCTCAGCTCGGAGGTGTTCGAGCTCAAGCGCGCCCGCTTTGGCTTTCTCCTTCATGGTTCTTGCGTCTTTATTAAGAGCGTCCAGTTCATCGCTCAGCGTCTGCATCTCGTTCACCTGGTCGAGCAGTTTCTGGTCCGCAGATGCAATCGTCAAACGAGGGTTTGGATGCGTCTTTCGTAGGCGCGACAATGTCAAGCGAGCGTCGATGATCCTTTGCGCAATATTCGAAGCCTGATCGGTAGCTTCTTTTATTCTCTGATATTCTGCAATCCGATGATGAGGAGAAGCATAAGATAAGATGAGTAAGGATACGAGACATACTTTCTTCAACAGTGGGAGCCAAAGCTCTCGTATTTTGTTGTATTTCTGCAAATCTCGCCTTTGAAACCTTCAACTTCTCTTTCTTCTCGACGTTACTGGCCAAGAGAGCATTGTTATCGTCAGCGGTAACTATGGGAGCGTCGTCTATGTCGCTGACGATGGACTTCACATAGCGGTCCTTGGCGTTCTGCTCGAGGTATTGAAATTTCAGCTTCCTCAAGAACGACTGGACGCGAGGTTCAGAAAGGACTGAAGTGAGACCATAGAATATTCAAAACACACTGTCTGTGATGCTACGTCAGAAGCAATGATAGCAGGATCCTTGAACTCAAACTCCTCCGGGTCGAGCTCATCATCCTTGTAAGTCTGAAATTCATCGCGATGGCGGAGTAGCAAGAGATCGGCCGCTTGTAATCGAGAGTTAAATTGTTGGGCGGCTTCGAGAAGCTTTTCTTGCTCCGCTGTAGTGCTTAATGATGAAGGGCGTGCCGGGTTCGTGGTCATGGTGAGCGTCAACAGCGAAGAGCGCGTTTGTCACATGTTTGCTCACGTGAGTTGAGGTTCCTGCTCGTCACACTTGTGACAAGCGCGTCCACCCCCCTTCCTCGATGACGTTTCGATGTGAACACCATTCAGGCGGCTGGAATGCTATTCAGATTTCACTTAAAATATAGTGGGTATTACTTATCATTTGATGATATTTTGGAAGCTCATTGACACAACGAAGTATTTCCAAAAAAAAAAAAGAAGAAGAAAGAAACGGATCATTACCGGTCTAGTACCCCGCCGTATTTTGTCGTTGAACAACCTCTAATTCTTGAATGTCATCTGCCTGTCTGTGGTCGTATACCCTGCTGGAAATAAGAGGTTGTCAAGGCTTATGCACGTGGTCCTTGGCGCCGCTCCCGTGACCATTCTGCTATTTGTGGTTTCCATAACTGGTGTCATTTGCATTCGCTACTGGCTCGCTTCCTCGTCCTTAACTCATCCACTCACGGATCATAGGCCTTTGACTCTTTCTAGCTCTACAAGAATCGCAGTACTCTGAAGGAGGTCTGACTGGAGGACTGGCATCCTCTGCTGTAATATAATATCTCCGTAGCCTCGTTGTGACATCATGGATCGTGGAACAGAAGCAGCAGGCTTCTCGTCAGCAGGTCAGCCCAGCCATTTCACATCTGTTGACCGTTGTATTGAACTATCGAATTTTGTCACACAAATAGTTGAAGGGAGTAGATCCCCACATAATGGAAGAGGCAGGCACTCTCGGAAGGATCTCTTCTACCACCCGAACTCACCGTGATTCGGACGACTTAGACTCTTCTTCGACGCCGAAGAACAACGCTACGTCCAATATTGGAGCCTCCCATTATGGTCCGGCTCACACCACGAATAGCCATTCTGGGTCATCTGCTCATTGAGCCATGACCATATAGGTACCTTTCCCGAACCATCCTCAAATTCCCAGACACAAGCGGGCGACACAATAGCTGGTACGGAGCTTCGAGCCGCACAGGCCCCATGGAATGACCGCGGACTGATTGTTACATCTGTCATTATAATCCCTCATAACGTCCACGGCCTCAGATCCGATGCAAGACAGGCCGAAAACAAGTCTGGATCCATTCATTCATTCGTGTGGCTCCTTTGACAGCTGACCATAGCACGGCTTGTGCAGCGGCTCACTCTACACGCAACAGTGGGGCTTCTGAGCATCACCGTATGTAATCTTTGCATGCTCTCCACGTCACTCAAGTTTTCCTTTTCCCAAAAAATAGCACTTCTTCCACCCCCAGCGACTGGCGTAGATCATTCTGATGGGAGCAGAGCTGTTCGAGGTGCGTGGCGTCATTTTCATGTGATCAACATTCCTAAGGACAGTGGAACTTCATAAATACTCTCTTTCGACAGCCTTCCTTTCGGTACGGAAAGGCCTCTGCCGGCCGCGCACAGTTGTGATCACTCCTTGGGCAGTGCTTTTGACTATCGCCATGTTGGGATTCGCCACCCTAATTGTCGGTTTAAGCGTCTTTTCAAACCCTCCCCCTGTTGTGGGCATCAATAATGGTGTGGGGCGTCTCCCGTGTAAGTAGCCATGCTTAATAGTAGCACGTTCTACTCGTCATCTGGGCAACCTTCAGTCATGGGATACAACAGTGCGTTACAGGCATTATACAGTTTGGATGGTGTCCTGAAAGTCTTTTCACAAATTAAGCGTGGAATGCATACCATGTACGTCTCCGTTTGGTCCCAACCCATCCTATCTCATTGTTCGTCAGTGTGATATCAATGAGACGGTTGTGCTGGAGACAGCAAAACTCATGGTATCTCTTGGGCTCAAGGTGAGCGATAAATGGGTACGAAATCACGTCAGTGTTTAATTGATTGCCCCGTTTCTAGGATGTCGGCTATGACCATGTCAATATCGACGACTGTTATTCCGAGAAACAGCGAAGCCCATCGGGCGATATCGTTGCAAGCAAGCATTCATTGATTTCGAATCAGTGATAATGATTACTAAATGAGCTGCTTCTAGACAAAGAACGGTTCCCGTCGGGTATGAAGAAGCTCACAGATCAGATTCACAAGCTTGGACTGTGGGTTGTTCCTGTTCGCCAAGGAAACGACATCTCACTAAACGGTGATCGCAGAAAAGCTGGCATCGTATGGGCTTAAAAAAAGTGGTTGTGCCTTGTGGTTGCTGATCCCCGTCCCAGTATAGCGACTCTGGATGGTTCACTTGCCAGCTTTACCCGGGCTCCTTCCAGAACGAAGCCAGGTCTGCTAAAATTCATTCGATGTGACAGCAGCTCATCTTGATTGTTGTCGTCTTGTTTCAGAGATGCCAAACTCTTTCAGGATTGGGGCTTTGATCTTCTGAAGTAAGCAAGTGCACGTTTCTTGTCGACGTTTTGAGATCGTGACAGGCTGTCAGGTATGACAACTGTGCCGGTAAGCTGTTGAGGACTTGTTGGGGGTAATCGGCTAAGTTCTCGCGAAGTACCGTTCGATGAGATCATCAAGGAAGGCATGGTCGGAAGTAAGCTGTTTTTCGTCCTTATGCCATAAATGATGATGACACCTGTAAAGAGTACACTCGCATGGCAAATGCCATCGCGGACCTTGCCAAGAAGTCTGGAAAACCTCCGCTCCTCTTCTCCATTTGCCAGTGGGGTCGGGTGAGGGCTTGATGTACCTGCTTTTACCCCAAAATGAACCAACTATTACCACAGGAGCAACCTTGGATATGGGCGAGGCGCTTAGGGCAGAGTTGGCGAGTGCGTAACCAACGATTATAATCTTTCGTGTACTAATGTCCGACCCAGACCACGGAAGATATTGGTGAGCCACCGCGACAATGAATGCTTCGATCCTCCACTGAATTCTTTGGATCGATTCTAGGCCCGCATTGGGATGCCCTTCGCAGCATCATCAATCAGTCTGTGCAGTCCACATCTCCATATACAGTATATATGATTACTGACTTGATGTGTGGCTCAGGAATTCATTCATCGCCTGGGCATCCGACTTCTACGGTCATAACGACATGGATATCGTAAGTTGGGTTTTCTTCCGCATATGGATTAACTCACGTTCTATCTCCCAAGCTTGAAATGTACGTTGCTATTATGTGTTAGATGATCAAACCTGACCGCCCATTTGGGTGCTCACAGCGGCAATGGTGATCTCACAGTCGAGGAATCGAAGACTCATTTCACCGCCTGGGCGTTGATGAAATCGCCGTTGCTGATTGTTCGTGCTACATCAGTCCTCCATAGACGGCCCTAACCTTATATCATGATAATTTCCTGCCATGTTCCGATCTCGCCAGTCCACTGACGTAAATCAATCCCACATTCCTGTTGTTCGCTGATCTATTAATGATCTTGTCTTTGTTCAGCTCTCCTCGGCCACCCAAGAAACCCTGGAGATACTAAAGAACCGCGAGATCATCGCTATCAATCAAGACCCCGTCGTCGGAACAGGTGTCACGCCTTTCCGATGGGGAATCAATGTACGTAGAATTATGGTCACCCGACACCTTTTCCTATTGACGATCTCGTTTCAAATAGCCGGACTGGTCAAACAACTTTACCCACCCTGCACAGTACTGGAGTGGTGAAAGTCAGAACGGGACGGTCTTTATGCTGGTGCGTGGTAGTCCCGGTCAGCCAGAGGTCATCCTACCTCGAGCGAATGTTCTTCTTTCCGCAGATCAACGTATTGGACGAACCTGCTGACATGTTCTTCTCCTTGACTGAGTCTCCCTGGATTCGTGCAGGACGTCAGTATTCTGTAAGGGTAAGTTTCAACATTGCATGCACGCGTCCCCATGCCGTCCTCAGGAACGTTTGGAAACACCAAACTTTAACTCGCTCTCTTTTTCGTCCTTTTCGCACATCTTCACATTTCTTCCGCAAAGGATCTCTGGACACACACTGACAACGGCACGGTCGTGCGTAACATGACGGTTCACAACGTGCCGCCGCACGGTGTCTTGGCGCTTCTGCTCAAGGATGCGGGCGACGAACCCGCGGGGACGCAGCCGCCCTGCGCTAGACCGGAATGGTGCATGGATCAGAACGGGACGAGGATCGACCAGTGAATTCAAGACGCCGTCGGTCGAGACTCGCATGACTTGTCTTTTGTTTCTGTTGATGTATGTCTCGATCCTTTTCATTCTCATTTCATTCATCCGTTTCCCTCTGCTTCGCCCCTTGCAGTGGATCCTTTTCTTCTGTAATGCACAATGCAGGGGCGAGTGACATCCCTGGTACCAGGGACGAGATGGAGCGGAGCGGAGAGCAATGGCATCTCTGGCTGTTGCTTCATTTTTCTCTTTCCGTTTATCAATGCCTGCCAGCACTAAAGCTAATCTGCATAGAGCAAAGCTATTTATCCATCCCAGACTCACGTTTTCCGAGACGGAGAAAGGGAAAGTGGAGTCAGGAACGGTGGCTGTATTTACCAAATTGAAAGCCTTTTTCATCATCTCCATTACTGCTTCGCGACGGCTTGCCTTTTCCCATTGCACTTCCGGTTCTGGGCTCACGTCACTTTTCTTGTATCCCCTGTTGCACGCCCATGTAAATGCAGCTACCCTGCAATGTCTGTCAGTATGTATGTCTGTAACATATACGATTCCATCTCTCTCGGCCTCAGCAGCAACACGACAAGCGCGACAAGCGCCAAGGTGCAGCATCGCAAATCTGTACCTTCAAAATGAGAACCTATCTTACTTATATTCTTCCCATTAGCCGTCGATATATCGTAACGTCGTGCAGTCGCATGTTGCATGTCAATCAATCAATCACGATATACAGTGTGTAAGTTATAACCTTGCACGCCGCCGCAGAGATTGGCCACGGCGTCCTAAGATCTGCAGTTTAGATAAATCACAAGAACTGCACAGACCGAGGCTTGGTCCAAATGTACACGACGAAAAATACGAGTCATAAATGTAATGCACATAGACAGCGTAGACAGCGATGCAGGCACAAAGAGAATACAAACTCATTAATCAATTAAACAAAGAAGCAAACAAGACGGAGTCAGCATTGTATAAGATATAAATCATATTCGTATTGCGTGACTCGCGGTTATCGAAACAAAAAAAAAAAAGAAAAAGAATAAATTACACCCTAGAAAATAGAGATGATGGAAAGAAGAAACGTCATCGGGATGGGACATGCGAGAATCGTTTATGGGTGGAAGAAAAAAGGAACAGAAAGACTCAACAGCCAAATTCAAAGGAAACAGTGTAATAATTAGATTAGATTAGACAGTTGTATAACGCCCTGCATAGAAGAGAATCCGAGCCACACATCGTGAGTGACTTGGGGTTTGGAGAAGAATGAGTTACGCACATATTCGAGCCAAGTTGTCGCCGCTCCCCGTGGCGAGCAATCCGCCCGTCGGGTTGACGTCAAGCGATATAACTGTAATGACGAAAGTCAGAATAAAAAGGGGGGCACAATGAACAGAAGATGCGAAAGGGACGGACCAGAATTTTTATGACCCTGAAGCATAAACTGCAACGTCGCCGTGCGCGCGTCCCAAAATTGGACGCATCGGTCTTTTGAACCAGACACAACCCATTTTCCATCGTGAGAGACGGAGACACTCAATACGTAGTCCTAATCATTCCAGATCCAACGTCAGCGGAGAAAAATTGATAGAACGGCAGAGCTATGCATACTTTGTGCCCCACGAAATCCATCGTGCATGGCGACAGACCGATCTTCTCCCCAAGCTTCTTGCCTACGGGCGACTCGCCCACGCCGTTTCCGCCCTCTTTCCGCCCCTTGATCACTCCACCAGCTGAGCCCGGCGTCCCCGGGCCTGTCGCGGCCCCAACGGCCATCATCAATCCGCTCACATCCCAAAATTTGAGCGTCTTGTCCAAGCTCCCGCTCACTAGGCCCTTTCCGTCCGGTGTGAATGCCACGCTGTACACACTATCCCTATGGCCCCGGAGCCGCTCCAAAAGTTGCCCGGACGCAACGTCCCAAATGCGCACGACCGTATCGAGCGAGCCCGCAGCAACGTAACGGCCATCGGGGGAAATCGCGACCGAGGTTACGCCCGCGTCGCTATTGAGCGAATCCTGGTCGTTAATCGTGAGCACTTTGCATGTTAGGTCGTTCATGTCCCAGATGCGCGCCGTGCGGTCGCCTGAGCCAGAGACGATGAAACGACCGTCGCGCGAAAAGTCAAGTGAGTAGATCTCTTGCTGGTGTCCGTCGAACACGTTCCGTATCCGTTTTTTTGCAATGTCCCATATCTGTCATGTTGTATTGGTCGTTTAATCAGGGAAGAATTGAGAGGCACGCACTCGTATCTGTCTGTCCTCTGCACCCGTTGCAAGCAGCTTACCGTCAGGACTAAATCGCACGCTGCGGATGTATAAATCTCCCGTTTTGGCCGCCTGGTCGTCCAGCAGAACGCTGCATAGATTCGCATACGCTTTTGAAAAATGCAGGGATGGGGACACTCTCGCTTACCATATGCGCTGGCCCGTTGCCACATCATAAATTTGCGCTGTCCTATTGCACCCAGTCGCCATATACTTCCCATCTGCCGAGAACTGCACGCAACACACAACGCTTGCAGACCAAAAAGTCATTTCATAGACTCTGCAAGTATGCATGAGGACGCACCTGGTGTGACTCAACGTATGCACTAAACTGATATCCAACACCCTCGGAATTTTCGGGTTGAAAACTGCGAACCAGTCCGAGCCCTCCTTCCTGAACTCGGGCGGTGCCAGCTGCAGATCTTCTTGAGCAATTGCGTTCAGGTTCTTCGGCGGACCGCCCCCGGGCCCTACCCCGGCGCCGATGGGAGGCAATGTGACCGAGTAGTCCGGGGGGTCGCGCCCTCCTGGAGGGGGAAGAGTGCTGGGTGGCAGAGGGGCCGAGACCGGCCCCGGGGGTATGCTTAGGGTGGTTGGCTGAGCTGACGATGACGCGGGTGCGTAAAGAGAGTGAGCGGGAGGGAGGCCGGGGCTCGAGTCTAGGAATCGAAGCTAAACTTTTGGAATGAGAGCTGCCGAGCAGCAAGCAACGCACCTGTGCGTATCCTCTCCGGCTTGGGGCGCTTGGCGTCCCGCTGATCCACGATACGGTCGTTCTCCCTGTCCAGGTCTGCGCCTGCTCCACCCCTGGACGGCTTCTCGCGGTGTTCAAACTGCGGAGAAGTGTGGGCGCTCATGCTCATGCCGACACTCCTCTCTCTCTCGAACCTGCTCTCGCGAGGGAACGTATCGACCAGCGCCGGCGGAATGGGTCCGTTGCCCGGTGCAGCTGAGGCCGACGTGGAGGTGCCCGCGACGACGCTGGGTGCGGCACCGAGACTGCTGATGCCGGGACCTTGGGAGCGCAGCAAGGCGATTTCGGCGCGGAGGCGGTTCAGCTCGTCCTCGTACCGTTGCCTAACTTTGCTCTGCTGTGCTTCCAGGTCGTAGAACGACCGACGGATCATGTTGACTTCCGTCAATTGGGCGTTGACTGAAGACGTTATAACGAGTCGCAAGGGCGCATATGTAAGGTATTTTCCGTGAACTGTGAGCTTGACAGTTGATAAAGGACAAGAAGAACGCACTTTTGGCCTCGTATTCGTCTCTCTGCAGTCGCATTGCCTCGCGATCGGACGAGGCTGTCTCAAACTCCTGGCGAATAACGTCGAGCGCCTCGGCTAGACGGTTGGTCATGCCCGCAGCTGGGGGCGGGGGTGGTGGCTGGGCAGCTGCGGGCACAGTGCGCGTCGTCGGCTGAAGGGTCCGATGCTGTGTGTGGTGGCGCTTGGTTAGTCCCGCGTCTGGATACAGAAACATCAAGGTCAAAAAGAAAAGAAAAACGGGAGTTGTGTTCCGCCCTTTCTGCTGTCAGTGAGAAATGGGCTTTCCACGTGGTGCGTGGCCTATTCTAGCCGATATGAAAGAGCCCGCCTGCCATAGAAACCGCCTCCAGCAGCAGCGCGAAGGGCAACATTAAAAGCCTTGGCAAGAACGGTTGCGGAAACGACTAGGGAGGACAGAACAGAAACACGCTGGCGACGCACATTGTACACGCCATTGGTGGACATGGCAGCGAGCGCTGGCACTGGAAACTGGTGGAGATTAGTGTCGGTGAACGAAGGCAACGGTGTACGGGTAGCGATCAATCAAGACCTGTGAAGGGGAAAGAGGACGAGGGGACTGGCAGGAATGATGGGGGAAAGAATATAATTTATTTTTATAAATTGTAGCTGAGACTGGGTCGGTTGTGAAGGCCGCGCTGGTTTCGGAAACAGCAAAGCCTCGCGGAGTTGTTCGCGGAGTTGCATTTTCTTTTCTATTGTTTCTGCCCTTTCAGATTGTACCGCCGGTACCTTTTGCAGCTTCGACCTTCTTCAAATCATTCAAAGAAAAAAAAAAAAAGAAAAAGGGAAAACTGCATAGCCTCTTGCTCAGACAAGAGGTACTTGATTTGTTCGGCCGTGTTCCATCATCAACGATGAACAAAGAGTCATGGTTATCTCGACGCCCAAGTTTGCGGGGGCGGTCTCATAACAAGTAGCCGCAACTCCGCTACTTCCGGCAAGCGACACCAACACCGCCAAACAAGGGAAACGCACCAAATTCCCGGGTCCAAGTTCGGCATCCCATCTGTCATGTACGGCGGTTTGTACTGCTTATTTTCGTCTCGACAGATCCAACAGAATGCGAGGCCCAAACGCCAGATCTTGCGAAGAGCAGGGAAAGGAGGAAAGCTCTTTCCCGTCATCGCGCTATCACATCATTTGATTACCTGCATCGCAGCTGGTTTGACCATCGACTTCTGAATCTGCTCAGATTCGGAGAAAATCTCGCACGAGAATCTGCGTGGAGGTCGATAAGGGCAATGCACGCGCTTATCCGATGCCTGGAGATCGCCTGTGTCTTGTTTGGCCAAGCTCTGAACCACTCTGCACGCGGTGGGAACGCGAGAACGTGAAAGGGACGACTATGACCCATCCCCAACGCAACATGTACACGGCCTGCCCTATCACAACACAACCAAGAATACGCCACCTGACCAGCGAGTTTGAGTTCTATTCCCCCCGGCTCTCTTTCTGATAAGCATGGTACGGAATATCCGTGTCTGCGATCGAGAACCGTCGAATGCAGAAAAATGACTCTCAGGATGGTGAGAAAGCCAACGTGCTCGTGATTCGCGTGCGCATACAGCCGCGCTGCCAGCTGCTCGGATGATGCAAGGCAACCCACAACCCTCGACGTCGACCATGCGCTGCGCCTGACATCGAGGGACCCTCTCGCCCCTTTTGTCTTCCGCGTTCCACCTTCCTCTGGTCTCTCCCACCACACTTTCAGATCACTGGTCGGACAAGCTTTCAAGACCCTGCGACTGCAACGCAGACTAAGCACCACCTCGTGACGCGTGACGTTTGCGCGCCTATCAGCCTACCCATCTCGGCCAAGCGTCGTCTTGTATATCGGCACAGGAGGTCATTTAACTTATTCATATTCATCGTTCCCTTCGGCGCTGAGCTAATCGAATCTTGCTAAATCTCCCATATCCGATATCCTGGCCTTGTCATCTTCGCACTAGGTACGTTGTACACCCAACTCCATTCGCATCCTACTCTTATCAGGGGCCTGTCAATGATCCTTAATGGGTTTGTCTTAGCAGTTTCTGGGGAGATTGCTCACCCTCGTCGTGTCGTTTGAGCTACGCACAGATCTTTCATCTCCGACAACGAGCCCACGCCTTCCGGAGATTCGACATCCTTCAAGTCATCGATTTAATGACAGGCTCATCGATATCGCCTTGCCACAGCCCCAGTTCGCGCAGCGCCACAACTCCGCTCCAACACTACTTCTGGCAATCGCCGCGAACATGCAAAAACGTACATATACGTTATACTACGTGTATTGAACCTAGATGCCAACTCACATCTCCGTGTCGGACAAATGCATAAAAGCCCCTTTCTTCGATTTCTTGTGAATGCCACTGCGGTTGGAACAGGGCTTGGCAACGCATGGGCGCTCCATTCAAATGACGCGCCTCCATTCGCCAGCGGCGTGCGTTGAACTTGGGCGCGTCTTCCTTCCTTCTTTTGATATCAAAGAAAAAATCAGTTGATCGATCGCACTCGTGATTCGGAGAATGGTGACTCCAACATAGCAATGCAAAAACGAAATGGCAATGGCAATAAAGCACCAGCAATGACATCAGGAACTACAAATCACAAACGGGCCGAATCGCCATCCCCATTCCATTGAATGATCTGTCATAAGAGACACGGCCTGATACGCCGTCGCCATCCTCTCCCCTTCTGCGCGCATATCGCCGCGGGCGAAGAGAAGAGAAAAGGGGAAAAAGCGAATCAGAGAACATCAAGTGGGAATTCGCTACGGCCTTCCGAGTTCTTTCTGTGCTTCCTTCCTTTCTCTTCTTCCTTAACACACAGAACATACACGATCTTGCTCCACCGGCCCGTAACGCTCCTCGCCTACACGCCGGTTAAGAGAAAACACAATACACCGCTGCTCTCAGCCGATGACCATGGAGGCTAAGCGAGATTTCCGATGACCAGGGCAGGTGAGCAGAAAGAAAGACTCGGAGGCAGGGGAGTTCTAGGCGCCGGCGATTTATCTGGTTGGCGAATTGTGTGAACACCGGAGCGATGTGTCAAGCACCGCTGCCTACAAGAATACGTCGTTTCTTTTCCTTGTTCTCTCTCTTCCTTCATCTTCTTTTGTTCTTTTTCGTGATGAAGCACTTTCGGCTTTTGCAGCGCCCGATGCCGCCCGGTGATCTGAGCTCTGTCCGGGCGCAGCGCGGAGGATGGTGTTCTTCCCTTTGTTTTCTTTTGGAACATGTTCTAGGGGACTGTCGCTGCGACGAACGAAATCTCCGAGCGTGGGACGAAACCAGGGATTTGGGACAGTGCGGATTGGTTATTCACATCAAATCTTCAGACCCATGGGCAAACAAGAACACCACGAATGACGTTCTTTCTGAATCTTGGTTCCCTTGCCACTATGTTGGAATCGAGGTCCCCACATTATCGCGGCTGCCATCCTCTTGACCGCCGTCGTGTTCTTAACGATTATTCGTGCTCGTCTAGTGTTTCTTTATCGAAGAGCACTAGCTTTCGGGCGAAGAGACGCAACGAACATATCTTGCGGCAGCGCTTGCATCAGATTGGCTTGCTGTTCTTGCAACGACACGTTTGCTATTGAGAATCGACCGGCTTTTTACTAAGGACACCCACGCCACAATCTCACGCAACTCGTTGGTCTATTCCGAGCTAGAAGAGCCCGGGCTGGCCACTCGAAAAGGGTTACTTTGCTGTCGGTATGTCGGCAGAGGACGTCGCGTCGGCAGGGGTTGGGCCAAGGCCCGTTTCTTTGTCGCCCGTGGTTTCGCTTGATGCCTGCTTGCTATCTGTTCTTCGCAATGTGTCCTAGCTTTTTTGAGGTGGAGAGTGAAAAAGCTAATCGCGACAATGTTTCCTTTTTCCCTTTCGCTGATTTCCGAGCGCGTCATGAGCTCCGAAGACTTGGCACATCAAATTTCACATTGGTCACAATACACGAGTCCGCAGATACAAACTACAACGAGCACTAGTATGAAGCTGTCAAACGAGAGTCCAAGTAAACGAGGGGCAGGGAACAGCTCTGACATTCAAAAGACAAGGAAAGATAACATTGAGACACATGTTCCGGACGTGGGTCACTTGCGCTTTGAAGCCCAGCCGCTTAGGACGCCGGAGCGACCGGTGTATAGCTGACGCCGCCCAAGTTCTCGTAGTCGGTCAACGACGGGGCCCAACCAGTGGATGAGGACCATGCCTTGTGATGGGTGTGGCCTCCCGTCCCAATGACGAACATGTCGATGCGGTTCGGGCCCCAACAGACGGCGGTGACATCCCGAGTGACTATACCTCCCATTCTCTCATACCCCGTAACGCTAGGACCCCAAGACTTTCCATCCCACCATTTGTGATAGACGGCCGAGTCGGTACCTGCCAAGTGACCAACATCAGTGAGTCCTCTATGCTTGGCGGTTCTAGGTGGGGACATGCAGATTTCCATACCTATGACAAAGACGTCGAGGCGATCTTTGCCCCAGGACACGACTTCGGGAGTGCCGCGGCAGACGCCCGCCATGTGCTCCCAACCGCCGGAAGCGCCGCTAGGTCCCCATCGAGAGCCATCCCACCACTTGTGATACAGCGCCGAGTCGAGGCCGATGCAAAAGAGGTCGATGCGGTTCGAGCCCCAGCAGACTGCCTTGGGCCGACCGATGGCTACGCCACCCATGCGCTCGTAGGCGCCGTCTGCTCCGCTAGGTCCCCACCTCTGGCCGTCCCACCATTTGTGGTAAATGGCGCTGTCGGTCCCGGTGGTGAAGATGTCGATGCGGTTGAGACCCCAGGAGACGACGGAGGGCGAGGACAGGTGTTTCCCGCCCATGTTGACGAACCCACTGTTCCAGCGGGTGCCGTCAAAGAACTTTTGGTACAAGCTGCGGTCCTCGCCGACGAGGAACACGTCGAGGCGGCCGGGGCCCCAGGAGACGACGGAGGGCTTCTCCGTCCACTTACCGCCGAGGTTCTCCCAGTCCAAGGGGCTAGGGCCCCACCTCTGGCCGTCCCACCACTTGTGGTACAGCGCAGAGTCGCTGCCCACCGCGAAGATGTCGAGACGGTTTGGGCCCCAGGCGACGGAGACGGGCTCGAAAAGAATGATCCCGCCAAGTCGCTCCCAGTCGCTCGGAGAGGGGCGCCAGGCACTTCCGTCCCAGGCTTTGTGATAGAGCGCCGAATCGGTGCCAACGACGAAGAGGTCAAGACGGTTTTCTCCCCAGGACGTCATGCTGTTGCATGAATGCAGAACGAATATGTCAGACCCAAGGCAACTCGCGCAGAGAAAACGTGATCGTACGCGAATTTCGATTCAGAGATGCGTTGCTAGAGATGCTGTTTGGGCAAAGTTCACTTGGAGGGGCGAACTTACTGGTCTTTGGGCGGAAGGCCAAGCTTTTATAGCTGTGCGGTGCGTATACATTCAGGTTCTGTCGCAAAAAAAAAACAGATGGCGTGGAAGACATTCCAGAAGATAGACGTTCGACGCTAACAGCGGAGATCTGCGTCGTAATAACATTGCTCAGAGAATGATATCACGAATGGAACTTGTCCGAACGGAATTTGAGAGGCCACCGAAGGCTACCTATGCCCGTGTCCGAACGTTGAGCTAATCCGTGTCGAGCTTGGACGACACGGTGCCGTATTTGCCAAGACGCGTCGAATTCGACGTCGGTGCAAGACCATCGGCGTAGGATTGAGTCTAATCGAGCGAATCAGTGTAACTGACCTTACACCATATTCTGGCTACGAGTGTTCGACTGCCATTCAGACTGGAAGTGCGCCACAGTGGCAACTTGTCTCTGAAATGGAATCCTTCATGAACTGCACCCCGAGAATGCTGAAATCTAGGGAATCTTCCATGTTGGGCATTATTCTCTCCATCTTGTATCTAGACAATGTTTCGAGTGAGCTACATGAGACTCGATGTCGAGGAAACCTGACATCAACTTTCAATCCCAGAACAACGATGTTCTAAATCTCCTAGCTTTGAGGAGGACAAGCTCGAAGCTAAGCTTCCGATCCGAGGAGCGAAGCCTCGCCCGTCATCCACAGGCCTGGGCACGATATCATACGAACTTGATGATGATAGAGCTTGCGGGAAAACCAGCTGTGAGATTCACTGGTTGGTTTCGTAGCTTTTAGAAAAGAGCTCGGGAAATAGAGCGGATCATCGGTGACAGCATCCTCGCATTCTGGTTGCGGCCAGGCCAGCTCATCTATTTTTATAAATCACCGCGAGGCGAGACCGGAAAGCATGGCACTGCGCCCAGTCCTCAGAACTGCCTGGCGTTGTTTCGACGGCTTCAGAACGCTTCGGACTTGAAAATGTTCGGGTCTGCGAGCGTGAACTTCAAGACTTTTTCCGAGGAAGCGGTGGATTTAGAGACAAAATCGGGGTAGTGTAGATGCATGATTGTCTTAACGGGCTATGACGATAGGGATGCTTGGATGAATGAATGGACGCCACAGACAGTGCGATTGCACGGTATCGCATTGTGCTGCTACTGGCAAGAACGGGATGGACGGGCCGGTCATTTCCTTGTATGGATCGGTTTGCCTAGACCATACGTCACTTTCCTGCGCCTCCTCTGTCAAGAGGAGACCATTATCCCAGATAGCTTTGGAGAGCTAGAGCCAGGCGGCGTTTTAGAGGGATGTTGCAGCGCGCAGGGAGATGTTCTAGCCCAGCGTCTCTGGTTCACATGCAGAGCCAGTCTCGCAAACAGCTTCGACGACGTTCACACGCGGAGAAGAATTCATGGGAGCAGCGGTCATTGGAAGGTATAAAAAGGGATAACGGCGAAGCGGGAAAAGTGTGTGCCGGGAGTGTCTGACTTTCCCAACCCCCCAAAGCCCCTATTCTCTGCCTATAGACATCGTCATCGCGACTTGAATCCTTTCAAGAACACCACCACCACATCTAGTAGAGCAGACCCAAGAATGTCGTCCACACAGACAGGAACCACCGAACGCCCCGTCGGAGTTGCAGCGGCGCTCGCCTCGCTGCAGCCTACGCGCAGCGCACTCTCTCAGTTTACCCTCATAGGCAAAGTTGCCCTCGTCACTGGCGGGCACCGCGGCATCGGGCTCGAGGCCGCTCTCGCCTTTGCCGAAGTGGGCGCCGTCGTATACTGCCTTGACGTGCCTGAGCAGCCCGATGAAGAGTGGCGCAAGGTGCGAGACTGGGCTGCGCAGCTGGCGCCGCTCGAGGGCGGCAAGAGGGGCAGGCTGGAGTACGTATGCGGGGATGTCACGGACCAGAAGGGGATGTGGAAGATCGTGGAGGACATAGTGAAGAAGGAAGGCAGGATTGACGTCTGCTTCGCGAATGCGGGAATTTTGAGAGGCGCCGAGTGCTTGGAGTATCCCGCCGAAGAGTTCAAGAAGGTTGGTGGTCATCCCTTTTGGATGAAGAGCTTTCGTTGACGGTAATGGCATTCTCGGCCTTGAACAGCTGATTGACATCAATATCAATGGTGTTCTGTTCACGGCTCAAGCTGCTGGCAGGGAAATGGTGCGCCTCGGCATCCCCGGAAGCATCATTCTTACTGCCAGTATGAGCGGAAGCATCGCGAACAAGGCGAGGTCTTTATGCGCCCTGTCGTCAATTCTGCTATCTCACTTTCGCTGAATAGGATCAACACTGGGTAGCGTACAACACCAGCAAGTCCGCGGTTCTGCAGATGGCTCGATCTATGGCGTGCGAACTCGGAGTCAAAGGAATCAGAGTGAACACGCTCAGCCCCGGATACATCTATACCAAGTATGTTTTATCTCTTTTAGTCAATATGGAAAAGTCTAAAATTACGCTTTTGTGAATCAGAATGACGCGAGCATTTTTGGATACGAGGCCTCACCTGATGAAGGAATGGTCCTCGCAGAACCCGCTCGGACGCCTCGGTAGACCTGACGAACTGCGAGGTGCTGTCCTTTGGCTAGCGGGAGAAGGGTCTACATTCTGCACTGGCAGCGAGTGAGGCTGATCGAATTTGTCGTTCCGCTTAGCCTGGCAACTGACACAAATAATCACAGCATTATTGTCGATGGAGGACATCGTGCTTGGTAAACGCCTCAGTGAGGCATGTTCCCAGCCTGCCTTTGTGCATTGTATAGTATGTGAATGAGCCTGTGTATCACTGCAAGTTGCATGAATAGACGTGCCTGTGGACCTTAGTCTATCCCGAAATTCAAGCTTAGCGCCTTATGCCTTAGTGTGTCAGATAGCCCTGATGTTGTCTTCGCAGTTGTTTCATAGGTAGGATCAAGATGTTCATGTTAGCAAATACGTGTCGTAAGTGATGTTGATGACATTAGCACAGCCGCCTAAAAATAAAGACAGTCAGAGCAAGTTGTCTCATTGATGACATACCACATTATCCGCCAACCACGTTTTCTTAGCGTGACTGAGGCAGGAGATAGGAAGACAGAAACCATGCACGCAGAGCAGAGACCGTGCATGTCTCGCTCTATCCGCGAACGGGCACGGTCGGCTGAGAGCGCTCAAAGGTGCACATGGCATGCTGTCCGTCGTGAAGGGAATTTATTTCCACCACTGTCTCATAGAGCTTTGTCCTCCCAGCAAGTATGTCTTGTCAAGATGGAATGATGGATTTTCCGAGCATCGCACTGCCCACATCGTTCACGATGATTCCCATACGGGGCAGGAAAAAGAACCGCATTGTTGGTGACATTCAGGCAGTCCGCATTTTGATGCCGGTCACGTGCCGCGTGTTCCGCTTGAAATGTGGGTCCGCTCATTCTTTCGTTCTTCGTCCTGTCCTGCTCCCTCACCGTTTCCTCAAGGTTAGTACCTCGGTGTACCTCCTCTGCCCCTCGCTGTGAGCCCCTTATGGTTATGTCGTCTTGTATCTCTGTTTTCTGATTGTATCTTCTAGTTCTCTAGCCACCGTGTGCCCGCGTCTGGTGACCTGTAGTATTTAGGGCGACCAGAGCAAACGACAAGGACGCCAGCGCTGTTCTCTCCCAAAATTCCGCCTGTTATTCCACTCATTATATATAATCACCCTTCCTCAACACCGACGCTTGTGGATATCTCAGACATATCAGAGCCCGCCATGAGGTACGACGGAGACAACTGCGCCAAGCCCGGCTGCGGCTACGAACACCAGCGTGAATCAGACATTGCGGATCAGAGCTGCTACGGCGTACGTGGAGCCGGTACATGGTCAGACGACACGCACGAACGCGACTCTGTTATGCCCACCAGGCCGACTAGTCGACTTGGCTTCCACGCAACTATGGACGAACGGCGCCAAGCGGCTGGCGATGAACCAACGTCCAGCACTAAAACTCATTCGGACAGACCCACTTGGGTCGAGTCTATCCCGGAAGAAGCTAGTGAACGTGACATAACCACTCTCAGCGACCTATCGACTGACGCTGACACACCTTCCATCTCTTCTCCCATCCCTTTGAACCCAGCCGACGAAGACGCTATAATATCCAACATAATTAACGGAACGTTCTACGAGGATGACATCCCATCTGATGTGGATATGGATATCGACCTGTCTCTCCCTATCCCCTCGCGCCCCTTGGCCAAACCGCCCGGCGCCATGAAGAGCTCGTCACACAAGAGGTCCGAATACACACCCTCCATGCTATCGCCGCACTACAGCTCCGCCATGGCTGCAACCACGCTGCCGGCTCGCATTTTCGCGCAGCATGGGTATTCCCGGCAGGCCTTTGGCCACCTCAAGTGGTTCTGGTCCCTCCGCGAGGACGAATGGGACCGTCAGCAGTTTGAAAAGGATGACGATCTCCACACCTTGTCCATCTTTAGGGACATCGTCACCGCCGCCACACCGATGCTGTCTTCTGGGCTACCCGCGATGACGAGCTACCCACGCCGCGGAGACCTCTCTGCGCTACGCGATCCGATGTGCGTGCACTCTGACCGAACGTATGCTGCGGTTCCGATGTGGACGATAGCGAAGCACCTCTGGATGTATGATATGCTCCATTCTTTGCAGAAGGGTTCCACTGCCCCAGTGACCTGCAAGGAAAAGACACGGCCTCAGCCGATCGTCATCGGCACGCCGGGAGGCGACGAGACAGATGTCGCGATGCGCATCTCGCCTACATCTGGGAGCGGCGACGACTCGGATGCCACTCTAGTCGAGAGCGACAGCGACGCGGATTCGCTGTTCTCTGTAGGGCGAGGCACACCCAGCCCTGTCTACGATGAGTCGATGGTAGTCGATGGATGCCGCTCACCTTCCCCCGCCAACATCTCTTTCGAATACACCGATTCGAGCCTCTCTCCCCTGACAAAACACAAATCACCGTCTCTGTCGTTCACCGCCCCCGCGACCTACAAGATCCTGTCCCCCTCCAAGAAGCATTTTGGCTCGTCTTACGATGCCTTGCCACCCAACGTTGGCGCAGGCGACAAATGCGCGGCGTTCGGAGCTGTCGACTGGCTGAGCCGCTGGGAAATTCTCGGAAGCATGCTCAGATCGAACTCCGGTCGGATGGCCGCCCGCCGGCCTTTTACACGCGTATCTACGCCTCGTTCTGGAGCTCGAGCCAAATCGCCTAAATTCTTCATAGCGGAGGATGATGACGATTCCTGGCTCGGCAGGGGAAGCGAAGACGAGGATGGAATTGCCCAAGACGATGGCGAGTTCTTGATGCTGCTCAAACCTAACAAGTATATCATTGATATCGACGACGACGACGATGAGATGGTCGACATTCAGTTATGAACACGCTTTTCTCACCCTTTTCTGGGTTGTAATCTTATCTTATTGGAGTATCCTTATTTCTCTTGGTTTTTTCGCCTTATTTTTCTCTTTTTTATATGTTCACGACCCGAGACGTTTTCCTTCCTCCATCTCTTTTCTATCTGTCCTTATTTTGCCCTCATCGAAACTTGATCATTGGACTATTGCAAGATCTTTTTTAACATGAATGGCATTTCACCTATGTTTTTCTTTTCTTCATTTGGGCATTTAGCTAGTAATTCATAGCAATCACTTCTTTTTTTCTTCTTTTCTTTCTTTTCTTTTTCAATGGTTTATCATTCATCTCCCTGATATATCCCAATTCCCCGCTCCTAACCTCCGTCCAATCTTTTTTCACCCCTTCAAGCTTCCTCTCTCGACTCGCTGGCTATTTTCCCGTGGAATCCTCACCGCATGTTACGCACACATCCTTCCCGGACTACAAAAAGCACAATGCCCTACGAAACCATCACATCTTTCACGCTCCTACCCGCCTTCAATCTCGACCTCTCTGTATCATCAGGTCCAGGATGTCTCGGTATCGCTGTATAATCATCGCTCCACGGTTGCTACTCGTCCTCCCCTCATGACCTCTCATACGATTCTCGCAATTCACCTACCCTAATAATAACGACCATGCTGTCCGTTTTTGTCCCCTTTCGTTCCGCTAGCACTGGCTTCATTGATCGAACTCGTACGCACCTATATACGATGTAACGTACAATAATAGTGCCCCCATTTCGCACTTTTTTCCCCATACGCAATGCTATGCTTTATTTTGCGGCGGAATGAATGGCTGACGAAGATTTGAATTCCGGAGTCCGTCGCTCAAAAAAAAAATGGCATGATCCGTTGAACCATCAAGTTCGGCGAATCAGGCGTGGCGGCTGTAAAAGTTCTCTAGAGCATCCTGTTTTTTTTTTAATGCGCCCAGGATCGCCATTCTTTTTAAATCGAAGAGACACAGCGTCATAGCCTTCTTTGTTCTTCGTCAGAAGACTGACTGAAAAAGCGGATATCCCTCGAGAGTGATTGCAAGATTAGGATCGTTCACAAAACCGAAGACTCTGAGCTCCGTCTCGTTTGCTAACGACGATCACCACTGTCCAGATCAATATAGGGGAATTCGAAGGGAGCGGTTATCATTGCCATCGCGCATGACCCAAAGCAACCCGATTGCGAGTGCAGATGGGTTATGGAGAAATGGAGCACTTACACTATGGGTGCGTCTTGTCTCCATCTCCTCAATTTTGACAAAAGCCGATCTGTCCAACGGTTGGCTTTGGACGGTGTAGAGGCGCGTAGGAATTTGAGTCCGGGCAGAACACCGGGGAGCTCTTCCCTGCCGCTGAGCTCAGTTCATGGTGTTAGCGCATCGTCTTGCATTGGACGAGAAAGGCACAGCATGAGATAAGGAAATGGGCAATGAGGATCCACCACCAAACGTGTGAGTCTCGCATTAATGATCCACCATGGAACTAAAGGGAAGTAGACTTTAACATGATTGGGGCCCGCTCACAACCAGAGTTGGACTTGGACGTGATGCGGGGCATATGGAGTGACACGTTCCTAAATCTGGAGTCGGACTACATCACCGCGGGGAGAATGTAGAGCTGCGATAGCACGGGGCCCTTGTCATGCAAATCTGGGAGCCCGGAAGAGATTGTCGAAATGTTTCTTGAGACTTTGCAAAAAGGGTGGCAGACGTCGATTCCAAAGGTTTGACACCGAATTTCAGTAGAGTTCTCGGGCAGTCATACCAAATGAACTTATAGTCTTGGTTCGGAAACTGACACACCCTGATAAACGCGCAAAACGAAGGAATGCATCGCCGCCGCGAGTCCACCTCGCCAACGATGGTGGTGGTAAGCCAAATTTGGTCAAGGTCAGATTCAAACTCCGACGCCATACACACCTCAACGACAAGCGCGGGGCGACAACTCTTGAAGGCGTTGATTCGTTATCCTATCTTCTTCAAAAACCTTCAACGAAGTAACCATCGCAACGTTGCGAGAACTAATCGTCGCTCATTATGAAGCTCGTCAGGTAATCATCGCTCTTTGTCGGTCTTTCTGATCCTGTGCAGGCAAAAAAAAAAATTCAATAAAGACGATTGATATTTTTCCGTCTGTCTTGATTGTTTTCTTGATTTACTGTGAAATCAAGGCGCGATATTCACGTTTTATTCACGTCTTGCTTTTTTCCTGGTGGTTTAGGTTTTTGATGAAACTGAACAATGAGACTGTCACAATCGAAATGAAAAATGGGTCTATTGTGCATGGGACGATCACAGGTGCGTCTCGTCATGTTCCCTACATATGACAGCTAACATCATTCCTTTTCTTCAACTTTGCTCTACTTTTCGTCTCAATCTGGTTCCCGACCTCTCACGATTGCACTTTTGAATCTATCTCTCCACCCATACCCTCACGATCCATGACCTGATTCAAAAGGCGTCGACATGCAAATGAACACGCATCTTAAAACCGTCAAAATGACCACCCGAAACCGTGAGCCGACAACGCTCGACTCGCTCTCCATCCGCGGGAACAACATCCGCTACTTTGTCCTCCCCGATGCCCTCCCACTTGACACCCTCCTCGTCGATGACGCGCCGAAGCCCAAAGGCCGCAAGAAGGAGGAGGTCAGGGGCAGGGGACGCGGACGAGGCGGCGATCGAGGACGTGGGAGGGGAAGGGGAAGGGGGCGTGGAAGGGGATTCTGACCACGATGAGGATTGAAAGATGATGAGGCTTTGCTGTTGAGCTCCGTCGTGGCCCGCGTTCCATCTTGTTGCTCTCCCTACCCTGCGAAGGCCAAGGGGGAGATGGGGATAAAGGGATTATATCGGTCATTGCAAACCATTGTGAGCTCCTCGCAACTCGAGTTCCCTGTTTCCTTGTTGTAGAATGTTGTATTCACTAGTACATATTTACTCTTTCGACGCTTAAATCTCAATGGATCCTCTGTTGGAGTACGCCGTTACCATCTGAAGATGGCTAGTGCCCATAGCGAGGCGCTCGCAGGCCAACAAAAACTCAAAGATCTGTACTCTCGCCAGAGCCCTCTTGGCATTTCAGGCAACGTCAGCGCTCTGTAATGTGCGCCACTTGACCAAAACTGATATCTGCCCGCCTGACTACCGTTTCGTTCGGCAGCGTTGTAAGTTGTAAGCGCTTTGTTCCCGCATCCGTCGCCATTCCAGTCCGCTGATTGACAGAGTTCTGGGACCTTTACCCGTCTGAAGTGAAATCCATCATGGCACTGCTGTCGCTGAAATATGATATCAAAACAAAGAAGGAAGGGATACGTCCAACAGACGAATGTTTTCAGGCAGCTTGTGTCCCAAACGAGAGCGCCAAGGTGTTGTTCCGCGGGAGAGACCAGTAGAGTGCCTCGCCCTTGGCATTAATCTGCATGTATGTAGTTCATCCATCTCGAATATTTATTTGATTAGATTGTTAATAACATGAAAGCGAAACGAACGAAAGCAAAATCCTCCAATAAACTTATCCTACTTGACGGAAATAGACATTCTCGAAAGACGTAGAGACAATACGTTAAGCAGCGTATCCGAATTGTTTTCGAGTCTTGCCGACGAAGAGGTGCTTGGATTTCATCCAAGCCGGTAGGCGATTGCCGACCATGATGCCCCATAACACGTCGAAGTAGTCATAACCCCCGTTCTGCGTGGCCGATCAGCAACACCATTCCAAGACGGACAATGAGTTGCCATTCAGGGTCCTAAAATAATCATATAATTGCCATTATTATTCATGTCTCGCAGGACAGCTCTTCTTACCGAGGCTTACAAGGTTGATATCCGTCGTGCACGCCTTCATATATTCCAACCATTTGAGATGTATTCCACTTCGTCGGGTGCATGCATAATCTAGGGTTTGTGATCGGGTCACCAGGAACGAGACCACGAACAGGTTCGTCATGCCGATCAATACGCAACGGTCTCCGGGAGATCGAAGGAATGCGCATTCTCAATTCCCAATGCCCCCCTTGACGCATTCTAGAGCCGCCAACGTCGCGTCGAGTTCTGGAAGACCAGAAATATATTGGCGCTTGCGCAGCAGTTGTTCTACCTTTATCGCGGACTCGACCATGCCAGACTTAAGAAAGGCATCGATCATGAGGCCGAATGTAGAGAGGTGAATTTGAGCAACTTCCGGCTTGAACCCTCCAACTGTCCCATTTTTTATTCGCTCGAGTGTTTCAAACGCACGGTCTCCGTATCCGAGCCTGGCGTAGGTGATGGCGAGATTTTCGTAATGTCGGATGTCCGGCGAGATACCGAGTTTCGTGATGTCCTGTAAGACCTGCGCCGCTCGCTCTACGTCTCCACACTCTCCAAAAGCACGGATGAAAACAAGAAATCCTTCTGCGTGCCCATTGGAATGAGCCAGTCCTTCCAAAAAAGACACATATAGTGTTTGCACAGTTTCTATCGGGGAGCTCGAGGAATCCTTGGCGAGGTCGACGATGGCCCGCAACACGAGCCACCGGTGGTGATGATCCAGTTTATAGGAACCAGTTGCATAGAAGTCGGCCTTGCCGGGGTTCTCCAGGTTGAGTGCCATCGGAAGGGTATCAATGAATGCACTGGGGAGTGAGTGTAAAAGGTCGCAGTAAGCAACGAAAACGGCCAGCAATTTATGGTATTGCTTATGGCGATAATAGAACTTTAATTCGGTGACCATCCACACATCCCTGGTGTTCTTATTCTGTGCGAGGGCCTGGTGGCGAAGACTTTCCAAAATGGAAGAATTTTGTATGTTCAAAAGTACTTGGTAGACAACTGCTTTGCGAAGGTTGTCGGATCCTATCGCATCTCTGACGTTCGAAACCATCTCTAGGGTCTTTTTATCGGCAGAGAGTCCATCAGGGGGACTTGTAGAGGGGGGAGGAGGGGGAGACGGATAGGTCGACACTGGGGATGCACAACCAAGACACCCATCCGCTGCTTTGCGTGACATATCGAGTGATCTAAGGCCTTCAACAGACCGTATTTCATGGTGACGATGCTTTGCCTGCAAGAGGTACAGGAGAAGGTCGTATGTTTTGTCAGGTATGGAAAAGTCTCGGGGCTGACGAGCGAAGCGCAGCGCTTCATCTAGCCAGCCAGCCTGACAGGAGACCTCAACGGCGACAGTACGAAAGCGACGAGAGATACTTTGTTCCTGTTCCGGGTGACGGTCCTTCGCGTAATTCGCAACAGCCTCTTCAACATCCTGCAAGAAACGTGCGCCCACGCCTGGGGTTCCATATCTAGCGATGATTTCAATGGCTTCGTCGAAGATAGGGCAAATATAACCCTTGGAAGCGGCCATAACCGCAAAGCAGGTAATGACGGGAAGACGCAACGCAGGCTGACCAGAGTTGAACAATTCACTCCTTATGTCGCCGAAATGTCCTGCCGCGCCTGGTGGTGAAACGTCGTCTATGTCAGGGACATGTGTAAACCATTCAGAGAAACACCGAATGCATGCGTCCACGTCGTCTTCTCTTAGGCAGTTTAGTGCAGCCTTCGCATAGATGGAGCTCTCGTGAATTGTGAGACCCTCCTGAAGAAGCTCCAACCGAAGCCGATTCGCAGCACCAAGCCGGCCATTTGCAACAAACCACCTGAGTGATGTGTTTGAGACATCTGCACGCGGGCGCATAACGGTATGCCAAGTATTAGAGACATTAGTAGAAGTAGAAAGCGTAGAGTGCTCGTGAGTCGAGGAATAAAGCACTCTACCCTTTCTACTCCTACCAATGCCTCTAATACTCGGCGTACCGTTATGCACCCACGTGAAGCAAGCGAACTTTACAAACCGCTGTCCGCGCCGTATGACTGATACGCTCATATCATGTCTGTAAACTGGCTTTTCATGAATAAAAGGTAAGCTCGTAAGTCTACAGGAAGCATTACCGGAAATCCTTGAGCTCAACGTTGACAACGTCGAGAAGAGCAACCCGCTACTCGGCCGATGATTGATTACATAACGTATTCCCACATCGCAAAGAATCCCACGGAAAGGGCGCTCAGTCACAAACTCGAGCCTCTTCTCTACAACTTTCATTTTGAAAATGATCATTATGCTTATTCTCCTTTCAGGGCCAACGGGCAGTCAGCTGGTTGGGGTTCTTGCTGCGTCTGGGAAACCCAACCGACGCACTTCTGTCCCACCACGACCATCATGACTGAGAACATGGAGCTTGCTGCTAGACGTGACGGAAATCCCGTAGATACCTTTACGAGAGGTCCAGTAGCGTCTTCCAAAGCGGACTCCGTTTTAGCGTCAAACGATCAGGCGGTTGTCCAGTTAAACTCCGTTACGGGGTCTCAAGAGGCTCTGACAATGAGCACAGGCACCCGTACTAAAAAGCAAAAAATGTTGACCCGCGTACAGCTTACCGCCTTGTGCTGGTGGATGTTTCTTATGGGCTGGAATGATGGTACATTAGGTCCGCTCTTGCCAAGGATTCAGAAAGTGTATCATGTATGTAAACTGTGTTGGTCTCTAGGTGCTCAACCGCGTCTCACACAATAGACATAAAGGTCGGCTTTGCAATCGTTTCCATGTTTTTTGTGCTCTCCTGCTTGGTCGTTGCTATTCCCTGTTATGCTTTCCATGGAAGCTAAATAATACTGGGACAGGGATGTATCTGTGGTGCATTTCTGAATGTACACTTTTCTGACAAGATCAGATTCGGAAAAGAAGGCATGTCATATTTCTCGTCCGTTATTGTTGACGGCAGCAGTTTATGTCCTAGGTCTTTTTAATCCGCATAGCACAAAAAGTGCCTTGTTCATATCGGGGACATTCTTAGGATCTTTATTTCAAATCGTTGCATACAGCGCTATTACCCTTTCCCGCTTTCGTGGCATTCACTTTCATATCTTCCATTGGCCTTGCGCTTCAGGTGAGATAGACTGTGTGATTTCGAACTCGTACCAAACCAAACGCATGGTGCCATTCAGGAAGCTCAGTCCAACGGATATGTCGCAGCTATGAAGCATAACGCTGAAACAAAGATGGGTATTCTTCACGCTGCTTATGGTAGCATACTTCCCTGCCCTGCGCTCGACCTGTAACTCACTTCCTCTAGGCTCAGGTGCACTGGTCTCCCCCATGGTGTCTACGCAGTTTGCCCAGCTCCGTCATTGGTCTTTTCATTATCTCGTGTCCCTCGGGATCGCCGTTTCGAATACTATTGTTCTTTACCTCGTGTTCCGACTAAGGACACAAGATGGTATGATTTATCTGAATTTCTACACTCACCATCATGCTTAAAATCATGCAGAATGTCTGACAGACATTGGAGAAGCCATCTCAGAACAAAACAATAGCGATGACAGCAGAGTCGCCCGGATCATGAAACACCGGACAGTCCAATTCCTCGCACTGTTTATTCTCATCTATGTTGGAGTCGAGGTCACTCTTGGAGGCCTGTTTCATCACTGCTGGACGGCCTGTCATCGGCGCTGATGGCTATCGCAGGCTGGATCGTCACTAATATTATTAACGAACGAGGAGGTGGTCCTTCATCTGGCTATATATCGTCTGGTTTCTTCGGAGGTCAATTCTTGCTGTGGTCACATATGTCTTTTCACGTCCAATTCTCTCTCGATCAGGTTTGGCGTTCGGTCGGGTCTCTTTGCTATGGGTGAACAGAAAGGTCCGATACTATACGACTTTTGCGAAATTGTCATTTACTGAGTTTGAGCCAGGTTGGAGAGAGGAGGGCCCTCTTCATATACACTTTCTTGGCGATCGGGCATGCATCTTCATTGATTCATCTTTCGGCAGAATCTCATTGCGGTTTTACCATCAGACCTGAACTTGTCATCTGGCTAGTGCCGTCTCTGATCAGCAACGCTATCACTGTCTCCATAACAGGGATGGTCTTAGGACCGATATATCCTGTCGCGATAAATCATGCAGGCCAGTGTGTTACCAAGTTGGATACTCACTCCCTCTATCGGCTGGATTGGCGGCTTTGGTCAGGCAGGAAGTGCCTTGTTTCCGTTCATGACGGGAGCTCTTTCATCCAAGTACGGAATCAAGAGTCTGCAGCCACTGTAAGCCGCATTATTGACCCCCTTGATTCCGGAATGCTGACATTCACAATCAGCTTAGTATCCATGATGGGTCTGATGGCAGTCGTATGGGCACTAGTCCCCAATAAACACAGGATGGCCGAATGAGCTGCTGGTGGCAACCTCCTCTTGGATGATTTTTCATGCCTTTCCTCTTGTCTTGTCGTTGGACTTCCGATCCCTGTTATTGATTGTACACGTCTTCCAGTAGATGATAGACTGAGATACTGTTGCCTTCATGCTGTACACTCCCTTTCCGCCGATAAATCCTTCATATACGCAAATTTTTCACGAGAGTCCGGCTCCCCCCCAAACGAAGATGCTGCAGAAGTGGGGGATAAGCGAATCTATTATAACTTATAACTTACAGAGCAGTTCCAGTCTATATGGTTTTGAAATCACAGTAGCATCCTCCCAGCCCACCGCGGCATGGGAACGCACTCTCTGACGTTCTCGATGCCTCCGACCCACCCGACCAACCGCTCGAAGCCCATCCCGAACCCGGCGTGCGGTGCACCTCCGAACCGGCGGAGGTCAAGATACCACCTGTATTCCTTCAGCGGATCCTCTTCCTCCCCGTCGCCTTCGTGGGCTTGCCCGGCACGAAACGCCGCCCTCATCTTCCGCTCTAACACGTCTGCACGCTCCTCCCTCACACTACCACCAACTAGCTCTCCCACGTGCGGAACAATCAAATCGAAGCAAGCAACTGTCTTTCCGTCCCCGTTCTCCCTCATGTAGAAAGGTTTGAATGATGTGGGGTAGTCGGTGATAAACACGGGGCCGTGAACAAGCGTCTCCGCCAGCCAGCGTTCGTGCTCGCTCTGCAGCTGGAGTCCCCACTGGGGTTTGAACTGAAACTGAACGGAAGAGGCGTCGGTTGTCAGAGCCTTTATAGCGTCCGTATATGAAAGCCTCGTCCACGGCTGCGAAGTGCGCACGGCATCCTCCAATGCTCTCCGCTTTCCATCATTTCCATTCTTCCACAAGACGTGCATATCACCATACCCCTCGTCTTGCAATAACTGGCCAATGGTACTCCGGAGACAGCTCTCGACGAACCGGCAGACATCATCCACCCTCCTCGCACCACTGAACGCCCATTCTGCTTCGAGCATCCAGAATTCGGCAAGGTGTCGTCCTGTGAGAGACGGCTCGGCTCGGAAACAGGGGGAGAGTGTGTACACGCGGGACAGCGCTGTTGCTAATGATTCAAGATGAAGTTGATGTGAGACAGTCAAGTACGCTGGGCGGGAGAAGAATTCGGCTGCCTGTTTTTCAGGGCTCATTGTATCTGGGGACGTGAAAGATGACGCATGCGCGAACGGGTGTGTTGTAGATATATGGGCGAGTTTGAAAGCCTCGCCGGCGCCTTCTGCGTCATTTCCAGTCAAGATCGGCGTATGAGCATAGCAAAACCCTTGTTCCTAGCGCGCATACAATTAACAATCCCTTCCTGCTTCATACAAGGCGAACACAGCAGAATTGTTTTTACACTTACATGGAAGAACGTCGAGATATTTTTCTTTAGGTTGTCACGCAGACGAATCATGGCAGCGATAGAGTCTGTACGAGCCCGCAAGTGAGCATTATCGCGAAGATACTCGGCGGATAGCGCCTGCTTCTGGATGGGGTATATCTACAGTGGCAAAAGCATGAGCAAAAATGCAATCCGAGCGCGTATAGCCATTTTGAGGAGCATACCTCGGGGTCGCACTTTCCAAGAATCTGAACGTCCGGTGATACTTGCTTTTCTGCAGCTACTCCAAAGTCAAGCAGGAGCTCCCTGTCCTGCCCCGATCCGGGCGAAGGAACGAGCTTTCCAGTTAGCTGAACTGCAGTCCCGTTTGTCAAACTTCCTTGAAAATCGGTGAGCAATTCAAACAGACTGGGCTGTCTGTCAAGTAAGGGACATCGACATTACCCTTTCACACCATCTCCTCCTCCAACGAACACAGCCTGTAGGCCGCGTGAGGAACTACCGTCCGTGACGACGGCGAACGCGACATTTTTCTGCTTCCGGATGGATTTGATCCAGCCCGAGACTGTGACAGGTTGTTGAGCCGTGTCGGCGATAGGTACATCCAAGAGCTGTCGTATCGTTGGTGGAAGCTTGAACGATGAGGCCCGCCGACTTGAGGTCGACAATAGCCGACGAAGGATCATGGGCGCGTTGGGTGGTGTTCAGCTGTGCCTCTCGGCTCGGTTTGATCATGTTTGGTTCAACAGTCCAACAGCATGTTGACCGAAAACGCGTTTATCACTTCAATCACTAGACTGTCTTTTCGGTTATTTCTTCCCCAGGCAGCTGACACAGAGTGCATCCGATATTTCTCCGTTTTATACTTTAATGTGATATCTCGCGCTAAGTCGAAGCCAACCAGCGCGTCGTTATGTTAGCATATCCGAGGATCAATCATACACCACGTTGTTTGAACAATCCTTTCACCCCATGGCCGAGATCGAGCTCGCCGTGCTACGCGACACCGCGACAAGGAGACATCTAGTGGGGGAACATCTCCCCTATCTCAAGCCCGAATCCACCTCCGCTGTTAATGGTCCGAAGAAAGACGGCGCCGCTGTGTCAAGGGTTTCCGTGCCAGCTTCCAACGGCCAGGGGTACAGGCCTACAAAAAAACAAAAACGGAAGGAACACATCCAGCTCGTCGCCCTATGTTGGACGCTATTTCTTGAGGGATGGAACGATGGGAGTCTGGGACCTTTGCTTCCACGGATACAAACCGTTTACCACGTGTGCTCTCGCTTTTCTGCGAAATGAAGTGTGTACTGTCAGACCGACCATCTCTCCTCAGGTTGGATTTGCTATCGTATCTCTCCTTTTCGTATTGGCCTGCATCGTGAGTCTTATCCTTTTGGTCTTGATATCCCTCGTTGTGCACTACTCATGCTGGTGTTCAGGGTTTCATTAGCGGAGCAGTGCTCAACGTTATCATCTCCGACAAGCTCGGTTTTGGAAAAGCCGGTTGTCATGCCTCTGCTCATTCAGCATTTTACTGACTCGCTTCGTCGAGGATAGGTCTTACTGCTAGGTAGTATCATGGTGAAATTTGAAGATTCCGGAAAATGACTGACTAAATAAATTAGGTTCTCTGTTACAAGTCCTGGCTTATACGCTCCAAGCGCCCGCTTTACCCTTCCCCGTATTTGTAATATCCTATACCATCAACGGCATCGGCCTGGCCGTGCAGGTGAGCAACTAAGATTTCTTTCGATAGGGCCTTTCTTCATTTTTGAATTTCTATCTCTTAAAGAATGCTCAAGCAAACGGATACGTCGCGCGTATGAAAGATAATGCCGAAACAAAAATGGGATTCCTGCATGCAGCATATGGTCGGATACAAATCTATTATCTATTCACTACAAGTCTTCGGCACTAACATTCGATGACCCGTTCAGGTGCAGGAGCGTTAGCTTCGCCACTTGTAGCTACTCAGTTTGCACAGTCACGCCACTGGTCATTTCACTATCTCATCTCTCTCGGCATCGGCATCACGAATTTTACCATTCTTTATGCCGTTTTCAGAATGAAAAAACAAGAGGGTACGTTAATGCGAAATTTCTGACTCTAATCTTGAATCAACTCACATATTATATAGAATGTCTCATTCAGATCGGCCTGGCCCAGACCGAACAAAACACAAGTGAGGACAGCAAGTTTGCGCAGATCATGAAGCACAGGACAGTCAATCTGTTGGCGTTCTTCGTTCTCGTTTACGTCGGAGTGGAAGTGACAATTGGAGGTACCGAGGTTTCTGCTCTATTGAGTTGTTCTTCGATTGAAGTGAAATTACGTTCCCAGGATGGATCGTTACATTCATCATCAATGAGCGCAAAGGTGGCGCGAACTCTGGTTACGTCTCAGCCGGATTCTTCGGAGGTGACGGAAATGAACCGGTTCCTTCGCCAAGTCGCTAATTGCTTTTCACTGCATCAAACAGGTTTGACTGTCGGCCGCGTCGCTCTCCTATGGCTTAACAAATTAGTGTGTCAGACGAATCTCGCTTTTGAACACAGGAAATAACGCGCGTCAACAGGTTGGAGAACGGCGCGTGCTGTTCCTGTACGCGCTCATAGCAATCGGGTAGGGAACACCTCTTCGAACAGCACTGCTCCTTTCAGTACCCAGAGCTTATTGACTGACTCATTTATATAGGCTGGAAGTCATCGTTTGGCTCGTTCCCTCGCTCATAGGCGATGCAGTGGCCGTCTCTCTTATCGGCGTCCTCCTAGGGCCCATGTACCCGATTGCCATGAACCACGCCGGGCGCGTCCTCCCCAGCTGGATCCTGACGGCTTCGATTGGTTGGATTGCGGGGTTCGGCCAAGCCGGAAGCGCCGTCTTTCCTTTCATGACTGGCGCGCTCTCGTCCAAATTCGGCATCCAGAGTCTACAGCCGCTGTGAGAGGCTTTTGCTTTGTGGTTTCTGGACTGCCTTTCTTCCTGAGCTGATACTTTCCTTTCATTATAGATTGGTCGCCATGATGGGTTTGATGACTGTCATGTGGGCTGCTGTTCCTGGAGGACTGCGAGTCCCGGAATGATCAGTCGGAAATGTGATTGCAATGCGGGATGAAAAGGTTTCTGATTCTGTTTATGGGTACAATTTTGAGCTACATTTTCATGTTCTTTGAATAAAGCATTCTGACTTGTTCCTTCTGTCTATCGGACTACATTTGCATGACAGTATTTCTACATCAAAAAAACCGAGGTGTGCATTGCATGCCACAATTATGGTACTTCCAGGCCGACCCTTCCGAGGAAGATTCCTCCACTTCGCATGGATTCGACCCAATCAAAGGCGGTGACCGACTGTTCAGTCTCGTCAGCAACAGTGTTATTCCGACAATAAGACTGAATCTTCGCGTTCATTGGTCAGTATAAGCGCACGAGAAACGATGATACAGCAAGACCTAGGATGTAAACGGAAGCTCAGTATATGCACAATGACAGAAAAATGCATCGCTTGCTGCTCTGGCCTTCAGAGGGGCAGGGCACACCTTAACATTTCTGCTTGTACCTCTTAAACTTGTGGAGGACTTCTGAATGACTTTTGAGGGTACTTAATCAAGCTATCTATTACTGTATCAGTGGCTAGGAATCCTGCTCTTAGAATGAGATTCTTCAGTAGGACCTTGGGACAACCAGGACATAGCGATGCGTATTTGTGTTTGTATGATTTTGTATGGCGATGGTGGACACTGCTTTGGTTGTTCGATGCTATACTGTACGTACATGTCAAGTCGAAACCCCATATAGCCATGGAGCTCCTCGTGGGCCAGCCTGACCTTCGCTCGACATATCTCTAAACTCTCTGAGTCCGGAATTCTCAGATGTAAGGTCTACCCTCGTTAACCGATGAACGAGTACTTCGTTTTGACCTGCTGGAAGCCTGTACATTACAGATGGTCCAACTCGGAAAAGACGTGAGCTTTTCGATCTTGCCTTTCGCCTGAGGTTCATCGTACTCGTCTCTCAGGACGTAGTGCGCATTGCGTGAGTTCGGATGAACCTCTGGCGTCTGTGTATTCGGCATTGACGGATATCCACCTCACCAAGACTTTTAGGCGAACCCGACGAACAGTGGGCAGTCAGTAGTTCATTCATATCTAATTTATGTCCTCACGTCAATCCATCACATAGTTCATGAGAGTTCTCCGCCTGAGGACTCTACACCTATATCCAACTCCATACGGTCCGTCCGGGTCTGCGTCTCCTGACGTCAGCCCAGTTGAAGTTGACGGCCGCACTGTCCATCTCTTCCATATGAGAACTTCTCGCGCTCTGCATAGGAGCAATGAGGCGATGCTGTATTCCGTTTCCGTCCTTCTAGACAACGCGTAAGCAACCTTTTCCGACCCTGGCAATTGTCGATCTCAGACTTTGTCTACAAGTGACAACCAATGCCGTGAAGGAGAGAACGCGGAACCAGCTAAATTACATGGCGTAATATACCTCCGGAATATATCAGACACGACATCCGGTGGCATCTCCAAACGTACCGTGACGCTCCTTCTTGACATCTGCGGTGAAGAAAATCTGCGCAATGTGGTCATAGCCGTCACAAACCGGGACAGCCTGCCCTCGGATGCAGCCGAGGAACGCGAAAAGGAGTTCCAGGCTGAACCAGGGCTCTGCAAGCATGCACTTGACCAGCAAGCAAAAATGCTCCACTATGACGGGACAAGCGATTCGGCCTATAGCATCCTACGACTCATCACTCGGAATCATTTACCCGCACCCGCAATTCCTATTCCGGATGTGATACCTGGAGTGGACGCGGAGACGGAGCAGACGCTGCAAAGCTTGTTCAGGGAGATGGCCGCACGGTACGAACACGCGATCGAGGAGTTGAAGGCCGAAAACAGGAGGGTCGTCGAGCGTCTGGAACGGGTGGAGACGGCACTTCGGCAGTCTGAGCAGGAGAACGCTAGTGTGAGGAGAGAAATCGCAGATATGATGGATCGCTTCAAGGTGACGGAGAATGAGACCAAAGACACCACACCTGTCAAGCCTCGACAAGAGAACGCACCACCTGGTGGTGGCAAACCACTAGGCTTTTTGCTTCGAATGAAACAAATTAGGTTTCCCTCCGGACAGCGTGTGATTGAAGGGTCCGAAAGAGGTCCCTTGACTTGGTATTGAGAGTATGACGAGAGTTGTCCAGGTCGGACTCGAATGTAATAAATGGGACGAGAAGTTTTGCCCGTTGTAAGATTGAACCTTCAACCGTCGCCAAACTCTCTACGGTTTGAGTATGGCATTTTCTACTGAAGACCGTGGACCTTACGCGATGATTAACCCACGTGGACATGACGCCCATAACAAAGTCCCGAGGTCGCACACCCTAAAATTCAACACAAGCTGCAGGTAGGTCTACTTTCTGTCATTTTGGCCTATGGAGCCCCTTTACCTTTAGCCGATTCAAGGTCGCATCATCGGTTCATCAAGATGAGCAACGAAGAGGTGAGTCAGCCGAAATCTAAGCCGAGTTTAATCCAGCGCTCATATATTGCGACTAGGAAGTAATCCGAATCGCGTTTGTCGTGTTGCTTGTTGTCTGATGGAAGTGTCATTGAGAATCTTCGTTCAGTGTTATCGGCACCGATGACAGCGGGAAACCAATGGTATCCGAATCAATCATCTACTTGCCATGCTCGAAATGAAGCCCATACAAATGCTCTAGTTCATCAATGTCCTCAGTGGCATCCATCCTCAAACCGCCCGACATCTGGCTTCAAGTTCTTTTCCTCTTGAGCTGATCCCTCCCTTCGAGGTTGACGGGCGCACGGTCCGCATGATGAATGCGCCTGGGATTGGAGAGACGCAACACAGTGATGTCCATGTGTTGTACTGCTTATCTGAAGGGTAAGTTGCTTGTTGAATGTCGACCTAACTCACAATCATCGATGTGTGCCGTCCTTAGCTTTGGATCGGCAAATAAGCCGCATGGTATCATATACCTTCGAAACGTTTCCGATCTCGAGACTGAGGGCATATCCGAGAACGCTCTGCGACGCCTGCGTGACCTCTGGGGGACGGAGATATTGCACACTGTCGTGATAGTCACGACGATGTGGAGCGACTTGCCACTAGAACAAGGCAAAGCGAATGAAGAACGCTTAAAAACCGATCCAAAATTTTATAAAGGAGCGCTGGGACTAGGCGCAAGAATGATGAGGTTCAACGGCAAGCTGGGAACGGCACAGGATATTCTTCGCACCATCTACTCTGGCGGCAACCCTCTACTTGCTATGCCTGAAGAGTTGGCGGCTTTGGATGCGGGGACTGGCCCGGCATTGCGAACAGCGTTCAATGAGTTGGCGAGACGCTATGTGCAGGAAATGGAGAGTCTCAGGAAGGAATTTAGCGAGAGCATCGCGGAACGAAAGAAAGCGGCCGAACAGCTAGCGCAGGTGGAAAAGGTGCTTCAGGAATCCGAAGATTCTCGTAAACGGATGGAAAGGGATACCGAAGACATGGCACGCAAGTTTCAATTGGAACACGGTGCGATTAAGAAGGAACTTGATGATCTAAAATTCCGGCTTGGTGCAATTGAACTTCGTAGCCAAGGTATCGCTATGCATATGTCCCCTACAAATCCGCACCAAAACGCGCCACCGAGACGTCAGAATGCCATACAACGGACAGTTGAAAAATGGGGGTTGTAGTCGATGCCTTGTTTATCTCTTTGTGGGAGAAAAATGCTAATACACTGTGCGTACCTGGCCAATATTGCCAATCTCGCGTTGTCCTCCCAGAACTCGTTGGTTGAAGTCGTAGCGAATGGTGCAGTTAGGAATTGCATGGTTGGGAGATAAGATAAGTCGTTACTCAAAATGGCTTATCTCAGCGTGCTGGTGTAGATTCCGCCCTCACTCACCCTACCCGACACATCATCTTACTATACTGTTTCCCTCATCTCCTTTTGACGCCTTGATATTATGGTCGCGCCATTGTACACGACGGCCTCTGGCCTCCTATTTCACGCGGGTAAAATCCTCGTCATGACCATCGGTCTCCCAGCACGCGGCAAAACACACATATCTCGGG
This sequence comes from Macrocybe indica, assembly GCA_030407095.1. Lineage (NCBI taxonomy): Eukaryota > Fungi > Basidiomycota > Agaricomycetes > Agaricales > Callistosporiaceae > Macrocybe > Macrocybe indica. The sequence goes on from JARFTL010000013.1 coordinate 93,848, forward strand.
CGCTCGAACGTTATCTTCGATGGATGGGTGTCAAGACCCAGGTCGTGTCTTTGGGAGATTACCGTCGTAAGATGCTCGGCGGAACAAAGAAGCTGCCTACGGACTATTTCACGCTGGGTAAGTCTTCCATCCTCCGTAGAACGCGTCGAGTGAGGAGTGGGTCACAACTTGGGGTTGGGAGAGGGGTTCGAAAATGATCAGGAAACAAAGACTGAACGCCGACAACGAATTGATCATTGTTATGCAGGAGAAAAAAGATCGGAAACCAACGAGCTTCGCAGAAAGATTGCGTCAGGCTGTGAGAAATTGATATGGGATTTTTTCGAGGGCGGAGGGCAGGTCGTCATTTATGATGCGAACAATGGGACCAAGGCTGCCCGAGATGCTCTGGCGGAGAGATTTGACAAGGCAGGAATTCACGTCATCATGCTAGGTCGGTCGCGTATCACGGAGTGTACCATGTCACCCTCAAGCTGAAGGAATCCATTCTTCCACAGAGGCCATATGCGATAACAAGGAGATTATAGAAACCAACATTCGGAATGTCAAAATATCATCTCCAGACGTTCGTTCTATGACCTGTTCAGCTGCCATCCTTCTGATTGTGTCATTTTACAGTATCGCGGATGGGATCCAGACAAAGCTGTTGAAGATTATTATAAACGAATTCACGATCACGAGGAATATTATGAAACTATTGAAGACCAGACGTGGCCTTTTATTCGCATATTCAATGTACACTTCATCCCAGCTGCCCGAGAGACTGTATCTGACGTCTTTGGCTAGGTCGGGGAAAAAATCATGCTCAATGTGAGCGCGCGAATGTCGATACGGATATATTGGACAGTCCTAACTGCCTCCTTCAGAAAATACAAGGATATCTTCAAGTAATACTAGTCTCTGTCCTCGATCTCCGCATTTCCGCTAATTTTCTCTGTCACACAGTCTCGCATAGTCTTCTTCCTCATGAACATTCACAACAAATTCCGAGTAATATACTTTGCAAGAGTCAGTTCCCAGTCACGTCAGCTGTATACAATCGCGACTCAAGTTTCGCTCCATAGTCCGGTCAATCTTTGATCGAGCATTCGTACAAAGCAGATGCAGATCTTTCGCCCGCAGGCTGGGAATATGCAGAACGGCTGAAGGAGTTTGTCTTGGAACGTCGAGCCAAGACTCTCGAGAAACGGGGATTGAATCCTCAGGATCGCAAACTGGTGGTGCGTATAAGCTCCAACTACCCATAGTAAGAGGTTCAGTTCCTTTGACACGAAGATCTGGACATCTACCCACCGTCGAGCGCATCATACTGCCTGGCCTTTTCTAGCAGCGGCTGCTGCTGCCAAAGCTTCCCATCTCGATGACGGCTTTGTCTCCCCGGACCCATCACCAACTCCGCTTCTCAGCGCTCCAGGTAAACAAGGCATACAGAAAATCAACAGTCCAGTCTTGAGAGTGAAAGTGGTTGAGAAACCCCAAATGCTGGAGATCAATCCAGGCATCTGGGACGGCCTGTCCCCGGAGCAGGCGAAGAAGTATTATCCGGAGGATTGGGAGCGGTTCATGAAAGACCCATATTCGTTCAGAGCACCCAGAGCCGAGAGCTATCACGACTTGAGTGGTGAGTGCTCCGTGCTTCCTCTGCTTCGCAATTTGTCTCAAGTACTTTGATGAACAGTGCGAATCGATCCCGTCTTGATCGAGCTCGAGAAAGAGCAGGAGGATCTGCTCATCATTGGACATGCGTCCGTCATCCGCTGCATGCTTGCGTACCTCATCGGCCTCCCAGCCTCCGAGATTCCGGCAATCGAAATCGCGCGAGGCGACCTGTTAGAAGTCATCCCGACGTCGTACGGCGTGCACAGCCAGGCGTTCCATTTCTGGGACGGCCCCGGCAGGCACGTGCAGCCTGAGCACGAGCACGATGCCGTGGACCACGACAACTTTTATGAGAATTATGCGGAGGACACAAGGGGGAAGAGACAGATTGGCACACCGGAGCCGAGCGTGGTCACGTCCAATTAAAGAGCCGTTCTTTTCGTATCTATTGATGTATTAGATTGTACACTGCTGAATCTGTCTTAGAGCAAGCTTCTGCTGGGCCTAAACAGCGGATTTTGGCTGGGTGCTGAAAGTTGCAGTGTTGCTCGGAAAGTCGCTCCTCATCCAATAGCCACAGGCACGTACAGCAACAGCATGCGTCGTCCTTGTTGACACGTGAGACATTAATTCCATATATTCAAATGCTAGGTCTGTTGGATGCTAGTTTGTTACGCTCTGGAGAACAATGCAGCTGATGGTTAATTCTGTTTAAAAAGTGAAAACTTGAAGCCGTTAGCTAGCTACTTGGCTAAAGCACAGGAGTTTGCTCATCTCCTTCACCTCCAAAGTATACAGCTCAGATGTAACAGAAGTTTGAACATCACTTTGCACTCATTGATGATGAATGCAATGATCTGTCCTGGGCACACAATTTCACTTTCTGTTGAGGATCAAATGAATAGATGGCATCAGCAAAATGTCCTGTAAAATACATTACAATATATTGTAATACATTGTCCACATTGTCCATATTGTATACAATTTTATTAAGCTATTATACATTGCCTCACAAGGGGACAATTACCAGGGGATTTTGTATTAATATTGTATTGCAGTACAAGGTTAGCCCTCTACCATACAATGTTATCCATTTTTAGTTTGAGCATACAAGATTGTCACAACTATACAATGTTATCCATTTTTATTTCTACTATATAAGATTGTTATAAACCATGCATTGCAATACATTTCAATAGAAGAAAGCCTGCATTATGGGCGTTTTTTTATGCTAGCATTGGATTTCTTATAATCTCATATTGACCAGTAAAAAAAAATTCCATTTTTAATAATATTATATTTATGTAAAAAAAAGAAAAAAACAGAGTAAAAAGGCATGAAGAAATTGAGGAAGAAGAGAATGCAGACAAAGCCAGAATCATGAAATTTTCTTTTGCAATATTGCCATACCTCCTCAGTCTTGGTCTTGCACTACAAGCAATTGACTAGTGGGCATATTGGACATTGGAGATATGCTGTGCTCTTGAGTATCAATTACTCTATAGCATCTACAAGTGCTTGCAGCTGATCTTTTGCTACTGTAAACACTTGCCACTGGAACTAGCATAGTGACCAGTTCTCATTTCTAGTTAGAGAGGCTGCTAAGAGAACTCATGGGTGTTACGGACTATTCATTTTCCTTATCTTATCTTCCTTTCCCTTATCTCTTCCCTTATCTCTTCCTCCTTCATCATGCTGCACAGCACGCAGTCATCGAGTCATCTTCATTTCCCTAGTCACTCTAAGTCATCCCACCCCAGCCTTACTCATCCGCAGTCTGCAGCATTGCGCAGCCCATGGTCCGTGCTCGAGTACTGTAGTATACGTAAGGACTTCCAGATGTACCAGTAGTGCTAGGTTTAATATTCCTTTTGCCATCATCTTAAACCGCTCTCGCACTTAGTCTGCCCGAGTCCTTTAAGATTCGTCTAGCCTAACAAGATATTAAACCTTGTCGAGACTCGCTCAGACTCACACACACCACGTCGTGCTTTATCAAAGACCTAATCAACATTTGACGACAAGTGGTCACCGACCCAGCGAGCACTAGTACGAGCAACAAGAACACCTGGTTCAGAGAAGTAGATCACACATTGCAGTCCACGCCATTCACAGAGACAGTCCACGCCAACCGCAGAGACACTAGCAATTCGAACAATCGAAAAAGGGAGCGTATGCCTACACCAAGTAGCGATAAAGAAGAACAGGCACTTCTGAGAGAACTTGCCTTCACCACCGCAGACGAGCCTACTGAAAATTTCAGTAACAAAACAGCACAGCTCATCGCAGAACTCTTACTAGAAGGAGAATATGGGATAAGCCTAGAAGAGCTGTGGTCAGACCAGAATCTTCCTGCTGAAGAAGAGGACGAACCAATCTGCAAGAGAACAAGAGAGGAATGAATGCAAGCCCAAAGCTTCAGACAACAGCAGATTGCAAACTACAATCGCTGAGTACAAGAAGAGGATATGCTAATACAGAAGGGATACAATGCACAGAGCATACGACAGAACCAATGAGAATGACACCAAAGCCAGGGGCACATAGGAACGAAATTGCTAAACCCCTTCAGAAGACTGACCCGCCAAAGTACAGCATAAAGAAAATCGCACCACTATGGCAAAAGTAAGCGACAGTGACTGGAACGAATACTATCGGTGGAGGGAGCGAAAGAGACTACCCAAGACAGACAGACCAACCGCCGCAGAGTGGAACGAATTCGAACAAGCCTGTAGAATCGCAGAAATTGACCTAGACTATTGGAAAGAGCAAAGAGAAGAACAGAGGCAAAAGCAGATTCAAGAACAGCAGACCCAAGCACAACAAGCTCAAGAACAGGAAAGCCAAGACCAAGACAGCAACAAAGAAATTCCGCAGACAATGGCGACAGAATACAAAGGAATTATCGCGGATCCGAAATCCTTCACAGGAGATCGAACAGCTTTCGACATCTGGTGGAGGAAGATGAAACTCTACATAACCGCACATGGAGACCTCACCGATACACAAAAGATCGGAGCAGTACTATCCAGGATGACTGATGGACCAGAAGCCCACTGGGCATCAAAGAAAATCGACACCATGACCAATCAAAGCACATGGGCCGATTTCGTAACCGAAATACAGACACGATTCAGCAATGTCATGTCACCGTCGCAAGCAGGAAGCAAATTATTCAATATCAGACAGGGAAACCGACCAATCGATGAATTCCTAGATGAATTTGTAGACCTCGCAGAAAAAGCAGGAATGACAGGAACAGCTCCTCGTTTCCTACTCGAGAAGAGCCTGAACCGGAGGACAGCAGAAGCCGTACACTTGATCTCCGAACTTCCAACAGATGGAGACGAATATATCAAGACAGTTCGAGCAATTGGACGAAACATTGATGAACATAGGAACGTAATGAGGGGGGAGTTCACAAACAACCAACGCAAACCAGGAAACCCAAGCCGAGGAACAGGACAGGCCATGGAAGTTGACAAAGTACGAAGCAACAACTGCTTCAACTGCAATAAACCAGGACACCTTTCACGAAACTGCCCAGAGCCGCAAAAAGAAGCAGCAAATGTCACATGCTACAATTGCGGCTTGAAAGGACATTATGCACGAAACTGCAAGAAGAAGAAGAAGGGAAAATCCCAAGTCAGAGAAGTGAAAGAAGAAGGAGAAGATGATGAAGAAGACAAGGATGAAGAAAGCTCTGACAAAGAGGGTTTTGTCGAAGGGTCCGATTAAGAGGTGCTAAATCGCGACCCATACAGCTGAAATAGACTCGCTTTGATACCGGATGTAGATCATCCCATACTCTGAAATACACCATTCCTGCAAAGCGATCTGAAGCACCAAGAAAAACCATCCGAGGTGACAAACCACCCAGAAGAAAGAAACTCACAATACCAGCGAAAATACAAATGCGAAAGGGGATAGCAACGATAACACCAGAAGTCGATAGCAGAGCAGACAGGACCTGCATCAATACCGCCATAGTAACAAAAATGGGATTGAAGACACGGCAAATCAAGAAGATTCCAATCATAAATGCAGACGGATCACCCAACCGCCGGAAAACAGCAGACCGAGTAGCGGAAGTCCACATCGACATTAAAGGACACAAAGAGCATATGGAAGCCATCATACTTGACATTGGAAAAACCGACATGCTACTGGGACATGACTGGCTTGTCTATCACAACCCAACAATCAAATAGAGGATAGGAGAGATTGTCTTTAACAGATGCCCCAAAACATGCAAGATAAACCACCAGACAATCAAAATACAGAAAGTGGCTGAACCAGCGAAGACCACAGCCAATGACAGGATGGGAACTCAGATACCTTCATATCTGATGAGATTCAGACACCTCTTTAAGGAGAAGAACTTCGATCGGCTACCGGACCACAAGGAGTGGGACCACGAAATAAACTTAACAAAAGATGCACCGAAGACGATACCGAGCAAGGTTTACCTGATGATGCAGAAAGAACTAGAAGAACTAGATGCCTTTGTCAAAGAAGGACTAAGAACAGGGAAGATACGCCCCTCAAAATCACCTTATGCAGCATCCTGTTTCTTTCGCAATAAGAAGGATGGTAGCAAATGACTCATCCAAGATTATCGGAAAATAAACAAATATATGGTCAAGGACAAGTTCCCACTACCATGCATCAGCGAACTCCTCGACGTACTACAAGGAGCGAAGTACTTTAACAAGATCAACATTATCTGGGGATACAATAATGTTCGCATTCGAAAAGGAGACAAATGGAAAGCAGCCTTCCTAACAGCAAGAGGACTCTTCGAACCAATGGTCATGTACTTTGGACAGTGCAATGCACCAGGCACTTTCAGCTGAATGATGGCAAGCCTCTTCCAAGACCAAATACAAAGAAGAGTATGCATAATCTATATGGATGACATCATAATCATCGGATGAACACGAGAGGAACTTCAAAAGAACACAGTAGAAGTTATGGAGATACTGAACAAAAACGACCTATTCATCAAAGGACCGAAATGTGTCTGGGAATCATCAAAAGTCCCAGTACTAGGGTATATCATAGGAGAAGGGAAAGTGGAAATGGAACCGGAAAAGATTACAGCTGTACAATTCTGGCCAACCCCGAACATGAAGAAAGAACTACAAAAGTTCTTAGGATTCACAAACTTTTACTGATGATTCATCAAAGGATATGCAAAAGTCACTAAACCTTTAATGGAGTTGACTGGAAACAAAGCATTCCAGTGGACAGACAAGCAGCAAAGCGCTTTCAAAGAGCTAATCTGACATATAACCTCGGCACCCATCCTAGCACTACCACAAACAGAGGGAAAATTCTGAGTCGAAACGGACGCCTCAGGATATGCCATCAGAGCAGTATTATCACAGCAGCAGAAAGGACTGTGGCACCCAATCGCCTTCATCTCAAGATATATGACCCCAGCAGAGCAGAATTACGAAATCTACGACAAAGAACTCCTTGCGATAATGGTGGCACTGAAGACATGGAGACAATACCTTCTAGAAGCTCGAGAGAAGTTCGAAATATTGACGGACCACAAGAACCTATCATACTTCCGAAAACCGCAACGACTCAATTTGAGACAGACTGGCTAGTACTTGAAATTGCAAGAATACGACTATGAACAATGACACGTACCGGGAAAAGTGAATGGAAAAGCAGACATCCTATCATGAATGGTGGGATATGAAGACAACCTAGCAGAGAAAGACGACATACAAATGATCAAAGAAGCCACATTCATCCGACACCTGGAAGAGAATAATGAATGAGATTTCGAATTTATGATGTTCGAGGACAAACATCCACAGAGAGAGGGAGCAGAAAATAACGAAATAATGCAAACAAGAGGAATCACGATGATCGAAACCCCAAGGATGGAACAAATTCAACAATGCACATGGAGGGAAATGATCATAACAACAGGGCTGAAGGAAAAACCACACTGGTTCACAGAAGAAAACCACATCGTATACGCAGGAGGGAAGATCTACGTTCCTCCAGACAACAAATTGAAGGAAGATATCATGTTTGAACACCACGACACACCCATTGGAGGACACCCAGGACAATATCGCATGCACGAACTCATAAACCGCACCTACTGGTGGCCATCAATGTTAACAGACATCAAGAAGTATGTCAATGGATGCAAAGCATGCCAGCGAAACAAAATCATCTGACAAAAGAAACATGCACCACTACACCCACATGAGGTCCCGCAGCAACCATGGGAAGATATCGGAGTAGATCTCATAGGACCGCTACCCAGCTCGAACAGCTTTAACGCCATTGCTGCAGTCACAGACTGCCTGACCAAGATGATCCATCTAATTCCCACAAACACCGAACTCACAGCAGAAGGTCTCACACGACTATACCGAGACAATGTGTGGAGACTCCATGGAATCCCATGAAAGATCATCAGCGACCGAGGACCCCAATTCACAGCACGATTCATGACAGCGCTTCTAAAACTGCTTGGAATGAAGCAAAACCTATCAACAGCCTATCATCCACAAACAGATGGACAGGCGGAGCGATCCCATCAAGAGACAGAAGTTTTCCTTAGAAACTTCACAAACAACCTGCAGAATGACTGGGCAGAATGGATAGCGATCGCAGAGTACCAATACAATGACAAAACACACCAGGGAATGAAGGAGATACTATTCTACCTCAACTACGGAATGCACCCCTGGAAGGGAGAACCACAGACAACAGAAGGGAACAACCCCGCAGCAAAGAACTTTGTCGAAAGAATGGACCAAATCTGGAAAGAAGCAAATGCTGTGCTGCAGTATGTGCAAACACGGGCCAAAGACAATTACGACACGAGACGAAGACCAGCCCATGAATACAAGAAAGGGGACAGAGTATGGCTTGAAGCCACCAATATCACAGTCAATTGACCATCAAAGAAGTTATCAGCACTCCGATACGGACCGTTCAAGGTGATCGAAAAGAAAGGAGCCTTAGCATACCGCCTGGAACTCCCAGCATCATGGCAGCTGATACACCCTGTGTTCAATGAAACACTACTCACACCCTACAAAGGACTCCGTTTCAAAATACAAGAACGGCCATCGCCGCCACCCCCTGAAATCATAAATGATGAAGAAGAGTACGAGATAGAAGAAATTCTAAAAAGAAAGAAACAAGGAAGGGGAATGCTATTCCTGGTCAAATGGAAAGGATACGGACATGAGGAGAACACATGGATCAAAGAGAAGGAACTGGGGAATGCGCAGCAAGCTCTAGACCATTTTCTGAAGAAGACTATGGAACAAGATAAAAGGACCACGAAAAGAGGGAAGAAGACCAAAAATCACACATCATGACCACCAATGCCCCCATCAGCATCGAAAGCAGCAACAACAGCTGCGCACCCACCTCCAATTACCCAAACGACTCCGAGAATCTGGCAAAGATCCTCGATGCCAGAGACTATATGGACCCCCTCGCCATCACTTTCAGCACATACCTGCGCTACATTATGACCATCTGCATGCATCTTTGGACCAGATGGACCCCTGATAGGACTGCCCCCACAACAGCGGAATGCATCGCGCTTCGCGAAGCAATGGAGATGCTTCGCACCGAAAACCGGCGGCTCAAACTCCTCGCCACCATGCTCCACCACATCCGCTCCTACAATGAGGAGCTCATTCACACGTGGGCCCCATGCACGATAACTGCCTGGGAAAACAACGGATGGAGACAGCTGGACTAAGGGTTTTCGCGAGGACACAAATCTAAAAGAAAGGGTGATGTTACGGACTATTCATTTTCCTTATCTTATCTTCCTTCCCTTATCTCTTCCTCCCCCATCATGCTGTGCATCCCTCCCCATCATGTTGCGCAGCGTGCAGTCATCGAGTCATCTTCACTTCCCTAGTCACTCTGAGTCATCCCACCCCAGCCTTACTCATCCGCAGTCTGCAGCATTGCGCAGCCCATGGTCCGTGCTCGAGTACTGTAGTATACATAAGGACTTCCAGATGTACTAGTAGTGCTAGGTTTAATATTCCTTTTGCCATCATCTTAAACCGCTCTCGCACTTAGCCTGCCCGAGTCCTTTAAGATTCGTCTAGCCTAACACTTTTCATCTGGGATCACGCCCTTGCCAAATACACCCATTGCTTCCACACCAATGGTCTGGAAATTTTGCATAAGTCCCAAGTCCCTATCTACTGTTAACATTTTGGGCTTTATTAACAGCACTATCTAGATGCTCTGGCTCTACTGCCCCATGTCAGTGCTCTGCCTCAGCCTGTCAGTGCTCCTCCTCAGGCATACTCCTCCTCTCTGCTGCCTCAGCATATCAGCGCACCACCTCAGATGTACTCTCCCTCTTCCTCTCTGATGGTGCTGGCTGCAGCACCCAGAAGGCCTTTCTGTTGCTACTATGCACCTGCCAACTTGATTGTGAATGTCAATTGCAGCCCCTCATCGACCTCATATCACAAGCCCATTGTCATATTATCTTTGTCTGATGAAGACAGTGAATATTTAGAATTGGCAGCTTAGACTGATGCAGAGAATGAAGAGTAGGACCTATCTCAGATGCATGACTGCTCATAGCTGTAGAATCTTCATCAGCAAAAAGTCCGTAACATTGTTTGACATTGTAAACAATGTATAATTCGGACAAATTTGTATAGTCATGTATTAGAATACAAGTTGTATAGCATTATAGTAGTCATCTTACAATGTAATACAATTTTATTTAGTGGGCTACAATTATAATCTGAGATTACAATGTTATGCAATTTTAATGACCACCTTACATTGTAATACAATTTTGTCTGCCAGTATGCAATGTAATACATGATTGTGTTTATAATAATATCAAGCATGCATTGTAATCCATGTTGTCTGGTATCCATAATGTCTATGTTCATTAGCTTTCTTCAATGAATGACAAATAATATGTTCTGAATCACTCAGATATTCATTTAGCAAGAAAGTTGATTTTATTGCTCAAGTATACAGGCACAAGAAAAAAAAAAAAAGGCTGTCTACAAGGTGTTTTTGGTGGTGCGGAACCTATCAAGGCAAAGCAGGCGAGGACAGCGATAGGTCCACTCGTAGAGTCTGCACTTGTTGCAGACGATTTTGCCAAGGTTGAGCATGGAGCGGCGCCATGCTGGTGCCTCGGTCGTGCAGCAATTGACGCAGCAGCAGCGGACATATTGCATCTGCTTTGCTGCGGTGTCATCCGTGAACTGGATTGGATGGCTCGATTCATCAAGCTGTCAGTGAGCAGAAGACGTGGGCGAGAAGGAGCCTACGCTGGGACCTGGGGCCAGTGCCTCGCTATTGCCATGGGACAGGAAAACAGGTGCATAGGGCACTGAGGTCAACACCGAGGCATTGCCGTACAGTGGGAAGGAGGAATGGTCGGAGGCTGCAAGGAGCAAGGAGGTCGCTGGTGGCAACACGTCATTGCCATGCAATGGGAGGGAGCTCGCATACAAGGCCGAGAGCGACAACAAATCATTGCCATAGAACGAAGTCCAGGAGGAAATGGAGGCTCGTATCAATGCCTTGTCATTGCCATTGAGTGGGATGGAGGGAAGATCAGAGACTGCAAGGAGCGAGGATAATGCACAGGGGCCTGGATGCAATGGTGAGTGGTTGCTGGAGAATGGAAGAGAATGAGCGCAGTCAGCTCAGACTGGCAATGGAGGAAAAAGCTGGACCATGGAAAAACACTCGCCGTTGTCATAGAATGGGAGGGAAGGAGAGTAGGGTGCATACAAGGCCATTGGCAATGCCTCATCATTGCCATACAGCGCAAGCAAGTGCACATGGTCGGCTGGGAGGAGCGAGGAGGACGCACTGGGTATTGGGGGTAATGGCGAGGTGTTGCTGTTGCTGTCGAGCATGAAGGAGGGTAGCGATGAGGCATCGTCATGGAGTGGCATCGACAATGAGAATTGCACTAAATCAAGCTGCTCGCTGTTGCCATAGAGTGGAAGGAAGGATGCATACAGGGCTGCCCTGGGGTCAACGTAAGGCGGAATCAATGGCGGATGCAAAGCCAGTGGCACCATCTTGTCATTGCAGTGCAGTGGGAGAGAGGGCATGTACAAGGCCATTGGCAATACCTTGTCATTGCCATACAGCAGAAGCGAAGGCGGGCAGTCAGCTAGGAAGAGGGAGGAAGGTGTGTAAGACATTGGGGGCAAGGGCGAGTCATTGCTGTCACCATCGAGCATGAAGGAAGACATGTAGCAAGCTGAGGGCAGCGCCTCTGCATTATCATAGAGTGGCAGCGAGTGCGCATAGGGGGCTGGAGACAATGTATGGCCGTTGTCGTGCAGCAGCATCAATGGTGAGCACTTGCCATTGCCATCGACTAGGAGAAAGGACACGTAGGGCAGCAGCAACACATCATTGCCATGGAGTGGAAAGGTGGGGACGGGGGAGGCTGGCCACAATGAGCCATCATTGTTGTAGCTGTGGCTGTGGAGTGGAACAGAAGGAATGCATGGCACTGGTACAAGCAACTCACCAACGCCGTGGAATGCTAGGGAGGGAAGGAGGGCACTGGTGGCAACGAATCATCGTTGCTGCCAAGTGTGAGGGAGGGCAGGGAGTTGGCAGGAGCAGGCGTTGGGGGGCAGCAGGGAAAGCATTGGCAGAGGTGGGCATTGATGGGGGCATTGGTTACTATGGCGACTTGTTTCACTTATCAGTGGCAAGATAGGATTGCAAAAGCTGCGTTGACCTCTGCAAATGGTGTGGCAAGTGGGGTGGTCATCAGAAAGAAATCTCCGAATGAAAACAAAGTGCTCTACATGTTTCAATTAAATAGTGCAAAGCCCTCTGTACCTTCAGCATCATCGTATTCATCTTCTCTGTCCTCTGGTCCAAGTGCTCCATCCTTGTCCTCGTCCTCATCCTTGTCCTCTTCATCCTCCTCATCATTTGTGTTATCCTCGTCTTCTGCATCTGTGTTCTCTTCATTCTCGTCTTCTTGACCTTCTTTGCCTTCATCCTCATTGATTTCATTCTCCTCATCTTGTTCTTTGACATCTTCACCTTCATCTTCTTGTATCGGTTCTTTGAATTATCTTAGAGACATCTAGCCTCACAGAAAAAAGAAACACACCTTGTATAATGTTGCCTTTGTCGAAGGGCGCAACGCGGGACACTACCTCCAGATATTTCTCACCAAGATCACCGAGGGCAGCCCATATTGCTTGATGTCTGATAGCCCCACTGAAATAGTGCATCACTATATCCCGGTCGATGAAACTGTAAATGCAAATCAGCCGAATGCCAAGGTATGCAGCCCATGACCTACATTCCAACATAATACCAATTCCAATCTTCATGATCTTCTTTGGGTTGATGGGTGATAGATGGTCCCAAAAGTTCCGAAGTTCATCCATGTGCAAATGCAGGCATCAAGTGCACTGCATGTACTACGTCGTTGGGGTTGAGAAAGCCAAATGTGTCTGGGTCAGACCCATACAGAAAGCTGACATGAGGAAGACGCAGGGCCTTCCACCTGGAGTGGTGTCGCTGATCACAGTCAAAGTTGCACATGAACAAGACATCCATCTTGTGAGGGACATCATCTATTCCAAAGCACTGAGCATAGAGATGGAATATGCTGATGACCCATGCATAGGCATATGGATGCAGGTCTCTCCTGACCTCCTCCGTGGCTTCGTGGGACAAGACCATCACATCGGGATGTGTCTGTGAATTGATAGAGTCTTGATTTCACTGCATGTCATAGGTTGTATAATTGAATCGGACTACCTTGTGCATGTATAGTCGGTTACGTTGGATGATTAATGATGCGTGGTCAGATTCTGAGAATTCGACCATGTCTCTAAATGAAGAGCCTTGCAAATGAGCAAGCAAGTGGTCTTTCAACCATGGCAGGAAGTCCTGGTGTGGACTATTATTAGCAAGTCTTGCAAATGATATGCCGAGTGACACTTACCACCAGTGCGGGATCATCCTTATTCTCCTGTAGCCACGAAAATATGGACACGTAGTTCTTCTTTGACTCTGACATGTGGTAATGTGCTATGCAAAACCAAGTCTGCATGCAGGTCACTCTAACTAACTGAGATGGTGAGAGGCAGGGAGAAGAATGCTAAGAATTAGCCAGCTCGAAGCTGGGTTCTACTACGTACATTTCAACTATTTATATATTATGACCCTTGAGCACGGACCATGACATATGCTATCCTCATGTTATACGGAACCCTTAGCCCTATTCCATCTGAGTCAGATTTCGACTGCACTCCTCATGTTGTCCTGTAGGTACTGCGCCATAACCCTCTGCCCTAGCGAGCGCTGACGTGTTGTTGTTATAGGGTTTGTCTCGAGTCTTCGCATCGTATCTTGTCAGTCACATCACGATTGTGTCACATGTTTGTCAGGTGATTGTTGAGTCACGTGTCCATCATCAAGATAACAATTGGCCTTGAAATCATAACATAATATTGATCTGGAGGAGTGGGCAGCAGGGCCTCGGAGACCGTGAAAGGCAACGCGGTGGTGGCATAATCATCGACAGCTGCCTCTCCACGGGCATTTGCCATCTGGTGATTGTATTGTCGCTGCCACATATCCTCCAGAAATCGTGCGCACTGCAGTTGTCTCGAGATTTGCCCTTCGAAACCATTGTTCTTGCTTGTGCGGGCGAAATACCATTTGATTCGATGATGTTCCAGTTCGCCCTTGTATCAAGAATGAGTCATAGGTAGATGTATCACAAAACAACACTGAATGTACCACTTGCATTGAATAATTTTCTGTTGTTCCAAACAATTTGATGGCTTTGACATAGTCACCCAATGTGTGAAACTTGTACGTCGTCAGGTTGAATTGCTTGTGGTTGACCTTGCCTATTTTGCAACTGCGGTTAGATTGAGTGCCACCACTTGCCTCCACCCGTGCAGCTGTGCGATGTCCTCGTGCTGCCTCCTCTTTAGGAAGTTCTTGTGTCTCGTAGCATTTACAGGTGGTCCTCTCAAATTTTCGGATGATACGCCCCACGGCCATTGTTGTCGCCTCAAGGAAGCCGAGTGTTCTTTCAGTATGAAGCCACAATTTCACAATGGCGTGCCATGTCAACAGTGTGAACACCAGATCCAGGACCATTGAATTGTGTGGTTCGGGTAGTAAATCCTCCAATACAGGCATTGCGCACTGCTGAGAGTCAGCTCTGCCCCGAAACAATTATAGACCGTCCAACTTACCTGCAACATATCCTCGTAATCGCGGGCTGCCAGCTTTTTTAAACCCAAAATGTTGTTGCTGAAACATCGAATGACATCGTGACCAAATGTTGGTATGGCTCGATACCTGTTCAAGTTCAAACGTCAGTCTGGCATTAACTTTAAACTGAAATGAGACTTGCTGTCGATTCAATTTCTGTATGCAATCCCCCCCTTCAGCATACAGGATATGTAGCAGATGGGTGAACATTGAACGCCAAACACCCAGTTCGAATTCGTGGAGGAAGTCAGGCTGAAACATGGAATAAAAGTTGACTCCGTGGTTGGCAAGGCATGCAGAGAATGCATTCTACAACGAATTCAGTTCCTCAGACACACAGGCGATAGCTTAGGAGCTCACTCTGGTAGGAACCCAAGACTTGGGCTGGAGCACATCTTCGACCCACGTCAAACTGACCAACCATCCCAATTGGTATATAAATCAATGCACGGTATCTATTGCACCTCGGTGATGCTCATCATCAACTCTGATCTTCTCACAGCGATATGCATCCAGTTTGGTCCCCATCAGCAGGATATTCTTCTTTGGGATAAAGCAGCGAGGGCAGGGGCAGGCTGCCATCGACCGGATGGTGGCCAAAAGAACTCTGATGTCGTGTCAATGACTGTTTGCATAGGACTTTTGAATATACAGTGACTCAAACAATTGAGTCAATATTTGTCACTTTTTGATTGTCTGTTGAATAACTCAACAACAAATAAAAATAATGACAATATTGTTAAGGGTAAAATAAACTATTTGATCAGGGCTACATGTTTATAAAAGAATTATGTAATTCTGATCATTTTCCATGGAGATATGAATAAATTAAAACAGGGACTCATTGACTCAATTGTTTGAGTGGGTATCAGAAATGTCAGAATCTGATGCTCCATCACTTCTATAGCAACCAACTCATGGCAGATAATTACCATGGTGATCTTATCAATGATGGGACCTGAATTCTGGCTATTTAAAGGGTGCTTTGACCTTTATTACTCTAGAACTTCAACATGCACCCCACCCCCTCCTCTCAGAAGGAAAACATCCTTTCCCTGGCCTCCAATGGCCATTCTACCCATCATATTGCCACCAGCCTGGGTGTTAGTCAATCCACTGTATCCAGGGTTCTTCGAGATCTTCTTCCCAATCGCTCCACCCCCTCTGCTGGCTGCTCTTCCAAACTCTCTTCTACTGATCAACATGCTATTCTCCAACAAATCACCACTGGCAAGGCCTCCAATGCTGTTGAAGTCACCAATAACATCAATGCCATCATTTCCCATCCAGTCTCCCCACAAACAGTCAGAAATGTTCTCAAGAAACATTCATTCAAGGCTGTGGTGAAGAAGAAAAAGCCTTTGCTTAGTGCCACTGTAAGACCCAAAGGGTGGATATTATCCACAGTTAGTTGAGGGAAGAGAGATTTACACCACTCAGTGGAGTTTTTTGAGAAGTAGGAAAAGGAGTGTTTTTTTGTCGAAGAAGTTTTCGACCTTTACCATAGTAATTTCTAATGAAAACATAAAAATGCAAAACAACCAAAACTGTAGAGAATTCCAATGACGAATTATCACTCTCAAAGGTAGTGTTTTCGTACAGTGCACCAGCATACCAGATAGCATAAGACACTGAGCAGAATGTTGAGCATCGTTCGCTGATGTTCACGATGAGTGAACCCCGTGATTCGCCCAGTATCCGAATCGGTCGCGATGGCATGCTTCAGGCCTCCGGCCCGGCCATCCCTCCTGATCGTCGCCATGAACGGCTTCCTGAATGTGGGCAAGATAGTGATCACAGCCCACCGCAGCCGTGAGCACCCTCCAACCAAACGTCACAGTGGACTCGCTAGAAGGCACTGCAGATGGGTGAGTATGAGCAACGGTGGCCATGCATAGAAGCTAGAACCACAGTTAACGGTGCCGGCGTCAGGCTAGCACATTAAATAGTGTAGGCAGCGCCGAGTGAGTGCAATTTCTCTTCCTCGTTGTCTTACCTGATGTTATCATCAGGCACCGTTGGCGGAGGGCTTGTAGAACTCGGTGGGGCAAAGGGTGGAGTTCAGATGCATGCACCTTTGCGCCGCTGCAGCAGGATAGTCCGATTCAGCATGCAACAGAGGCAACGCGAGTTCGACGGGGCCACATCGTGATGACACTGGCGATTTGGATGTGGGATCGATGCTGTTCACTTTGATCAGAAGAGGGAGGGAAACCGTGGAATGGTGGATGGGACAGCTGAGGCAGAGTGGTAAATTTTCGTGAGATCTTGAGAGATTCTCGACCTCAAATCAAAACAAACTTCTTGCATCCACCACAACCACCACTAACAAGGTTTCCCTTACCACTATTGCTCATGTTCCATGTTCTCCTTTCGAAGCACTTCCGGAGAGTTCGAAAGACCGAAATGCAAGAGATTTTGAGAGCGCTAACGGATACGGTGCGCACGAAGTACCCCAAGGTCTGGCGAAAACTTCTCGGTCCTGCTGACTGGGTCATCATGTCAGTATTGTCTTCTTCCCTCGCTACGTCCTTGGACTCACTGTTTTGTTAGGGGACCAAAGCATTCTTCTCATTCAGATCGGACTCCGCACTGGGCTGTGCGCGCGTTTCGCGACAGACATGCATATTTGACATTCCATTTGTATGGTAATGGATCTGTTCGAGTAGGGAGATGCTTCGGAAATGGCGGCAAGTGGTCTCGTCAGCAAAGATGGTTGGATATACATTCAAGATGCCGAAATGTTAATGACGGGTTTGAATGCAAGAGGGGACCAAGAACTGTGAAGAAACAGAGAGATGCTGGTAAGAGAAATATTCAGAGGTGCCGGAGGTCAGGGATCCGAGGATGAAAAGAGGATTAGTAGGAGTATCAGGATTCTTAGATTAACACTGTTCATCTTTCATGTTTGCCAGTTGGTGATCTCTCTTTCAGCTGGTAATACATGCGGGAAAGGAAACGTGTTATTAACAAAATCATTTATGGAAAGTCCTGCAAGAACGTGAGACAGAGTAACAGAATGAAAAGCTCACTTACTCTGCTTTATCAGTCAATTTGGAGAGCCACCGTGTCACTTCGATCTACAATACCCCATCTGCCTCTGTTCCAAACCCTTCCTACAACACATTGGATAGTAGTCAAGTCGACCACCTCGAGCAGGCCAAGGTCTTTGTAATAATAGATGCCATTTTCCAATGCTGCTTTGACGTTCTGGATTACCGCGAAGATTATTGTCGAAGGCGAGGTTAACTGGAGTTGTGGTATTGCTGGTAGTTCAAGTACGATAAGACGCTTCAGTTGACCAAAAAATGTCTTTGGCACAAGGTGTGGGTCTCGGTTCCTTTGACGTGCAAACTGGTCCTCCAATTGGATATACTGTACAGAGATATTTTAGAGGATTATCAGCGAAACTAAAGATACAATGACCTTGACATAAGAAGCATCACGGGTATCATCGCTTTGCTGGACGATTTCCCGTGCAATGATGAGATCACCTCCCCCGAGACGAGTTACTTGGCCATATTGTGTAACGGGTTCATTGAGTTTGAGGACAGACTGGACAATGGATTTGCGGACATCAAAACGCGTCGCTAAGCTAGCATAAACCTTGTTGCACACGACCGGAGTCAAGCGGCTTCGCTGTCAAGGACCGGAAAGCATATAACCTGGATCTTTGGGACATAACACATCAGGAAACAATCATCAAGCAGGGCAGTGAAACGTGCAAGATTCATGAATTAGCTTATGTCTCAGCGTCTTTTCGGGATCTAGAGAGAGTTGATCATGCAAATTATACAACAGCCGGATTTGATTGAGTTGCGCAGTTGCAGTGGTGTATGTGTTGATGGATGCATACGGATGCCGTCTGCTTTTAATGGCGGGCAGGAGATAATTGCATTCGCGCTCCATGGGAAATGCCCAATAAGCCCATACCGGACCAGCTACCCTGATGCCCCATGCAATGTGAAGGAGAGCATGGATTGTCAATGGGCAGGCAGAAAGCCGCGAAGGATCATTTTCATAATACAGTCTATATCAATCCATTTAGCATCGTTCGCCAAACGTCACAAGTTGATGACACTCACTGTTCATATTCCTGGATCCATGACTTGAATCCATCGTCAATTTTATCCAGCATTTCGGCTTCGAACTCGAAGCCCAAACAGAGCTTGAGGAGTTCAACGAGTTTCATAAAGTGCTTGTAATATTTCTCTTGTGGAAATCTGCCACGTAGAACAATTGGTGCGATGTGAAGCATCCAATTTGAACACATTTCGGCGGTCATCTGGGACTGCTGTGTAGCGACATTGGGCACAGGAGCACCAAATGCGGAAGGGATCATGGCTCCGGAGGCCCCAGTAGCACTTCCAACATCTCTCCAGACACCACTCGCGATAACATAGCCTTTGTCTTGATGGTCCAAGTCTTTGAATTCTCCAGTCCAGAACAAGATCAAATTAGGCATCAAATTTTCCCAGATGAGGTGCATGAAGTCGAATGGGAACGATTCAGAGAAGGAGATGGCAGTTATAGTGCTCAAAATGGGAATACCCTTGATACCATACTGCTTGGCAAGTTTTTCATATACTGCATCGCTGGGAGCTATTTGAACGGCAACTGCTTGTTCCATGAATGTCTTGTGCATCCGTATAGGGAGGTCTGATGGATTGTATCGCTGCAGATTAGCTCCAGAAATGTTATCGCGCCTCAAAGGGACATAATATGTGCGAGAAGATTTACTGCGAATGCCTTTGATATCACAGACTCGACATGGACTGATCCCGTTTGGGCCTTTCATACGCATAATGAGTGCCATAGCGAGGATGTCGCCGAAGACAAGAATAAGGTATGCATGGAGTAGGAAAAATGTCTGGGAAATTGCATCCCAGGCTTTGATGCCGACTTCGAGCTCAGCAAATTCCTAAGCAAGAGGCCAGAAATACGAATCCGCATCCCATGGCTTTTTGGGGCCAGGTATCGTCCCGACGTGTAGAGAATACTTCTTTTGGAAACGTAGGTCGGAAGGGAGATTGTAGACAAATATGATGATCGGCCAACATGTCTTGTCGCGCTGTTTGAACGGAGCGAAGCCGTCGGTCGAGAGGCCAAGTGCAATGTCTCGAGGATTAGAGAAGTAAAAAAACAGATTGCCTTCATCGCCGGTGGGAACGACAGTGGTCAGCAGGGATTGGTAGTACGAGCTATCGAAAACATCCTGCATGACGTTAGGCTTGTGCTCGTATTCCGCTCGATAGCGCAGCTTCTCGGCGTGTTGGCGATTGCCCAACATAGCTCGTAAATGAGGGATCAAAGGGAGATATTTGAAGTATTTCCAAGGCTTTCCTTTGGCATTGAATCTGGGCTCGCGACAGTTGGGGTTCGGGCACTCGGTAAGGTCTTCATGTGGCCCAACATAACAGATACAACTGTTGATGCAACAAGAATATCGAACAGGTTGAAAGCTGGAAAGAAACCGGACATGTTTCTTGGTCATTTTGAGTGTATCGTGATGCTCGTTCCGGAATGCCTGCCGCATACGTTCAAAAGTTCTGTCGGTCAAATGATCTTCAACCTTCAAGGTGTATTTGCACAACAGGCTGAGATCAGATTCATTGAGGTGTTTATTGTCTGTAAGACACCTTCAGCAGAAGAATAGACGCGAGACGTGGAAACAAACCTAAAGATGCAACTTCTCTCTGAAATCCTTCGCCGAGCCGGTCCCACAGTGAAATTCCAGCAATATCCAACTGAAAGAGTTCGTCGTCCACATCCTCCATATCCTCAATGACCTCAGATTCACCCTCGTTTGCTTCGTCAAATTCTACATCCCCTGCATGTCGTTCCTCCTCCCCTTCTTCTTCATCGGAGCTGTCGCCTGCCCTTCTGGTCAGATGAGAAGCATCCCCCCAGCATTGTGCTATCATTCGTTGGGCTCTTTCCACTACTCTAGCTGACCGACGTGTAGACGAAAGAACATCCGTGGAATGGTCACTTGACAGTGGCGGTTCCACATCCTTAGGAGCGTTATCAGGAGGAGGCAGCTCTGTCACGTCGGGAACTCCAGGTGGCGGAGTATAGTGAGAGGGATAAAAGTTTCTTCGGCCTCTATTCAACGTTGCATTGTCGGTGTCATCAACTTGAGACCTGCGTCGCTTGGACGACTGTTTGGCCCCTGCAGTATGTGAACTGCCATTCAACCGTGCACGCTCAAGTGCAACCATCGCATTGATGGATACCAATCGACTACGGCCTTCGAGATGTCGTCGTTTCTGTCCGTAGGTAACCGGTAGACCACAACTGCAGGTACAGGGCACCCTGGGCGCAGGTTGGCGGGGAGCGGCTTTATGGGATGTGGTTCTTGGTTGGGTGCGCGCCATGGATGAGAGTGTGGCAAACAGCTGTCAGTTATATTATATCGACAACACACGGCGAATGTGCCATGCCGACTATCTAGCAAGGTTCGAGGCACGATGCTGTGATCATCCGACAAAGCTATGTATTGCCCAGTATATGATACACAGCCTCCCAGGAATGGAGATACTAAACACGTAGTCGACTAAAAATATGAAGAGCTTAGAATGGATAGAAAATCAAAAGCTAATAACATATGCGAATAATTGAGTTGACCGATACCTTCCACCTTCACGCCCTTCACGTGTTGGGCTTCGATCAAGGGAAGACCGAAGGCCTGCTTGAAGGTGTTGGAGATTTCGATTGCTTTCTGACAGAAACGAGCAGCCACGCATCGTCTCCTCTTCATCTGCTGTTGATGTGGTCAAGGTCACCACAGGAGCACGATCTTGAATCGCGGCGACGAGTTGGCCAGTGCTAATAAGCAGAAATCCACCATCCTAACCGAGTTTCAACTCTGATGAGCCTGAAAGAGTCATTCGCAGTTGTCTGGAAGGGTTGTCGACAAGGTGATATTGAGCAACGACGTTTGGGGGGAGAAGGATGATATTGTGTACCATAATTCATAGCAAAGTATCGAGGAGCAATAAGCAGTCGTCTTGAAGAGTCCATCGGCCGGGGAGATCATCACGATCGGAGACTTCAAGTCTAACGATCTGAGTAGGATGCACGTCAAGTGGAAATCCCATAGCATGCCGGACATCAAGTCTAGACATGGCTTTTGATGATCTAAAAACGAGGAGACATTGCAAAAGTAGAAAGCAGGAAGAGGGGAGAGGGAGGGAGGGTGAGCGGAGGACGTCGCTGTCGTGGACAAGGGGACTTGGGTTGAGGGGACTTGGGTGATTTCTGTTGAAGCAGAACAAACAATGGTACACAGTTCAAGTGGTGACAAGCAAACCAAAACAGCTCGGTTGACCTTTATCTCGTCCACGTCCCTCGTCTCGCTTGCGTCCCTGCCTCGCCTCACTCGTCTGGTAAGCGAATCCGTATTCGATCCTCTGTCTTCGATAGGATAAGCCCGAGTAGACTTTGATGTCCCTCGGGCTTGGTTGGGACAGGCTTGAAGCCCTCCCACCTACCAGGCTAGACTCGAAGTCCAATCCTGGTTTCCTATTGTCAATGGATCCCGAGACCATGCTCTTTACACCTATCCTACAATTTCAGTCTCTTTGGTGGGCCCATTTTTCCGATGTGTTTGCCCGCCTGACCTGCAATTGTTAGAGATCCCACTTTCTCGTTTAAAGATACGCATCAGTGAAAAAATTTTCGGTATGTCTCCTTCCAGTCATATTCTGCATGTTTTTGACCCATTCCCAGGTTTCGATGGCGTCGTCCACCAATACTGCTCCCCTTGTCCTTCAACCCCACCAAGATATGACCAGTACGTCTCAGTCCGTGTCCTTAACTTATCTCGTGTTGATCACTGATTTAGGACCTTTGGGCCCACTTGACGCGAGGGTGGCAGCTGTTATAGCAGGTGGCAGGCACGTCTGCACAACCCCAAACCAATATTGGATATATGAGCCATCGACAGAGGAACGCGTTTCGCTTCGCTCAGACTTTCGCTTTGGGGCGAGCGATTTTACTCTTTGGCCACAATCATTCATAAAGGAGTACCCCCATCTTGGCGCTGTCCCCAGAAAGCCCTCTGATCCAGATAGCCCTCTCGCAATCATGTGGTGGGATCCTACTCCCGCCGATTTTGTACCCTTATCCGGCAGTATTGTACGTGGCCTAGGCAGTTTATCATGGTCAAAATTACACGTTTTCGAGAAAATGGAGAGCGGAATGCAAAATCGAATCACCCGTTACAGAGACTCAGCAAAAGACGTGAATCGTCTTGCCCTTTTGATTAGCAGAGCTATGCATCATTCCCTTGTCCGACTCCTTTCCGTCGAATCCACCTATATCCAAATGAGGTTTGCAGTTACCGAATTTCAGCGCCTCTATCTCGAATTATGTGGCATCCTCGATTACCTTGAGATCTATCAGCCCCGGATGAACGGACTACTACCTCCCGCCACATCTGCTGCTGATTGCGTGGGCATTTTCACGCTTGACTCTTGCGTCGCGGAGTGGTTCTTTACTGGTGGATTGCCAGTTTGGTATCTACGACCAGCTACTAGCTTTGCAGATGGACACAGGTGCAATATCCGGCAGGTCGTCACAGCTGAAAGCCCCCGGTCCATTATCTGCACCTCTCCTCACGATCCTCCTTTCCCTGTCATCTGGGAAGGTCGTATTATCGCAGGTGCCACCACCGACACTAGCAAGCACGATGCCATCCTCCGCTACTCGCGAAGGTTTATGTTGTCTCAGGACCCATTCATGGATGAAGACGAGACACCGCTTACCATATCCACGGCTGTGAAATCGTCCAAAACTCAAGCGGTCTCTCATCCAGTGACTACGTCGAAGAAACAGCGAAACCATCCACAGAACCGCGGAATCTATTAGTCAACTGTTCACTATTATCCAATGCATGATCCTTAATGCCGAATTTCTATAGCCTCGCAGCCAAGCAATTCTAACCGTGCTGGGCGTAACAAATTCGAGCCTTTAGACAGCCCCCTGTCTCCGTCTTCCATCGCAGCTTGGACCTCTGCACTACTCAATGTCGACCAATCTCCCTCTCGCCTCATCGAACGTACCAAAAGCTCGAAAAGTTACAGCTATTACACTTTCCCTAATCCAGGCCTTTTTGTCACACCAACCAATGATTTGTGAAAGGCCAAGTTCTTCGAGGCATGGTTGCGACTTCACCCAATGTGGCTCATGCGTGTCCAAACGCAGCCATCTGTCGCCATGTCCAGTCAGATGTGGCGGGATTATTTGGCCCTCGACCTCACTGACAGCACTAAGGAAGGGGGCTCTGTACGGCGGCGCGAGGAAATCCTGAAGGTTATTGTCCCAAAGTTCGAAAGCATCAATGTCGCTGCTATTGAACTGCGGAGCTCCGTTGGAGAGCCCATGGTTTGGCGAGGTAAAGAGCTTCTGCCACAAGAACTACCTCCTGAAAAGACCTGCCGAGAGATCCTTTGGGAGCTCTATGAACTCAATTTTGCCTATGAACTCTTAGCATTGGACCGCCATGCATGTGTGGGTTTGGATGCCACAGACACAGATTCCCTGTTGCAATGACAGGAAATGATAGCCGAATGTTTCGTTGACTCCCCTCTTTCCGCCCCAACTATTCCATCCTCAAATATTGGATTAGCTGCTAGCCGTATCAGGGACTGACTTCCATACATCCTCGCGCTTGCCCGCATAATGCAATCATGGGAAGGACCGCCACCGACCATGACTACTTTTATACAATGATCTCCAACTTACCAAGACATCTTGCAAGACGAAGGACACATTCTTGAGGAAGCAGTTGCCGGCTTTTACACGCAAATGTTTTTTAGATACTTCGGGCGTGCTGCACAAATTCCCCATTGCCTCTACTAAATCCTGGCAATTTTTTTTTTCTTTTCGTTATATGTTGTATACATGTTGACTTGCTGAATTTGACTTTGGATAGTCTGATCCTCATGCCAAAGATCTGATAACATGTGCATCTGCTCCGAATATATCTCTGACACCATACACAGGCTCTGGATGACACTCGTGATGCTACATATACTGACATTCACTCAAGTGCTATCTTCCTGCCGACGAACCTCTATCTCAAATTTGACATGATACTCCTCATCCATGACACAAAGCTGAATGGTCCGGCAATGCTGAGACAAAGTAAGCTGAATCTGCATCTCTCTGCAAAGAATTACTTACCTTATGTGCGTGGTCGTTCAGCGGGTCTTCCATAACTCCTGTGATAAAAGCCCTTACTCGCTTACGAGTCGCAGTTACGGACTCCTCGGTACTTGCTTCCTTCTCATGTGCAATGTCCAAGTGTGCCCCGCCCATTTCCTTCCGCGCGTTGCTCTCAGGGCGATCATGGAGTTGTTGGTGGGAAGCTTGACCGAATGAGTGTTCAGCTTGGTTACTTGTCTGTCAATATACTCACTTTCTCCCTTGTCGGCCTCCTGGTCACTCTGACCAATGACATCGGCTTTTGCGCACACTGCATCCAAGTCAGTGCTACCAACGTCCCTCACAGTGTTGCTTCCAAGACTGCCGGCTTCTTGGGGAATGGCCAGAGAAGTAAGTTCAGTTATAATTCCATAGTTGTCGATATGCTCACCTTCTCTTGAATTAGTATCCTCCTTAGTCGTATTTGATTGATGCTTATTGTTTTCACTTGTGACCTTGTAAGCTTTACGATGTTTGGAGCGTTCAGCACAGTTTTTTATCACTAAAAATTAGCTTCATTGTGCTTGTCTATTGTGGACCGCACAACTTACCTGTCTGCCATTCTGAGGATCCTGCAACACTAGATATGTTCTTCCTTGCACGTGTCGACTCTAAATATGTCAAATTAGGCCCAACTGCTCAATAGCAACATGATCACTTACTTTCATAGGATCGCTCCTCCTCAGAGTCAGATACGATTTCCGCTTGCCTTGGCTTGGCTGGCATGGACAATGGCAAAGGCAAACGTGGTGACAAGTTTGGATTATTCGCGAGGTACTCCCACCACTCCTCTTGATTCTAGAAACGTGGTGGTGTTTGAGAGTCAATGGATCGTTGTGGGCTGCTATTGTTCCAAGGTATTGGTGAGGATAACATCAACTTTTCATTGTCTCACTTTTGTTTATTAACTCTTGCAACCTCAGGGTTTTTTTCTTGTATGGCAATCCCGCTTCGTCAAGCGATGGGCGATGCACCAAGAGCCTGAACTGCGTCGGTTTTTGTGGCGCCCGATGGGTGGCGGCATATCTAGTTGCCGAAAAATGGAGCAAAAATCCCTCGCTCACTCGGGTGCTGTCTGCTAGTGGCAATGTACACTGCTGGTAAGGTCTAGTCCCTCCGTCCACCATTTTCTCCGACTTCAATCAGTTTTTTTCTCCGGAGGTTGTGTGAAAACTTTCTCTAGTCAATTCAAATGACAATTTCACTGGTATCCATTAATGACTTACCCGCCGCCCGCTGACCATTCCTTTCTTCCGGGTCTCATGTCAGTCGAAGTGCTGACAACTTCGCCATTGTCTGGATCCATTCACCTCTCCACATATATAAGTGCGTCCTTGTTATGTTTGTTTTTCCATTGCCTTTCTGCATTCCCCCTTGCAGATTTCTGACACTATGCCCGCCTCAACCAACAATGCACGAAACCGTGCGAAAGCCTCATCAAAGGAAAATCACAATCCTGTATTGCAATCCGTGGCAGTCCCTCAAGCTTTGTTAGATGAAACCGCGGCTCTCAAAGCCAAGATTCTGGCACAACAAGGTCTATTTTCTTTTCTCGTTCTAAATTCTGGCTAATGTCTGCCATCTAGTGGAAATCGACAAACTCAAGAAGATTCAAGCTTCGAAGACCAAAACAAATGAGTCAATTCCACGTCCCCTCAAAATCAATAATTTACAAGAGGCGATGGGATTGGCGGATAACAAACCACTGTACAATGCCTGTCGTGTAAGTTCATCATTTGTTTACTGAATTTGAGCTATACTAACTTGTATCCAAGTCAGTTGTTCTTGACACTATGGCACATTCTGGATTTTCTCTCGAAGTTGACTGGAGGGTGCAAGCGCGCGACGTGGACAAATTGAAAGATGTTGCAACTGCTGTACGTATTGTCCAGCATCTGTCTATCAATTCTTAACAAACAATTTTTACAAGGTTAAAGCGAAGGAGCCGTATCTTCGACATTACAAGGCAGATTGGGCAATCTACGAAATCATGAAGACAGGTCTCAAGAACAAATGCAGCTATAAATCAAAGTTAGGTTGTGGTTATGTTGCTCCATCCCAGATGAACAACGAAGATGGAACCACTGACGATGGCAGTGGGGGTGAGGGGCAACAAGGTAGCCCTTGTGGTGTTGGTGAAGAAGCAGTTGGTAATCAAGGTCATGGCACTGATCGGCGTGACAGTGATGGAGCCAGTGATGAAGATGATGAACTTGGTCAAGGTAATGGTGATGAGGAAGCAATTGCCGGAGGCAATGGCGATGATACCGAAGATGAAGGAAATGGCAGAGATGGTGCTAATAGTGAGGACGAAGGTGATGAAGATGGTGGAGGCAACATGGGAAACAGCTGTGCGACTCCCTCAACCTGCAATGCAGTGCGACTGCAGCCAAGGCCACTTATCCAACAGACTGCTCCAGTTGGCAACAATGCCCTCGATGTCGATATATCCCAGCCAATGCCGGCAGCAAGGAAACGATTGTGGAGCAGGAATGATGTCAGTAACCCAAAGCCAAAACAACAAAAGGTATCTACAGCTGGTGGCTCGAACCGGGGGAGAAAGGCGCTGAAAAGAGGTGGAAAACCCCGCAATTAGGGCAAAGATTTACGAAGGTATCCACTCTCGATATTCATTGTTTTTTATTACTGTAAGCTCCGTAAAATACTGAATGTCATATTGTGGTTTTCTTTATGCATTCTGTGGAAGATTCCAACCCATTGATAAGGCTTTTACCTCCCGAAAAAAACAGTGAATAACATTGATTTTTGTGTGAGAATACCTACAGACAGTGGTGGAACCAGGGTTGTGATTCTTACGTTCAGCGGTGTGATTTTCTACCAATTTCTACTTTTACTTATGGAATATAACACATCTTTCCGTGGGCTTTTCCTCCATTCATTCGCATGAATTACTACCTTACAGAGAGTAATTTACACAACCACTCCACCTAGCAATAGTCAAAATAGACACTACTTTCCATCGGAATCTGGGGTGGTGTTTTGCAACCCTTTGGGTCTTACAGTGTGCAAAGCATAGACAGAAGAGGTTGGCTTTTGCTTTAAAGTATAAGGAGTGGACTGTGGAAGACTGGAAGAGGGTCATTTGGTCAGATAAAACTAAAATCAACAGATTTGGGTCAGATGGGAGGCAATGGGTGTGGAAGCAGGCAGGACAGGGTCTAATTGAGAGGGAGGTGCAGGCAACAGTCAAGCATGGGGGTGGAAACATCATGGTATGAGGGTGTATGGGATGGAATGGTGTGGGACATCTTGCTGAGGTTGAGGGGAGGATGAATTCTGAGCAGTATGTGGCCATTCTGAAGGAGCACATGCTGCCTAGCTTGGTGGAAAGTGGGATTGATGAAGAAGAGGTGATATTTCAGCAAGACAATGATCCCAAGCACACTGCAGGGAAGGTCCAGAAATGGATGGAAGACAACAAAATTGCCCTTCTGGACTGGCCTGCACAATCTCCAGACATTAGCCCAATTGAACAGCATTGGGTTCACCTCAAAAAGGAGCTAGCCAAGTATCCAACAGCACCAAAAGGAGTGTGGGAGTTGTGGGAAAGATTGGTAGAGGTGTGGAATAACATTCCACCAGAGGTGTGTCAGAATTTGATTGAGAGTATGCCTAGAAGGTTAGAAGCAGTGATTAGAGCCAAGGGAGGCAATACCAAGTACTAGAATTACAATTTACTATATTTCTGATACCCACTCAAACAATCGAGTCAATGAGTCCCTGTTTTAATTTATTCATATCTCCATGGAAAATGATCGGAATTACATAATTCTTTTATAAACGTGTAGCCCTGATCAAATAGTTTATTTTACCCTTAATAATATTGTCATTATTTTTATTTGTTGTTGAGTTATTCAACAGACAATCGAAAAGTGACAAACATTGACTCAATTGTTTGAGTCACTGTACTTACTTTTCTTTATAATCGGCCAAGTAGGTGAAGAATCTGGCAAACAACCACCTTGTAATGCCGTCAGTGCACTTGATGACGATTCCGTGCATGTAGGCATGCATGAAGTCCTCGTCGAGCAGTAGCTCCCATATGGCATGCATGAGTTTGCGGCAAAGGTGGGCAAGGGTTGCAGCTGATGCCGCAGCTTGCTTCCCGAGCTTCATGTATATGTCTTGAACAGTATCTGGTAGCTGCAATAGAACAAATTTAACGAGACTGATCACATTCAATCAGGAGATCTTACCTGAGAGATATATGCGACATGTTCAACGGAGAAAGTCATAGGCTTTGAACGACTGTACTTTGACTGATTGCCGAATAACGCATAGATGGGCCAGAGCGACGCAGTACCAAAGTTGGTGAGATGAGTCGAGTCAGACCAGAGCATGATTGCGGCCATGGCTGTCTCTAAAGTACAGCCAGATTCGCATGGTTGCGTCTGTATCTTCTCGTGCTCGGTGATGAAAGCGTCCGAGTTGTAGACTTCACTGAGTATTCGCTTGGGCGGGTTTTCAGGCAATGACTTTCAAAATTCCTTGAAGGGCATGTAATGAAATGTCTTGGCTGCTGGTGATTCAAATGCGGATTTGATGACACCCATCAGGCTCTGATGCCAGACTCCATGGACTTCGAAAGTTGGGGCTTTGTCTTTGCTGGCATTTTTCAAACCTTTGACGGGCAAACAAACCTTGACCGATGATTTCTTGAATGGACTTCCTTGATAAAGCGAAGGATCATCCATGAATTTGTCCATGTGATCCAGTTCACGTTTCATACTGAAATTGGAGGCGAAACCAGCCACCTCAAAGTCGGGCACCAGGATGATGTTGCGAACCAGTCGATCCGCTTCTTCAATCGATTTTTGCCCTGATCCAGTACAGAACCAACAAATAAACTGAAAGACCGATGCGTTGTGAAAGGAAGCAAAGATGTCTTCAGCCCACCGGCATGTGATCAAGAAGAGCACAACCCACTTTGAGTGGACAGTATCAGGCTGGCTAATAGAGGGACGGGGGACATCATAGAGGTCATTTAGCTGTTGGTCAGCTTCGGGATCACTGGATGGATATGTGGTATAGACTCGATAGACACCAAATTCATTAGGCTCTGTCTGAAATTTGATCGGATTTGGAGGAGGGGGGGATGGTGATGGAGGTGAAGTGTCTTCTTCCCCCTCGATGGGTTCAGGCTCCTTCGGTCTCAGTGGAGGAGGCATGTGCAGCAGGTGTACATGGTCAGGCATGAAATCATGATACTGGCAAGGAAAGGTTCACTTCCTACCAGACCTGGTAGAAGGAGGCATGAATCCTTCTTCAATGCATGCGGGCTGGGGTTTGGGTTCTTCATCGACTTCTATGTTTTTGACTAAGTCTGGCACTTCTGTGACCTGTCCTCTAGTTAGCTGGCACAATGTTTACTTTAATGATCATGTACCGATGGTTCCACTGGTGGAGACAGTTGATGTATCCTCAACAGTTTTTCCTTTCTTTCCTTCCTTTTCTCTTTGACGCACTTGGATCTTTCAATAACCAAGGCAGCCGCCTCACTTCTTGCGAGCTTGCATTTTTTGCAATGAAGGGATAAACCCTGACTGCTCTTGCATTCTAAACAGCACGACTGACAGACGAAAGCCACCATGAGCAGGACAGGGATCCACCAGTGCATTCCAATGGGGAATAGGCCAACGAAGGCAGTGCATACAGCAAGAAGGCATCGAAGCTGTCATCGTAGAATCACGTGGGACCTCAGGCCTGGGGCCTGCCCCAGGCCTGGATGCGGATAAATTGGTATTATTGCTATGTAGGCGGGCTAATTACATTGTAGATAGCATCAGAGTCTCGTCATGGAGGAGGGATCATCAATTATTGGGCCTTGATTACAAGCAAATAGTACATTGATTTGGCAACAGCACAACAACAGTGAAAGCAATTGGCAGCACAGAACTCGGCAGGAAACTTGAGGGACCAGGCAATGGGTGGGATCAATCTCTTGGAGGTACCCGACACACCAATCAACGACCCCCACAAGTGACAATCTTGAGAATCAGAAATTCAGGTACTTGTACATTGTCAGGAATTACGATGGGAGGATCGGGCAAGGACTTTGTCATGGATGGCAGGTGATTGCGAATTTCATCATTTAAAATGTCATTAATGACCCTAACATGCTCTTCAGTGAGAGAAACATGGTGGCGAGGGACGTACATCAATTCATTGAGGCGTCATTGCATGGCCAAGATAACTCTGTTCCCACTGCGTATCAACGTCTCCTCATCCAATTCCCGAACAGTCGCCAACAGGGTTTCCATGTCAGATATCGATCCATGGTTCATTGTATTGGCGCTCGCAGTATTGCTCACTATAAGTCCCTATCAATAGCATATCCTACACTAATAATTCATTACAGTACGGACTTGTGTTTTTTTCTTTTGTTTTCCTCCTCCACGTATCCGTTTGATATATTCTTTCAAATTGATTTTATTCTACAACTGTATCTATAGTCTATGATGTATCTACGGACTATGTACGTCTACTACAGAGGCCAATGTCGTTGATGGTAGTGGTAACGGGGCAGGAGCAAAAGCGTGGGAATGCAGACTTGTGCAAATTGATCACCCTATGGGAAGTTGAAACCTCGGGTAACCGGTAACTGGCCAGTTACCCGAGGTTTCAACTTTCCATGGGGTGATCAATTCACACAAGTCCGCATTCCCATGCTTTCGCTCCTGCCCCGTTACTACTACTATCGACCTTGCTGCTGGTCAGCCCCTCTCGGTAAGTCCCTAGATTTTTGTGTAGTCAGTAGAATATATAGTAGACTAGAACAATAAAATGAATGGGTGAACACAATGACGTTAAGGCCAAAAAAAAAAAAAAAGAAACTTGTCATTATGAAATGCTGGAGGCTCACCATGGCTGTCTACACAAACATCATTGAATAAGTGCTGATCATCGTTCTCAGCCTCCTCGACCTGAAACCTATTTTGATCAATGCCATGCCCTGACAGGTTTCAGAGGCAGCTCGATGGTTCATCGATATTGAGGCAGAGGTGGATGACCAGAGCAGCGAGAAGGAGCAGGATGACTTACTTGGTATGATCAATGCCTGAATGCAACACCGGTTACCTATCTAACCATTCCTCAGATGACTTTATTGATGATAATGAACAAACTGAAGAGGGTCCACAGACTGGCTCTGTGACAACTCAGGATTCTATTGGCATCGACAACAGCAGTGGCGATGACCTTGACACCTTCCTATCTGAGATTCTCCAGCATGCATGCTGATGTCGGGACTTGTCAAGGTCTCAACCCCATGATGGAGAGATGGTCATTGATCTGCCCTTGGAAAGTATGGTCCTTGATGGTGACTACCCCCTGTGGCGAGTTCCCTGCCGCATGAGTAACTTTTCAACCATCTTCAGTCACTGCTAAGGACTTTAATAGATCGGGATCAAGGAGGAGGCATTGATGTTGCTGATGAAGGCCGCTCAGCCTGAGCACGAGTTGCGTTCGGCCTTTTGTCATGCCTACCTCTGCAGTTGGATCTACTTGGAAGCAATGATGAACCAGGTGCTGGTCAATCTGCTTAAAATCACTCCAGGGATTCGCTGCAGTGACCAAGACATTCCATGGACCTGGATCGATGTGAAGGACTGGCAGCAGATGCTAACGGTTGTGGAGCCTAGCGATATACCTTTGGTGGGGTCTTGGGTGTGAATTCTAAAAGGGCCATACAAGGGCGACATGGGGTTGATCTGCAAGTTTGAACACTGGGTTGGGGTCAGCGTATTGTTGATTCCCTGCCTTGACTTTCATGCTGTCCCTTCATCGAAAAAGCAGAAGAGGTCAACAGTCCCCCCTCTTGCTCGACTTTTCGACCTGCTGACAATCCTGAGGGACTTTCACATTCAACCGATGTGCATAGATGAGCATACATTCAAGTTTGGGTGAATGATATTTAAGCATGGCCTGCTGAAGAAGCCATTCAACCTTCACTCGGTCTCTCGAAGTGGTGTCTTCTTGTCAATGGAGACTTTCATGACATTTCAAATGAGCAGGCATCCAGCTATTCAAGCTGCTGGATTCATATGCCCCATGGAATGGAAGTTCGAAGAGCAGGAGAAGGTCTACATAACCTCATCTGAGAAGCAGGGCATCATCTGCTCCCTTTTCCAAAATGGTATCAAGGTCAATTTGTCCGAAGACGAAGGCTTAATCAGTGTTCCGTGGCATGAGCTGCAAAAGGTCATTGTACTTGGAGATTTCGTCCAAGTGACCGGCAGGCTGAGACAAGGACAAAAGGCTTAGGTAATGGGTGTGGTTGAGACCAGTGCCGACCTCGTCGAGCAGCCCAATGATCTTGCAAAGGCATTTCTGGAGCAGCATTTCGAGGTCAGTGTACAGATTTCACAGCATATCGCCTTGTCTAACACCATGCCCAGACATTTCAAGTCCACATCAACTGGCTCAAGACTGTACCATCGGAGCATTCTTTGGCGACGCTGATGGAGCCAGAGACTGCAGAGATCACCTGAGATTATATTCTATGGAAGGGCCGGATCATTGTTATTGTGAAGAAGCACACGATGAAGGGCTACCATGTGGTGATCAAGGACGTTCTTTGCGATGAGGCTTCGCAAAGCGGCATCAAACTCGTCGTTCAATTCTTACAGTACAGTGCAGCTGCACCCTACCAATCCTTGACTTTTGATTATGATGACGTTGTGGATGCCTTGTAAGTATTTGATACACTGTGTGGCACGTCTTCTTTGATTTGCTTTCAATAGACACCATATGAAGTTATTTGCCTGCGCTCCTCACAAAAACCCTCGATTCTTCCCCCACAATCGCATTTCAGAACCCAAGCCATTGAGTTCATGCCTTGTTCCCACCATCTCCGCAGGCACTCCAAATATCGGAGGGCAAACACCCATGCCTGACTTTGGCTTGGTGATGCCGGCTTGGAACCCATCCTCCTGGACACTGTTCGCTCTGGCATCTCCTCGCAATGAACCTGCATGTCCTTGTGTCTCTGCTTCAAATGACCATCCACTCCTGGATCCCCGTCTTGTGGGCTGAATGATCCAAGCCACAGTAAATGGCAGTGGATACAGCTGCAAGATCTTGACAGTGTCAATCATGTCCGGTCAACAGAGACCGGTGTTGCGACACCAGTTCTATCAGACCTTGGAGCACCTTGAGCCAGAATGGATGACCGTCAAGCACCCTCACCTGACTCGTGACAATGGTCTGCTGGTAGTGATAAGAGGCGAGCACTGCAGCAAGTATGTATGCCGTATCCATCATTGCTACGAGGATGGCAAGGCGATCATCCGATGCGCCGTCATGAATCGAGATGAGAACAGGGTAGAAAGTCTTTTGGGGGAATTCATCGAGTTGACGACTGATGACATGTGCCAGGGTTGGGAAACAAAAGAGCAAAAAGACCAAAACAATCATCTGGTTACGGATTTGCATACTGAAGCTTGAAGGACCCACGCTAAATGATTATAATTGTACAATCAATCTTGGATATACACAACTGTAGAATAGACGTTGACTAATATATTCCATGCTAAGAGAGGCGGTGTGCTTAGGGAGTCCCATCAACAGTCAGATAACAGCAGGCTTCTTATCAGCTGACATGCTTCACAGAATGCGACTTTGATGCCAGATGCTTTTCTGATTCCCTACAATTTTCTTCAAACCATCACAATGCCCAGCCACTTCCAGGAACCCTGCGGCACTCAGGCGAACCAAAGAGTTGAGCCCGAAGTCGCACGACCCATCACAGGAGATCAGCCGATGACAGAAAGAGACTCTGAGCGCAACCCCGACCAGGAAGAGCAACAAAGTCAGGTGGAAACAGATCTACTTGCTGAGCTTAAGAATGGTTCCAAGAAAAGGACCCGGTGAGGTTCAGATCCAGCCAAGCAGTGGCTTTCACAAGCTGACATTCTATACACAGAAACACAGAATACATGCCTTTCCATAACATCGTGAAATGGATTTTGTGCAGCGAGAGCGCATTCATTGATTTTTCAGAGCTATGGAACATGGGCTTTCTGACTGACATGGATGACGAGACCTCATACGTGCACGATCATGAGATGGTACAGTTACTCTATGCTCATCTCTTTCAGATCACCAGCTCCAGATGCAAAGCGTGAAGAATTGTTGCGCATATATGGGATTATGCGGGCATCAATCAGCGGTTTCGAAGATTACATGGGCAAACTGATGGAACAGCCACATCAACTGGTGGACTTGACAGACAAGGTAATCATATGTGCATATACCCAAACTAGCACTAACTGCATGCTCCATCAGATGAAGAACTCGGCAAGCCAGGCTCACAGTGAAGATACGTCGAGCCTCAAAGACGTGTTTATTGATCTCGTCACCAGGGATATTCCGGGTCAGCAAATAGACCCCCCCATTCTCGCAGGTGACAGAAAGGAGGGCCATTGCAGATTCCATCATCCGGTCCTGGTACGGTTGCTTTGCCCAGTCGATCGCCTTGAAGAATTCGATGCCGATCTAGAGAGGCAAGTTTTTTTATTTTTCAAAGTTCAAATGCTACTAATTAGGGTATTATCCAGCACTGGAATGCTTTGTTTCCAGTCAACTCCATTAAAGGTTTAGCAACTTTTGCATATCCTTTGATGAATCATCGGTAAAAGTTTGTGAACTCTAAGAACTTTTGTAGTTCTTTCTTCATTTTCGGGGTTGGCCAGGATTGTACGGCTGTAATCTTCTCCGGTTCCATTTCCACTTTCCCTTCTCCTATGATATACCCTAGTACTGGGACTTTTGATGATTCCCAGACACATTTCAGTTCTTTGATGAATAGGTCGTTTTTGTTCAGTATCTCCATGACTTCTACTGTGTTCTTTTGAAGTTCCTCTCACATTCGTCTGATGATTATGATGTCGTCCATATAGATTATGCATACTCTTCTTTGTATTTGGTCTTGGAAGAGGCTTGCCATCATTCGGCTGAAAGTGCCTGGTACATTGCACTGTCCAAAGTACATGACCATTGGTTCGAAGAGTCCTCTTGCTGTTAGGAAGGCTGCTTTCCATTTGTCTCCTTTTCGAATGCGAACATTATTGTATCCCCAGATAATGTTGATCTTGTTAAAGTACTTCGCTCCTTGTAGTACGTCGAGGAGTTCACTGATGTGTGGTAGTGGGAACTTGTCCTTGACCGTATATTTGTTTATTTCTCGATAATCTTGGATGAGTCGTTTGCTACCATCCTTCTTGTTATGAAAGAAACAGGGTGCCGCGTAAGGTGATTTTGAGGGGCATATCTTCCCTGTTCTTAGTCCTTCTTTGACAAAGGCATCTAGTTCTTCTAGTTCTTTCTGCGTCATCGGGTAAACCTTGCTCGGTATCGTCTTCGGTGCATCTTTTGTTAAGTTTATTTCGTGGTCCCACTCCTTGTGGTCCGGTAGCCGATCGAAGTTCTTCTCCTTAAAGAGGTGTCTGAATCTCGGAGGACATTACACTCACCCACAAGTTCTGAAAGACTCTTGCAAGAGTCTCGATACTCTATCAGAACTCTATCAGAACTCTATCAGAAGCCTATCAGAACTGTATCCAGACTGTATGAGCACTCTCGTCAAGGAAATGCCAGTTCTGATTCAGTTCTGATCAAGTCTTGATACAGTTCTGATACACTCCTGATAGAGTTCTACTTCTGATATGAGTAATCAGAAGTCAAACATAGAGTTCTGTTAGACTATTGATATGTCTCAACAGTAGCCAGAGTCAATCAAGAGTCTCGAAAGATCCTTACTCTGTCATTCTTATTATAAAAATAATACTTGACACAGAGGGGATTCGAACCTGGGCACAGAGGAGAGCGACAGATTGCAGCATTTAATCAGTGCACCAGCAGGGCTTGAAGTAGGGAGAACACAAAACAAATATATCATGTCCCGATCACATGCCCCCCTCACGTGGTATGTTGACTCGTTTCACTTTCGCCTTCTTTCCCATCACTACACTCCTTCCCTTCCTCCGCCCTCCTCCTTCCCCCCCGTGCTCCCCCCCTCCCTCATACCCTCCACCCCATGCTGTCGCCGCCCACAACCACCGACAACACCTGCCGCCACCATGAGAACCGGCGCCAGCGCCCCGTCAGCCAGCGCCGCCACCAGTGGTGGCCCACCATGTCAACGGGCACCGCCACCACATCCACACCTGCCACCACCACCACCTCAACAATGGCTGCCCCCGCCACGTCACCGGTCACCGCTGCCCACCGCCATGCCACGTGAACGGGCGCAACTGCCAGGTCAACGACAACAGGCATGCAGCCGCCACGTCAACTGGCATACAACACACACCCGCCACCACCACCCGCGGCACTGAACGAGCAGCGCCCATCACCACCAACCAACGCCCACCACCCACCACCCAGCCACCACATCAACCGGTGCCCAACGCCCACCCACCACCACCGCGCCGCCCACCACCCACCAACCGGCACCCAACACCCACTGCCCAGCTGCCACATCAACCGGCACCCAACACACACCCGCCACCACCACCCGCGGCACCGAACAAGCAGCGCCCACCACCACGAACCGGTGCCCAACGCCCACCCACCACTACTGCGCTGCCCACCACCCACCAACCAGCGCCCAATGCCCACCACCCAGGCGCCACACCATGGCCACCACCGGTCACCACCACCCTCCCCCAGCCACCCCACCCCCACGTCAACGAGCGCAGAGGCGCCCACCACCAACACCACCTGCTGCATCGAGCAAGCGGTGCCCACCACCCATCAACACCCCCTCCAGGCCCCTCATGCCCACACTGACCTGATGGCGCCCACCCGCCACCACCAAGCCACAGCCACGTGCCAACGATGGGCCGCCCACCTGCCACGTCAGCGGGGGCCAACGACGCCACCGCCCCCTCAACGCCTCACCCGCCACGCCAACGACAGGCCGCCCACCCGCCACATCATCAGCACCCCACGGCGCCAATGGCCAATGGCCACCCAGCCGCTACATCAGCGGGGGCCAACGACGCTGCCTCCACCCACAACATGCCATGCCAACCGCCGACCCACCCCACCTGCTACACCCCCACCAGCAATGCCAACGAGCAGCGCAACTGCCACGTCAGTGGGCGGCATGCCAACCAGCATGCTACCCCACCCCCAACCGCCACACACCCACTACCCCACCCCAAACTGCCACGTCAACGGGCGCTGCACTTGCCATGGCCAACGGAGATGCACCCGCCCACCCGCCACGTCAGCAGGCACTATACCCGCTCCGCCCCCACCGGCCACACCAACGAGCAGAACCGCCACATTAGCGGGCGCCCAGCCGGACCCGCCACCCCAACTGCCACCCCACACCCGCCACTGCACCTCCACCTGCCACGCCATGCCAAGGCACAGCGCCACCGCAACTGCCATGTCAGGGGCTGCCATGCCAACAGAGGCTGCACCGGCACCCGCTACCCTCCCACCTGCTATGTCAACCGGTGCCGCACCCGCCACGCCAGAGGAGGCCCCACCCCCACCCACTACCCCCCCACGCCACGGCACAGTGCCACCGCAACCGTGGCGCACCCGCCATGCCAACGTGGATCCATGACGCTGCCCCTGATCATGACGACATTCGGGATCGATCAGATCGGATGGGGCCCCACGTCTTTTTTTTTTTTCATTCTCATTTTCATTTTTCTTTTTTGGGTCTCAAGGTCCATGACGGTTACCCACAGCACCTTCTCACAAACAGGCAGCCTTTGCTGCCTTGTTTGTCAGGGGAGCTCTGGGCCAGTCTGGGCCTTGGACCCTTGATCCAGAACCTGGACCCTTGATCAGGGTCTGGGTCCCAGACTTTTGATAGACTATGGATAATATATAAGATAAACATATCAAAAGGTCTCTGGTTATGGTATGTATGTCAATAGTAATGTAAATATTGACAGAGTATTGATAGAGTATTGATAGAGTATCAATAGAGTCCTGTTAGAGTATTGGTAGAGTATTGATAGAGTATTAATAGAATACCCTTGATAGAGTA
Source organism: Macrocybe indica (assembly GCA_030407095.1). Lineage (NCBI taxonomy): Eukaryota > Fungi > Basidiomycota > Agaricomycetes > Agaricales > Callistosporiaceae > Macrocybe > Macrocybe indica. Next base: position 132,963 of record JARFTL010000013.1, read on the forward strand.
TTGATGGACTATTGGCAGACTCATGACAGAGTCTTGATAGAGTATTGATGTTAGGCTAGACGAATCTTAAAGGACTCAGGCAGACTAAGTGCGAGAGCAGTTTAAGATGATGGCAAAAGGAATATTAAACCTAGCGCTACTGGTACATCTGGGAGTCCTTATGTACACTACAGTATTCGAGCACAGACCATGGGCTGCGCAATGCTGTGGACTGCGGATGAGTAAGGCTGGGGTGGGATGACTCAGAGTGACTAGGGAAATGAAGATGACTCGATGACTGCACGCTGCGCAGCATGATGGGGAGGGATGTGCAGCATGATGGGAGAGGGAGAGATAAGGAGAGAGATAAGGGGAAGGAAGATAAGATAAGGAAAATGAATAGTCCGTAACAATTGATAGAGTATTGATGGAATAGTATTGTTAGAGTATTAAAGGAGTCCTGACAGAGTCTGGATAGAATAGTATTGATAGAATATTGATAAAGTATTGAAAAGTCTTGATAGAGTATGGCTAGAGTATTGCTAGACTCTTGTTAGTGCCCTCTGCAAAAGTATTAATAGAGTATTGATAGACTCTTGTTCATAAACTATACAAGAGTTTTGTTAGAGTATGGATAGAGTATTGCTAGCACAACAAACAAGAGTATTGATTGACTATTGATAGAGTATTGATAGGGTCTTGTTGATTGAGAGGATGTCATAAATCTTAGAGTCTGGTCTGACAACAGCTGTTGTAAAAGGAATATATAAAGAGTCTAACAATACTCTATCAATACTCTATCAATAGTATTGACAGGTTTCAAGAGTCTATCAAGAGTATTGGTGCCTTTCAATACTCTATCAGAAGTCTATCAGAACTATATCAAGACTCTCAGATTCAAACAAGAGTCTATCAGAACCCTATCAATACCCTATCAGAAGTGAATCAGAATGGATCAAGACTGAGCAAGACTCTATCAAGACTCTATCAAGACTCTCGACATTCTATCAGGAGTCTATCGAGAGTCTATCAGAAGTCTATCAATAGTCTATCAGAACTTGTGGGCAAGTGTAATGTACACGGTCTTCTTATAGATTTGTCCCGACCTCGTGAGCCATCAAGCATGGAATCCACATATGTTAAGGGAACATTGGGTGATTTCCTCGACAACGACGGTGGCCCGGTGTTGAGGCCATTAATAGGATTTGAATTCATTCGAAAGACGTTCAGCACACCAACATGCCCTTTGTCGACAGAGGCTGTTGCTTATACTGAAGCTATACAATTACCGTGGTGTCCGATCACCGAACCCATACCCTATCTGAGCATGCAGATGGGCATGTGCTGCACTGCTAATTCTTACTCTGGCTTTCAAACATTTCCAGATGGATTCGCGGCAAACGTACAGGTCGTCTGTGGTGTGCAGGTGTGGTTCATCATTGTGCCGGACGGCGATGACTTTGAACAGTTCACCTCTTGTGACGCATTTGATTCACTATCTATTTCAGATTGTGTGTCCCTTCGCAGTCGTTGGATCGTGGCTTTGGTTGTTTGTGCAGGAATGGAACTGTAAGTCCATGTCGCGAAGCCATTACAATGTTACTTACAACATTGCATCACAGTTTTATCCGTCCCAATACATCTTTCGCCGTGTTTTCGCCTGAACCATCCATGGCATTCATTCATTATTTCTATTCTACCCCTGTCATCGCAGACACCGTTTACGGTGTGTTGCACTCCTTCCTTGATGACATGCCCAACAAACCAAATTCTACATGACAATGGGCGTTTCAAGTTCTCACTTGCATAGTGGCTCTATACCACAAGGATCTATTTCTCAAGTGATGTCAGCAAGGTTCGTACACCCACTATGTGTTGCCTTGATATGCTCTCTCTGATTTAAGGCACAGATGTTACTGACAACGAAATGCATTACTTGCGACCATCGGATTTTGCCGACATCACTCGATTATTGCAATTGAGAGCGCTAATTCACCTCAGCAACGTTCTTCACACATGGCAATATACAGACGTTGATGAACCAGTTGCCCAACATTGCCATTTGGTGTATGCTCGAAAGAGATGCAGCGAAATTTGCTCTTGGTTTTTCGGTTCCTTTTCCTTGGTCAATGATCGTGACATAGTCATTAATTGCGAGCGCGAGCTCTATCGCCCATACATCACTCAAGTTGCATCTGCAATTGTCAGCTGTAAAATCTTGCTAGAAAAACGTGGCCTATCGGGATTTCCCTATTGCACATCTGATGACATAAAACAGGCCCTTTTTTGTTGTTTCAAGAACACCAGAGGTTTACCCAAGCTGTTCGAAGATCTACTCTGCCATCCTCCATCAACCTCCACTTTTGCTTGGAATCCTTCTCTTCAAGGGTTATATGTACAAAATCAGCCCCAAGCCAGGGAAGAAATTCGTTCGTTGTTCAACTTGCATTATTTCCTCATTTTTGGGTTTTGATCAAGTTGCATTTACTTCTTAGCACTGTCAGATGGTTTGACCTATGACGATATACATTTCGACTGTGAACTGTCACGGTTACAGAAAAATCTCACATCTAATCCGGCTGGCAAATCCGATGCCATTTCGAATTCATCTATTGAATCCGAATCCGAAGACGGCGACGGTGATGTTTGACAACGGGTGCCTCATTGCCTCAGAACTCTAGCTTTCATTTACGTGTCTGTCCTCACGTTATTACTTCTATTACGTTTTTGTACCATCTTTATAATACAATGCATGTGGAATCCTCTTGACATCGCATCCACTCAACGACCATCGAGGTAACTCAACCCTGCTCAGTATGCTTGTTTTCCAATGATTTTGGCGGCAGCCCAAGTTCACGTCGATATACATTGCAGATATGCTGGTCATAGGTGTCCGATCGGGTGCAACCCGTGAGCCTGATGCTCTGTGGCCTGAGATGTACTTTTTTATCGAGCGGATATTTCCCACATACAAGATCGCTGTCAATACCAATGTGAAATGCAACGTAGACATATTAATGACTTGGGCTCTCGCAGACTGGTTCAGATTGTTCCCAGACAAAAGTCAAAGCAAATATAATCGAACTGTGGTGCGTTAGATCCTTATTCGTTCAATTTTCCTCTTATTGAAATTTGCTAGGATATCATGGACTTGTTGCGACTGAGGGATCTAGAGGACACATTTTGCGTTAGCCGGTGTCGTAACATCTGCTCTGCATACAATTCCTCTTGGCAGCAAGTTTATACAGAAGCAATCAAGAATTGGAACGCTGAATCTGTGAGACGAAACCCATTCCCTCCACCTCCCCTTTCACCAGCACATCACGCTATTGTTTCATGAAGCGATCTATTGTATGACATACCCAACCCGGATCCCGCTTACAATGCTGCTGTATCCTCCCGATTTATTCCTTTCCATGATTATAAGTCCTATATTTCCTACGTCAGTACTCTGATGGAAACATTCACTTCCATTGACTAGCATGCATTCCTCTCGGGGGGGTTTTTTTTTTTATCCACTGTTTCTTTTGGTCAATTTGGCTCTCATTGTAAACAAAAAAATTTTTTTTGTCGATTTTGTTCTTGGTGCAAACTGATGTGCATGTACATTGTAACATTGTCAATTTGTCAATTACATCGTCATACATGTTCAAAAAATATTTATAACAACAGAGACAAAGAAAAAAAAGAAGAAACAAAAAAAGGATGCATGCCATTGACGTCATTCTTTATGACCTTTCATCGCTTCATGTTAGGCTAGATGAATCTTAAAGGACTCGGGCAGACTAAGTGCGAGAGCAGTTTAAGACGATGGCAAAAGGAATATTAAACCTAGCACTACTGGTACATCTGGAAGTCCTTATGTATACTATAGTACTCGAGCACAGATCATGGGCTGTGCAATGCTGCAGACTGTGGATGAGTAAGGCTGGGGTGGGATGACTCAGAGTGACTAGGGAAATGAAGATGACTCGATGACTGCATGCTGCACAGCATGATGAGGGAGGAAGAGATAAGGGAAGAGATAAGGGAAAGGAAGATAAGATAAGGAAAATGAATAGTCCGTAACACTTCGCTCATGACTACATCCTCTTCCAAGATCGCACCTGCTGTCTCAAGCACTGGAATCTTGACCCATTTTATAATGCCTTCACCGTCTTTGTCATATCCGACCTTTCTTTTTATAATCATTTTGACGTCTTTGTCAACCTTGTTCTTGTTCTTCCGTTGTTCATAGGCAGCCTGTATAACATGGTCAAAAGTCAATAGGTTCGTACGATCATATCGAGGGGTGGGGGCAGAGCTCTGTACCTTTCTGTACTTGCTATTCAATAGAGCCACTGATCTCAGTATCGCTTTCACCTTCCACTTTTCTTGCTGTGCTGGCACAGCGATGAAGGATGCTTGAATCTGCACAATATCGCCGACATGGAAAACATTGGAATGTGAGTTTGTCATTGTCCTGCGGCTCCTTCAGTACTGTGTTTGCTAACATACATAGCAACCTACTCTTCTTGACCATTTGTTCTCTGGTAATATTCAACTTGATTCTCGGGCATCCTAATAACATCGAATTGTTCAACAGCCTTTTCGAGAGCACCGTGTTTGTCTTCCATGGCTAAAAATGGTACGTGTGCTTCATTTGCTGCCTGCTTGACTGGCGTGTACACGCGGTTGCTGATCTCGATGGTGGCACATTTCTCATTGAATAGTTCCTTGGGAAATTTGACATCGATGCTCCACGAACATTCAGCATCAACACCCATCTGGTTCGAGAAATGTTGGTAAATGGCGTTACACGTCGCCAAGGCCTGATCAAATTCCAGAATTCCAAGGCCAGTGAGTCGGACTCTCTGCATTAAACGCAATGCCGCTTTGAGTGTACATGGGTCACCTGCTGGTCTACAATCCCAGCGGGTGTTAAAAGCCGGTTTTCAAATCGATTGCAATGGCAGCATATTAGGCCATAGACTTACAAGCTGCGTTCGAACGGAAGAAGCTCAACGTGTGCGATAACACCTTTGACAGTGAATACTGCTTCCTGCCTTTCGACAGTATCCGTATGACTGTCTACAGGATAAAGCAATCTCCAGCAGGTTGGGTTGCTTGTCTTGACAATGTCAAAATCCTTGATTGTATTGTCGGGCTGCCATGGATTCACAATTGCCGTAAGTTTCTAACCAAGTTTCGAGGGAATGCTGCTTGCCTCTTTGTAATCATGGAGCTCGCAGGCTCCCTCTACGAGTTTTTGCATTTCTGTCATGAGTGCTTGTCCTGTCTGGGTCATTATCAATATTGCTGCATGGCGTAGGAATCACTTACGGGCGCCGTTGAAATCGTAATATTTGTCCATGTGTACAGCGTCTATTTGCAGCGGGCATTCACAATGCGAGTCTCAGTCTTTGATTCTCTGAATCCACTGAAGCCACCCTTTTCTTGGGCTATTTTTGCAATGACGTGCAAGCGTGCCCGCACGGACAGGCACCGTTGATCCTCGAAACTGGGACCACTCCATTAATTAAAGAAGCATGACCACTTCTATTTCAAAGTATGTCAGGTCGCTTCTTGGTAGTTGTGTATTTTGATTTCTCGGTAGCTCCACTTTTCGTCACTCAGCTTCTGTTAACTACTTCAAATCGACTTGACAAAGCTTTTGAGTGCGACATCGCATACATGAAGAATTAATGGCCGCTCATCGGTGGGGAATTGACTGTGCGTCTGCAGCTCACGCTTATATCACAAATTTGATATTGGCATGTCTATACCTGCCTCTGTTAATCGAAGTCTGCATTCCGCGGTCAGAGCATGAACTTTCTCACCTAGCTCCGAGGAAAGCAAAACCCTCTACTCCGATTTTGTTCTCTATTTATAGGTCATTCCACTGCGCCTCAATTGCGTCGCCAACTACTCCTTCTGCGGAGTTTTATTGACCTTTCTGGATGAACCTGGCATGTAAACGTAATAGAGAAACAAGCATGCCCTTTGCCCCATTTTTTTTTTTTTTCTCCGTTTATAGGTTGCCATCGCGCTGCACTGCGGACACTGATTATTGTAAAGGTATATAAGTTGGCGCCTTCCCCATCTTTTTTTTTTCGACCCGCGTCCTGCTCCCTCCTCTGTTGATCAACGTGCTGTCGAACCTATCGTCACTACATCGCCAGCTCTACCATGCTACCAAAAGGTTCCAGGTCTAATGTGAAAAGGTATGCAGCCTACCGTCTTGCCCATCTCAAATTCGTTCCCTTTCGATGTCTAGGTGTTTCACAACATCAACGGCCATAATTGTGTATTGAAACATTTATTCAGTAAAAGACCTGCCGATGCTGCAGATGGTTCCACTGACGGAGACGTGTGTGTATATCCATCGAACTAATTGCCTGTGCCTTATACACCGTACTTGATCTGTTGTTTTTGATAGGTTTCTCATCGACCAACTGTCTTCTCCTACAAAGCGGGTTCGAATTCAATCTGCCGATGCCAAAAAGAAAAAGAATAATGTGGAAGCATAAGAAGTCGTCACCATTTTTCATTAACTCTTGTTACAACTTTGAGTAGAGCCGAGGTTCTCGACGCTGATGATGATGATGAACCTGCATCTTCAGAGACCGCAGCCACTGCAGCGCTCGCACAGCTGCAAGCCCTACTTGCACAGAATCCTGGCCTCTTGTCGTATGTTCAGTATTTGCATATGACTAGCTGATTGCAGCTGACATCATCTTTTGACAGTGAATTAATGGGCAAAACAAAGCCTGCCGCTCCTAAGATTATGCCATCCAATGTTGTTACTAGCGCGCCTGTATCCAGCGCATCCAAATCTCTGGAGTACAATATGTAATATTTTCTTTTAAAGTTCACCGACCTCACTGAATAATCATTTTGTAGGAATAAACTCAAGTCTGCGACGTGTAAGCAGGGTAAACTGGTTATGGACAAAATCAGTACATATGAGTGCATATTCGTTTGCTTGCTTATTGGCCTCAATGAAAATGGATGTGCGTATATATGTAGAACGTCCAATGGTGTTCCAGCAACATCTCCGCCATCCACCCCTCCTCCATCTTCGCTTCCTGTTATGCCTACTCCAACTCCAGTTGGGTACGTGCTAGCTTCTTGTATATTGTTCTTAACATATACCGAACCCTCATTTTCATGATTGTCTGACCTTAGTAAGGGTGCCCTTCAAGCAGGTACAGAGCTAGCGGATGCTCCTATGTCGTTGGTGCCAACCCTTATGGTCTCGTTATATGTCTAATGCTACCTATCTATTGTTGATTTTTCTAAAATTGTTTGGTTGATGCAATGTCACAGCGGCAATATCAGTGAAACCGCCACCATTACTGGCGACGGGGTAGCTGTCGACACGGAACTGGCAGATGCTGAAAACATCGAAAAAGATGCGGATCTTATTGAATTGAATGTAGAAGCATGCAATGGTTTATTGACACGATTCTGCTACCAGCAGGTCCTTCTGGCCTCGACAAATTGGACAAGCTCCTTTTGGATGGCAGCCTGATAGTTGGCGATGATAACTGGAAGCCTTCAGCACCCACCGTCATCACTGATCCTATGGATGTGATGCAAGATTCATTGCAAACTGAGTTCGCCAAGAGCCTCGGGTTATATGAGAAATTGCCCGATATTGGGTAAGTGTATCTACTTCTATAGTGAGTTGCATACTGATATGCCCTTTTTTTCGTTTTTTAGTCAGTTTCATGCGATCGATGGCTACGGCTGTCGAAATGGTAATGACGCTCATATCAACATCAATATCATCTTAAAATGTTATGGATATATCATCCTATGGTGAGCTAGATTGCTTGCTCGAGTAGGCATGGTCGCTCGCTCACATTTAACGTTCAGTGCTGCTGCTTTAGCATTGTTGTGGGAGTCGAGCCCGCCATTTTATAACTTTGAGCGATGCGATCCAAATGACTTTGGCGTCGGCAAAGGCAGGCTCATCGCGGACATCGCTGACGATAACAGCATTGCATATGGTGTAATGCTGGGTGTTGTAACCAGTTTGTTTTTGGACACTGCTCATCCCTCTTTTCAACAGCAGTATCAGTTTTGCGTCACCATATTGCCCAACACACAGTTTTGCCGTCGAGAGTTTACATTCATCAATAGTGTTTTCAGTAACCCCAGGTGTGTCTCTGGTAGTTGCATTGGGCAACTTGGATTGGCTATGGGTTCATGCATCACCAGTATGTCTTCTTCATCTCTTTGGTATCTTGTTCTAATCTTCACTTTTTAACCATATTAACTTCGGAATTTAAAGGCATAGAGCTGAAAAGGGTACCGAAAAAATCCTCGGCTATCAGCTCGCCCAAGAAGAAAAGTACCGCCTCTGCTGCATTGCAGTCTCTAAAGAGCCCCATGCCTCTCTTGAACCTTAAGGAGCATTCTCCCTATGACGATGCTGCCATGGAAGAAACCGCATCTGAAGGTGCCTCAAATGAACCCCCTCCATTCAAGCCCGACCTTTATGTCAATGAAAGGAGTGCGTTTATGCTTGTATTTACATGGCATATGCTAACCTAATTGACTAGTCCCCATGTTCAACAGCTGGAAGGGTGTCAGTGCTCCCAGTTTCATATTCAGCGATGACAATTTTCACAAGCTTTCAATGCATGACTGGCCCACTTATCAAAATGAACTTCCCCTTGGTTCTCTCATTGTTGTCAGATATTGTCCGTCTGCTTATGAAACTAACCTGGGTGACCCTGGTGTTTCCCTCAATGCTGCATTCGTCATCCTGCTAGGCAATGCCAATAAAGAGGAAAAGGAGGACAAGAAAGCAAAAAAATAAGCCATGTCGTTGGACAGCATTTTTTTCCTAAATGATTTCTTTCCTGATATTTGCTTCTCCTTTTTTTTTGGTATTGTTCATGCATTTCGCTATGCCTTCGTCTGTCCTTACAGTATGTCATCGCTCTTTAGGTTGAATATCATTTGTGTTTGCACCAAGTTGTTTTTTGCCAGCCATTGACGTTCTATAAAGTAAGCGTCACCTGTGCTGACAGAGAAACTTGTATGCAAGTGGGGTGCTGAATAATGTATTTGATTCTCATGTTTCACGAGCCACTGAAGCACCTTGGCACATATAGGTAGTAGTGCGCAAATTGGAAAAACCATGTACACATTGTAATATTCTGGATTGAAAACCAAGCTACGTAGAGTAATGTTGTGTATCCATAGCTGGCGCCTCATGGCTAGGCAGGTGTGGTCTACACAACAAAAACGATTTATTTTCCTGCATCTGTTGATGGAACATGAATATACCACAGCAACAACTTTCATTGTCAATCAGCGTCGTTGGCCTGTCAAAAAAAAACTTGTAAAGGTATGTAAATTTGGCAGTGCATGCAATACGCACGTTGATGACATACAACCTCCACAAAACTTCTTCCGCTAACTTCTTGACGTGTTTCCGGCATACTTCCACCTCTAGCTATGCTAATTCTATTCTGTCCACTGCATCAATCATTTTTTTGTCCAACCGTGCGGTATGTTTTCAGCACTGGCATTTCTGTAGGCATTTCAGTCATCTCTTTTCATGTTTTATGACCTCCTTTAAATCCAGCAAGTCGACCTCAGCGCTTTTCTGTTTCTGTTCCCATATTTTTAATGCTTCTTCATCTTTCGGCATGCGATTGCTGGCTTTAAATTTTTCGTATTTGGCCTCTGCCTTTATCGAACATGGGACATCATCGTTTATATTGTCGCCCTCACTGATATTAGAACTTGTATTTTCATGAACAGGCGTTGAGCGAATGACATTTGCGTTTGGTTCCTCGGAAATATCGTCAGGCATGCGTGCCATGCAGGTCTGCTCTTTATGATGTTGCCTGCAGAGACTACATCCTATTTTGTTAATATGAATGCGACAAGACATGGCATTATGATCTTTGCATAAGTTGCACTGCCATCTTTTGCATTAATGCAGAATTATGCATGCTACTATAACTTACGCATTCGTTACCATAAAATTCGTCTATCAACGTTCGATCCATGTGTTTTTTACTCAGGCGTTTGCTCTATTACTGGCGTCATTCATCTAGTGCACTGATATCGCAAAATTGTACTCACTGACATGATGCTTGTGGGGAAGTAGACGTATGTTGCTGCTAATTTAATCGTTCCCTTGTCTTTATATCGCTTTTTGATTTTTTTAAACTCAGTGTCTTCCATTTTCGACGTTGTCCTGCTCAAGATATTGCATATCCTTTCTCATATTCAACATTGCAAATGAACCTGATTATGTAACACAGTGGTGAATTGGCAACACCGAATTCAGTCAGTCAGTCAGTTTCATTGCCAGTGTCAAAGTCTTTGTTGCACATCAAATTCTGATGGCACGTCAATCAAACGCGACTCTCATTTATCATTCGCAGACAGATTCACTTTCAAATACATGCCACAGCTTGTCTTTTCAATGATGCCACTGATACTCTAATTTGCACGGAGGGGGGCACATGCATACCACTGTCATCATACGAGCCTTTGTTCACCTTGAAGTGGCAGAATAAGTGTATGCAGCGGCGGGTTTTTCGGTCGACTGCCATTGGAGGGTACCATTGTCTGTGGGACTGAAGAGGAAGATCGATAGTCAAGTTATTAGTGGAATAGTAGGGATGATTGTCATCCGTGCCACGGAGTGGTCGGAAATGCTTTAGTGCATGGGCTGGCAGTAGCACAATGGGACCCACGTGATTACGTGGCATGTCAGACAGTGTGTAAGGACTTGTACATGCCACTTGGTGGCCCATGCGAGATCCTGTGGAGTTGCCTTATGACATGGAGCCCAGCGAAGCACACCTTGCCCAAGTTGACGATGATGCATCTGACCCAGAACCAGAACCTCTGAATGCTGACAAGATGTCAAATGAAGACTATGAATGAGTGCTGAAGTGGTTCAACAAGCTCTGTGATCTGGAGCACTTCTGGAAAGCGGTGAGCATTATTCTCCCATGCCTGTTGCTCAACAAAGCTGACTTCCTTGTCATGTCTGCCAGCAAATCAAGTGCTGGATGGCTTACCAGTATTCCTTGGAGCATGACCTCTCCACCAAAGAATCAGGGGCTGAGGACCCCTTCAACATCCTCATCTACAAAATCACCAGAGTGGAAATACCAAAACCTCACAAACAGGCCACGTACAATGCTTGGACTGGGGCATGCCCAATGGACTTTGAGGCTTTGGTTAAGGCCAAGGTTATTGAATGCAGTTCAAAGCTGAAGGACTTGGTGGCGATTCAGGATTAGCTAAAAAGAGAGATATTCACCCAACTGCTGCAGGAAGAACAAAAGCAATGGGAGAAGCAGATGGTGGAGGAGTATTCAAAGAAGTTGGAATCTTGGAGGTGCATCCTCTTGGAATCCACGTCAACGAAGCCAGAGGACCGTCAGCTGTGAGTATTTCACCTCCATTGTTTCTTAACTTTCATCTCATCTGATGGGTTTCTTCTAGCTGTATTGAATGCCTGTTGAAGTTCGTCACACCGATACTCAACGTCATTTGCGAATATACAGGCTGGAAAGCAATAATGATACTTGGCAGCCCAGAGCCTGCTAATGGAGAATGCCTAAATGTCATTGGATATGGCTTCTCCCCTTCTTCGAAAGCGAGCTCACTGAATACCATACAGAATTCATTCAGGTACCACATCTGGGAGGATGAAAATGAACTTTGGACAATTGGAGCAAGAAGATTGGAAGAAGTTCATTCTGCCAATCTATAGAAGATTCTTCAAGAAATGTTACAGTATGTTGTGAATTGCTCATTGGCAGAATGAAAACTTATATAGCATCCTTAGGCATCGAGGAATGTCATGAATGTGCCCTGACAAATGAAGCCATGTCTCTCAACTCCCTTCTGGGTGACAATAGGCCAGCCTTTTCTGTAGACAGTGTTGAAAACATTCCAACCACTGCTGAGGCCATGCAGAGCTCATCGGTGGACCCTTGGCCTTCTTTGCCACTGACCACTACTTCTGTGCCCCCTTCCTCCTCTGTTAGCACCTTGCAGAACCTGTCATCAGCCGCTCGGCCTTCTGCTCTGTGCTATGCAAAACCAATTCTGCGTGCAGGTCACTCTAACTATCTCGAGAGTAAGAGGCGGGGAGAAGAATGCTACTATTTAGCCAGCTCGAAGCTGAGTTCTACTATGTACATTCTGGCTATTTATATGCTACGATCCTCGAGCACGGACCACAACATACATATGCTATCCTCGTGTTATGTAGAACCCTTTGCCCTGTTTCATCGTCTGAACTAAAGTACGACTGCGCTCCTCGTGTTATCCTGCAGGTATTGCGTCGCGTTCATGTCACGTGTTCATCAGGTGATTATTGAGTCACGTGTCTGTTGTCAAGATAACGGTTGGTCTTGAAATCATAACATTACCCCCCCTTAGGGATTGCGTCCTCGCAATCATGTTCTTCTTTGTTATCATTGTCCTAATCTTCCTGGCGCTTGCCCTTTCCTACGACTGCCTGGTTCCGACACTCCTGCCACGCCTGCCACGCCGCCTCAAGTCGATCTTTGACTTCTTTCAGGTCTGACATCCATCCGGTAAGGGTCCGCTTTTTCGGCTCCGCTTTCATTTGTTGATTTCACGGGCAGACCCAGACTTCATTAGCCGTGTGGTCGAAGAGGACCTTCGGCGCTTGGATTTGATGGAAGTGGGTACATACAACCTTCTTTGGCAGTGTCTGGGGCGGTAATTGACATTGTCCTCGTTCCAGGGATGGCGCCTCAGGATTCTCGCGATGAAATTTCGCGACCGCATCCAGTGCATCTTCAGTAACGTTTTCCGCAGGCTCCCATGTAGCGTCCTCCATAGGGTAGCCCTTCCAATGTATCCTGTATTGTAGTTTTCCTCTATTCCATCGGGAATTTACTACAGTCTCTACTTCATACCGCTCCTCTCCCTCCACGATGATGGGGGGAGGTTGTTTAAGAATCGTCACCGCTTTTTGTTGCGGGAACGCCGGTGCCGTGTACGGTGTGAGTTCAGACTCGTTTCGGACGGGGTGAATTTTCCAATGCTCTGGTAGATTGAGCTCGTACGCCGATTCTCCGATTTGCCGTTTGACTTTAAAAGGACCAAACCGTTTGTCATTTAGTTTGTCAGTCGGCCAGTCGGTTGTAATGTGGGTTCCTTCCAGCCAGACTTGATCACCCTCATGATACTCTTGAGCGGGCTTCTGTTTTCGGTCATGGGTCCGTTTCATTGTCTCGGCGGCTTTTGTCAAAGAAGCCTCAGTCTTGGTCCGAATCTCTTTCATCATGTCTGCGAATTCCTCTGCAGTTTGCAACTTGACATCATGTTTCGGGGGTTCCTTTCTGGTATGCGGGTGTCGTCCATGGTTTAGATAGAATAGGGAGTATCCCGTCGCAGAGTGAATCCGATTGTTGTAAGAGAATTCGGCCATAGGTAGCCAATCCACCCAGTCTGTTTGCCGATGATTCACGAAGAGCTTCAGGTATTGTTCGAGTTCCTGATTAACCCTTTCCGTTTGTCCATCGGTTTGTGGATGATACGGCGTCGAAGGGGCTCCTTTGATTCCCAAAAGTGTGTAGAGGTCCTTTATGAAGTTCGAGACAAACTGTGGTCCTCTGTCACTGATGACTTTCTTGGGGAGTCCGTAATTCGAGAATACGGTGTCGCGTAGTTTACGGGCGACTCCTTCTGCCGTAATTTCCATATTGACTGGTATAAACTTGGCTCCTTTGGTAAACCGATCTACCGTTACCATTACGCCGTCGAATCCCTGGGATGTGGGGAGTGGTCCGATGAGGTCTACCGAGATAATCTCCCATGGTTCCTTCGGTACTTCATTTGGATGAAGCAGAGCATGCTTCCGATCTCTGATAATCTTCGTTCGCTGGCATTTGTCGCATCCTTTGACATATGCCTTGATGTCATTCATCATTTTGGGCCACCAGAAGTTACGCGTGATTAGTTCATGCGTCTTCATCTGTCCTGGGTGTCCCAAAATCTGATCAGAGTGATGGATTTCGATGATCTGTTCCCTTATCTTTTGGCTTTTAGGGACATAGTACCGTTTTAGCCATGTGACGATTCGGTCATTTTCTTCCCAGCCATGTTCGCCTGCATCAAGATGTTTCTGAACTTCGGGTTCTCTTTGTTTCCAAGCCCATTTTATTTGGTTCAGCATGTCCTGGAATTCTGGTATCGGCGTGACTTTTGCCATAAAAAGTCGGCAAAAATTTTCCGGCTTTAGGAGTACGATGTTCTCATTGTTGTTCTCCCCCTTCTCATGGTCTGGTTGTCTCGACAGACTGTCTGCCTTCGTCATCAATTTTCTGGGTTTGTGCTCCAGGATAAAGTCATAGTCCTGAAGCTCCGAGATCCAACGAGCTTGTCGGCGATTCAGTTTCTGAGGCTTTCAGAAGTATTCAAGATTTTTATGATCTGTCCAAATCTCGAATTTTTTTGTCTATGTTTATCCAGATCTTTGTTGAAGATAAGGATGTCGTCCATATAGATTATTACGTGTCCCTGATCGATCTCATCCTTGAAGATCGTGTTCATCATCGTTTGGAAAGTAGCTGGTGAATTCGTGAGTCTGAAGAACATGACTAGGGGTTCGAACATTCCCCGGTTTGTCCGGAATGCGGCCTTCCATTCATCGCCTTCTTTCATGCGGACGTTGTTGTATCCCCATCGGATATTGAGCTTCATAAAGAACTTTGCCCCCTTTAATTTGTCGATCAGTTCCTGGATCAGGGGCAGTGGGTACTTGTTCTTTATCGTTACGTCGTTCAGTTTCCGATAGTCCTGTACAGGTCATAGGGATCTGTCCTTCTTTTTCACGAAGAAGAAGGGTGAGGCCATTGGCGACTTCGATGGTCTGATTCGTCTGGTATTCAGGTTTTCGTCTAGAAAGGCATCCAACTGTTTCTGTTCGTCTAGCATTAAGGGGTAGACCTTGCAATCCTGGAGTTTAGCTCCCAGAATAAGTTCGATCACATGGTTCCAAGGTCATCGCAGTGGTAATTCATCAAACGACTCTTTTCCGAATACTGAATTCTGTTAGGCTAGACGTATCTTAAAGGACTCGGGCAGACTAAGTGCAAGAGTGGTTTAAGACGATGGCAAATGGAATATTAAACCTAGCGCTACTGGTACATCTGGAAGTCCTTATGTATCTACAGTACTCGAGCACGGACCATGGGCTGCACAATGCTGCGGACTGCGGATGAGTAAGGTTGGGATGGGATGACTCGGAGTGACTAGGGAAAAGAAGATGACTCGATGGCTGCGCGCTGTGCAGCATGATGGGGAGGGATGCACAGCATGATGGGGAGGAAAGAGATAAGAGAAGGAAGATAAGATAAAGAAAATGAATAGTTCGTAACATCACCCTCTCTTTAGGTTTGCGTCCTTGCGAAAACTCTTAATCCAGCTGTCCCCACCCATTGTTTTCCCAGGCAGTTGTCGCGTGTGGGGCCCACATGTGAATGAGCTCCTCGTTGTAGGAGCGGATGTGGTGAAGCATGGTGGCGAGGAGTTTGAGTCACCAGTTTTCGGTGCGAAGCATCTCCATTGCTTCACGAAGTGCGATGCATTCCGCTGTTGTGGGGGTGGTCCCATCGGGGGTCCGTCCAGTCCAGAGATGCGTGCGGATGGTCATGACATAGTGCAGGTATGCGCTGAGGGTGATGGTGAGGGGGTCCATGTAGTCTTTGGCATCGAGAATCTTCGCCAGATTCTCCAAGTCGTTTGTGATGGGGGTGGGTGCACGGCTGTCGTCGCTGCTTTCAATGCTGATTGGGGCGTTGGTGGTCATGATGTGTGATTTTTGGTCTTCTTCCCTCTTTTCATGGTCCTTTTATCTTGCTCCGTAGTCTTCTTCAGGAAACGGTCTAGAGCTTGCTGCGCATTCCCCAGTTCCTTCTCTTTGATCCATGTGTTTTCCTCATGTCCGTATCCTTTCCATTTGACCAGGAATAGTGTTCCTCTTTCTTGTTTCTTTCTTTTTAGAATTTCTTCTATCTCATACTCTTCTTCATCATTTATGATTTCAGGGGGTGGCGGCGATGGCCGTTCTTGTATTTTGAAATGGGGTCCTTTGTAGGGTGTGAGTAGCGCTTCATTGAACATGGGGTGTATCAGCTGCCATGATGCTGGGAGTTCCAGGCGATATGCTGAGGCTCCTTTCTTTTCGATCACCTTGAACGGTCTATATCGGAGTGCTGATAACTTCTTTGATGGTCGATTAACTGCGATATTGGTGGCTTCAAGCCATACTCCATCCCCTTTCTTGTATTCACGGGCTGGTCTTCGCCTCGCATCGTAATTGTCTTTGGCTCGTGTTTGCACATACTGCAGCACAGCATTTGCTTCTTTCCGGATTTGGTCCATTCTCTCGACAAAGTTCTTTGCCACGGGGTTATTCCCTTCTGTTGTCTGTGGCTCTCCCTTCCAGGGGTGCATTCTGTAGTTGAGGTAGAATGGTGTCTCCTTTGTTCCCTGATGTGTCTTGTCGTTGTATTGGTACTCTGCAATCGCTATCCATTCTGCCCAGTCGTTCTGCAGGTTGTTTGTGAAGTTTCTAAGGAAAACTTCCATTTCTTGATGGGATCGCTCCGCCTGTCCATCTGTTTGTGGGTGATAGGCTGTTGATAGGTTTTGCTTCGTTCCAAGCAGTTTTAGAAGCGCTGTTATGAATCGTGCTGTGAATTGGGGTCCTCGGTCGCTGATGATCTTTCGTGGGATTCCATGGAGTCTCCACACGTTGTCTCGGTATAGTCGTGCGAGACCTTCTGCTATGAGTTCGGTGTTTGTGGGAATTAGATGGATCATCTTGGTCAGGCGGTCTGTGACTGCGGCGATGGTGTTAAAGCCATTCGAGCTGGGTAGCAGTCCTATGAGGTCTACTCCGATATCTTCCCATGGTTGCTGCAGGACCTCGTGCGGGTGTAGTGGTGCATGTTTCTTTTGTCGGATGATTTTGTTTCGTTGGCATGCTTCGCATCCATTGATATACTTCTTGATGTCTGTTAGCATTGATGGCCACCAATAGATGCGGTTTATGAGTTCGTGCATGCGATATTGTCCTGGGTGTCCTCCGATGGGTGTGTCATGGTGTTCGAACATGATGTCTTCCTTCAATTTGTTGTCTGGGGGAACATAGATCTTCCCTCCTGCGTATACAATGTGGTTTTCTTCTGTGAACCAGTGTGGTTTTTCCTTCAGTCCTGTTGTTACGATCATTTCTCTCCGTGCGCATTGTTAAATTTGTTCCATTCTTGGAGTTTCGATCATCGTGATTCCTCTTGTCTGCATCATTCCATTATTTCCTGCTTCCTCTTTCTGTGGATGTTTGTCCTCGAACATCATAAAGTCGAAATCTCATTCATTATTCTCTTCCAGGTGTCGGATGAATGCGGCTTCTTTGATCATTTGTATGTCGTCTTTCTCTGCTAGGTTGTCTTCGTATCCTGCCATTCGTGATAGGACGTCTGCTTTTCCGTTCACTTTTCCTGGCACGTGTCGTAGTTCATAGTCATATTCTTGTAGTTTCAGGTACCAGCCAGTCTGTCTTGAATTGAGTCATTGTGGTTTTCGGAAATATGATAGGTTCTTGTGGTCCGTCAATATCTCAAACTTCTCTCGAGCTTCTAGGAGGTATTGTCTCCATGTCTTCAGTGCCACCATTATCGCGAGGAGTTCTTTGTCGTAAATTTCATAGTTCTGCTCCGCTGGGGTCATGCATCTTGATATGAAGGCAATTGGGTGCCACAGTCCTTTCTGCTGCTGTGATAATACCACTCCGATGGCATATCCTGAGGCGTCCGTTTCAACTCGAAATTTTCCCTCTGTTTGTGGTAGTGCTAGGATAGGTGCTGAGGTTATATGTCGGATCAGCTCCTTGAAGGCGCTTTGCTGCTTGTCTGTCCACTGGAATGTTTTGTTTCCAGTCAGCTCCGTTAAAGGTTTAGCAACTTTTGCATATCCTTTGATGAATTGTCGGTAAAAGTTTGTGAATCCCAAGAACTTTTGTAGTTCTTTCTTCGTTTTTGGAGTTGGCCAGGATTGTACGGCTGTAATCTTCTCCGGTTCCATTTCCACTTTCCCTTCTCCTATGACATACCCTAGTACTGGGACCTTTGATGATTCCCAGACACATTTCGGTCCTTTGATGAACAGATCATTCTTGTTCAGTATCTCCGTGACTTCTACTGTGTTCTTTTGAAGTTCCTCTCGCATTCGTCCGATGATTATAATGTCGTCCATATAGATTATGCATACTCTTCTTCATATTTGGTCTTGGAAGAGGCTTGCCATCATTCAGCTGAAAGTGCCTGGTGCATTGCACTGTCCAAAGTACATGACTGTCAGTTCGAAGAGTCCTCTTGCTGTTAGGAAGGCTGCTTTCCATTCGTCTCCTTTTCGAATGTGAACATTGTTGTATCCCCAGATAATGTTGATCTTGTTAAAGTACTTTGCTCCTTGTAGTACGTCGAGGAGTTCACTGATGTGTGGTAGTGGGAACTTGTCCTTGACCGTATATTTGTTTATTTCTCGATAATCTTGGATGAGTCGTTTGCTACCATCCTTCTTGTTACGAAAGAAACAGGGTGCCGCGTAAGGTGATTTTGAGGGGCGTATCTTCCCTGTTCTTAGTCCTTCTTCGACAAAGGCATCTAGTTCTTCTAGTTCTTTCTGTGTCATCGGGTAGACCTTGCTCGGTATCGTTTTCGGTGCGTCGTTTGTTAAGTTTATTTCGTGGTCCCACTCCTTGTGGTCCAGTAGTTGATCGAAGTTCTTCTCCTTAAAGAGGTGTTTGAATCTTGTTAGATATGAAGGTATCTGAGTTCCCGTCCTGTCATTGGCTATGGTCTTCGCTGGTTCAGCCACTTTCTGTATTTTGATTGTCTGGTGGTTTATCTTGCATGTCTTGGGGCATCTGTTAAAGACAATCTCTCCCGTCCTCCATTTGATCATTGGGTTGTGATAGACAAGCCAGTCGTATCCCAGTAGCATGTCGGTTTTTCCAATGTCGAGTACGATGGCTTCCATATGTTCTTTGTGTCCTTTAATGTTGATGTGGACCTCCGCTACTCGGTCTGCTGTCTTCTGGCGGTTGGGTGATCCGTCTGCATTTATGATTGGGATCTTCTTGATTCGCCGTGTCTTCAATCCCATTTTTGTTACTATGGTGGTATTGATGCAGGTCCTGTCTGCTCTGCTATCGACTTCTGGTGTTATTGTTGCTATTCTCTTTCGCATTTGTATCTTCACTGGTACTGCGAGTTCCTTTCTTCTGGGTGGTTTGTCACCTCGGATGGTTTTTCTTGGTGCTTCAGATCGCTTTGCAGGAATGGTGTATTTCAGAGTATGGGATGATCTACATCCGGTATTGAAGCGAGTCTGTTTCAGCTGTATGAGTCGCGATTTAGCACCTCTTAATCGGACCCTTCGACAAAACCCTCTTTGTCAGAGCTTTCTTCGTCCTTGTCTTCTTTGTCTTCTTCTCCTTCTTCTTTCACTTCTCTGACTTGGGATTTTCCCTTCTTCTTCTTCCTGCAGTTTCATGCATAGTGTCCTTTCAGGCCGCAATTATAGCATGTGACATTCGCTGCTCCTTTTCATGGCTCCGGACAGTTTCATGAAAGGTGTCCTGGTTTGTTGCAGTTGAAGCAATTGTTGCTTCGTACTTTGTCGACTTCCATGGCCTGTCCTGTTCCTCAGCTTGGGTTTCCTGGCTTGCGTTGGTTGTTTGCGAATTCCCCTCTCATTACATTCCAATGTTTGTCGATGTTTTGTCCAATTGCTCGAACTGTCTTGATATATTCATCTCCATCTGTTGGAAGTTCGGAGATCGAGTGTACGGCTTCTGCTGTCCTCCTGTTTAAGCTCTTTTCGAGTAGAAAACGCAGGGCTGTTCCTGTCATTCCTGCTTGCGATGGTGACATGACATTGCTGAATCGTGTCTGTATTTCGGTTACGAAATCGGCCCATGTGCTTTGGTTGGTCGTGGTGTCGATTTTCTTCGACGCCCAGTGGGCTCCCGGTCCATCGGTCATTCTGGATAGTACTGCTCTGATCTTTTGTGTATCGGTGAGGTCTCCATGTGCAGTTATGTAGAGCTTTATCTTTCTCCACCAAATGTCGAAAGCTGTTCGGTCTCCTGTGAAGGACTTTGGGTCTGCGATAATTCCTTTGTATTCTGTCGCCATTGTTTGCGGAATTTCTTTGTCGCTGTCTTGGTCTTGACTTTCCTGTTCTTGAGCTTGTTGTGCTTGGGCCTGCTGTTCTTGGATCTGCTTTTGTCTTTGCTCTTCTCGTTGCTCTTTCCAATAGTCTAGGTCAATTCCTGCGATTCTACAGGCTTGTTCGAATTCGTTCCACTCTGCAGCGGTTGGTCCGTCTGTCTTGGGTAGTCTCTTTCGCTCCCTCCACTGATAGTATTCGTTCCAGTCACTGTCGCTTACTTTCGCCACGGTGGTGCGATTTTCTTTATGCTGTACTTTGGCGGGTCGGTCTTCTGAAGGGGTTCAGCAATTTCGTTCCTATGTGTCCCTGGCTTGGGTGTCGTTGTCGTATGCTCTGTGCGTCGTGTCCCTTCTGTATTAGTGTGTCCTCTTCTTGTACTCGGCGATTGTAGTTTGCAATCTGTTGTTGTCTGAAGCTTTGGGCTTGTGTTTGTTCTTCTCTTGTTTTCTTGCGGATTGGTTCGTCCTCTTCTTCAGCAGGAAGATTCTGGTCTGACCACAGCTCTTCTAGGCTTATCCCGTATTCTCCTTCTAGTAAGAGTTCTGCGATGAGCTGTGCTGTTTCATTACTGAAGTTTTCAGTAAGCTCGTCTGCGGTGGTAAAGGCAAGTTCTCTCAGAAGTGCCTGTTCTTCTTCTTCGTCGCTACTTGGTGTAGGTGTACGTTCCCTTTCTCGATTGTTCGAATTGCTAGTGTCTCTGCGGTTGGCGTGGACTGTCTCTGCGAATGGCGTGGACTGCAATGTGTGATCTACTTCTCTGAACCAGGTGTTCCTGTCGCTCGTGCTAGTGCTCGCTGGGTCGGCGACCGTTCATCGTCGAATGTTGATTAGGTCTTTGATAAAGCGCAACGTGGTGTGTGTGAGTCTGGGCAAGTCTCGACGAGGTTTAATATCTTGTTAGGCTAGACGAATCTTAAAGGACTCAGGCAGACTAAGTGCAAGAGTGGTTTAAGACGATGGCAAATGGAATATTAAACCTAGCGCTACTGGTACATCTGGAAGTCCTTATATATCTACAGTACTCGAGCACGGACCATGGGCTGCACAATGCTGCGGACTGCGGATGAGTAAGGTTGGGATGGGATGACTCGGAGTGACTAGGGAAAAGAAGATGACTCGATGGCTGCACGCTGCACAGCATGATGGGGAGGGATGCACAGCATGATGGGGAGGAAAGAGATAAGAGAAGGAAGATAAGATAAAGAAAATGAATAGTCCGTAACAAATCCTTGAAACAGTGGTATTCTTCCAGTATGATTTCCTCAAAGGTTTTTGCCTTCGCCGTCTTTGTCGTCACCTCAGCTAATTTGGAAGCTGTCATCTGGAAAGCCCTTAGATGGAACTCTCAGTTCATGTCGATCATCAAGAGTTTTTCTCCATTTTCAAAATCAACCTCATTGGTCTCGGTAGAGGTGTCATCATCTTTGGGGTTTCCTGTTCGGACAATTCGCTGACACTCTTCAGGGCATCGGTCGAATGTGATTTTTTCTGTTCTCCAGTCGATTCGAGGGTTGTGATGTTTAACCCACTCATAACCGATGAAAATCTGGCCCTTTCCGAGTTCAGTGACTGAGAAGACCATTCGTTCGACATGATCTTGGACATGGACTCTTAGTTCGACATATTTGCGTATATCACCCGCTTTGTTACGGGTTCCATCTGCATTATGAACTGGGATGGGAATAGGATATCGTTTCATATTGATTTTCTTTTCCTTGACGAACTTCCGGTCTATGCAGGATCCAGTGCATCCTGTGTCAAGCAGAGCCTTTACGCTGTGTGTTCGTCTGGTGTCCAAAGTTGTAATTGTCAAGGGTACATCCATCTGGTTTCCGTTTCCGCCTCTGACAAATCATGGTTTTTGTCTGAGGTCGTACAGCATATGGAGAGCGTCATGGTCATTCATTTGATTGATCTCACGGAGTCTTTCTAAAGAGATGTCCTTTTGTCATGATTGGTCTGTCCATGTCTTAAGGATCGAGTATGCCTTAGACTCGTCCTGCCGATAGATCTGTTGTGCCACCCAGGATAGGGTATATCCTTTTACGAGACCAAACTCTCGTGCACCTTCTCATTCGAAATATTCTTTAAGGTCAGGAATATCCCTTATATTAATATTTGATGATACATAGTCAGCCGGCGAAGCGGTGCTTCTTCCCAGCTCTACTGAAAACCCTGGTTCATTTCTTCGATGTGGGCAGCAGCAGGTTCGTCCTTAGCCTTCACGTTCCTGGTGATATATTTCGGCCGGGTGTTCATTGGACAGTTACATCCGAGGTGTCCCTTTTCACCACACTGGAAGCAGCGGCCTTCGCATCTCAGCTGGTCGACATCCATAGCATTAGGGTCGGGCCGTCCTTGAGCATTACCGGGTACTGGTGCCGGAGTTTGCCCCTTGGGTGCCATCGTCTCCTGTGCCGGTTTCTGTGTTGGTTTGGGAGCAAATTGCTCCTTCACTCTGAATTCCTTTTGGGCCTGGCGATACTGCTGGTCCAGTTCCGTCACGCGTCTGTACCACCAGTCGATGTCCTCCTCGTGGACACCTCCTAGTTCGATGATTCATCATCCGAGCGCTTGGTCAAGTCCATGTTTAAAGATGTCGATGAGGGCGATGTCATTGTATTCCATCAAGGGAGCCCAGCTCTGGAATTCAACAATGTAGTCCTCGACCGGTCGTCGGTGTTGCGACAGTCCTTTAATCCGAATGATCGCATTGTTCCGTGTCTCCGTGGTCATGAAGAATTCTCTGGCCTCTGCTTTGAACTCTTCCCAGTCTTTGAATGGTGGGAGGTGTCCAAGCGGGTCCATTCTGACTTCGGGAGTGTTAGCCGTTGCCGGCATAACGATGTGTCCATGTTCCCAGTCGTCGTAGGTGGAATGATATCCAAATTCCTGTCTGCGACTGTTCAATTCCGTTTTGAACTCTAGCCATTCTTGTAGCTTAGAGTCCGCCCAGTTCTGTGCACATTCGGCCTTGCCTCCCGTGATCCGTTGCAGTGCGTAGGTGATCATGTCCCATTTGTTCATGATCTCCTCCTTGTCGAAGTAGACTTCCATTCATCGAAGCCAACTTCCGATTAGGCTGGGTTCCCCTTTATATGGGTCTGGCGGTTCCGATTTTGTTCTTTTGGTCTTCTTGCCCAAATCCAGTTCTTCTTTGATTGCATCGACCAAAGTCCGAGTCGCATTCTGTACCTGTTTGGCTTGTTGTAGATTGTTTTGGAGGGTGCCCCAGGCTAAGGCAAGCGGGTTGGCGGTGAAGAGAGAGGTGAGGATAATGGTGATGAAGGTGAAGAGTGTGGCAATGAACTCCATTATGGGTGTCGTTCAGGAGTTTCTCTTCGAGGGTAGAAATAAAGTTCCGGGGGGTCTTCGTCCCAGATAAAGTTACCAGGAATGTGTCACGGGGATAAGTCGGGATAGTAGTTGGTCCAATATTCGTATTCGACCTCGACTACTCGGTTTCGAAGATGGAGGTTCTTTCGGATAAGGATGTAACTGATATGTTGTTGGTAAAGGGGATTGCGGTGGATTCGTGTGCGGAAGGAGGAAAGGTTGGTGACTGGGTGATTTTGTTCAATAGAGTAGTCGATTAGTACCATGCAGGCGGCACGCGACCATCGACTCCTGCTTTGGTTGGGTCCAAGAAAGGTGGAGGATGCCTGTTAAACTGCGGAAGGGTCGGCTCAAATCCTCGTAGCTATAAGGATGCCCCAAATGGCAGTCAAGGAAGGTTTCGTCGTCAGAAGTTCCAGTGGTCTGGCAACTCCTTTCTCATTTCAGGTCAACACATGTCCCCGACAATGACTTTCAAGGGCGTGTTTGAGGGGTTGGTCGAAGGGTGGGGACTATCCACACGTCCGAGTCCTCTGATCTCTTTTGCTTCGGTACGTCCCGGGTCAACAAACTATCCGGTCAAACGCGCGGTAGGGCTCTCCGAAGATCACCCTAGCACAGCCTTTTGATGTTCGATTCGGACAGGGTCAGACTCAATGTTACCCTTAGTCCTCTCGCACTTCCAAATGCAACGAACAAGGACCGCAGATAGAGATCAGAATATGGGTTGGCGTGGGGTAGAGAATGGGGATTGTTATTTGAAAAGGTTAGTAATATTTTGGAGAAAAAGAGTGTGATGACGCAGCGGGTTCCTTTGGTCGCACGGCACTCGGGGCTGTCGGGCAATGAAGGAAGGGCAGCGGAGAGGTGAGAGCGGTGAGGTGCGCGATGAGAAGCTTCAAGCTTTTGCTACGCAAAACCAATTCTGCGCACAGGTCACTCTAACTATCTTGAGAGTAAGAGGCGGGGAGAAGAATGCTACTATTTAGCCAGCTTGAAGCTGAGTTCTACTATGTACATTCTGGCTATTTATATGCTACGATCCTCGAGCATGGACCACAACATACATATGCTATCCTCGTGTTATGTAGAACCCTTTGCCCTGTTCCGTCATCTGAACTAAAGTACGACTGCGCTCCTTGTGTTATCCTGCAGGTATTGCGTCGCATTCGTGTCACGTGTTCATCAGGTGATTATTGAGTCACGTGTCTGTTGTCAAGATAACGGTTGGTCTTGAAATCGTAACACTCTGCCAGCAACCCCTGCACCTGTGCCCCCTCCCACCTCTGTTGAAGGCCCACTGCACCTGTCATCAGGCACTCAGCCTTCTGTGCTGCCCATGACCCCTGCTGCTCCAAGTGCCACTGTGGCTTCTGCAAGCCCACCACAATCACCAGTCATTGTCCCTTCTCGTCTGCCATCCCCCTTTCCATCTCTGTTTGTTTCATTAAGGACACCTTGATCCACAGGGCCAGGCAATGTTGGTAGCAGCTCTCTGATCCATGTCCCTCCCCTTCCGTCTCTAGGGCATTCAACCCCTTCTCCGCATTCTCTATCACAGCCAGAAACTCCTTTATTTTTGCCTTCTTCTCCTGTGGTCCCTTCGGTCCCATATCTACTGGCCTCTTCACATTCTCCAGCTGGTGCTCCATCTGCCTCGCCACTGGCTGCATTCCTGCTCCCTAATACTGACTTACAACCAGATATTAGGGAGGGGACCACATGGAAATGCCTTCCTTCAGACCAGCTTCAGCCTCTCCAGTCTAAACAACCCCAACTGCAGCATCACTCAATAGCCATCCCTGCTACTTCAGAGTCCACAACATCACCATCTGCCATGGCTGCTTCCACAGTTCCTGGATCTACCCTAACCATGGCCTTCTCCCCCTCTCCTGCCCCAATGCTGCCAGATCCTGCATCAACTCATTCTATACCAGGGGATACCCTTCAAGACGCTCTGCTTCTAAAAGCAGACTTGTAGATTAGTGATTGTTTTGGAATGCTGCATCAAAACAGCTGGGGTATGACATGGCAGGGTTTGGTGGATAAATGGCTGGAATTGGAAGTCAATGCTCTCAAATCAACAGGCAAGCTTGCGACCGCTTTGCGATTCCCAGCTGTTGGGAAATGGATCAAATGAGCGCATTCAATGACCTGGTGCCTGACCATCACCAACATCATTACCTATAAGGACCAATTCTGGGCCTGGTGGCAATCATTGCAACTGCATCGTCAAGTCACACTGAAGGCATTGAGCATAATTGTAGGAGAAGAATCATGGAATTCACTACATCAGTATGGGAAGAATGGCGCCATCAGCATCCTCGCAGTGTTATATTTCTGGGGCAAAAACACTGCTTGTGATGATTCTGAATTTCAAAATGCTGTCGCTGATGTTTCCACTGTCTTTCATATTCTCTGAATCCTCTGGTGGATATGGCAGCAGGTCTATATTTTCTTTTTGTATGCTTTTTTTTATGATTTTCATAGCCTTTTTGTGTATTCAGAATGCTCCAGTGCCATTGGTGCCAATATTTGTAAGGGAATGCCATATATAGAAGGTGGAGAAAACTCAGTTGTGATGTATCAGCCACTCCTGGAAAAACTCAAGGTTTGATGTAAAAATCTGCTTGCATAGGCTGATTCAAGCATGTATGTGCCGCCAACCTCACCCGAGTCCAAGTCAACAATGAGTGTTGAGGGTCTCTCACATGCCTCATCCTCAGATAGCTCCTCGGAGGTTTGTTGGCCAGCCGAGATAATTTTGAAGGAGCTGTTGCTTGCTTCATCATTTGATTCTGCTTCCACAGCCATACCTATACCAGTGCTCAGGCTTGTGTGGTCCAAATCATTACTGGATGACCAACCCAGCCAGTCAAGGGAGTCAACAGACTTCACCTCATCACATGAGGCATCACTAGAGCTGTCTATTGAAGTCACTGACTCTGTGGTCTCATCGCTAAAGTCATGAGTCTAGCTTTGAGGTGGTTTCCTGGCCTTGAGGAGCCAGCTCAGGCCGTTATCCATCCAGCTACTGAGGTATGCATTCTGTATGTCATGTGTACTGTATTCATCCTCCATGTCAGGTTTGTTATTGTCCAAGTCCCATGTAGCAAGCGCGACATTGAAATCTGAGTCAGTGTCAGACTCAGTGAGGTTGGCTGATCCTTTTGGCTTCTCATCCTTTTTTGGATCCTTGCCCTTGTCCTTGGCATCCATGGACTTCTCATCAGGGCAATCACGTTTCATGTGGCCTGGCTTGCCATACCCCCAACAGGTTCAGTCCTTCTTCTTGCCCTTTCTCTTGGTCTTTGAGCCTGATGCAGCAAGAGCCTCATCCTTGTCATCAGACTTGGGCTTCCCACCCCTCAACTTTTAGGACTGCAGCTAATCATATTCCTCTGAAATAGTGGAAATCAGCTCATCAGAGGAGACAGTGCAATCCAAAAATTTTGTGATTGCAAGAAGACTCAAAGCGAAGTTGGAGAGGGTCTGTGGAAGTGATGAAATGATAGTGGAGGTATAATCCTTTTTGTCAATGTCTACCCCAACACTTGCCAACTCTTCCTGTTTGACTCGTAGCTCATCAAGGATATAGCAACACACCTCACTCTGCATAGAATTGTCACCAAGAAATGCAATTACAAATGGCACCATCAATACCTGTTCCTTCAATATGCAGTCCCAGGCCCAAATCCCAGAATCCCAAGCCAATCTACTCTAGATACTAGTTTTGCAACAAAGAATATAGAGAGACTGATGCATACTCGAGTTGCTCCACTACTTCATCAAGCATTTCTAATAGTGGTACAAGGTTGGACATACACAGGAAATGGATGTTGTATGGCTTCTGTACTTCTGTATGAGGCAAGCCAGAAGGCATGAACAAGAAGAAATCATGTTTATTCTACTTTTTTGATAGATTTCCAGATATATCATTGCAGTATAGCCAGATTAGAAAGGAAAGAACATGGGCACTATTTGCAAGCACCCTCTAGCAGTTGCCCTTAACTGGATCTATGCATTTCCAGAGCAAGATTGTCATATCATTCTCATTGATACATGAACCTGTTGATGGTTATAGAGCATTTATTAGTAGTGAGTGAAAGAATGCCATACCAAGTATCTGTGAAGGACTTGGAAGGTTGGAGGCTTGAAATCTTGATTTGCAATTTAGAAAATTGAGAAGAAATTGACTGCCAGAGACTTTGTGCTTTTGAAATTCTTTAACAACCCATTCAGGCTATTGTCCAGAAATAGTATAAAGTTGCTCATCACAATAGAACCATTCAAATGGCATGCATACAGAGCCATCAACAAGAGTGCAGAGTTCATATAAGAAATACTGTGATTTGGATATAACTGCTATCAGTGCATGTTTCACAGAACTGGATGTTGAATCAATTTCATGCCAATGCAATGCTTCATAATACTCTGATACTGTCTTTCTATTTTCCTCTGGATAAAATTAGAGATGTGGTCAGACACATGGGTTAGCCATTTTCTTGAAACAGATGAGATAGGATATGGATGCAATCACTGATAAGCAAGTGACCTATGCAATAATATTACTCAAAGAGTTTATATATGTAGTAGCAATGGCCAAGTGCTCCATTTTTTTCAAAGGTGCAAATACTACATGCCATGTGGATTTGTTCTTGATGATACTTGAATGTGCATACACTGGGAACACCCTCAACATCATTAATCTTCATCAGCCAAAGCAAAATATCAAGCTAGTATTGTAAAAATATAGACTGGGGGAGACGTATCAGAATATTAAGAGTATATTCCTATAGCAAAAGATCAGCACTGGAGTGTATATTAAGCAGAGACTTACTAGCTTGTTCTGCCATGGATACCAATTGTTCTTGATGGCATCTGATTCCTCCAATCATAGTCACTTCACTGGTGGATCATCAGCATTTGCTCAAGATCCAGGTTCTAGCCAAGAAACAATTCAACTCAAGGGAAAACAGACAGAATTATCTTACTTATACTGTTCTGGATCATCGATATAAAGATAGCCAGTAAACTGCAAGTCAGGCCCATCAGATAAGGCTGCTTCAGATATTTCTTCTTTGCCTTCAATGGAGAGCTGTTCATCATCCAGAATGCTTTGCAAGGATATTGCCAATGAAACAACTTCATCAGGCATCATTGGCACCTGATCTAAATCACCATACATTTTACTGCTGGGGCTTGGATTTTGAACCATATCATCCAACAAGTGGTGGACTGCCTCATTGATGGCAGATCCATCTCTGATCATTGGATTGCCTGATGCATACATAGGCTGAGCAGGTGAGGTGGATGATGAAGCTGACCCTATCTGGATGAATGGCTGGAGTTCATCAGCCAGTCTGTGCTTGATAGCAGCTTGGTGGCCAGTTGAGCACTCATGCTGTTTAGCAGCACTTCATTTGTAGTGATGCCCATTTT
Organism: Macrocybe indica; assembly: GCA_030407095.1. Classification (NCBI taxonomy): domain Eukaryota; kingdom Fungi; phylum Basidiomycota; class Agaricomycetes; order Agaricales; family Callistosporiaceae; genus Macrocybe; species Macrocybe indica. The sequence goes on from JARFTL010000013.1 coordinate 161,970, forward strand.
TGCAGGCAAGACAGCTCCACTTGCTGATGTCTTGTGTCCACTCTGGCATGTATTATGTCATAGACAATGAAAAAAAAGCCATGTCACACTCACATCACTGGTTTTCGGATGATGGCCAACTCATCTTGATGAAGAAAAGCAACAGAATGAACTATGCATGCTGAGCACATGTGAAAGTGCACCCAGCTGATAAAATCTGGCCATGACAACCCAGAAAGCAATTGTTCACGAGCTGATTGATGGTTTGATTACCCTGTTGGAGGGGCTAATCCCTGCTTCCATTGTCCCTGTTCATTAAGCGAAATCGTGCAAAGGATGAAATGGTAAATGTTCTGGGAACACAACCGCAGCATGCTGAATTTGTCTGAGGCCTAGCCAATGGCACAATCTGAACTCGTTGTCAGCCTGTTTGGCTCCCTGTTGCTCTTGCCAGTGAACTGATCAGTGCAGGGTTCCCTCTTATACAGAACACAGGCTTGACAAGGCTTGGTCACAGTGCAACATACTGCCAGCTTTGGATGGACTGATTCATATATTCACGATCTAATACCGTTCCGTTATTAGTACAAAATCAATAACAAAAGTAGTCTCTTGTGACTGATGTCCAATGTGCATTTATGTCAATTCGTGCGACGAACAGTTGACTTGTTTAGGCATGTAGGCAGGACTGCACTCTCATCGCTGCATTCCCCCCTCAGATAGAAGAGCCTCGGTGGTGGTTGAATGACAATTTCCATGGCGCTGACACTAGAATGCCTTTGCTCATATATAAGATAGAATATAGATACCTTCCTCCAAGTCGAGAATGAGAAATCCGAGTCGGTCATCAAGAAAGGCCTTTCGGAATCGGTCTCGCAGAATGCTGCTAGTCACGACCTTCTGCACTTCGTGTGGAATTCGCAGATGGTGGACGGACGGATGGAGCAGTTCCGAAGGATGGAATACTAAGATTGGGAAGCAGGCCGAGCCATGATCAGGACATGCCACGTCGTGTAATAAGGCATGTCCACCGGAGGCGCTCGGCACAATTTGACCACGTCGTTTGTAATCAATATATGTGATATGATTGTAGTGGCCGAGGCTGACCTTCGCAGGGCTTGGAGTGAAAGGATACTCGCACTTGAAGTAAGTTGTGGAAGGGACAAAGACCGGGCATGCGAAGTCCGGGTAGTCGTTGATGAGTGTCAGTGGGCGGAAAAAGAAATGATCGATGCGGCTAGCGAGTGGCAAGTCTGTATGCCGTACCCACTGCTCTACGGAATAGAAAACACCGTGGGGAATCCGCGGATGACAATGCATTGTGGCGGTAAGTTCATTCCAAGGGAAATCCATCTCTAATGGAAAGACCAATACTTGACGTGTTGGGGACACAGCACAAATTACTTGTATCGGTGTCTTGAGCACCAGGTATAAGACTTTTTCATGAGAAAAACAATATTGAACAATGCAAGTGGATGCCTAGAAGATATTAGGATAAACTGCATAAGGAGCTGAAATTCAACGCACTGTAGGGATAGGAACTGGGATCTCTCGGCCAGGGCTGACAGATGGAGGCGGGTTTTTGAAATCAACCATGGCAGCGAGCAATACCGGGGCTGTTGGTCCCATGTTACTGCCGATAATGGTAGCAGTGTCCTCTGTAATACACATTGAAAGATTGGTATGGTCCATGGGCTTCTTTACGAGGAATTGTAATTTATTCCGAAAAGAAATAGTGTTTCGGTCGGTATAGTCAAGAGACATGATGCAGGCAATTTGGCTAAACCTCGTTGACTGTCAGCAGACAAATGGTATTCTAGGGGAAGTACCTGTTCGGGGATCCTGCGATCAACCCAATCATATGTCTCCCCGCCATTGCGTATTCGGCGAAATGGTAGGGATATGTCGCAATAGCGCTGATGGGCATTCTCGCTACAATGCAATCCGTTCGGAGGTCCCAGCAGTCGATTTCGAGCGATCCGGTTCGGACATTGGCAGATATCAAAAGCTCTTCTCCAGTTAAGAGAGCCAGCGTTACATGGTCGCGCGTTGCGATGTAACGAAAGGACTTGCAATCGGGCTCCGTGTTGTTCCAGTTTCGCATGAGTGCGGTAGTTCGGTATCCAATACGGCGAATGAGACCAAAGTCGGTGCATGAAAGGTCCTGGTGAGCGCTGCAGGCCAAATGCCGGACCCGTTTGGCCGCGCTTAGGACACTGTGCCAGAGAGAGAAGGAAGAGTACAGCTGTGAAGACACCTGGAACGACAGTCAACGACTTTCCCCTATCATGAAAAGCGAAATACACACCTGCAATAAAGAAATTGCATCGGTGAGGTCCAATCTTAACGCAATCTCTTGATAGATGTCGTGGTTGAATGCAGGGGCCATGAAGAGCCCAAACAGACGAATTGCGGCTATGCCCCTGCAGATACCTCCTTATGGTGCTAATACAGACACGCAAAATCGGTCATAATAGAGATTAATTACAATTACCAGGGCCTCGAACATCTGCATTTCATTCGATAGAGCAATTGTCGAAGGCTGCGGATGTCAGCTCCATGCCCTTTTAAGCTGGATGATGGAAGGATGGGAAGTATACAATTGACACGTTGCGATCTCCCAGAAATCGAGCTAGGTCCTGTGTTCACCCGCCTACTATCGACCGGAATGGAGGTGAAGTTCAATATGGAAGGGACTGGAGAACACGTGATGATTACGTTCTCACGACCTGGAAGATGCACTGTCCCGCTCTTGTCCACTGTCAATCGTCTTCATGACAAGCTAGTGCCACCTGTAGGATCCAAAAATTCGACAGAAACCACATTCGCAAGGCATATAAGATACGTTGCATGACGTAATCAGCGTGGAAAGCGGATTGCGCTTAGTCAAATGTAGAAATGACTTCGATTGGAGAAAGGAGGCTCTCCTAGAAAGAGTGAAAGATAAACAGCGGCCCCCTCCCCCGCAAAAAAAAAAAAAAGGATAGAGGGACGCTATCGCCAGGTACTCCGTTCTCGCTCCTTCAAATTCGGATGCGATTCTCTGCTTTCGAAACTGTATGGTTGAAATCGACTTTTTCTGCTCGAAACCGATCCGATGCCCCTGTCGCACTCTTTTTCTCTCGGGACGGCTTTGGTAGAGGCCGAAGCGCTCATAAAGTTGACCTGGGTCCTTTTTCCGGAATTTTGCAAGGCTGCTTGTTGTTCAGAGCGCGTTTTTTGGTACGCGGCTTTTGAGCCAGGTGCAGGTGACGATGGACGTGGGGTTGGAAATTCCAAACCGTGAAGAAAGCAGAGAGTTATAAACAGAAAGGCATGAACAACGCCTTTTCTCGTCAGGTGCGGGGAAACGAGTATGAACGTACCAATCTGATCAGCGAACCACTCCGGCCGCAAGCTGTCAGGGTCCCACAGATCGGGAGGGAAATTCGTTGCCCGTTCGTCGACGTCAACGAACTCGACCAGTTTTGCGTAAAGATGGGGATTCCTGAACGATTTATTGGACATAAGGGAATCGTTGAAATGTTTGGGGTTTGTTTGATCCCGTTTAAGAGTATGGAAATGAGCTAGTTTTGTCTGTACCAGACGAGATCGGCAAAAAGGAATTCCTGATACAATCAAAGAAACACGAACCGCAATTGCAGGGTCACATGGCTCTCTCGATTCTGGCGGAATTCCCCAGTCATCGATTCCCAGTATTGGGGGCGGCTGAAGTAAATCTCGTATGCGCGACAGTTCATCCTCGACGGTCTCTATATCAGTGCCCTGGTTCCCTTGTACCTCCTCGGATGCTTTGATTGCTGCTTGACTACTCTCGGCGGTGACAAGACCTATGTCGGATTCTCGGGTAATATCGTCCAAGACGTGGGCTCTCGCTTGGCTTCTGTGAGACCCTGTGGGACGTCGAATGATGACTTGAGATTTGGTTATTTTCCGGGCTGGATTGTGATTAGACGAAGTGGAGACGATGGATGCTAAGGGAAGGAACTCACAGACTGAGGAAGCATGAACGTTGCTCTTTAGTGGTTTACCCTAACCCAGACGGAAACAGATCGCGAGCAACGAGGGAAACGGCTACTACAGGGGGAAAGCGATGAAAATCCTCACATTTGCCGCAACGACGTTCAAGGTGTTCTGCGAACTGCTGGCTTTGGGTAAAGACGACACCTCTTCGGATTCGCTGTGCGAGTCATCTTCGTATGCGACAAGACCTAGAAAACGAAGCGCATGAATAAAAAGTGCAACAAAGACGCTGGAGGTTCCGCTGCTCACCGCGTATCATGTTGTATGGTGGTCGTGGAAGTTCAAGTGCAGGAGTGGATATACAAACTCCGCTCGGCAGCGAGCTCGGCGTCTTGTCATGCTCTTGCTTTCCGTCTACCACTTTCTCCTCTGCCTCTCTGGCTGGTTCTTGGGAGCCACTGCCCACGAATCGACACAAGGAAACGTCGTTCGAGATTTCTTTGCGAAGAAAGATGGAGCAACGCCAAGTAGTTCGACACATACAAACAATTGGGCCGTGTTAGTCTGCGCGTCGCGGTATTGGTTCAATTATCGAGTGTGTAGCAGTTTTTCGAAATCAGGCACTCCTGGATTCTCACAAGAATTGTCTATAGCATATGGCCAATGCCCTTGGGATGTAAGTTTGTAGGTGAACAAGCGGAAGCTTTTCTCAGAACCTCCCAGGTACCGCACCGTCAAGCGGCTTGGAATACCGGACTCCAATATCATCCTCATGCTGGCGGATGATGTCTCCTGTAACGCCCGCAACAAGTTCCCCGGAAGCGTGTATGCCAACCCCGGCCGACATCTTGACCTCTATGGTGACAACATCGAAGTGGACTATCGTGGCTATGAGGTCACTGTCGAAAATTTTATCAGGGTGTTGACTGGTACGCGTCGAGCATCATGCTGATTCAAGGCGACCTGATGGGTTTTGGAAGGACGTGTCGAACCCTCTGTTCCACGGTCAAAGCGGCTGCTTACTGACGAGCGTTCCAATATCTTCGTTTATATGACCGGTCACGGTGGCAACGAGTTTCTAAAATTCCAAGACAATGAGGAGATTAGCGCTCATGATATCGCCGATGCGTTTGAGCAGATGTATCAGAAAAAGCGGTATGTCATGCCATTCTGTCCTCGAATTTCGCTCAATCGATGCTTGATAAAGATACAACGAAATTTTCTTCATGATAGACACATGCCAAGCCAACACTATGTATTCCAAATTCTACTCTCCCAACATCCTTGCGACAGGATCTTCTGAGCTTGGAGAAAACTCTTACTCAGTATGTATAGTCCTGCTTCACTCATACCTTTCGCTCCTAAACTCCTGGACCAGCATTCTAATGACAACGATATCGGTGTCGCGGTAATAGATGCGTATACCCATTATATCCTACAGTTCATGGAAGGCATCAACAAGACAAGTCGAAAGACTATGCAGGACCTTGTATGTTCACCTCTATTCAGTCTAATGATGGTCGACGCTCAGTTCATCAATTGCTAGTTCAACACGTATGATCCCAGCAAGATCAACTCACACCCTGGTGTCCGCAGCGACTTGTTCAAACGTCTGCTCGATCGAACACTCATTACGGATTTTTTCGGAGGCGTTTCGCAAGCAGAGATCACCCCTTCGGAATCGCCTGCTAGCCAGCGTGGAGTTCCTTCCCAACCTGAAGCAAAGCCTCAGCAAGCGTCGACGATCCGAAGAGCTACGGACGTAACAAGCGCCGAACCCGATTACCTAGTGCACACTTGGCATTACTCTCATAAAGATACGAGAATATGGGGTGTTGTGCTATTGATCGGACTTCTGGTTGGATGGGTCTTAAAGAAGTGAAGACTGTAATAGTATTATGAACTGTTGTAAGTAGGAATAAGTTACAGACCTGGTTACGGTCTTGCAAAGCCGCAAACAAAAAGGCCTAGAAAATCCGCTCCTCCTTACACCATCTATCTTCTAGTCTACATCAATCCATATCTGTCTTCTTCACCTTCTGGCCCACCTTCCCGCGTTACGCGATTCAATCACCAGACTCTCTTTCGGGCATTTCGTCCCGAAGCAAGTGACAAATTTCACCTTCAGTGTTTATCCGACATTTCTCCGCTGTATGACTTGGATGTGATCTCTTTCTATAATTCTTTCCAAGTCGAAGCCAACCAGCGCGTCATTATTCTCAGGGCTAATCGTCGAGGAGAAGCATAGCCGAGGGTCAACCATACAGCACGTTGTTTGAACGGTCCTTTTACCCCCATGTCCGAGATCGAGCTCGCCGTGCTACGCGACACCGCGACAAGGAGACATCTAGTGGAAGAACATCTCTCCTATCTCAAATCTGAATCCACCTCCGCTGTTAATGGTCCGAAGAAAGACGGCGCCGCCGTGTCAAGAGTTTCCGTGCCAGCTTCCAACGGCCAGGAATACAGGCCTACAAAAAAACAGAAGCGGAAGGAACACATCCAGTTCGTCGCCCTGTGTTGGACACTATTTCTCGCAGGGTGGAATGATGGGAGTCTGGGACCTTTGCTTCCACGGATACAAAGCGTTTACCATGTGTGCTCCCGCTTTTCTGTGAAATGAAATGTGTACTGTCTGACCAACCATCTCTCCTCAGGTTGGATTTGCCATCGTATCTCTCCTTTTCGTATTGGCCTGCATCGTGAGTCTTATCCTTTTGGTCTTGGTATCCCCATTGTGCACTGCTCATGTTGGTTCAGGGTTTCATTAGCGGAGCAGTGCTCAACGTTGTCATCTCGGACAAATTCGGTTTTGGAAAAGCCAGTTGCCATGCGTCTGCTCATTCAGCATTTTACTGACTCGCTTCGTCGAGGATAGGTCTTACTGCTAGGCAGTATCATGGTGAAATTTGAAGATTCCGGAAAATGACTGACTAAATAAAATAGGTTCTCTGTTACAAGTCCTGGCTTATACGCTCCAAGCGCCCGCTTTACCCTTCCCCGTATTTGTAATATCCTATACCATCAACGGCATCGGCCTGGCCGTGCAGGTGAGCAACTAAGATTTCTTTCGATCCAGCTTCTATTCTCTTTTAAAAACTTGTATCTCTCGAAGGATGCTCAAGCGAACGGATACGTCGCGTGCATGAAAGATAACGCCGAAACAAAAATGGGATTCCTGCATGCAGCATACGGTCGGATTCAAATCTATTATCTATTCACTACAAGTCTTCGGCACTAACATTCGATGACTCGTTCAGGTGCAGGAGCATCGGCTTCGCCACTTGTAGCTACTCGGTTTGCACAGTTACGCCACTGGTCATTTCACTATCTCGTCTCCCTTGGCATCGGCATCACGAATTCCATTATTCTTTATGCCGTTTTCAGAATGAAAAAACAAGAGGGTACGTCCGAGCGAAATTTCTGATTCTAATCTTGAATCAACTCACATATTATATAGAATGTCTCATTCAGATCGGCCTGGCCCAGACCGAACAAAACACAAGTGAGGACAGCAAGTTTGCGCAGATCATGAAGCACAGGACAGTCAATCTGTTGGCGTTCTTCATTCTCGTTTACGTCGGAGTGGAAGTGACAATTGGAGGTACCGAGGTTTCTGCTCTATTGAGTTGTTCCTCGATTGAAGTGAAATTACGTTCCCAGGATGGATCGTTACATTTATCATTAATGAGCGCAAAGGCGGCGCCAACTCTGGTTACATCTCAGCCGGATTCTTCGGAGGTGACGCAAACGAACCAGCTGCTGGGGGTTCATGAAGCAGCTAACTGCTTTTCACTGCATCAAACAGGTTTGACTGTCGGCCGCGTCGCTCTATTATGGCTTAACAAACTAGTGTGTCAGACGAATCTCGCTTTTGAACACACGAAATAACGCGCGTCAACAGGTTGGAGAACGGCGCGTGCTGTTCCTGTACGCGCTCATAGCAATCGGGTAGGGAACACCTCTTCGAACAGCACTGCTCCTTTCAGTACTCAGAGCTTATTAACTGACTCATTTATATAGGCTGGAAGTCATCGTTTGGCTCGTTCCCTCGCTCATAGGCGATGCAGTGGCCGTCTCTCTTATCGGCGTCCTCCTAGGGCCCATGTACCCGATCGCCATGAACCACGCCGGGCGCGTCCTCCCCAGCTGGATCCTGACGGCTTCGATTGGTTGGATTGCGGGGTTCGGCCAAGCCGGAAGTGCCGTCTTTCCTTTCATGACCGGCGCGCTCTCGTCCAAATTCGGCATCCAGAGTCTACAGCCGCTGTGAGAGGCTTTTGCTTTGTGGTTTCTGGACTGCCTTCCTGAGCTGACACTTTCCTTTGATTATAGATTGGTCGCCATGATGGGTTTGATGATTGTCATGTGGGCTGCTGTTCCTGGAGGACTGCGAGTCCCGGAATGATCAGTCGGAAATGTGATTGCAATGCAGGATGAAAATGTTTCTGATTCTGTTTATGGATACGATTTTGAGATGCATGTTCACAATATCTCAGTAAAGCTTAGCTGACATGTTTCCTTCCTCTATTGGGTATAGGTCAAAGAACCTAGGCTATGGGTTTGCATATTTGTTTTTAATTATTTTGCATTGCATGCAAGATATCTACTGGGAATGCATAAAATTCAGACAAATACATTCCTCTATTTCCTATAAGTTGCTGAAGCTGTGACTGCTGGCCTAGTATTAGCTTATCTATTGAAGCAGTGTAATTAGCTCTACTAAAGAAGTGCTGGCAGCAAAGGTAGCTATATATTCTGTATAATTCTGGACCTGTATTATGAGTCCTTTCTTTAGAAAGGCTCGTTCTAATCATCTGCAAAATGTGGAGGGATACTCCAGTTTGTTTGTACACAGTTAATTTGCATTGTTCCAACTGTGGGATACAAACAAAGCTTGTTGTTAGAATTTGAGCGCGACGCGGGAAATCAGCCAGCGGATGGCGAGTCGAACAGCAGGACAGGGGGCAGCAAAACAAATAAATTCAGTTTGGCCTTGGTGAGCTCGTGAGGCAAACAGATGGGGAGGGGCACATCGGCAGTACAACTACTTATAGATAAGAAATAGATAAGAATTTGCAAAGATGGAATAGGAACCATTTCAAACCCATCAGTTGGACCAACAGGCGTTGCGATCGAAACGCTCCATTTTCAACACACCCCTGCGAGCACAATGCCAACCATAATCAAAAGAGGGGAGGGGTCAGTGCACCCCCGTAATCTTCAGCTCTTCAAAGCTCAAACCCACTGCCATCTGAGCTATCATTTGATTCCCAGGCAGCAGCAGCTGTGTCCGTAGTTTTCTTCTTTGTCTGTGATTTCTCCCATGCTTTGCGTTCTGGGCAGTCTGACTTGTAATGCCCGATCACGTCACAGAAGTAGCACTTAACTTCTGATCTAGTACGGCTCCGGCCCGGGGTGGCGGTCATCGCTACGTTTTCGTCTTCTTCTTCTTCGGCTTTTACAATCGGTGCGGCAGTCTTCTGACGGACTTCCTCATTCAGCAAGCGAGCGATAACGAGGTCGAGCGTCAAGGCGTCGGGGGACATGGAATCAAAATTGATTATGACATTGTCATAGGAAGGGGGGAGTCCCATGGTGATAGCGAGGATCTTGTCCTGATCAGTAACGGAAATACCGGCTGCATCCATCCGGAAAGCGAGGGCTTGAACAGAGCCAATCCAGGCTTGCATTGACTGCTCCGATCCCTTCTTGGCGGTGAGGAAACGCCTGCGAAGGGACAAGCTGGTTGCAAAACCGGCAGCACGGTGGACACGTTCAATTGTCTGCCAGATCTCCATGGGGTCACGGGAGCTCATATGAACAAGCTGATTATCCTCGACTCGGAGGATCATCTCGGCGCATGCCCGAGCCATGTCGTCCTCCTTTCGTGCAGCTTTCCTCTTTTGTATTTCTGCGGCGATCGCTTCTTCTGACTTCCCGGCAGTGTCAACGGTGACATCGACCACTTTCCACAGCGAGTATCTGGTGAGGGTGGCTTCCATTCGCACAGCCCACTCTGCATAGTTCGTGTCGTTGAGGCGAGCGAAATGCGCCATGTTTTCGGTGCTGGTCATCTTGGCAGGGTGGTGGAAGGGAAAGGAGGGGGGGTCTTCTTCACGTCTTCTGTGGTATTAGAGGATACCACACCTTCTTCTGCAGCGTAGCGTGCTGCGGACGTCAACGGGGAAGGGAAATTCTTGACTGCCTCTTCCGAAATAGGCAGGATCCGTTTGTGTTAGAATTCGAGCACAATGCAGGAAATCAGCCAGCAGATGGCGAGTCGAACAGCAGGACAGGGGGCAGCAAAACAAATAAATTCAGTTTGGCCTCAGTGAGCTCGTGAGGCAAACAGATAGGAAGGGGCACATCGGCAGTACAACTACTTATAGATAAGAAATAGATAAGAATTTGCAAAGATGGAATAGGAACCGTTTCAAACCCATCAGTTGGACCAATGGGCGTTGCGATCGAAACGCTCCATTTTCAATACTTGTTCCATTGTTCCCTCTTTTTGTTTTATTTTAGTTTATATGGTATTGCTTATTTAATCATAGCCTACCTTTCCTTGAACTTGGTCAATTTCCTGTTGCTACATACTGTCATGTTGTATGTTTTCTGCCTATATCCATTTGTCTTTTTTTATTTGTTGTTTGGTTTCATCTTTTCTGACCTTTGCTTTTTCAGATGCTCTTCCATGCCTCCCTTTATTTGTAAATGCTTCTTTTTGAAGAAAAAATTCATATATGTAAAAAACAGATACCTTCTTGCTTTCAGTATTTTCTTATGTATGGCCTCTCTGAACCTTTTTCTGGTTCCTATGGGCTTGCCCTTCCTGAACTTTGAGCCCATTGCACTGTACAGTCCCCTTGCAAAAGTTTTGCAATATATAAATAAATAAAAATATACTCTTGAAAGAATTCATTTTTACACCACCACAACTCTATGCTATGTAATCTAGTACTTGGTAGATCTACCTTTGGCCTCTATAACATCTTTTACCCTGTCTGGCATGCTTCCAACTAAAGTATTTATCAATTCCAAGTCCAGTTTTGCCCACTCTGCCTAAAGCATACTCTATAATTCATTCACATTCTGAGGAAGAGTTGGCCTGCTATTGATCCTATTTTTGAGCAGAATCCAAACATGTTCAATGGAATTGAGGTCTGGAGACTGTGCTGGGTGAGGGAGAATGACCATGTTCTGATTTTTTTGCCATTCTTGTAAAGCCTTGGTGCAGTGAATAGGGGCCCTATCTTCCATGACTGCTACCTGCCCTCTCTCTTCACTTAGCTCCTCATAGATATCCCAAAGAGGACCAGAAAGGATTAATCTGATATAATCTGACCCTTTTCTGGCATCCTTTGGATTCTAATAAGGGAATCAAGCCTTCCATATGCTATACACCTTCAAATCATCAAACTTTGCCTTTCTGACTTGAAAGTTGAAGTGAGACACTTCTTGTCATACTTCTCTCTAGGTCTTCTATGCATCCAAACCACTCTAGAGTTTTTTCCAATCTCTACAGATAACTCATCTGTCCAAATCATCCAGTTCTAGTCCTTACTCCTCCAACCCTGGTGTTCCTTTGCCCATACAAGCCATGCCTTCTGATGCTCAGGCTTGAGATAAGGTTTCTTGGCTGCAACATGTCCTTTCATACCAAAATGATTGCTGATAGTCCTCCTAACAGTGTTTGGATGGACAGGATCATCTTAAGAGGTGTTAATATTTTGAGTGAGCTTGGAGAGAGTTTGGTGTCTGTTTCCATCTAGAGAAACTTTAAGATGTCATATGGACTGCTCATCTAGCTTGAATGGTCTATCCAAGCATGGGGTATCATCAAAATGACCTCAGGTATCATAGTTTTTGAGAATGTAAAAAATAGTGCTGCAGTCCCTTTTAACAAAAGTGGCAATATCTTGAATTGGCATGTTTTCTTTGGATTTGTAATAGATGAGGGATCGCAGCTCTGGTGATGTGTTTTTGGTTCCAGGTGTCTTAGTCATGGTAGGTGGGGTATGGGCAGGTATAGAGAGTAATTTTTATTTATTATTTACACATGATGTTGCAAAACTTTTGCAAGTATACTATACATCTTCCTCTATGTGCTTTCTTTTTTAACATTGCCAATCTTTGTCATCATTTCTAGTGCCTTCCATGCTAAAACTTTACTCTACATTGTTTCCATATGCACTGTTTTTGTGCATATATCTGTCATTGCAACCAATACTCTTATATCCTTGTATATGCTCTTATTTTTCCCAGTTGTTGACCACCTGTTCTTGTTAGGCTAGAGGAATCTTAAAGGACTCGGGCAGACTAAGTGCGAGAGCAGTTTAAGATGATGGCAAAAGGAATATTAAGCCTAGCGCTACTGGTACATCTGGAAGTCCTTATATACACTACAGTACTCGAGCATGGACCATGGACTACGCAATGCTGCAGACTGCAGATGAGTAAGGCTGGGATGAGATGACTCAGAATGACTAGGGAAGTGAAGATGACTCGATGACTGTGTGCTGCACAGCATGATGGAGAGGAAGAGATAAGATAAGGAAAATGAATAGTCCGTAACATCACCCTCTCTTTAGATTCGTGTCCTCGCGAAAACCCTTAGTCCAGCTGTCCCCATCCATTGTTTTCCCAGGCGGTTGCCACATGTGGGGCCCACGTATGAATGAGCTCCTCATTGTAGGAGCGGATGTGATGGAGGATGGTGGCAAAGAGTTTGAATCGCCAGTTTTCGGTGCAAAGCATTTCCATCGCTTCGCAGAGCGTGATGCATTCTGCTGTTGTGGGGCCGGTCCTGTCAGGGGTTCGTCTGGTCCAGAGATGTGTGCGGATGGTCATGACATAGCGCAGATATGCGCCAAGTGTGATGGCGAGGGGGTCCATGTAGTCACTGGCATTGAGAATCCTTGCTAGATTCTCAGAGTCGTTTGGGCCGTTGGGGGTGGGCACATGGCTATTGTCGCTGCTTTCGATGCTGATGGGGGCGTTGGTGGTCATGATGTGCGATTTTTGGTCTTCTTCCCTCTTTTCATGGTCCTTTTATCTTGTTCCATAGTCTTCTTTAGGAAACGGTCTAGAGCTTGCTGCACATTTCTCAGTTCCTTCTCTTTGATCCATGTGTTCTCCTCATGTCCGTATCCTTTCCATTTGACCAGGAATAGCATTCCTCTTCCTTGCTTCTTCCTTTTTAGAATTTCTTCTATCTCGTACTCTTCTTTATCATTTATGATTTCAGGGGGTGGCAGCGATGGCCGTTCTTGTATCTTGAAATGGGGTCCTTTGTAAGGTATGAGTAGTATTTCATTGAACACGGGGTGTATCAGCTGCCATGATGCTGGGAGTTCCAGGTGGTATGCTGAGGCTCCTTTCTTTTCGATCACCTTGAACAGTCTATATCGGAGTGCCGATAACTTCTTTGATGGTTGATTGACTGTGATATTGGTGGCTTCAAGCCATACTCCATCCCCTTTCTTGTATTCACGGGCTGGCCTTCATTTCACATTATAATTGTCTTTGGCCCGTGTTTGCGCATACTGCAGCATGGCATTTGCTTCTTTCCAGATTTGGTCCATTCTTTCGACAAAGTTCTTTGCTGCAGGGTTGTTCTCTTCTGTTGTTTGTGGTTCTCCCTTCCAGGGGTGCATTCCATAGTTGAGGTAGAATGGTGTTTCCTTCATTCCATAGTGTGTTTTGTCATTATATTGGTACTCTGTGATCGCTATCCATTCTGCCCAGTCATTCTGTAGGTTGTTTGTGAAGCTCCTGAGGAAAGCTTCTGTCTCTTGATGGTATCACTCCACCTGTCCATCTGTCTGTGGGTAATAGGCCGTTGATAGGTTCTGCTTCATTCCAAGCAGTTTTAGAAGCGCTATCATGAATCGCACTGCAAATTGGAGTCCTTGGTTGCTGATGATCTTTCGTGGAATTCCATGGAGTCACCACACATTGTCTCAGTATAGTCGTGCAAGACCTTCTGCTGTGAGTTCAGTGTTTGTGGGAATTAAATGGATCATCTTGGTCAGGTGGTCTGTGACTGCAGCAATGGCATTAAAGCCATTCGAGCTGGGTAGCGGTCCTATGAGATCTACTCCGATATCTTCCCATGGTTGCTGCGGAACCTCATGCGGGTGTAGTGGTGCATGTTTCTTTTGTCAGATGATTTTGTTTTGCTGGCATGCTTCGCATCCATTGACATATTTCTTGATGTCCGTTAACATTGATGGCTACCAGTAGGTGCAGTTTATGAGTTTGTGCATGCAATATTGTCCTGGGTGCCCTCCTATGGGTGTGTCGTGGTGTTTGAACATGATATCTTCCTTCAATTTATTGTCTGGAGGAACATAGATTTTCCCTCCTGCATATATGATGTGGTCTTCTTCTGTGAACCAGTGCAGTTTTTCCTTCAGTCCTGTTGTTATGATCATTTCCCTTTGTATGCATTGTCAAATTTGTTCTATCCTTGGGGATTCAATCATCATGATCCCTTTTGTTTGTATTGTTTTGTCATTTTCTGCTCCCTCTTTCTATGGCTGTTCATCCTCGAACATCATAAATTCGAAATCTTGTTCATTATTCTCTTCCAGGTGTCAAATGAATGCAGCTTCTTTGATCATTTGTATGTCGTCTTTTTCTGTTAGGTTTTCTTCATATCCTGCCATTTGTGATAGGACATCTGCTTTTGAGTTCACTTTTCCCAGTATGTATCGTAGTTCATAGTCGTATTCTTGTAATTTCAGGTACCAGCCAATCTGTCTCGAATTGAGTCATTGTGGTTTTCAGAAGTATGATAGGTTCTTGTGATCCGTCAATATTTCGAACTTCTCTCGAGCTTCTAGGAGGTATTGTCTCCATGTCTTTAGTGCCACCATTATCGCAAGGAGTTCTTTGTCATAGATTTCGTAGTTCTGCTCTGCTGGGGTCATGCATCTTGAGATGAAGGCAATTGGGTGCCACAGTCCTTTCTGCTGTTGTGATAATACTACTCCGATGGCATATCCTGAGGCGTCCATTTCAACTTGGAATTTTCCTTCTGTTTGTGGTAGTGCTAGGATGGGTGCCGAGGTTATATGTCGAATGTTAGGCTAGACGAATCTTAAAGGACTCGGGCAGACTAAGTGCGAGAGCGGTTTAAGACGATGGCAAATGGAATATTAAACCTAGCACTACTGGCACATCTGGAAGTCCTTATGTATCTACAGTACTCGAGCACGGACCATGGGCTGCGCAATGCTGCGGACTACAGATGAGTAAGGTTGGGATAGGATGACTCGGAGTGACTAGGGAAAAGGGGATGACTCGATGACTGCACGCTGCGCAGCATGATGGGGAGGGATGCGTAGCATGATGGGAGTGGAGGAGATAGGGGAAAAGATAAGGAGAGGAAGATAAGATAAAGAAAATGAATAGTCTGTAACATCGAATTAGCACCTTGAAAGCACTTTGTTGCTTGTCTGTCCACTGGAATGTTTTGTTTCCAGTCAACTCCATTAAAGGTTTAGCGACTTTTGCATATCCTTTGATGAATCGTCGGTAAAAGTTTGTGAATCCTAGGAACTTTTGTAGTTCTTTCTTCGTTTTCGGAGTTGGCCAGGATTGTACGGCTGTAATCTTCTCCGGTTCCATTTCCACTTTCCCTTCTCTTATGACATACCCTAGTACTGGGACTTTTGATGATTCCCAGACACATTTCGGTCCTTTGATGAACAGGTTGTTTTTGTTCAGTATCTCCATGACTTCTACTGTGTTCTTTTGGAGTTCCTCTCATGTTCGTCCGATGATTATGATGTCATCCATATAGATTATGCATGCTCTCCTTTGTATTTGGTCTTGAAAGAGGCTTGCCATCATTCAGCTAAAAGTGCCTGGTGCATTGCACTGTCCAAAGTACATGACTGTCAGTTCGAAGAGTCCTCTTGCTGTTAGGAAGGCTGCTTTCCATTCGTCTCCTTTTCGAATGTATACGTTATTGTATCCCCAGAGAATGTCGATCTTGTTAAAGTACTTTGCTCCTTGTAGTATGTCGAGGAGCTCCCTGATGCATGGTAGTGGGAACTTGTCCTTGACCATATATTTGTTTATTTTCCGATAGTCTTGGATGAGTCATTTGCTGCCATCCTTCTTATTGCGAAAGAAACAGGGTGCTGCATAAGGTGATTTTGAGGGGCATATCTTTCCTGTTCTTAGTCTTTCTTCGACAAAGGCATCTAGTTCTTCTAGCTCTTTCTGTGTCATCGGATAGACCTTGCTCGGTATCGTCTTGGGTGCATCTTTTGTTAGGTTTATTTCATAGTCCCATTCCTTGTGGTCTGGTAATCAATCGAAGTTCTTCTCTTTGAAGAGGTGTTTGAATCTCATCAGATATGAAGGTATCTGAGTTCCCGTCCTGTTATTGGCTGTGGTCTTTGCTGGTTCAGCCATTTTCTGTATTTTGATCATCTGGTAGTTTATCTTGCATGTTTTGGGGCATCTGTTAAAGACAATCTCTCCTGTCCTCCATTTGATCATTGGGTTGTGATAGACAAGCCAGTCATGTCCCAGTAACATGTCAGTCTTTCTGATGTCGAGTACAATGGCTTCCATATGCTCTTTGTGTCCTTTAATGTCGATGTCGACTTCCACTACTTGATCTGCTGTTTTCTGGTGGTTGGGTGATCCATCTGCATTTATGATTGGAATCTTCTTGATTTGTCGTGTCTTCAATCCCGTTTTTGCTATTATGATGGTATTGATGCAGGTCCTGTCTGCTCCGCTATCGACTTCTGGTGTTATTGTTGCTATTCTCTTTCGCATTTGTATCTTCACTGGTACTGCAAGTTCTTTCCTTTTGGGTGGTTTGTCACCTCGGATGGTTTTTCTTGGTGCTTCAGATCGCTTTGCAGGAATGGTGTATTTCAGAGTATGGGATGATCTACATCTGGTATCGAAGTGAGTCTGTTTCAGCTGTATGGGTCGCAATTTAGCACCTTTTAATTGGACCCTTCGACAAAACCCTCTTTGTCAGAGCTTTCTTTGTCCTTGTCTTCTTCATCTTCTTCTCCTTCTTCTTTCACTTCTCTGACTCGGGACTTTCCCTTCTTCTTCTTTCTGCAGTTTCGTGCATAATGTCCTTTCAAGCCACAATTGTAGCATGTGACATTTGCTGCTCCTTTTCATGGCTCTGAACAGTTTCATGAAAGATGTCCTGGTTTATTGCAGTTGAAGCAGTTGTTGCTTCGTACTTTGTCAACTTCCATGGCCTGTCCTGTTGCTCCACTGGGGTTTCCTGGTTTGCATTGGTTATTTGCAAATTCTCCCCTCATTACATTCCTATATTCGTTGATGTTTCGTCCAATCGCTCGAACTGTCTTGATATATTCATCTCCATCTGTTGGAAGTTCGGAGATCGAGTGTACAGCTTCTGCTGTTCTCCGGTTTAGGCTCTTCTCAAGTAAGAAACGAGGAGCTGTTTCTGTCATTCCTGCTTTTCCTGCGAGGTCTACAAATTCATCTAGGAATTCATTAATGTGTTGGTTTCCCTGTCTGATGTTGAATAATTTGCTTTCTGCTTGTGACAGTGACATGACATTGCTGAATTGTGTCTGTATTTTGGTTACGAAATTGGCCCATGTGCTTTGATTAGTCATGGTGTCAATTTTCTTTGATGCCCAGTGGGCTCCTGGTCTGTCAGTTATTCTGGATAGTACTGCTCCGATCTTCTATATGTTGGTGAGGTCTCCATGTGTGGTTATGTAGAGTTTCATCTTCCTCCACCAAATGTCGAAGGCTGTTCGATCCCCTGTGAAGGATTTTGGATCTGCAATAATTCCTCTGTATTCTGTCGCTATTGTCTGCAGAATTTATTCGTTGCTGTCTTGGTCTTGGCTTTCCTGTTCTTGGGCCTGTTGTGCTTGGGTCTGCTGCTCTTGAATTTGCTTTTGTCTTTGTTCTTCTCTTTGCTCTTTCCAGTAGTCTAGGTCAATTCCTGCAATTCTACAGGCTTGTTCGAATTCAGTCCACTCTGCAACGGTTGGTCCGTCTGTCTTTGGTAGTCTCTTTCACTCCCTCCACCAATAGTATTCATTCCAGTTGTTGTCGCTTACTTTTGCCATGGTAGTGTGATTTCCTTCTTATGCTGTACTTCGGCGAGTTGGTCTTCTGAAGGGGTTTGGTAGCTTCATTCCTATGTGCCCCTGACTTTGGTGTCATTCTCGTTGGTTCTGTCATATGCTTTGTGCATCATGTCCTCTCTGTATTAGTATGTCCTCTTCTTGTACTTGGTGATTGTAGTTTTCAATCTGCTGTTGTCTGAAGTTTCGGGCTTGCGTTCGTTCCTCTCTTGTTTTCTTGCAGATCAGTTCGTCCTCTTCTTCGGCAGGAAGATTCTGGTCTGACCACAGCTCTTCTAGGCTTATCCCATATTCTCCTTCTAGTAAGAGTTCTGCAATGAGCTGTGCTGCTCCGTCACTGAAGTTCTCAGTGGGCTTGTCTGCAGTGGTAAAGGCAAACTCTCTCAGAAATGCCTGTTCTTCTTCATTGCTACTTGGTGTAGGCATATGTTCCTTCTTTCAATTGTGTGTATTGCTAGTGTCTCTGCGGTTGGTGTGGACTGTCTCTGCAAATGGTGTGGACTGCAATGTGTGATCTACTTCTCTGAACCAGGTGTTCTTGTTGCTCGTGCTAGTGCTCACTGGGTCGGCGACTGCTTGTCATCGAATGTTGATTAGGTCTTTGATAAAGTGTGACATGGTGTGTGTGAGTCTGAGCAAGTCTTGACAAGGCTTAATATCTTGTTAGGCTAGATGAATCTTAAAGGACTTGGGCAGACTAAGTGCGAGAGTGGTTTAAGACGATGGCAAAAGGAATATTAAGCCTAGCACTACTGGTACATCTGGAAGTCCTTATATACATTACAGTACTCAAGCACGGACCATGGACTGCGCAATGCTGTGGACTGTAGATGAGTAAGACTGGGATGAGATGACTCAGAATGACTAGGGAAGTAAAGATGACTCAATGACTGCGCGCTGCGCAGTGTGATGGGGAGAAAGAGATAAGGGAAGGGAAATAAGATAAGAAAATGAATAGTCCTTTGCGCAACGTCTGTAACATCATCAACTTCAAGACAGCTGGCATAATGGCTATTGCTGAAGCCAAAGAGCAGGACCAAATTGCCATAGGCAAGAAGGTCCACATCTGGGCTTCTAAGAAGTCTAGAGCTTGAACTCATAATTCCAAAAGAGGAAAGAGAGTGCCTTGCCATGTACATGACTATAAATAGCTACAGAGCATGGACTCTCTGGGATTCAGAGAGTACAACCTCTGTGTTGATTCCTATATTCACAGAACTCAGCAAGATCCAGACAGACACTCTAATAGACCCTGTCATACTGCAACTAGAAACTATCAGCAGTTGCTCCATAGTCAAATACAGTGCTGATATTTATATAGGAGTAGGAAACTCTACAGCCCTCTCATACATTGACATAGCAAATTTAAATTACTATGGTCTGATAATTGGCACACCCTTTATGTACTGAAATAAAGTAATTCTTGACTTTCCTAGCAGAGAAGTTGAGATCAATGGCACATGCATACCTGCAATATGCATAACTCTTGATGAACAAGCTGGACATGTTCATTGATACTAAACAATTGAGAAGCCTAAGCAAATGGTCTATTGAAAACATGGATTCTAGGACTATATAATGAAGGAGTCATCAAATAATGACTCTAACAATAAGTTGCCAAGGCCTCATATTCATAAGGCCTCAGTTGAATAGATTGTTGATGAGAATGACTTGAAGCAGTGCAAAATACCGCCTCATGATCATGAGGCAATACTCATGAATAAAGAGGAGTTTCAGAAAATCTGAAATCCTTGCAAAACTGAAATATCACATAAAAGTATGGTACCAAAAACCAAGGCCACTAAGGATACTACCAAAGCACCCTTGAATAATGAGGTGATCCTTTCAAGAATATTGAAGAATCATCCAATTGCTCTACTGATTATAGAACACTTCTATGACTCTCACATGCCCAAAGAATAGAATACTATAATAGTGGCACTTCAAGATAATTATATGTGCCATTCATTTTGAAGGAACTGAAACATATTGAAACCCATTAGCAGACAAGGTGTCAGCACCTCAAGAGTTCATCAAAAGGTTCTATCCTAACTCAAACCAGAGAGAATACTTAAAGAGGACTATAATAGCCTTTGGAGATAAAGACAACTTGGAACACCATCTTTAAGAACTAAATAAACAATTCAAAACTCTGAATTATTCAAATGCTGATAAGCAGACTGACAAGAGACTATTCTATGAAGACATTCCTTGATTGCATAAGAAATAGTAAGAATGATACAAAAATATCATTCAAGGCCTTAAAAAAGGCCTCTCTCCATTCTGAGAAGTTAATTATGAGATTAACCTCATTGACAAAGAGAAACAGTACAAGTACTATGTGTCCAGATGTCCAAACTTGCTCAAAGCCAAGTTCTATAATAAACTAAATGATTATGTTGAACAGGGGCACTGGGAAGCCAGGAGCATTCCTCAGACCATTCTCATGCTTTGCATTCTGAAAAAAGACTATTACTTATAGATGGTTGTCAATGCAAGGCAACGAAATAAGAACACTATAAAGGATGTTATGCCTTTACTAGACCAGGACATTATCAGAGAAGATATCATCTGAAAGCATGCCTGGAAGGCGTACAACGCTACTCAGAGGGAACTGGGAGAGAACAGTTGAAACAGATAGATTAGTTTCCTCCAAATATAGGTATATGGTATATATAGTAAGTATGAGTAAGCAGCATGTGAGTAATGTGGTCACATGTAAGATCATATGGTGACTTTGATGTAAGCCATACCAGGCTTACACCCTCTCCAGCCATGAAAGAAAAGAATGCACAAGTGCATCAAAAACTCCAATGACATGTCAGAGAAAAGCTACTGGTGGGACTTTGTAAGAGAAGTGTCAGAGTTGTCCAGTTTGCCATCCTTTATTGTTCTTCTTCTTCTTGGAATGTCTTCCTCATCGCCTTCATCATCATCCACATTTCCTTGTCTCAGTATGTGTTCATCATCACTCTCAGTCTTGCCATCAGCCTTCTTTTTCAGCCACTCATCCAATGCCTCACATGTTACAGACTATTCATTTTTCTTATCTTATCTTCCCTTCCCTTATCTCTTCCTCCCCCATCATGCTGTGCATCCCTCCCCATCATGCTGCACAGCACGCAGTCATCAAGTCATCCTCACTTCCTAGTCATCCTGAGTCATCTCGTACCAGCCTTACTCATCCGCAGTCTGCAGCATTGCACAGTCCATGGTCCGTGCTCGAGTACTGTAGTATACATAAGGACTTCCAGATATACCAGTAGCGCTAGGTTTAATATTCCTTTTGCCATCGTCTTAAACCGCTCTCGCACTTAGTCTGCCTGAGTCCTTTAAGATTCGTCTAGCCTAACAAGATATTAAACCTTGTCGAGACTTGCTCAGACTCACATACACCACGTCGCGCTTTATCAAAGACCTAATCAACATTCAATGACAAGCGGTCGCCGACCCAGTGAGCACTAGCACGAGCAACGAGAACACCTGGTTCAGAGAAGTAGATCACACATTGCAGTCCACGCCATTCACAGAGACAGTCCACGCCAACTGCAGAGACACTAGCAATTCAAACAATCGAAAAAGGGAATGCACGCCTACACCAAGTAATAACAAAGAAGAACAGGCACTTTTGAGAGAATTTGCCTTCACCATCACAGACGAGCCCACTGAAAATTTCAGTAACGAAACAGCACAGCTCATTGCAGAACTCTTACTAGAGGGAGAATACGGGATAAGCCTAGAAGAGCTGTGGTCAGACCAGAATCTTCCTGCCGAAGAAGAGGACGAACCAATCCGCAAGAGAACAAGAGAGGAATGAACGCAAGCCCAAAGCTTCAGACAACAGCAGATTGCGAACTACAATTGCTGAGTACAAGAAGAGGATATGCTAATACAGAAGGGACATGATGCACAAAGCATACGACAGAACCAACGAGAGCGACACCAAAGCCAGGGGCACATAGGAATGAAATTGCTAAACCCCTTCAGAAGACCGACCCGCCGAAGTACAGTATAAAGAAAATCGCACCACCATGGTGAAAGTAAGCAACAATGACTGGAATGAATACTATCAGTGGAGGGAGTGAAAGAGACTACCCAAGACAGACGGACCAACTGCCGCAGAGTGGAACGAATTCGAACAAGCCTGTAGAATCGCAGGAATTGACCTAGACTATTGGAAAGAGCAAAGAGAAGAGCAAAGACAAAAGCAGATTCAAGAACAGCAGACCCAAGCACAACAGGCCCAAGAACAGGAAAGCCAAGACCAAGACAGCGATGAAGAAATCCCACAGACAATGGCGACAGAATACAAAGGAATTATTGCGGACCTGAAGTCCTTCACAGGAGATCAAACAGCTTTCGACATCTGGTGGAGGAAGATGAAACTCTACATCACCGCACATGGAGACCTCACCGATATGCAGAAGATTGGGGCAGTACTATCCAGAATGACCAACGGACCAGGAGCCCACTGGCCGTCAAAGAAAATCGACACCATGACCAATCAAAGCACATGGGCTGATTTCATAACCGAAATACAGATACGATTCAGCAATGTCATGTCACCGTCGCAAGCAGGAAGCAAACTATTCAACATCAGACAGGGAAACTGACCCATCGACAAATTCCTAGATGAATTTGTAGACCTCGCAGGAAAAGCAGGAATGACAGGAACAGCTCCTCTTTTTCTACGTGAGAAGAGCCTGAACCGGAGGACAGCAGAAGCCGTACACTCGATCTCTGAACTTCCAACAGATGGAGATGAATACATCAAGACAGTTCGAGCGATTGGATGAAACATCAACAAACATAGGAATGTAATGAGGGGGGAATTTGCAAACAACCAATGCAAGCCAGGAAACCCAAGCTGAGGAGCAGGACAGGCCATGGAAGTCGACAAAGTACGAAGCAACAACTGCTTCAACTGCAATAAACCAGGACACCTCTCACGAAACTGTCCGGAGCCACAAAAAGGAGCAACAAATGTCACATGTTACAATTGTGGCCTGAAAGGACATTATGCACAAAACTGCAAGAAGAAGAAGAAGGGAAAGTCCCGAGTCAGAGAAGTGAAGGAAGAAGGAGAAGAAGACGAAGAAGACAAGGACAAAGAAAGCTCTGACAAAGAGGGTTTTGTCGAAGGGTCCGATTAAGAGGTGCTAAATTGCGACCCATACAGCTGAAACAGACTCGCTTCGATACCAGATGTAGATCATCCCATACTCTGAAATACACCATTCCTGCAAAGCGATCTGAAGCACCAAGAAAAACCATCCGAGGTGACAAACCACCCAGAAGAAAGGAACTCGCAGTACCAGCAAAAATACGAATGCGAAAGGGGATAGCAACGATAACACCAGAAGTCGATAGCGGAGCAGACAGGACCTGCATCAACACCACCATAGTAGCAAAAATGGGATTGAAGACACGACGAATCAAGAAGATTCCAATCATAAATGCAGACGGATCACCCAACCGCCAGAAAACAGCAGACCGAGTAGTAGAAGTCGACATTGACATTAAAGGACACAAAGAGCATATGGAAGCCATTGTACTCGACATTGGAAAGACCGACATGCTACTGGGACATGACTGGCTTGTCTATCACAACCCAATGATCAAATGGAGGACAGGAGAGATTGTCTTTAATGGATGCCCCAAAACATGCAAGATAAACCACCAGACAATCAAAATACAGAAAGTGGCTGAACCAGCGAAGACCACAGCCAATGACAGGATGGGAACTCAGATACCTTCATATCTGATGAGATTCAAACACCTCTTTAAGGAGAAGAACTTCGATCGGCTACCAGACTACAAGGAGTGGGACCATGAAATAAACTTAACAAAAGATGCATCCAAGACGATACCGAGCAAGGTCTACCCGATGACGCAGAAACAACTAGCAGAACTAGATGCCTTTGTTGAAGAAGGACTAAGAACAGGAAAGATACACCCCTCAAAATCACCTTACGCAGCACCCTGTTTCTTTCGCAATAAGAAGGATGGTAGCAAACGACTCATCCAAGATTACCGAGAAATAAACAAATATACGGTCAAGGACAAGTTCCCACTACCACGCATCAGTGAACTCCTTGACGTGCTACAAGGAGCGAAGTACTTTAACAAGATTGACATTATCTGGGGATACAACAACGTTCGCATTTGAAAAGGAGATGAATGGAAAGCAGCCTTCCTAACAGCAAGAGGGCTCTTCGAACCAATGGTCATGTACTTTGGACAGTGCAATGCACCAGGCACTTTCAGCTGAATGATGGCAAGCCTCTTCCAAGACCAAATATGAAGAAGAGTATGCATAATCTATATGGACGACATTATAATCATCGGACGAACATGAGAGGAACTCCAAAAGAACACAGTAGAAGTCATGGAGATACTGAACAAAAACGACCTGTTCATCAAAGGACCGAAATGTGTCTGGGAATCATCAAAAGTCCCAGTACTAGGGTATGTCATAGGAGAAGGGAAAGTGGAAATGGAACCGGAGAAGATTACAGCCGTACAATCCTGGCCAACCCCGAAAACGAAGAAAGAACTACAAAAGTTCCTAGGATTCACAAACTTTTACCGACGATTCATCAAAGGATATGCAAAAGTCGCTAAACCTTTAATGGAGTTGACTGGAAATAAAACATTCCAGTGGACAGACAAGCAACAAAGTGCTTTCAAGGTGCTAATCCAACATATAACCTCAGCACCCATCCTAGCACTACCACAAACAGAGGGAAAATTCCGAGTTGAAATGGATGCCTCAGGATATGCCATCGGAGCAGTATTATCACAGCAGCAGAAAGGACTGTGGCACCCGATCGCCTTCATCTCAAGATGCATAACCCCAGCAGAGCAGAACTATGAAATCTACAACAAAGAACTCCTTGCGATAATGGTGGCACTGAAGACATGGAGACAATACCTTCTAGAAGCTCGAGAGAAGTTCGAAATATTGACAGATCACAAGAACCTATCATATTTCCGAAAACCACAATGACTCAATTCGAGACAGACTGGCTGGTACCTGAAACTACAAGAATATGACTACGAACTACGACACGTGCCAGGAAAAGCGAACGGAAAAGCAGATGTCCTATCACGAATGGCGGGATATGAAGAAAACCTAGCAGAGAAAGACGACATACAAATGATCAAAGAAGCTGCATTCATCCGACACCTGGAAGAGAATAATGAACAAGACTTCGAATTTATGATGTTCGAGGATGAACACCCATAGAAAGAGGAAGCAGAAAATGACAAAACAATACAAACAAGAGGGATCATGATGATTGAATCCCCAAGGATAGAACAAATTTGACAATGCACACAAAGGGAAATGATCATAACAACAGGACTGAAGGAAAAACCACACTGGTTCACAGAAGAAGACCACATTGTATACGCAGGAGGGAAAATCTATGTTCCCCCAGACAACAGATTGAAGGAAGATATTATGTTCGAACACCACAACATGGCCATTGGAGGGCACCCAGGACAATATTGCATGCACAAACTCATAAACTGCACCTACTGGTGGCCATCAATGTTAACGGACATCAAGAAATATGTCAATGGATGCGAAGCATGCCAGCGAAACAAAATCATCTGACAAAAGAAACATGCACCACTACACCCGCATGAGGTTCCGCAGCAACCATGGGAAGATATCGGAGTAGATCTCATAGGACTGCTACCCAGCTCGAATGGCTTTAATGCCATTGCTGCAGTCACAGACCGCCTGACCAAGATGATCCATTTAATTCCCACAAACACTGAACTCACAGCAGAAGGTCTCGCATGACTATACCGAGACAATGTATGGAGACTCCATGGAATCCCACGAAAGATCATCAGCAACCGAGGACCCCAATTCACAGCACGATTCATGACAGTGCTTCTAAAACTGCTTGGAACGAAGCAAAACCTATCAACGGCCTATCACCCACAAACAGATGGACAGGCGGAATGATCCCATCAAGAGACGGAAGCTTTCCTTAGAAACTTCACAAACAACCTGCAGAACGACTGGGCAGAATGGATAGCGATTGCAGAGTATCAATACAATGACAAAACACACCAGGGAACGAAGGAGACACCATTCTACCTCAACTACGGAATGCACCCCTGGAAGGGAGAGCCACAGACAACAGAAGGGAATAACCCCGCGGCAAAGAACTTTGTCGAGAGAATGGACCAAGTCCGGAAAGAAGCAAATGCTGCACTGCAGTATGCGCAGACATGGGCCAAAGACAATTATGACGCGAGACGAAGACCAGCCCATGAATACAAGAAAGGGGACGGAGTATGGCTTGAAGCCACCAATATCACAGTCAATCAACCATCAAAGAAGTTATTGGCACTCCGATATGGACCATTCAAGGTGATCGAAAAGAAAGGAGCCTCAGCATACCGCCTGGAACTCCCAGCATCATGGCAGCTGATACACCCTGTATTCAATGAAACACTACTCACACCCTACAAAGGACCCCATTTCAAGATACAAGAACGGCCATCGCTGCCACCTCCTGAAATCATAAATGATGAAGAAGAGTACGAGATAGAAGAAATTCTAAAAAGAAAGAAACAAGGAAGGGGAACACTATTCCTGGTCAAATGGAAAGGATACGGACATGAGGAAAACACATGGATCAAAGAGAAGGAACTGGAGAATGCGCAGCAAGCTCTAGACCGTTTCCTGAAGAAGACTACAGAACCAGATAAAAGGACCACAAAAAGAGGGAAGAAGACCAAAAATTGTACATCATGACCACCAATGCCCCCATCAGCATCGAAAGCAGCAATGACAGCCATGCACCCACCCCCAATCACCCGAATGACTCCGAGAATCTGGCAAAGATCCTCGATGCCAGAGACTACATGGACCCTCTCGCCATCACCCTCGGCGCATACCTGCGCTATGTCATGACCATCCATATGCATCTTTGGACCGGATGGACCCCCGATGGGACTGCCCCCACAACAGCAGAATGCATCGCACTTCGCGAGGCAATGGAGATGCTTCGCACTGAAAACTGGCAGCTCAAACTCCTCGCCACCACCCTCCATCACATCCGCTCCTACAATGAGGAGCTCATTCATACGTGGGCCCCACATGTGACAACTGCCTGGGAAAACAATGGGTGGGGACAGCTGGACTAAGGGTTTGGTGAAGACGCGAATCTAAAGAGAGGGTGATGTTACGGACTATTCATTTTTCTTATCTTATCTTCCCTTCCCTTATCTCTTCCTCTCCCATCATGCTGCACATCCCTCCCCATCATGCTGCACAGCATGCAGTCATCGAGTCATCCTCACTTCCTAGTCATCCTGAGTCATCTTATACCAGCCTTACTCATCCGCAGTCCGCAGCATTGCACAGTCCATGGTCCGTGCTCGAGTACTGTAGTATACATAAGGACTTCCAGATGTATCAGTAGCGCTAGGTTTAATATTCCTTTTGCCATCATCTTAAACCGCTCTCGCACTTAGTCTGCCCAAGTCCTTTAAGATTCGTCTAGCCTAACATCACACTTGTCCATCTCTCTCCTGGCAACCAGGTGTCATCACCTGGTCTGTATCCCTTCCACCTCACCAGAAATTGCCTGCCCTGCCCCTTTTTCCTCTCGTTTATAATGCATTCCACCAACCATTCTCCTGTCCTTCTGTGGTTACCACTGGCCTAGGTCTCTCAAGTTTACATAAAGGAAAGGTGACATTATCATTGTTCAAGTAAGGTCAGATTTCAGAGACATGGAATGTCAGGAAGATGTTGGAAGAGTTTGGCAAGTCAAGCATGTATGTCAATTTCTCTGGCCAAGCCTCGATAACTGTATATGGCCCATTGAACCTGGGCATGAATTTCACCATGCATTTTTCTCCTTTTGCTTGATATTCCCTATGGCGATGTTGAGTAGATAGCATTACATGATCCTCTACCTTATAAGTTTGCTCCTTTCCATGAGGCACTCAAGCAGCAATCTGGTTTATTTTGGCAGTGAGTAACTGGTCCTGCATATCCATTGTGAGCAGTTCCATCCTAAACAAGAAATGGCAAGCATCTTCTTCATTCACTACCTCAGGAACCACTCCAGTAGATGGGATGAGTGTGGGTATGACTCAAGGTGACCAGCCAATGTACAATTGAAAGGGGGAGAGTCCTGTTGACTGATTGACTGTATTCATCATCTGGAAACACATCTGTGGCAGTGCTGCCACCCAATCCATCTGGTCATGATCCATATAAAAATGGAGGATTTGGTTGACCGTCTTGTTGGTGCATTCGCTGGCACTGTCCATCTGGGGATGATGTGATGATGACATCTTCAATTGTACACCTGTCAAGCGAGTTAGCGAGCACTAAAAGCCAGATGTGAATAATTTGTCACAGTCTGATACAATATTACTTGGTAAACCATTGTTGCAGTACCAATGATCGAAGAACAGAGAGGCAAACTGCAGTACACTCAAATCCATTTTGCAAGGGACCAAATGGATATCTGCACCTAAACAATCTGTCATAGTTAGAATACTATTGAAACTGCTACGCAAAACCAATTCTGCATGCAGGTCACTCTAACTATCTCGGAGAGTAAGAGGCGGGGAGAAGAATGCTACTATTTAGCCAGCTCGAAGCTGAGTTCTACTACATACATTCCGGCTATTTATATACTACAATCCTCGAGCACGGACCACGACATACATGTGCTATCTTCATGTTATGTAGAATCCTTTGCCCTATTCCGTCGTCTGAACTAAAGTATGACTGTGCTCCTCATGTTATCCTGCAGGTATTGTGTCGCATTCGTGTCATGTGTTCATCAGGTGATTATTGAGTCACGTGTCTGTCGTCAAGATAACGGTTGGTCTTGAAATCGTAACATTACCTCCCCCTTAGGGATTGCGTTCTCACAATCATGTTCTTCTTCATTATCATCGTCCTAGTCTTCCTGGCACTCGCCCTTTCCTACGACTGCCTGGTTCCGATGCTCCTGCCACGCCTGCCATGCTGCCTCAAGTCGATCTTCGACTTCCTTCGGGTCCAACATCCATCCAGTAAGGGTCCGCTTTTTTGGCTCTGCTTTCATTTGCTGATTTCGCAGACAGACCCAGATTTCATTAGCCGTGTGGTCGAAGAGGACCTTCAGTGCTTGGGTTTGATGGAAGCAGGTACGTACAACCTTCTTTGGCAGGGTGCGGGGTGGTAACTGACGTTGCCCTCATTCCAGGAATGGCGCCTCTGGATTCTCGCGATGAAATTTCACGACCGCGTCCGGCGCATCTTCGATAATATTTTCTGCTGGTTCCCATGTAGCATCCTCTATTGGGTAGCCTTTCCAATGTACTTTGTATTGTAATTTTCCTCTGTTCCATTGGGAATTGGCTACTATTTCTACTTCGTACTGCTCCTCTCCCTCCACAACAATGGGGGGAGGTCGTTTAAGAATCGTTACCGCTTTCTGTTGCGGGAACGCTGGTGCCGTGTACGGGGTGAGCTCAGATTCATTTCAGACAGGGTGGATCCTCCAATGTTCCGGTAGGTCGAGTTTGTAAGCTGATTCTCCTATTCGCCTTTTGATTTTGAAGGGACCGAACCGTTTGTCATTTAGTTTATCAGTCAGCCGGTCGGTGGTAATGTTGGTTCCTTCCAGCCAGACCTGATCACCCTCGTGATACTCTCGAGTGGGCTTCTGTTTTCGGTCATGGGTCCATTTCATCGTCTCGGCGGCTTTTGTCAAAGAAGCCTCAGCCTTGGTCCGAATCTCTTTCATCATGTCTGCGAATTCCTCTGCAGTTTGCGACTTGACATCATGTTTCGGGGGTTCCTTTCCGGTATGCGGGTGTCGTCCATGGTTTAGATAGAACAGGGAGTATCCTGTCGCAGAGTGAACTCGATTATTATAAGAGAATTCGGCCATGGGTAACCAGTCTGCCCAGTCTGTTTGCCGATGATTCACGAAGAGTTTCAGGTATTGCTCGAGTTCCTGATTAACCCTTTCCGTTTGTCCATCGGTTTGTGGATGGTATGGCGTCAAAGGGGCTCCTTTGATTCCCAAAAGTGTGTAGAGGTCCTTCATAAAGTTCGAGATGAACTGTGGTCCTCTGTCGCTAATGACTTTCTTGGGGAGTCCATAATTCGAGAATATGGTGTCGTGTAGTTTACAAGCGACTCCTTCCGCCGTGATTTCCATGTTGACCAGTATAAACTTGGCTCCTTTGGTGAATCGATCTACCGTTACCATTACACCGTCGAATCCCTGAGATGTGGGAAGTGGTCCGATAAGATCTATCGAGATAATTTCCCATGGTTCCTTTGGTACTTCATTTGGGTGAAGCAGAGCATGCTTCCAATCTCTGATAATCTTCGTTCGCTGGCATTTGTCGCATCCTTTGACGTATGCCTTGATGTCGTTCATCATTTTGGGCCACCAGAAGTTACGCGTGATTAGTTCGTGTGTCTTCGTCTGTCCTGGGTGTCCCAAGATTTGATCAGAGTGGTGGATTTCGATGATCCATTCCCTTATTTTTTGGCTTTTGGGAACGTAGTACCGTTTTAGCCATGTGACGATTTGGTCATTTTCTTTCCAGCCGTGTTCGCCTGCATCAAGACGCTTTTGAACTTCAGGTTCTCTTTGTTTCCAAGCCCGTTTTATTTGGTTCAGCATGTCCTGAAACTCTGGTATTGGTGTGACTTTTGCCATAAAAAGTCGGCGAAAATTTTCCGGCTTTAGGAGTATGATGTTTTCATTATCGTTCTCCCCCTTCTCATGGTCTGGTCGTCTCGACAGACTGTCTGCCTTTGTCATCGATTTTCCAGGTTTGTGCTCTAGGATAAAGTCATAGTCCTGAAGCTCCGAGATCCAGCGGGCTTGCCGGCGATTTAGCTTCTGAGGCTTTCGGAAATATTCGAGATTCTTATGATCTGTCCAAATCTCGAATTTTTGCTTAGTGCTGCAGAGATATTGGCGCCATTCCTCGAGTCCCGTCATGATCGCGAGCATCTCTTTATTGTAGATCTCGTAGTTTCGTTCTGTCGGGTTCAATGACTTAGACATGAACGCGACCGGTCTCCAGGTACCGTTGGATTGTTCCTGTGAAAGGACGCCTCCTATTGCGTAATTCGAAGCATCGACTTCCATTCAGAATTTTCCATCATCTCGGGGCATTGCAATGATCGGTGCTGAACAGATCCGATTTTTCAGTCCATTGAATGCGTCATCTTGGGCTCTTTCCCATGTCCAGTTGGCTTTTCTGGTTAATTCTGTCAAGGGTTTCGCAATCTTCGCGAATCCTTCGATGAAGCGCTGGTAGAAGTTACAGAAGCCTAAGAACTGTTGGACGTCTCGTTTGCATGTGGGTTTTGG
Organism: Macrocybe indica; assembly: GCA_030407095.1. NCBI lineage: Eukaryota > Fungi > Basidiomycota > Agaricomycetes > Agaricales > Callistosporiaceae > Macrocybe > Macrocybe indica. The sequence continues at coordinate 193,405 of JARFTL010000013.1, forward strand.
CCAGTCTTTAATGCCTTTGACTTTTACAGGATCCATTTTGATGCTGTTTTCTGAGACGATCATTCCAAGGTATTCTACTTTCAGCTGATGAAATGAACATTTCTCAGGTTTCAGGTAAAGCTTGTTGTGCTTTAGCTTTTCCAGTACACATTGGACCAGTTGTCTATGTTTATCCAGGTCTTTGTTGAAGATAAGGATGTCATCCATATAGATTATTATGTGTCCCTGATCGATCTCGTCCTTGAAGATCATGTTCATCATCGTTTGGAAAGTAGCTGGTGAATTCGTGAGTCCGAAGAACATGACTAGGGGTTCAAACATTCCCCGGTTTGTCCAGAATGCGGCCTTCCATTCATCGCCTTCTTTTATGCGGACGTTGTTGTATCCCTATCGGATATCGAGCTTCGTAAAGAACTTTGCCCCCTTTAATTTGTCGATCAGTTCCTGGATCAGGGGCAGTGGGTACTTGTTCTTTATCGTTACATCATTCAGTTTCCGATAGTCCTGTACAGGTCATAGGGATCCGTCCTTCTTTTTCACGAAGAAGAAGGGTGAGGCCATTGGCGACTTCGACGGTCTGATTCGTCCAGTATTCAGATTTTCATCCAGAAAGGCGTCCAGCTGTTTCTGTTCATCCAGCGTCAGAGGGTAGACCTTGCAATCCTGGAGTTTAGCTCCTGGGATAAGTTCGATTGCATGGTCCCAAGGTCGTCACGGTGGTAATTCATCAAACGACTCTTTTCTGAATACTGAATCCTTGAAACAGTGGTATTCTTCTGGTATGATTTCCTCAAAGGTTTTTGCCTTCGCCATCTTTGTCGTCACCTCAGCTAATTTGGAAGCTGTTGTCTGGAAAGCCCTTAGATGGAACTCTCGGTTCATGTCGATCATCAAGAGTTTTTCTCCATTTTCAAAATCAACCTCATTGGTCTCGGTAGAGGTGTCATTGTCTTTGGGGTTTCCTGTTTGGACAATTCGCTGACACTCTTCAGGGCATCAGTCGAATGTGATTTTTTCTGTTCTCCAGTCAATTCGAGGGTTGTGACGTTTAACCCATTTGTAACCGATAAAAACCTGGCCCTTTCCGAGTTCAGTGACTGAGAAGACCATTCGTTCGACGTGATCTTGGACGCGGACTCTTAATTCAATATATTCGCATATATCACCTGCTCTGTTACGGGTTCCATCTGCATTATGAACTGGGATGGGAATAGGATATCGTTTCATATTGATTTCCTTTTCCTTAATGAACTTCTGGTCTATGCAAGATTCAGTGCATCCTGTGTCAAGCAGAGCCTTTACGCTGTGTGTTTGTCCGGTGTCCAAAGTTGTAATTGTCAAGGGTACATCCATCTGGTTTCCGTTTCTGCCTCTGACAAATCATGGTTTTTGTCTGAGGTCGTACAGCGTATGGAGAGCGTCATGGTCATTCATTTGATTGATCTCACAGAGTCTTTCCAAAGAGATGTCCTTTTGTCATGATTGGTCCGTCCATGTCTTAAGGATCGAGTATGCCTTAGACTCGTCCTGCCGATAGATCTGTTGTGCCACCCAGGGTAGGGTATATCCTTTTACGAGACCGAACTCTCGTGCACCTTCTCATTCGAAATATTCTTTAAGGTCGGGAATGTTCCTTATATTAATATTCGACGATACATAGTCAGCCGGCGAAGCGGTGCTTCTTCCCAGCTTTACTGAAAACCCTGGTTGACTTCTTCGATGTGGGCGGCAGCAGGTTCATCCTTAGCCTCCACGTTCCTGGTGACATATTTCGGCTGGGTATTCGTTGGACAGTTACGTCCGAGGTGTCCCTTTTCACCGCACCGGAAGCAGCGGCCTTCGTGTCTCATCCGGTCGACATCCATGGCGTTAGGGTCAGGCTGTCCTTGAGCATTACTGGTTGTTGGTGCCGGAGTTTGCCCCTTAGGTGCCGTCGTTTCCTGTGTTGGTTTGGGAGCGAATCGCTCCTTCACCCTGAATTCCTTTTGGGCCTGGCGATACTGCTGGTCCAGTTCCATTACGCGTCTGTACCACCAGTCGATGTCCTCCTCGTGGACACCTCCTAGTTCAATGATTCGCCATCTGAGCGCCTGGTCAAGTCCATGTTTAAAGATGTCGATGAGGGCAATGTCGTTGTATTCCATCAAGGGAGCCCAGCTCCGGAATTCAACAATGTAGTCCTCGACTGGTCATCAGTGTTGCGACAGTCCTTTAATCCGAATGATCACGTCGTTCCGTGTTTCCGTGGTCATGAAGAACTCTCTGGCTTCTGCCTTGAACTCTTCCCAGTCTTTGAACGGTGGGAGATGTCCAAGTGGGTTCGTCCTGACTTCAGGAGTGTTAGCCATTGCCAGCATAACAATGCGTCCATGTTCCCAGTCATCGTAGGTGGAATGAAATCCGAATTCCTGCCTGCGACCGTTCAATTCCGTTTTGAACTCCAGCCACTCCTGTAGCTTAGAGTCCACCCAGTTCTGTGCATGTTCGGCCTTGCCTCCCGTGATCTGTTGCAATGCATAAGTGATCATGTCCCACTTATTCGTTATTTCTTCCTTGTCGAAATAGACTTCCATACATCGAAGCCAACTTCCGATCAGGCCAGGTTCCCCTTTATATGGATCCGGCAGTTCCAATTTCGTTCTTTTGGGCTTCTTGCCCAAATCTAGTTCTTCTTTGATCACATCAACCAAAGTCCGAGTTGCGTTTTGTACCTGTTCTGCTTGTTGTGGGTTGTTTCGAAGGGTGCCCCAAGCTAAGGCAAGCGGGTGAGCGGCGAAGAGGGTGGTAAGGATGACGGTGATGAAAGCGAAGAGTGCGGGGATGAACTCCATTATGGGTGTCGTTCAGGGGTTTCTCTTCATCGGGGGTAGAAATAAAGTTCTGGGGGGTCTTCATCCCAGATAAAGTTACCAGGAATGTGTCGCGGGGATAGGTCAGGGTAGTAGTTGGTCCAATATTCGTATTCGACCTCGACTACTCAGTTTCGAAGGTGAAGGTTCTTTCGGATGAGGGTGTAACCGATATGGCTTCGGTAGAGGGGATTACGGCGGATTCGTGTGTGGAAGGAGGAGAGGTTGGTGATGGAGTGGTTTCATCCAATAGAGTAGTCGATTAGTACCATGCAGGCAGCACGCGACTGTCGACTCCTGCTTTGGTTGGGTCCAGAAAAGGTGGAGGGTGCCTGTTAAACTGCGGAAGGGTCGGCTCGAATCCTCGTAGCTACAAGGATGCCCCAAACGGCAGTCAAGGAAGGTTTCATCATCAGAAGTTCCAGCAGTCTGGCAACTCCTTTCTCATTTCGGGTCAATCCACGTCCCCAACAACGACTTTCAAGGGCGTGTTTGAGAGATCGGTCGAAGGGTGGGGACTATCCACACGTCCGAGTCCTCTGATCTCTCTTGCTTCAGTACGTCCCGGGTCAACAAACTACCCAGTCAAACACGCGGTAGGGCTCTCCGAAGATTACCCTAGCACAGCCTTGTGATGCTCAATTTGGACAGGGTCGGACTCAACGTTACCCTTAGTCCTTTCGCACTTCCTAATGCAATGAGCAAAGACCACAGATAGAGATCAGAATATGGGTTGGCGCGGGGTAGGGAGTGGGGATTGGAGATTGAAAGGTTAGTAACGGTTTAAGAGAAAGGTATGACGACGCAGCAGGTTCCTTTGGTCGCACGGCACTCGGGGCCGTCGGGCAACGAAGGAAGGGCAGCGGAGAGTAAGAGCGGTGAGGTGCGTGATGAGAAGCTTCGAGCTTTTGCTACACAAAACCAATTCTGCACGCAGGTCACTCTAACTATCTCGGAGAGTAAGAGGTGGGGAGAAGAATGCTACTATTTAGCCAGCTCGAAGCTGAGTTCTACTATGTACATTCCAGCTATTTATATACTATGATCCTCGAGCATGGACCACGACATACATGTGCTATCTTCGTGTTATGTAGAATCCTTTGCCCTATTCCGTCGTCTGAACTAAAGTACGACTGTGCTCCTCATGTTATCCTGCAGGTATTGTGTCGTGTTCATGTCATGTGTTCATCAGGTGATTATTGAGTCACGTGTCTGTTGTCAAGATAACAGTTGGTCTTGAAATCGTAACAGAAACCCTTCTCTTCAGACAGAGGCCTGATGAAATCGATCACTACTGAGAAGCCCCATCCATCCAGCATGGGCAAGGGGTGCAAGGAGGAATAAGAGGATTTAGTCTGATCCTTGTTCTGTTGACAGGCATCACAAGACAGAATATACCCTTGCTCGAGGTCCCTCTACATGTTTGGCCAATAAAAGGTATCACACAGCATCCCATATGCCTTGTCAAATCCAAAATGACCCAGGGTATCATGACCCAATTGAAAAATCCATTTACAAAGTTTGGCAATGTGAGGAATGATGAGACGATTCAATACAAACCAAAGCCCATCCTGCTTCTGAAATGAATTGACCTGGATAGCTGCTGTCTCAAGCTTGATGCACCAGAGATCCTCCTTGTAACCTGCCTTGATTTGTTGCAGTAACTCCTTGTCCAGCTGCAACTCATGCAATGCATTCACAGAGCATCTGACATCACTGCCTCTGCCATCCTCCATAGACAGGCTAGCCAATGCCTTGGAAGAACAGTGAGTTGAGTCTGAGGGGCAGTCTAGCATGCAGGCCATGGAAAAACTGGTATCATCTGAGTTATCCACATTGAATGAAGACCATGGGGAAAATACTAGGCCATCCACAGCTACAGAGTCTGTTGCTGTTACCGTAGGCATATGTGAGAGGCCATCTGCTACTATGTTGTCCTTTCCCTTTACATATATGAAATGGAGGTCATACTGGAAAAGGAATTCCATCCACCTTGGTTGATGCCAAGACAACTCACACTGGTTCTGAAAGTTAAGAAGTGTCTTGTGGTCAGTATACTGTAGATGAGGAATGACATGCCCAGCAGTTCTAGATGCTATTTCTTCAACACATAAATAACCACCAAGAGCTCTTTCTCATGGACTGGGTAGTTTAGCTCTGCACCCTTGAATATAGTCGAATCAAATGCAACCAGTCGTGCTGTCTTCCAAGATGGACCAAAAGATAGAACCATGCCACTTGCAAAGTCACTTGCATTCATAGTTACATAAATATTGTTTGTGTCCATCTTATCGTAGTCAATAGTTGTAAGGCATTTGCAACTGACAACTATTTTCTTGATACTGTCAAACACAATTTGGTCTGGTATATTCCAACCTGGCCACAAGCATTATGCATTCTTCATCATGAGCTTGTTCAACCGGGCCAGATGGAGAGAGAGACTGGGTAGAAAAACAGCAAGATAATGTACAAGGCCAAGGAAACCCCAAGCCTCAGTAGCAGACTTTAGTACTGGCCAGTTGATAATCTGGTCCACCTTTCGAGAATCAGCCTCCATGCCATCTGTTGAAATGATATGGCCCAAGAAGTTAATACAGTTCCAGAAGAATTCTGATTTCTTTGGATTGTAGTAAAGGTGTTAGGCTAGACAAATCTTAAAGGACTCGGGCAGACTAAGTGCGAGAGCGGTTTAAGACGATGGCAAATGGAATATTAAACCTAGCGCTACTGGTACATCTGGAAGTCCTTATGTATCTACAGTACTCGAGCACGGACCATGGGCTGCACAATGCTGCGGACTGCGGATGAGTAAGGTTGGGATGGGATGACTCGGAGTGACTAGGGAAAAGAAGATGACTCGATGGCTGCGCGCTGTGCAGCATGATGGGGAGGGATGCACAGCATGATGGGGAGGAAAGAGATAAGAGAAGGAAGATAAGATAAAGAAAATGAATAGTCCGTAACATCACCCTCTCTTTAGGTTCACGTCCTCGCGAAAACTCTTAATCCAGCTGTCCCCACCCATTGTTTTCCCAGGCAGTTGTCGCACGTGGGGCCCACGTGTGAATGAGCTCCTCGTTGTAGGAGCAGATGTGGTGAAGCATGGTGGCGAGGAGTTTGAGTCGCCAGTTTTCGGTGCGAAGCATCTCCATTGCTTCGTGAAGTGCGATGCATTCCGCTGTTGTGGGGGCGGTCCCATCGGGGGTCTGTCCGGTCCAGAGATGCGTGCGGATGGTCATGACATAGCGCAGGTATGCGCCGAGGGTGATGGCGAGGGGGTCCATGTAGTCTTTGGTGTCGAGAATCTTCGCCAGATTCTCCGAGTTGTTCGTGATGGGGGTGGGTGCACGGCTGTTGTCACTGCTTTCAATGCTGATTGGGGCGTTGGTGGTCATGATGTGTGATTTTTGGTCTTCTTCCCTTTTTTCGTGGTCCTTTTATCTTGCTCTGTAGTCTTCTTCAGGAAACAGTCTAGAGCTTGCTGCGCATTCCCCAGTTCCTTCTCTTTGATCCATGTGTTTTCCTCATGTCCGTATCCTTTCCATTTGACCAGGAATAGTGTTCCTCTTCCTTGTTTCTTTCTTTTTAGAATTTCTTCTATCTCGTACTCTTCTTCATCATTTATGATTTCAGGGGGTGGCGGCAATGGCCGTTCTTGTATTTTGAAATGGGGTCCTTTGTAGGGTGTGAGTAGCGCTTCATTGAACACGGGGTGTATCAGCTGCCATGATGCTGGGAGTTTCAGGCGATATGCTGAGGCTCCTTTCTTTTCGATCACCTTGAATGATCCGTATTGGAGTGCCGATAACTTCTTTGATGGTCGATTAACTGCGATATTGGTGGCTTCAAGCCATACTCCATCCCCTTTCTTGTATTCACGGGCTGGTCTTCGCCTTGCATCGTAATTGTTTTTGGCTCGTGTTTGCACATACTGCAGCACAGCATTTGCTTCTTTCCGGATTTGGTCCATTCTCTCGACAAAGTTCTTTGCCGCGGGGTTATTCCCTTCTGTTGTCTGTGGCTCTCCCTTCCAGGGGTGCATTCCGTAGTTGAGGTAGAATGGTGTCTCCTTTGTTCCCTGATGTGTCTTGTCATTGTATTGATACTCTGCAATCGCTATCCATTCTGCCCAGTCGTTCTGCAGGTTGTTTGTGAAGTTTCTAAGGAAAACTTCCGTTTCTTGATGGGATCACTCTGCCTGTCCATCTGTTTGTGGGTGATAGGCCGTTGATAGGTTTTGCTTTGTTCCAAGCAGTTTTAGAAGTGCTGTCATGAATCGTGCTGTGAATTGGGGTCCTCGGTCGCTGATGATCTTTCGTGGGATTCCATGGAGTCTCCACACGTTGTCTCGGTATAGTCGTGCGAGACCTTCTGCTGTGAGTTCGGTGTTTGTGGGAATTAGATGGATCATCTTGGTCAGGCGGTCTGTGACTGTGGCGATGGCATTAAAGCCGTTCGAGCTGGGTAGCAGTCCTATGAGATCTACTCCAATATCTTCCTATGGTTGCTGCGGGACCTCGTGCGGGTGTAGTGGTGCATGTTTCTTTTGTTGGATGATTTTGTTTTGTTGGCATGCTTCGCATCCATTGACATACTTCTTGATGTCTGTTAATATTGATGGCCACCAATAGGTGCAGTTTATGAGTTCGTGCATGCGATATTGTCCTGGGTGTTCTCCGATAGGTGTGTCGTGGTGTTCGAACATGATGTCTTCCTTCAGTTTGTTGTCTGGGGGAATGTAGATCTTCCCTCCTGTGTATACAATGTGGTCTTCTTCTGTGAACCAGTGTGGTTTTTCCTTCAGTCCTGTTGTTATGATCATTTCCCTTTGTGTGCATTGTCAAATTTGTTCTATCCTTGGGGATTCAATCATCATGATCCCTCTTGTTTGTATTGTTTTGTCATTTTCTGCTTCCTCTTTCTATGGGTGTTCATCCTCGAACATCATAAATTCGAAGTCTTGTTCATTATTCTCTTCCAGGTGTCGGATGAATGCAGCTTCTTTGATCATTTGTATGTCGTCTTTCTCTGCTAGGTTTTCTTCATATCCCGCCATTCGTGATAGGACATCTGCTTTTCCATTCGCTTTTCCTGGCACGTGTCGTAGTTCGTAGTCATATTCTTGTAGTTTCAGGTACCAGCCAGTCTGTCTCGAATTGAGTCGTTGTGGTTTTCGGAAATATGATAGGTTCTTGTGATCCGTCAATATTTCGAACTTCTCTCAAGCTTCTAGGAGGTATTGTCTCCATGTCTTCAGTGCCACCATTATCGCGAGGAGTTCTTTGTCGTAAATTTCGTAGTTCTGCTCCGCTGGGGTCATGCATCTTGATATGAAGGCAATTGGATGCCACAGTCCTTTCTGCTGCTGTGATAATACCGCTCTGATGGCATATCCTGAGGCGTCCGTTTCAACTCGAAATTTTCCCTCTGTTTGTGGTAGTGCTAGGATAGGTGCTGAGGTTATATGTCGGATCAGCTCCTTGAAGGTGCTTTGCTGCTTGTCTGTCCACTGGAATGTTTTGTTTCCAGTCAGCTCCATTAAAGGTTTAGCGACTTTTGCATATCCTTTGATGAATCGTCGGTAAAAGTTTGTGAATCCCAAGAACTTTTGTAGTTCTTTCTTCGTTTTCGGGATTGGCCAGGATTGTATGGCTGTAATCTTCTCCGGTTCCATTTCCACTTTCCCTTCTCCTATGACATACCCTAGTACTGGGACCTTTGATGATTCCCAGACACATTTCGGTCCTTTGATGAACAGATTGTTCTTGTTCAGTATCTCCGTGACTTTTACTGTATTCTTTTGGAGTTCCTCTCATGTTCGTCCGATGATTATAATGTCGTCCATATAGATTATGCATACTCTTCTTCATATTTGGTCTTGGAAGAGGCTTGCCATCATTTGGCTGAAAGTGCCTGGTGCATTGCACTGTCCAAAGTACATGACCGTTGGTTCGAAGAGTCCTCTTGCTGTTAGGAAGGCTGCTTTCCATTCGTCTCCTTTTCGAATGCGAACATTGTTGTATCCCCAGATAATGTCGATCTTGTTAAAGTACTTTGCTCCTTGTAGTACGTCGAGGAGTTCACTGATGCGTGGTAGTGGGAACTTGTCCTTGACCGTATATTTGTTTATTTCTCAATAATCTTGGATGAGTCGTTTGCTACTATCCTTCTTGTTACGAAAGAAACAGGGTGCTGCGTAAGGTGATTTCGAGGGGTGTATCTTCCCTGTTCTTAGCCCTTCTTCGACAAAGGCATCTAGTTCTTCTAGTTCTTTCTGCGTCATCGGGTAGACCTTGCTCGGTATCGTTTTCGGTGCATCTTTTGTTAAGTTTATTTTGTGGTCCCACTCCTTGTGGTCCAGTAGTCGATTGAAGTTCTTCTCCTTAAAGAGGTGTTTGAATCTTGTTAGATATGAAGGTATCTGAGTTCCCATCCTGTCATTGGCTGTGGTCTTCGCTGGTTCAGCCACTTTCTGTATTTTGATTGTCTGGTGGTTTATCTTGCATGTCTTGGGGCATCTGTTAAAGACAATCTCTCCCGTCCTCCATTTGATCATTGGGTTGTGATAGACAAGCCAGTCGTGTCCCAGTAGCATGTCGGTTTTTCCAATGTCGAGTACGATGGCTTCCATATGTTCTTTGTGTCCTTTAATGTTGATATGGACCTCCGCTACTCGGTCTGCTGTCTTCTGGCGGTTGGGTGATCCGTCTGCATTTATGATTGGGATCTTCTTGATTCGCCGTGTCTTCAATCCTGTTTTTGTTACTATGGCGGTATTGATGCAGGTCCTGTCTGCTCTGCTATCGACTTCTGGTGTTATCGTTGCTATCCCTTTTCGCGTTCGTATTTTTGCTGGTACTGCGAGTTCCTTTCTTCTGGATGGTTTGTTGCCTCGGATGGTTTTTCTTGGTGCTTCAGATCGCTTTGCAGGAATGGTGTATTTCAGAGTATGGGATGATCTACATCCGGTATTGAAGCGAGTCTGTTTCAGCTGTATGAGTCGCGATTTAGCACCTCTTAATCGGACCCTTCGACAAAACCCTCTTTGTCAGAGCTTTCTTCATCCTTGTCTTCTTCGTCTTCTTCTCCTTCTTCTTTCACTTCTCTGACTCGGGATTTTCCCTTCTTCTTCTTCCTGCAGTTTCGTGCATAGTGTCCTTTCAGGCCGCAATTATAGCATGTGACATTCGCTGCTCCTTTTCATGGCTCCGGACAGTTTCGTGAAAGGTGTCCTGGTTTGTTGCAGTTGAAGCAATTGTTGCTTTGTACTTTGTCGACTTCCATGGCCTGTCCTGTTCCTCGGCTTGCGTTTCCTGGCTTGCGTTGGTTGTTTGTGAATTCCCCTCTCATTACATTCCGATGTTCGTCGATGTTTCGTCCAATCGCTCGAACTGTCTTGATATATTCATCTCCATCTGTTGGAAGTTCGGAGATCGAGTGTACGGCTTCTGCTGTCCTCCTGTTTAAGCTCTTTTCAAGTAGAAAACGTGGGGCTGTTCCTGTCATTCCTGCTTTTCCTGCGAGGTCTACGAATTCATCTAGGAATTCGTCGATCAGTCGGTTTCCCTGTCTGATGTTGAATAATTTGCTTCCTGCTTGCGACGGTGACATGACATTGCTGAATCGTGTCTGTATTTCAGTTACGAAATCGGCCCATGTGCTTTGGTTAGTCGTAGTGTCGATTTTCTTCGACGCCCAGTGGGCTCCCGGTCCGTCGGTCATTCTGGATAGTACTGCTCCGATCTTTTGTGTATCAGTGAGGTCTCCATGTGCGGTTATGTAGAGCTTCATCTTTCTCCACCAAATGTCGAAAGCTGTTCGGTCTCCTGTGAAGGACTTTGGGTCTGCGATAATTCCTTTGTATTCTGTCGCCATTGTTTGTGGAATTTCTTCGTCGCTGTCTTGGTCTTGGCTTTCCTGTTCTTGAGCTTGTTGTGCTTGGGCCTGCTGTTCTTGGATCTGCTTTTGTCTTTGCTCTTCTCATTGCTCTTTCCAATAGTCTAGGTCAATTCCTGCGATTCTACAGGCTTGTTCGAATTCGTTCCACTCTGCAGCGGTTGGTCCGTCTGTCTTGGGTAGTCTCTTTCACTCCCTCCACCGATAGTATTCATTCCAGTCGCTGTCACTTACTTTCGCCATGATGGTGCGATTCTCTTTATGCTGTACTTCGGCGGGTCGGTCTTCTGAAGGGGTTCAGCAATTTCGTTCCTATGTGCCCCTGGCTTTGGTATCATTGTCGTATGCTCTGTGCGTCGTGTCCCTTCTGTATTAGTGTGTCCTCTTCTTGTACTCAGCGATTGTAGTTTGCAATCTGCTGTTGTCTGAAGCTTTGGGCTTGTGTTCGTTCTTCTCTTGTTCTCTTGCGGATCGGTTCATCCTCTTCTTCAGCAGGAAGATTCTGGTCTGACCACAGCTCTTCTAGGCTTATCCCGTATTCTCCTTCTAGTAAGAGTTCTGCGATGAGCTGTGCTGTTTCATTACTGAAGTTTTCAGTAAGCTCGTCTGCGGTGGTAAAGGCAAGTTCTCTCAGAAGTGCCTGTTCTTCTTCTTCATTGCTACTTGGTGTAGGTGTACGTTCCCTTTCTCGATTGTTCGAATTGCTAGTGTCTCTGCGGTTGGCGTGGACTGTCTCTGCGAATGGCGTGGACTGCAATGTGTGATCTACTTCTCTGAACCAGGTGTTCCTGTCACTCGTGCTAGTGCTCGCTGGGTCGGCGACCGTTCGTCGTCGAATGTTGATTAGGTCTTTGATAAAGCGCAACGTAGTGTGTGTAAGTCTGGGCGAGTCTCAACGAGGTTTAATATCTTGTTAGGCTAGACGAATCTTAAAGGACTCGGGCAGACTAAGTGCGAGAGCGGTTTAAGACGATGGCAAATGGAATATTAAACCTAGCGCTACTGGTACATCTGGAAGTCCTTATGTATCTACAGTACTCGAGCACGGACCATGGGCTGCACAATGCTGCGGACTGCGGATGAGTAAGGTTGGGATAGGATGACTTGGAGTGACTAGGGAAAAGAAGATGACTCGATGGCTGCGCACTGCGCAGCATGATGGGGAGGGATGCACAGCATGATGGGGAGGAAAGAGATAAGAGAAGGAAGATAAGATAAAGAAAATGAATAGTCCGTAACAAAAGGCATGCCTCGTGAAGGGCCTGGAGAACCAAACACACGTGTTTCTCATGTTTCTCTTTGCTATTGGACCAGATGATAATATCATCAATATAAACATGATAAATTTTACCAATGTACTTTCTCAAGGCTGTAGTGACATGTCACTGGTGTATTGCTGGCACATTTTTGAAGCCCATTGGCATGATGACCCACTTGTGCAATCCAAACAGGGTCATAACAGCCATTAACAGAATGTCCTTGGGAGCTATTCTTGTCTGAAAGAACAAATTCATCATATCCAGTTTAGACCAAATCTTCCCTTTAGCAGCATCATTAAGCATGTCGTCAATCTGAGGGAGTGAGTAACTATCTGCTACCATGTTTTCATTTAGTGCCTGATAATCATTGATCCAGCAAGGAAGCACTGTAGGGTCTGCCTTAGGAATGATAAAAGATGGGGAGGCATGTGGAGAACTCAATGGGTGAATCCATCCCACCGCTAGATGTTGTGAAATTAACATTTGCCATGCCTCCTTATATTTACATGGACATGCATATGATCAAGTGGAAATTATCTTCAATGTGTCCTTCAGAGGAATCTGTGCTGTGATTTGATCTGGAAGGTCATGAACATAGGGCAAGAGTGCAAAGACATCTTTAAATTCTTCACAAATCTTTGCTTCATGAGCCTCATTGTCCACTTTTACTGCTAATGCTATTGTTAGGCTAGACGAATCTTAAAGGACTCGGGCAGACTAAGTGCGAGAGCGGTTTAAGACGATGGCAAAAGGAATATTAAACCTAGCGCTACTAGTACATCTGGAAGTCCTTATGTATACTACCGTACTCGAGCACGGACCATGGGCTGCGTGATGCTGTGGACTACGGATGAGTAAGGCTGGGGTGGGATAACTCAGAGTGACTAGGAAAAAAGAAGATGACTCAACGACTGCATGCTGCACAGCATGATGGGAGAGGAGAGATAAGGAGAAGGGAGATAAGATAAAGAAAATGAATAGTCTGTAACAGCTATGATGTGATCTCATATCACTGTCAAGGGATCAGGCAGAAGCTCATTGTTGATACCTCTGGTCAATATCAAGTATCGTTTGTGCTCCTCTAATACTGAATGCAGCTGAGGGAGGACATGCTTATGATGGTAATTCCAGTTCTTACTAGTCTCCTTATAGATGTCATGATGAGAAATATGATAGAATACATGTGTGTAGCATTTCAAAGAATCAGAGTCTAACAAGTCATAACCAGTGTCTGTAACAATTGCAGTATGAGCCTTAGCATCTAGAATAATTCCATTGTGCAACAAAATGGGGAGACCTAAAAGTACATCCATGCAAAGACCAGGCACACTGATTGCCTTCACTGGTTTCGCTGCCCAAGCAAGGTCTTCAGAGGAAAGAGATAATGATACATATTCACAGAGATGAGAGATGACTTTCTTGTCTGAACTGGCATCTATAGTAACAGAAACTGAGAGCGACTTGCATCAAACAGTCCTCCTCTATGTTTTATCCAAACCATGGCAACCCATACTTTACAGACTAGAAATACTCTTTTGGCTTCAACTTTTCTTCTTTTCATACTAAAGGGTGCTGGGTCTACTGGAAAGATAAGGGCACAGTCATGGTCAAGCAGAACATCTACTTCGATGAAATGTCCACCACCACTGGCCCGATTGAGGGGGAGTACAGTGATGATGTCGAGCTTGCTCCTCCCACTGTGCCCGAATCAAACAACCTGGTCCCACCATTGTCATTGCCTAAAGAAGCCATTGAAACACTGTCTGCATCAGAACCTGTCAATGTCGAACCTGTTGAAGTCACCCAGCTCACATCAAGAGCCCTTGATAGGCTAGATCCTGCCAACATAATCGATGGCAGGTGAATGTGCAGGCCTAGTAAAAGGATGAACAACATCCTTTTGGGGCAAGGAAGTGCTCACCTGCATTACAGTGCTCCCACAGTCAAACAAGATGTGCAGCTTCCACCTATACAGGAACCCCCTGATGGCTGTGAGGAGGCCATATACACTGATGAGGATATCTTCATTCCTAAAGAATATGTCTTTCTGGCTGAAATGAGCAAGGCTGAAGGACTTGAGCCCTGGTCCATTGCCAAAGCGAAACACCACTCTGACTGGCCACAATGGGAACAAGGCATTCTGCAGGAGCTAAAGACCCTGCGAGATGCAGGGACCTGGAAGCTCGTCAACCTGCCATCTGGAGCCAATGTCGTTGGGTCAAAATAGGTCTTCCGAGCAAAGAAAGATGCTGCAGGGACCTTATCCATCACAAGGCCTACCTTGTCATGCAGGGCATCACTCAAGCTGAAGGCATCGATTATTTCAACACCTACTCACCTGTCACCCATCTTGCATTGATTTGCACCATATTGGCCATAGCCACTGAATAGAACCTTGAGCTAGTGCAAATTGACATCAAGAGAGCTTACCTTAATGGGCTCTTCGAGGATGGTGAGGTGATTTACATGTGATAGACATCTGGTTATGCTGCGAAAGGGAAGGAGCACATGATTTGCCATCTCCTGCATCTGCTCTATGGCCTGAAGCAATCTGGTCGATGCTGGTACAAGGTTCTGTGCAAGATCATGGAGAATCTCAGCTTCAAGGTCTGTGAAGTCAATGAGGCCATGTTCTATCAGAATGATGCTGACAAATTCATTGTTGTGCTATACCATGTTGATGATGGAATGATTGCAGCCGAGCACAGGTTGGCAAAGAAATTTGCTGATGACATCTTGAAGCATGTCGAGATCTCAGAGTTCGGTGGATTGCACTGGCTTTTGGGAATTGAAGTGAGACAGGACTTCAAGAAAAGCACAATGCACCTTTCACAGCATGCCTATATTGAGTCCATCCTCCAACAATATGGCTTTGATGAGCTGAAGCCTGTTTCCATTCCTATGGATACCAATCTCCAGCTTACCTTGGCCCAATCCCCAAGAACAACTGCTGAGATTGCTTGAATGTGCAATGTGCCATATTGTGAGGCCATCGGAGCACTGATGTATGCGAATCTGGGCACATGCCCAAATATTTCCTTCTCCCTGCAGGTTGTGTCACATTTTGTTCAGAATCTTGGTCTGGCTCACTAGGAAGCAGTAAAGAAAATCTTTCATTACTTGAAAGGGATGAAGGATTTGTGGCTCACCTATGGTGGGAAAGACTCGTTAATGCTGGGTTATGCAGATGCTGACAGAAATATGGCCGAGGACTGATATGCCATATCAGGATATGCATTTCTGATCAATGGCAGTGCCATATCATAGAGCTCGAAGCATCAGGAACTTGTGACATTGTCGACAGCCGAATTAGAATATGTGGCAGTAACACACACAGTGAAAGAGGCCTTTTGGCTTCATTCACTCACCTCTGAGGTCTTCAGCATCAAACTTCCAGCCACCATCCTCTTTTCAGACAACCAGTCAGTAATTGCACTTGCAAGAGAGCAGAAATCTCATGCACAAATGAAATACATCAACATTTACTACCACTTTGTATGCTGGATCATCAAAGAAGGGAGGATCAGGCTTGTTTACTGCCCGATAGATGACATGACAGCCGACATGCTCACCAAGGCATTGCCATCTGTGAAGGTCAAGCACTTCACTTCTCAGCTTGGTTTATCCTTGGCTTGAGGGGGAGTGTTGGAATTTGAGGAGGCAGGCTGCTGCACCACTGTGTGAGTGCATGTTTAGAGGTGTACAGATGGTTCAAGCAAGCGGATAAACCCTTGATATAGGAACAGACACACAGGTGATGGGGCCAACTTATCAGCGCCACTGCTAGATGAACTTTTAAGTATATTACCTGTTTCATGTCATTCAACTTATATTCAATGTAGTTTTACGTATGAACCTCAGCTGTTTGCCTAACAAATGCTGAGGTGAGCTTTTTGTATACCTTTTGTTCATTTACTGTTTGACTCAAGGGATGTATTAGCTCTATCTTACAGGTAGCTAAATACATCTAGCCATTTGCCTAACAAACACTGAGCTCTATCTTACAGATCACTCTCGTAACCTCTCATAAGTGTTTGCAGATTTTAAGTTTTACCTAGCAAACTCGGCCTTGGCCGAAAATCTGAACACAGTAATAGAGCTTGGATAGGAGGTTGTGGAATGGCCAACCTTACATTTTGCCGCTTACATAATGTTAAGCCCTAACCCTAATTGATTACATAAGGGGTGTCGGCGTCTCCTTAGCAGTGTTGTTCAAGTCAGCGGATAAATGTCCAAAGTCGTGCAAAGCCGGCTTAAGCCGCACATCAGGCGCCAAAGTCGACTATAGCGACCCCCCGTCCCAGTGTTGTTCAAGTCGGCGGATAAACGTCCAAAGTCGTGCAAAGCCGGCTTAAGCCGCACATCAGGCGCCAAAGTCGACTATAGCGACCCCCCGTCCGACTTTTGTCACATGTAGTATATTATGTAATGGCGAAGGCAGAGCAACAGCGCAAGCCGCTGCTATGAAAGGTCGCAGGCAAAGCACACAGCCAGCTGTAGCACATCATCCACTCTTGCATAAATATATTGATCTACCTCTATACTCTGAGAATGTTTTCTGTAGTGTCATCGAGATCTAGCTCGAGATCCGCCTCCCCACTAGCATCCAATTCCAACAATTCATACACTTCTAATTCATCCTCCAGGCTGCCGACAGCACTCCGCATTTGTGCTTCTATCCAATGCTCATTAGTGAAATCAAAAAGATCCAAAATTTTAAATGAGAATGTCGACGATGATGCATCATCGATGAACATTGAGGAATCACTGTCATCCTCATCAGCCGACCTTTCGATCTCTTGAACAATGGCCTGAAGAGATTGGGTTATGAAGTTGGGTGCTGGATAAATGGTTTCCGATGAAGCATCGGCCTGTTCTGTCGACGATAGATCACAGGTGACCTGAATCGACGGAATCTGTTCCGTCGCCATTGCTGGTGCCACTGTGGTTGCTGTTGGAGCTGTGTCTGCCCCGGCAAGCACACCAAATTGACGCTTCTTTCTACCACTGTTGTCTGTGAGCAGCCGCAATTGCTCATCACGAATATGTAGCTTGAGTTCAGCAAGGTTGACGAGATTTTTTGTACCAAGCCTACTGTGAAGCTTGGTGAGAATAAGTCCGAGTGTGCTGAAGAGGCGTTCGCAGGATGCAGAATTCGGGGATATGGAGAAAATGTGAAAGGCTAGTTGGATGAAAGGAGGTACAGGTGCGTTTTCGACGAGATGATCTTGATAGAACTTGACAGGGTCTGGGCTCGATCTCTGCATTCATCAGTAATGGCAAATGCATGTAAATCAAGGGAACATACAGTGCGTGCAGCGTGTCCTTGCATGTCGGCCAGGACTTTGTCGTATGTGCAAAAACTTCCTGATTTCGAAAAGTAATCCTCTACCCCTGATCGAAGATCGTCGAGAGTGTTGGCATCAGTCTTATCGGGATAGAAACGTCTCCAAAGCCTTGTAAGCAGTGACTTCCTCCCGCCGTTTGATAAAAAGGCTTGATTGGAGTTCGTCCGTGCGAAAGGCATGTTTCGTATGAATGGATTTACCAGGACAGCAGCGACGAAAACTTCTTGATCTGCATCTTTCCATCGGCGCTCGATGCTTGCTAAGACCCCATCAACGATGGGCTGGTCCTCCTCATCGCCAAGCTTTTTGAATTCCATCACGAGCTGACCGAACGTGAGCAGGACTTCATCTAATCTACACGAAGTCAATTGCGTCACGTTTGCGGCAATGGCAAGGGGAGCGAGATGGTGTTTGATTCTGAGTCTTTCAAGTCAGATTTTCTTGAATATATCTATGAATACTTCATTACTCACCGAGCAAGCGCATGCCAGAAGTTGGAATCCTTGAGGATTTCCACCATCTTCGTAGCTTTATCCCTTGCTCTGACATCCCCAGTGATAAGAGAGCGTTCCGAAGGCAGACGCAGCGCATCATTTGCGATTATAAACTCCAGACAAGTGCGAACTTCGAGTAACTGGCAATATGCAAGATAGTAAGCTGTCCAACGAGTCGGAACTGGTCGAATGATCAAAAGAGAGCGGCCATTGTGTTGGAACGATAACTCTTGAATGCAAGCAAGAATAGATATCTTGCTGCGGAGCCAAGAGATGACTTCATTTGCCTTTTCTGCATAGATAAGGAAGGTCGTTCCATGGACCTTCAGATAATCGCTGACAATTAGCTGGATCTTTGAGAAAGACATTAAGGATCTTGAATAAAAGAAGGTGTCAACACGGACCTGATGTGCGAAACAATTGGGTGTGACGAGGTGAGGGAATTTCTTGTGAAGGAGGCGTCGTGCCTTCCTGGATTCACCGGATGCATCCGTTGTGAAGGCCGTGACTTTAACACCCCACTCTGACTCTGATTCTAACTTCTCAATAACTTTGAGCATCATTTCTAGCAGATTATCAGCAGTTTTCCTCTCTCTTGTCGTATCCTCGACATCTACTGTATAGATCTGGCAAATGATAAGATATTGAGATAAGTCGAAGTGGCACAAAATAAATGCGTTACCTTTCGCTCCACTGTAATTAGAAATGCGATAAAATGATGATTGTTCCCTCCAGTCCAACCATCGCACTGCGCTGTTGCAAGCTTTCCACGAGTCTTCCCCCGGAGATCCATGCGTACTTTCTTCAAGATTCTTGGAAGGATCCGATAAGTAAGCTGTCTCCTAGTGACGCGCCGAGCATCCGGTATGAATGTATCTTTGAATTTGAGCCAGATGGGGTTGCTGACCCAATTCAAGGGAAAATCTGCAGAGGCAGTGAGCTGGGCGAGCAGATCTTCGTATAATTCCTGAAGCCCATCGGTCCAAGGCGCCCGCTGCGGAGCACCTGCTTGGACACCGTAATAAGCACCAGAAATCGTCCGCTTTATTCGTTTAGAAGGGGGTGGAAAAAGAAGGTCTGAAGGGGTGGGACTCCCTTGACGGGATACGCTGTCGAGAGGAGAAAGAGTCGAAGGATCTGATACTGAGGAGATTGTCGATGGCGCCATCGGATAGAGCTGTGGATGCGGTAGATCAGGAGCTGAGTGGGAATGGCGAATAGAGTGAACATATGGATGAACACTGGGACCCGCGTGAGGCGCCAGAGGTGGAACGAGATGTGGTAAGTATGTTGGTGCTGCAGAACCGGATGGAAGGAAGGGTTGCTGAAGCTGGCTTGGATCTGCATGAGGAAAAGGAACTGCAAATGGAGGGAGATTGGTGGCGGCCACAACTGTCCGATCTCTTCGAGGAGACTTTTGAATCTTTTCTGTCCGGGCACGATTTTGGACGTCAGAGGGTTGTAATGAGCATGACACAAGGTGATTGCATAGCGTTTCTGTATGAGATTCAAGCCACATGCGATCTGCAGTATTTCTATCGGCAGCCCACACTATAACGGAATGTGACGAGTATGTAAACACGAAGATCTAAAACAGCAATCATAGTGATACGCACAGATTCGCTCTATTTCATCAGGCGTCCGGATGGTGAGCCGTATGCCCTGCTGCATGGCTTTTTGGTCCTGAATGATGACCTCGCCAATCTTGCGATCAAGGCATTTGATACAGATAACTTTTACCTTGTCTTTTTTTGCGTTTGCCCAGCAATCGGCGCTCTTTTCAGGGAGAGAGTAACCGGGGTGGTCTTTGAAGTATGCTCACCACCATCCCCGAGGGCGCGTTGCTGAGGGGGCCATGATGAGTGACGTGTGTTAGGATGCTAGAGACATCCCAATCCCTGCCGTATTTAAATCCTTTTCCATCTGGAGCCAGGAAAAGGTGGCGTACTGATTTCATCTCGACAAACCAGCGAGGAACTGCCATTGAGAGGCATCGGTGTGTTATCGGATGCTTCCAAGATGCCAAGGATACGGCAAAACTGCCCATTTCAAGGACTCAGTCAGCGCATCTTCGGGAAACTAGAAGACTGGAGGCTATATATAAGATCGTTGAAGTACACGAGTGATACAAACGGCGCCGAGATTATACCTGGATGATCCCAAGCCTTAAAAAAGACGGCTTTTGCTGTTTCATGGGATGGAGCTCGGAATGCCAGAATGCTCGACTATAAAGATATTCCCAATCTTGAGTCCTCAAACGTAAAAGTTCAATGAAACCACGACCAGAGCCACAACCTATCCGAGTTATCTTAGATAGCGATGAATACAAGGTCAGAACGACTATTGTACATTATGCATCTTCTTGATACTCATCTGAAGACATTAGATCACTCTCACTGCGGGTGATCTTCTCAAATTTGACGCTACGATTTCTATCACCACACTGATTGAACTGGCGCATCAGATCAATGAGCGTCGCCCAATGAGCGTGGTTCGACCTCGTTGGACCGCTCACTACAACATGAGGCGCCTCTTACGTTGGGCATCACTAATAGATTGGATTTTGGGCGACGGAGGGAACGACGATGCGGAATTATAATCACTTTTGTTTCCTCAGCACTTGCCCCAGTGGAGTTATGTAATCGTAACTAAAAAGGCAAAGTCGACCAATAGTCTCCACTAGTCTACGACCTCCCATCAAAGTCGACGTATATTCGGCTTAGTCGCCTGACCGACTTCAACCGAAAGTCGCCGACTGGAACAACACTGCTCCTTAGCGTAGTTAGAAATCAATACGATATCTGTCTATATTTACATTTGATGTTATTGACTTTCTTTTGGGAAGTGAACTTGATCATTACTCCATTCATTGTTGTATGGCTACAGAACCACCATCGCGATCACCAACTCCCTCTTCCAGCTCACTGTCTGCCGATAAGAAAGGCCAATGGTCATCAAGAAATCCTCTGTCTGTCAGGCTTTACAAAATCCTGAGTAACAATTACCAGGATGAGGCAACTAGAGAGGCACTGGAGACATTATCAGATCTTTATGTTACCGCATCACCGACGGCCAAGTCGAGGGAGCATCGCAGCAAAGGGGATGACGCAGCATCACTTTGGAGTGAGGTTGGAATTGGAGAACAGCGTGCAGTCGACGTCCTCGGCCCAGACGCGATATCTGGCGAAGCTGCCGCTCAAGCCAGAAAACATCTTCGTCAGGACATGCAGGACACGCTCGCGGAAGGAAGTCGCTTGTTTCTGAGTGCGCTCGCAGAAGTGGATCATGTGTGTCTAGCGTATGTCGTTTTGCTTGCCAGTCGCGGATATTCATGTATCTACCACATGCAGAAATTAGCAGAGTTGCAAACACACGTCGATGCCATGCGCAAGAGCTGCGATGAGGCGGAGAATCAGCTGATACTAACTACCGGCGCCAGCAGAACGCTGCTTGAACGTGCTGGTCATCTCAGAGAGGAAAGGTTTGTGCTCACAATTATGAATGCGCCGCCTTCACCGTTTGTTGAAACGCGACATTAGGCAGAATATAGAAGACAAGAAAGCTATCGTGGAAGCTTTCTTAGCGCGGTTCACTTTGAATGAGGGAGAAGCGGAAGCGATCAGTTCCAGAGATGTGCCTATCGGTCAAAGACTTTTTGATGCGATGGATAAGACCGAGAGAATTCGGGACGATTGTAGGCTGCTGATGGCTGGCGAAGATGGGCCCACGACTGCCGGGTACGTACTGTCGCACAAGGAGCATGCTACTTCGCTAATATGGACCCCAGCCTGGAAATCATGTCGTCGACCTCCTCATATCTTGAGCAGGGCTATCAGAAGATCCTGCGGTGGTGTACACACGAGTTCCGTAAATCCTGCCGCGACATGCACGTTGAAGTTGGACAGACGATGCGTGAAGCCGTCAAGCGGCTGCGAAAACGCCCAGAACTGCTGACGTGCGTATGTGCCCCAGATCTGACCTTCGGAGCCTCGGCTAATCGCTTCTTTCTCTTCGCATCGATAAGCGAAGCTCTCGGCGCCCTCGCCGAAATGCGTCAAGGGACGCTGCAAGCGTCTTTCATCACTGCGCTGACGCGCGGAGGGCCCTCGGGCCTGCCCAGACCTATCGAACTCCACGCGCACGACCCACTGCGGTATGTGGGAGACATGCTCGCATGGGTACACCAGGCCATCGCCGCTGAGCGGGAGTTTTTGGAGAGTCTGTTCGATCTCAATGGCGATGGACGCATGATGGGGAGCGCACGCATCTTCAACAACAAAAGCGAGGATGAGGAGCTGATTAGCGACCTGATGGACTCTTGCGTTGAGAAACTATGCATACCGTTGAAGGTAGCCATTGACTTGCCATTTCTGCTGCGCTGTTTCAATTTCGCTTTTGCTTTCTAGCTCCGAGTACAACAGACAATTCGATCGCAAGAGAGCAGCATTGTGTCATACAAGATCGCCAACCTGTTGCAGTTCTATATGCAAACTATGACCCAGACCATTGGAGGAAGGGCCCTTTTGTCGAAGACGCTTCTAGAGTAGGCAATAGCTTTTTCCCATGGGCATCCGTATTAGAGCCTCAAACGCGTTTTAGGGTCACGGATCTTTCATATACCGTGTTCTATAACTCAATTGAAGCGCAAGGGCGGGCATTGCTGCGGACTACTCTAGTGAGTGCCATTCATCTCATGTAGCCACGACAAAATAATGACGACACGTAGGATATGGCCGACTCGTCCCCCAACCCGAGTCTTGCCATCCTCGACCATGCTCAGATACTTCGAGATATCATGATAGTGTACCAATCTTCTCTGGTAGGCGATGAGGACAAGGAGGAACAGATTTCAAACTTTCAGAAAATTCTGGATATCATGGTAGATCCAGCGATAGAGATGTGCATCGTCACGGCTGAGGAAAAGAGGAAATTGAGACCACGATGGGATCACGCAGTGTATATCCTGAACTGCTTGACCTATCTGCAGGTTTGTGTGACACATGTTTTTTTACGTCTGCAATTGCTGAATGTCCCTAGGGCGTGTTGGACCCATTTCCATTTGCACAAAGAAAGAACTCGACGATTCAAGATCTGATCAACAATCGCATCGCACTTTTGACGGAGGAACATGTGAGAATTTCTTTTTTTCTGACTTTAACCCTTAAGGTCTACATCTTCTGCTCTCCGCAGTATACGAATATAATGAAAGATGCGGGAATATACGATATCGCTGAGGCATGCAAACACCAAGACAGAACCGTGAGTCCTTTACGATCCGCTATACTCGCGGCTTGGCATCCTTACCTTGCTGCCCTGCGTGCGCTAACGCAAACCTCAAATGCAAACGCACACAGGAACCCCTTTCCCGCGTGCCCATGATGCAGTCCGCCGAGCTGCAAGCGGCCTTGCGCGACTTCTCGCGCTGGCTTTCCGGTCTCGAGGTAGTGCAGTCTCACCGGCTCGGGCAGCTGACGGTGCAGCGGCTGCATATGACGATCCACCAGGCTGCGCTGGAGCGCATGGCGCGCGCTTACAAGACGATCTGCGACGAGGTGCGTCGGCCGGAGAACAGATACGAGGCGGCGTCGACGCTGCTCGGTAGCGAGAGGCCATTCGGACAAGTGCATCTGCTGTGGCAGATCTTTGGCCTGAAGGAGGAAGAGGTGGACGGGTAGGGTTCTAGCAGTCGTTGTGTCTTCTTTCTTCGCTCCCATTCTCTGTGATGATTGTTCTTCCTTATTTTCTTTGAGATTGAGAATATAGCTTATCACAGGCCAACGATGTTGTGAGAAGCGATGGGGAGAGGAAAAACGACTTAAAGGCGGAGACCGCTTGCAGCCGTGTACCCAAGAAGAATCTGTGATATGCAAAGGAACAAACCAGAGAACATCTTGTTCCCAGCAGAAGCACAAATGTTTGTTTCTAGACGTAGTTCCGGGAAAGATGCGATCTAGGTGAATGGTTCTGGGGCTCCGTCCTCCTGTCAAGAGAAGGCTGCGTCTACACAGCTATATGTGCGACGTATCGCAGGAACTCCTCCGGCGGCAATACTGGTGAAATCTCACCGAGAGAATTTTTCTTGTATTCCAAAAATTTTGCGACTAGCGACATCTCGCACGACAGATTATCAAGATCAAGAAACGCGGGCGATGGCAGCATGCCATCATCTCGACTCGTGCAAAGGGCCTAGGACGCGCAGACCCTCAGACGGATTCATGCAAAAGACCCAGCATTGGCAGGGAATCTGCATTTGATCCCACTCGCGACGCCCTATATATAGCCTGAGAAATCGAGGGTACGGGACGGGTAGGTCCAGGGCGTCCAACCCTAGTCCATATCCTGAATGGCTGGACGCAACAAGGCATTTGAAGGCACTAAGGAGTCCAAGCAGTGCTCGAATGAATCCAATGGTACGGGATCAAGAAGCCTTCCGATTCTCCGTGGCTCATGGAAGGCGCTACGACCAAACCACCGAAAAACGCACATTTGAACTTGCCTGGTATTAGGCGTGATTGGGTTCACGGTACAAGGCAGATGAGGCACAAGATTTTGCAAGCAATGGGCCTTCCTTTTCATCGTGAGATGGTCCAGGGAAGCTGGATTAACTGTAGCCGAACTGATATCGAAGGAGTCTTCTAAACAGATAGGTAACGCGTGAAAGCCAAGCGAAATTAAGAATTACGCATAGAGTTGTAAAAATGCAGAGCAATGTTGCAATTGATGCGGTATAGAAAAAGCCCGTAGGAAAACAAGATTGAGATATGAGGAAGGGAAGTGAATGAGAGGGAAAAGATATGTACCAAGAAAGTAATATGTGCACTAATGAAATAGAAATAAGTGATAAATGGCGCAAATAGGCGGGAAAGATGATGATGGGCAAAATGATGCAATTGGACCGTTCAAATGTAGTGCTGGAAGAGATCGGATTGCGTGCAACAAAGCAATGTGACAGATGAAAAGGATGAACCTATTTGTGTCGAAGTGCTCGTACAACGCCGTCGTCGTCAGGATAATCCGGGCATGAAGGCATCAGAGCCATGCTGGGGGCGATCATAGATTATACAAAATGAAGAGGCGGGACGCTGCTCGCCCGCTTTGCTTTGATGAAACGCTCGCTGGAAGGCGATGGAGACGTGAACGTAAATGCCGCGTAGATCTTCTGTCGCTCAGGGGTGGAGAATGGGTGGGTGTCCTTTAATGCATCGGATACATTTATAGTCGTCGAGCGCAAGGGGGAAGACAGCGGTGCTTGGAAAAAGTCCCGTATTTCAGGCTCACGGGATGACTCCTGACGAACGTGTCAACGGATGAAGAATTGGGCTGAACCGACGTAGACGGACCTTCACGGTACGGAACTTGACCTTTCTGTTGTCGTCTTCAACGAAGGCGGCCAGCTCGCGGACCAGGCCTAGTTCATATGCCCCCGAAACGTCTGCCAGGGGCTTCACTGTGAGATCGTAGCATTTGGAGTCGATGCTGGCCTGGGTTGCACGATCCTGTTCCTCGTCTGTCGGTAGCTCCTCATCCACTCTGGGTAGACGGAGCACCCTGCGCGATGACTTCTTTGCTACCGTGCGCGAGCTAGACAACAACACTTTGCCCTCCTTTGCGGCGGTCTTGCCCTTCTTGGAAGATTTTGAAGCGGTGGCATTGGAAGAAGAGGATGCCTTGCGCTTCTTCGGTTCAGGCTGCGCATCCTTGAGCTCCTTGGTGGATTTAACGCTGAGAGGTGCCGTCGCTTTCGCCACGAGGACCGAGGTTTTGCGCTTCTTGGTGTTGACAGATGAACCGGCGCGCTGACCGGTGATTGGGTCTACGTTTTCCTTGTCTGGCGCAGGTGCAGTGGCATTTTCGAGTTTTGTATTTTTCGAGCCCAAAGCGGTCGCGACCGCGCCGATCGACGCCTTGAGCTTGCTAGGCTCCGTGGAAGGTTCATCCTGGAAGACGGTGAATGCACGAGATGACATCAGGGATTGTTGAGGACGTCAGGGTAAACCAAATCGGCGGTTCGGTGTATTCCAGGCGAAGAGCAGTGGTAGATGAGGACTATAATGTGTTACTGAGATACGGTTGGGAGATTATGGAAAATGGATGCCTCGACGGCCAGTCGAGACGAGATGAGTCCAAGCAGAGTTAAGCGACCGCATGCACAGAACCTTAAATTCTGTCAAGCACGTGACCTCGCATAGCAAACACACAACAACGCGTCTGACCACGTGCCCGCGTGCCTCGCGCCTCCAGCCATCAGCAGGCAGCACTTGCCCTCATTCCGCCATCAACCTCTTTGTATCCCATTGCACACCAACCAGGTGGCGAAAGATGTGGCCCGGACTCTGGACAATGCGAGGCCGCGCTATATATGCATCGAAATCCAGGCCATCAAACACGTGTGTTAGGCGTTTTCGTGGCTGTACGTCTTGCCTGCATTTCCGCAGTGACAAATGCCCTTATCTTTGGCCATGGCGTCGGCATGGCGAGGTCCTCAGCAAGAGCAGATGCATTTCGACACCAGTGAATGAACGACGCCCATACTCCCGTACGCAGGCCATGAATCGTCTTGCTATGGTGAAAGCCAAGTCTTAGCTCCCCGAACCTGCTGGTGAATCTTCGGCAAACTGTCGATAGAAAATAGCCAAATGAAATCAGAACGGATCGAACAGTGGGTTTTTCTATCTCCATTCAGTTACTCCCCAAATTGGAAAGCATCCCGAAGCCACACCCAGAACGGTCCCCGATCCATTGTGTTCTCTTGTTCTTTGCGCCAAGGTTCAGGCAACGTGTGGTTGCCGGACGGCATCTTGTCCTACTCTAAATCTCATAGTCCCAATCACATTGTCGCTGCCATTCCGGCTTGATGCCTTCAATGTGTCAGAACATTCGCCTCCCCGCCCGCATCAGGCTCCGACATCTCATGTGCCGTAGTGAAATGAGCGCTGGCTTCCTCAGGTGTCTTGAACTGTATCAAGAGATTTATTCACTAATGGAAGCACCATTGCCCATCCCTCCCGGCTTCGATCTCTTGCTTCTGGTCATGCGTCACCAAATATCGGGATCGGTATGCTAGTTGAACCCTGATTCACATTCATTTCGACCTTTCCATTCGGTACAATCAACGGAGCTCCACATGACCTTTATTTTCTCGGAACACATCGATTGCAACAATCCGCCCTCCTCGACCTGCGTATATATGACTCGTATTTCAGGTCAAAATGAAAACACCTAGTTCGCGTCCTCAACGATTGGTCCCCGAAAAGTATAACCCTGGTCCTTTCGGAACACTAACGCTATCATCGCGTGTCCGGAGCCTTGTGAGTGTATTTGTTTTGATACCTCATGTCGAACACGCACCAAAGGGGTGTCAGTCACGTTCTTCAGCATTTGGCGAAAACCCCCTCGACTTTAAAACGCTCGTGATCTTTTTACAATCTTCCTTACTTCGAGCTTCTTTTTCTCCAGTTCGCACTGAGTGCTGACTATTCCTAGGTCGCTCTGACCATTCTTCTCCACCGTCCAGGCATACAGCTACAATGTCTTCCAAGACCCCAGCCGCTGTATCGTCCGCAACACATCCTTCTGTTGGTACTTTTATTGACGGTGACTCACTCGAACTCATTGAAGTTCTTGGCGTGGGCGGTTACGGCGTGGTCTATCGCGCCGTCGACATTCGCTCGCCCAGCCGTCGATCCTATGCCGTGAAATGTCTTGTGTCATCACCCAACCAGACACCACGTCAGCGTCAAGTCCATATCCGAGAAATTGCTCTGCATCAGCTTGCCTCGGTGCATCCCAACGTCGTAACCCTCCACCGAGTCGTCGAAGAGAACCACCGCACCTACATCGTGATGGACTACGCTCCTGACCATGATCTCTTCACTCAAATCCTTCATAGCTGCCGTTACTTGGGAGATGACGCACTGATCAAGCACGTCTTCCTACAGCTCCTCGAGGCAGTGGAATATTGCCATCGTTTAGGCATCTACCACCGTGATTTAAAACCGGAGAATATTCTCTGCTTTGATGATGGACTCCGCGTCGCCATCACGGATTTCGGTCTTGCTACCTCGGATAAACTGAGCGAAGAATTCCGCACAGGAAGTGTCTACCATATGAGCCCTGGTGGGTCACATTTTAGCTGGCTTCCTGTGCCATTTCCAAATCTGACATTTTGTTGCAGAGTGCCAAGGCGGAGAGTTCGCCCCGACTGGGAATTATTCTCCCATGTTCAATGACATCTGGTCGTTGGGAATCATTCTTCTCAACCTAGCTACAGGTCGCAACCCCTGGAAGTCCGCGACTCCAGATGACCACACTTTCCAAGCCTATCTGCGGGACCCGCAAGGCTTCCTCCCCACCGTCCTACCGATCTCGCCCGAGCTCAACGACGTTCTGGTACGAATGCTGGAAGTTGACTGGAGAC
This sequence comes from Macrocybe indica, assembly GCA_030407095.1. NCBI lineage: Eukaryota > Fungi > Basidiomycota > Agaricomycetes > Agaricales > Callistosporiaceae > Macrocybe > Macrocybe indica. The sequence continues at coordinate 221,668 of JARFTL010000013.1, forward strand.
AGCGCATGACGTTGCAGGAACTTCGCCTCGCGATCGAGGACGTGCACACCTTTTATTCAGATGGCGTCATTTTTGAAGGCAGTATGGCACGCTGCCCTTGGGAATCTGGCATGGATATCGACAGCGACTCTTCCAGTGACACCAAAGAGGAATCATCCTACCCCACCAAGTCCGAGGCGTTCGTCTCGCACTGGAGCAAGGACTCCAACTCGGACATCATCTTCGCAAACAACTCGTGTGGCGACGACTCGTCATACGGCGTCACGTGGACAAACTACTCGTCCCAGGGAGCGACTTGGGACATCGAGTCCCTTTCGTCCCTGGCATCTCGCGGCGATGCGGCTACCGCTCACCACCACAATCGCTTTGAGAGGACTCCGACACCGGTCTCCCCAAGCTCGACGGTGTCCTCGTCTCTGCCTGTGACCCCAAACAGTCTCGACACTATCTTTGGCGCTAAGGCAAAAGCCCCGCCGAGAAAAGTACTGACGATTGATACCAATTTTGCGGCGCCTCTTTATTACAACGCCAATGTCAGCATGAACTCGTCCTACTCCGCGCGAACATCCATGATGCAGACGGCCGTCGAATACGACCCTTATTCCTCATCATTCTTCCTCGCTACTGCCCCTTCTCATTCCAAAGGCTCTCTTCCGTTTCAAGTCTCACATGCCAGCCCCATATCGTTCGATGATAAGATGACATCTCCCTCAATCTGGACGTCCTCCCCAACTCAGATATCCTCCCCCTCCGTCTACTCTAGCACTAGCTTTATCGGGACTAGCGCTATATCGTTCGCAAGGTCGACTACGCCATCGCCAGAAGCAGTCTGGTCCGAGTACCACCGCATGCAGGTGCAGTGCCAGCCCCAGTACGAACCAAGTCAGCGTTCACCATCTCTTTATGCTATGATGACCGACCTTCTCTCTCCATCAAGGCCTACCGCAGTACTCGCTAGCCCCGCCAAAAAATCGTCTCATGACAGTGGCAAATTCAAAGCGGTTTGCATCTTCAATCCCATCAAGTTTTTCCCCCGTTCACCGCCACCGACATTTCCTCCGGCTTCATCGAATGGGCCCTCACACGGCCGGCATGCTTCTGAGCCGTTTTCACCCTATTCGGGCGATCAGGCGCCTGCTGCGGCATGTGTTACGCCTGCCAGGGCTGGCGCGCCCCCGTCGGAAGGCCACCAGTCGCCGTCGCCGACCACGATTCAACTTCCTGCGCAAGACCGCCGGGTCTCACACCTTCGTTCGCCCAAGCACTGGTTCATTCCTGGGAAATTTTTTGCCTCTGTTGGGGCACAGTAAGTAGATCTTCTGGCTAGAATCCATTTTGCCTTTTATTATCGACTTCCTTTCTTTGGCTCCTTTTGCATAGCTCAATCCGCCACCTTTTTCTTCCTTCACGCGTTCCAAACGCGGCATCCTGACCTTCCCCACTATCTACTCTCTCTTCTTTTCTCACATCTATCTGACATCGCATGACAACATTCACCCGCTCTTTCATTCATCTCATCACAGTCACCCTCATTTCATCTCACTCAATCATCTCATCGGAACACATTCACCTCGTTCAGGCAATTATATTTTTTATTTGAGCACCCGCCGCCGCACCGCAATGCACGGCGAAGTGTAGTACCACGTAGCCAGCATCACTCGTATTATAATGCTGGCGGGTATACAGCAAGCCTCCTCAATAAACAAGTCGTTATGAATTCCGTTCCGCCGCTGAAGATGGTGTAATTTCTCAGTTGCAGTTATCGACTGCCCGCTAGTCACTAGACGTTTGCGAAGCGAATGGAGCTTGACGGCATTCATCAAAGACAAATCGATGCGACGACGGAGACACGTTGTACACGAAGGTATTGCCAGCGGTCCTCGTTCTATGTTCGCGACTCTCGTTGATGCTAGTCTCTTCCCGCAGACTTGAACGAATGAACCTTATTAAATGAAACCAATTACACTTTCGAAGGGCAAGATACAAACGGGAATTAGAGGCGTTCAATTTTAGTGATATATATCTCTGTTAATCGTAACAGATCGCACAATTCTGTAGAATCACAATAAACCCTGGCTTACTCGCACAAGACTACATCGGCGGACGTAAGGCAATTGCATTAACTGTCAGAAAGCCGTGGTAGCGTGTCGCACCCAAATCAGCTGTACGGTTTGACTTTGGAAGCCACGACGCAGAGTATTTGGGATTCGAATGGGAGTCCCGTCTTGTTTCCTGGGTCTCGCAGAGACCCAAAACATGGAAAAACCAGAGACCTGCGCCCGGTCCACATGGCATTTTTCGGTGAATCATAATCAATGGAATAAGAGGCACCCTCCGGAGATCGTTGTGGAGGCTCGAGTGCCTCCCATCGCCACTTGCTGTGCATCATCCCTATCAGATCGCGGTTGTAACGACAGAGCCGGAAGGGGAAATTTGAATGGCTCGCTGCTCTGCGCCTGCGGTTGCATATCGATGGCTAGTTGCATCATATCGGACCTTGCTTTCGGAGTGTGCAACAGAGTGGATCAAGTCTACAGTTGTTCTAGAGGACGAGGAGTGAGGAAAGAAGCGCAAGCAGAGAGAGTGAACATCATCACAGTCTGCATTCATGCGCTGAGGCGAAGCTCAAGGACGTCTGTCGTTTCTATTCTTATTTCTGACGTAAAGTCATTTTTTGATTCCGATCTGGCGATATACTTCCCTAGGAGAATAAGGAACAGCATCAGCCGGAGGTAACAGGAGACAGCAAAGCACTCCGACGCTACACGCACCGAAAACGCGTCCTCACAGATGTCAACCTCATCTGTCTGCCGCACACAACACACAATGCGCCACAAACTCGTGAAAAAGGAGAAGTGACTCATGGTCAAAATTCGCTGAGATTGAGTGCATTTGAATAAGGAGGGGTCAGGAGGCCCGTGTTAAAGCATAATCAAGTAGCCGCTGCGCTCGCCACCATGGAGCATCGTGTCCGCCAGGCGGACACATTGTCAGTGGAGATGACACAAAGAGGACGAGTACATGCTTGCAGGGCCTGATATGAGGCTCAGGGCAGGAACGGACTTCACCCTGGCGACTCATTTTTCTTTCGTTCTGCAGTACCCATTGAAAGGGCGCTTGATGTGCGGGCTAGACACGTCTCACGAGTGGGTGACGGCTAGTGTGCATTAGTATGAACGCGCGAGACCAGTCAGTCGTTCTGCGCCGCGGAGAGTAACACATTCCATCGATTCTTTCCTGCGGCATGTTGGTCGGAATAGAGCAGGGATACATTGTAATGCAATCCATATGAGGTCCTACATGGTCAACATGAATAAGAGGGCTTGTGCGTGATTAAATTATATATGTGAATGTAAGGACAAACTATAGCGTCTTGCTTTTATGCATGTGCCGTCTGTTGTCCGAAGAGATACCCACAAGTCCTGATCGCGTTGGGTTGGAGAACGACGGTCGTCGCGCGTCGGGAATCAGTGGTTTGACCCTTTGCCTCTACTTCCTTAAGCTGACGAGCTTCCTTCCGCGTTCGCGCTCCACATCCTCCTTGCTCCTCAGCCCAGACCCCTTGTTCAGCTTCTTGCCAGGACCACCGACGCCGTCTCCCATACCCAGCGGCGCATGCCCCGCCTGGAGCATGCGGAACGCGGCCTTGATGACGTTGATCGGATTGCGGCTGCCCCACACCTTGGCGCTGACGTCCTTGATGCCAGCCGCCTTGAGCACCTGGTGCAGGTTCGGGTTGCAGCGCAAGCCAAATCCAACGGGGCGCGGGCGCATGATAATCTGTGTCGCGCCAAGCTTGGTCTCCATGTCGGACCAGATTGTGCGCTTCTCGAACCGCTCTACCCAGTCCATGTTGCGGACCGCCTGCGCATACGCCTTGGCCTCGGCTCGTGGCGCGTCTTCGTCCTTGCCCTGCCCGTAGCCGACCAGCCCATCACCATTCCCTACGACCATAAGCACAAATTGTCGATGTATCTTGCCTTTGCCGGTCTGCTGTGTGATACGCCGCTTGATGAGTGGGAAGCGGTAAAGCTGGCGGAGCTGGCTCTGCGGGAGAGGCAGATTGGCCTCGGAGCTCATCTGTTCTTGCACCTCGTCCGTCTCCGTGAATTCATGTTCGCCAAAGTTGTAGCCGTTCTGCAGCATGGATTCGTGGAATATGGAAGCATTGTTCCGAATAATGACGCGGTTATGGTATGGGTTCTCCTTCGTTGGCGGAAATTCAATCACATCTCGTGAATCCAGAAGAGGGTCGGGTGTCATCAGGTCGGGATAAGGATTGCGTGCGGCCTCGGTTTGCGTGGAACGTATTTGTTCTGCAAGATATAAGCCTACCGTCGTCCACGGGGTAAGAAATAGTATACCTGTCGTAGTTTCGATAGTAGCAGATTCCGCCACCACTTCTTTGACGATGGGTTGTTCCAGGTCCTTGGCTGGTTTTTGGGCAGTTATCGACTTGACTAAACCTTGGAGAAGGCACGTACATCAATTCAAACCAAACGAATAATATAAATCTGCTCACTGGTCGCTTCATCCAACATCTCTTTGGCCTCATCCTCAGAGACATCTGTGAGACAGTGCTGTTTAAACTCAGTAAGATAGTCAATCTCTTCAGCACTGGGAGCTTGCGGTCGGTTGGCGTAGGATATTGGGACTCCGTGCTTAGCGAGAATTTCTGCATAGCGATCAAGAACGGTCATATTCTCATCTCCAGATTCCGTAAACAGCTCTCTTGACATTTCTTGAAACTCCTGTAGTTCCGCTGATGCCAAATCTTCCAAGGCACTCTGGACTTCTGGCCTTGCCATATGCGTTGTCAGTTGGTCGAGTGGTGATATATCCTGTGGTACCCTTGCGCCATCGGGTGATCCTATGACCATGTCGATAGGTGAAAGAGGTACTGTTGGCAGAATATCGACCTACGTTGATCAGGCTGCTGAGAGGAAGCGGTTGGTTGAGAAACTGAAGTCGCCCCGCCATTTTCGCCTTGTTCCTTCACTTGTTCTGAAACGCACGATACGAATGGAAGAACGTCACTCAGAAAAAAGAGCGAGACTCACCAGACGATCGACAGAGTAGAGCCTCAAACCTTTCCTCTGATGGGTTGGAAACGTAATGGTTAACTTTCTCATGCAGGAGCTTGCGGTTGAGGCCTTTCGTGTACGGTGGAATAATCGTACTGAGCTTGTCTAGCTTTGTCAGATCCTTCGTCGACGACAGCAACGCAGCTATCGTAAGCGCAAGCTCGTCCTCCTTCATGCCCGGCCGCAGTGTCGCACAGAGTCTGTCAAACTTGCTGCCTTGGACCTCATTTCCGGTACTGTACGGACGTCTCATTCTAGCAGAGAGCATCATTTGCCGCTGCGACGACTTCTGCGGACGCAGAACGCGTATGGAGCGGCTTGCATGGGCCCAGCGTCGCGAGAGCCCGTTCATGGTGAAAAAAATGTCGAAGTAGTGAGAAGAACCTCGCTTATGTAATGAGGTTCGTGGCAAATGATCTCTGCCAATGTCGTCGGCCTTGTCCTTCAGCTGAAAAATGAATTGCTACGACCGGGGTGGCAGCTCTACAGATGTGAGTAGTATATTCTATATTGCATCTCGCGCGTCTTGTGGATGATCGTGTTGACGCGTTAAGAGAATGAGCAGGCACCGAATCCCCACCAGTCTCATTGTGGACACAAAAGCAAGACTAACCGCTCTACCTCAAACCCGGGTACGATACATGCTATACAAGAACACCATGAATAAAAAGTATTCTTGTCAGCGGTCACTGACTCTGAGGCAAGGGAGAAGGCGCGAAAGCAGCTTTGAACGGGGAGGAGATATTCCAAGGAGAATTGACAACGGTCTAGATCTCGGGTCAGCCACTGCGAGAGCAAGTTATTAAACAATTAACAGCGGGAGGAGGGGTACAGAAAACCAATCGCGTTTAAAGCACCACTCTGACAGCTTCCTCATCAACCGCGAGCGCGTCATATCCACTTCCGGGAAAGTGCGCTGGGACTACCATCGTTCGTGAAAACTTATTTCCGCGAAGGCCAACGCGTACGCGTCAAACGTCCCGGCTTTGTTGGAAGTGGCTGTGCGGAGAGAAGCCCGCTAGCATCATAGGCACCAGCAACAAAGATATGGACAAAATGTGCGAAGCACCAAAAGTAAGACGGAGAGAGAACGCCAGAAGCGGGGCTGATGACGACGAAAAAACAGAGAGAGAAAGCGAGAAGCACACGGAAACGTCGACACCGATACGCGTCCGCCAAGCAGTGAACTAAGGTGGGATGCTCCTATCGTCGCTGAATCTATCCTCCATCCTGGTGTTCCTTGAGTACTTAATAGACCAGACAGTCCTTGAACACGTCGTACGACGATTTGGCAACTGCGAACAAGAAGTCGAAAAGGCACTCCAGCGATCGCGGCGGGTGTAGTGTCTCGGACCATGAAGAGAAGGATGTCGAATATTAGGGCGTCGAAGTATCCGATAAAGTCCTGCTAAGGGTCACAACGTAGCGGCATCGGCACAGTCAATGCACCATGGCTCTAGAATAGGACAAATGCAACGTCGTCGTTCCCCATGTTCGACGCCGACAAGCAAATGTTTGTTTCTCAATGTTTTGTCTATTCCAAACAAGGCAACTACTTATCCCAGTCTGCTTAACCCAGCTTCACCGTGCCGTCGTCTGCTGACCTGCACTTTTCTCCGCCAAACGGTCAACCAGAGACGCATCGGCGGCGTTATGCGCGGGGATCTCTAGCTTTGAATTCACTTCTTTGTTTCCAGACCGCATGTCCCCCTTGAATCCGATGTAATATACCCGGCTAAGTTCTCCACCGACTGCTTCGTTCTGTCGGGGAGGGATTTAGACAAGTACAAAAAAATATTTCTGCAATGCACGTACGAAGAAAAGAGACAGCGACGTAATGCTCGCAAAGGCAGCCACCCGTAGAGGGTATTCTACAACGCCAGTCTCGCCTTCCAAGAGGCTGATATTTAGGTGAGGTTTCGTTGATTCGGCATTCTCAAAATCGACAATATTTGGGTAATTGGCGTATATTCTTAGATGGCGTGGCGTCATCTCTCCACGGCCTTCGCATAGAAAGTGAGTATCAATCGCAGAGAACTTGATCTATCAACTCACCTAGCTTCAACAATACCGACTTTATTCGAACATTCTCGGTGAACGGAATGTGGATGATGAACTTTTTTCCAGAGACCCCAAAGGCAAAATCATCGATAGTGGGCATTGCACGCTCGATAAGGAAAACCGACTCGAACCTGATCGTCGACGCCTGACTCGACATATTTTGAGTTATCCTCCCGTTCATCCCACGGCTTGATCACCTCCTTCGCATGTTCGGGTACCGCCAAATTCAGCCCGTGCACTCTTAACTCAAACACAATGTCGAATTAACAACCCCAGATCGAGGTAAGACGTATGGTTGCGGAGAGCTTACTTGTCTCTGTCGATGACCGTAAAGAGGTTCGCCACCTCTGTGCCCACGAGGCTAGATGCAACAGAATTTAACGATCCGAAACCGCCGTCTTGTGCCGACATAGTGGAAGTCCAGGCGGCGCCAGCGCTGGAGACATGAATTGACCACGATCGGCGTCGGCGTTCGATTAGTCAGCCAGCATGTAAGGGTGTTGACGAGTGTTTACCCATGTCCGCGACAACGACAATCAGCACTATGGAATGGCGTCGCACAGGAACATTTCGACAACCTGCATTTCGACGCCCTGAAATTCTCACAGAGGTGAGCGTGGCGCAAAATTTGCAGGTTTGGATTCACGTAACGTGATCCGCTGGCAGACGACCCCACAGCCGTGAGGAATGGCAAAATAGCCACCTGCGAATTCGAAGTCGCTACGGACATGAAGTTCTTGAAAGAATATTATGAAAATTGTTTGACTGGGGAACCTTCTTAATTACGACGGCATCATATGGTCGCCAATTAGCACACTCTCGAGGTTTTCGCTACGACATCAAGAAGCCTCGGTATCGTTCTCGACAAACGTATACTCATTCCCAGCATGCTAAATCCTGGGAAGACCCTTGAGTGCAGTAACAGGTGAATTATGTTCACAAGATGGAAACTTACTGATGTCCTTACGAGATGTTTACTTTTATTCCTGCCGATACAGTGAGTTCACCGGGCCTGCGGTTCTGTCGAGGAATCGAAGCTCAGTTTACGAAAGACCTTGGTGACATCCAAAGCGATCGGTCTACGTGAGAAAGCGGAATGGCATTGAAATTCTTTTTCGTAACGCCATCTCGTCATTCGTTATCGATCTGATTGACATGGGGAGCGACCGGGATCGTCCAGTGCAACGCTAGTTGATAAACATATCGCGCGAATAGCATCGGTCCTGAAAATTAACCTCGTTGAGCAAATTTAGCCGCTGATCCAAATCAGTGGCGGCCAAGTTGGTCTAATGGCCGATGACGCCGTGTTAATCTCAGGCCGAATGGCCCTCAAGCACTACCTTCGACGTTGCGAACTTGCTTGACCTTCACCGCCTGCCAATTCTGCGCTCTGATAACTGCCTGAGGACATGGGATAATCCAATTCTGAATTACACTATAAGCATATGGGCGAAGTCCTGTCAAAATCTCACGCCCCGGACGAGCTTCGTTTCTGGAGGTATTCCGTCCACCATTCCTCGAATAGAGACAGACCGAGTGGCCCGCCGTCGCCGTCTCCTCCAGGCAGATCGAGTGCTTCTGTCTCCCTCGTGTCAAGATGGCAATCCCTAGGTCTCGTGACAGCGCTAGCGCCACTAGGAGGCTCTGCATCTGGGATAATGTGTGCGTGTGGCAGGCCGAGAATCTTCGCGAAGATAAGGCATAATTCGTATTTGGTGAACGGCTCCTCGGCAGAGTAGTGGAGAATTCGTGGTAGCGGTTTCTTGTAGCCTGAATGGTGGTTAGTATAGACTGACTAATGGCATTCAGAGAAGACATGGTTCAAACTCGGGCGGAGAAAGGAGCTCAGTCATTTTTCTACTCCAGCCTTCTGGAGGATGACCAACGGATAGGACCCATATGATCCAAATGGGTGATTGGCTTTACATGGATTTCGCTTACCTGTTAGACGCACAAGGAAATTTGCAAGGTCAATGATATTGGTGGGATACCGCGTGGCGTAGTGATCCATCTTGTATGGTTTCCCAGACTGATCTTGCACGATGTCGAGCAGGACGTTGATCGCACTATCTGAATTTTTGGCGGTCGGTCCGTACCTGCGGAGGATGATCGACATTTTTTTTTGGCAGTCAGCTCTTGATGGGCAGCCGGAACGCCGAATCAGGGAAAAAATCCTCACAGGACAGGCACTCGCAAGGCAACCACCGATGCCCCACTCACACCCAGGACCGCGAGCTCTCCGTCACGCTTAGTTCTGCCGTACAGCTGCAAAGGGTTCGTCGGCGATGATGGCGTGTAGGGCGGCGATGTGCCATCAAACACGTAATCTACAAGTCCTCGGACGTTAGGCACCTTCCGCGCATAGCAGATGTCAAAAAAAAGACTATGACGTGGCGAACACTTGCCAGTTGAGATGTAAACCAAAGTGAACTTGAAAGTTTTTGATAGGGCAGCCAAGTGTCCAGGCACTTCGGCGTTGAGCTTTAGACGATGTCAAGGAACCACGCGATGAGGTGATGTGATTGGCGCAAAAGAACCCGTTCCCTCACCATTTCTGCGCCTTTAGGATCCTGGATCCACGTTGCCGCAAAAGAAAAGTGCAGTCAGCACTGTAACGACATGGGACGCAGTTCGCGTAGCAGGAACTCCGCGATCGAAATTCGGACCTGCCTTTTCTGCGACATCTGGTCTTCTCTCCGCAGCGCAGTGGATGACCCCTGCGGTCGAGTGATCGTCAGGGAACAAAAAATTTCATCAATAAATCCGAGAGATGAGGTGCACCAAACGGAGCACGAGAAATCAGGCGGTGGCCAGCGCTCAGATGAAGAAGAGCATATGCCCAAAGATCAACATACAGTTTGGCTTGAAGTCACTGAAGACCTTTTCAACAGCTGCCTTGTCCGTGAGATCCAAAGGGACCAGCCCTTTTCCGGTTCTTGAGTGTGATAGAGGAAGGAGTTTATATTGAGCGCTCGACGCTTCCTCGAAAGCACACCGTACAGCAGCACCCAATACTCCAGATGCTCCTGTTCCACGAAGCAGATTCCAGTTCGTGCCACGTTACTAAAATAAAAAGGCACATCATACCCGTGATTATAATTCTAGGTTTGTCCTCCATTTCGACGCACAGAATAGAGATCTGAGGCCACTGTTTCAAGCCTGACAGAGACGATCTTATCGCTGTTCAAATACAGGCGTACATAAGCGCAAATATTCGTCAACAGGTTCGAAAACCAACTACACTCATGTTACCGCCGCTTCTATTTCAGGCAGCACGTCAGACCATGTATGGCCTGAGCCATTGTATTGGTCTCTCAGCGCTTATACCACTACTCCGATGAGGATTTAAGAAGAGGCTACCTGACTTGCATTGGCAAATTGTTACCTCCAAGCACAGAAACTTCTTGTGGAACAGAATGCTTGAGAAACGCACCAGTCCTATGACACGCCCGACGAAGCGAAGACTATTCAGACATTTAACCCCGCAATTGTCTTCGTGCGCCACGAAGATCTCAACTTATGCAACAGAACACTCAGCTGACCTTGCACACCTCTCGTTCGCTAGCTTCCTGTGCTTGGTATCAGAAAACGGGGTTCACAACGAAAGACAATCCGTGGCATCACTTCTCTCCTTTCATAGAAAGTCAATTTTATTATTGTTCCGCGCCTCGGTGAGTCGGTCAGGTTACGGGGTCATTATTCTTGGATTCATCTTCCCCTTGTTGCTAGCTGGTGGGGGTACGAAGTTCCTTTTTCTAGATTCATTTCGGGCGCCGTGTTTGTGTCCTTTTGACGTTGTGCCATTCCGTTTCTTTCAAGTTTCTATAGATGCAAGTCTGCGGCGGACAGTCGAGTACACATCAATGCACAAGCACTGTTAATAGGATGGTCAAGCGTTTGTGGATAATCCGAGGTTCGACCGATTTTCCCCTCGCAAGATTATTCGTTCCTTGCAACTCTGCACCTCAACCGTAGTCATTATGTAAAGCGTTCTTTATAACAAAACCTGTTCTAGCCAAAAACAGACGACTTCTTGTCGATTTCTCACTAAGTATGTGAGCGTTCGATTCTTCTTTCTTTCAGCATACCGTTTTGATGCATGAAGGCTCTATGTTAACTTCATAATACAAAGCCCCCTTTTTCCTCACCCCACGTTACACCAGTTCCAATGCTGCATGATTAGGATCAACGACCAGGGCACGAAGGTAAGGGAAGATTTCGGGTAGACCCCTCACCCTTAGACTGCGAACATGAACAAGCCGAGCTGCCTGATGTGCCTGATAGTTTTGTCCTGTGTAGCCATGGTCCACGTGCATCAACCTTGAATTTCTTCAATGGGATTTTATGCATATTGTTCCTTCGAGACTTTTCTATTAATCCTAATTTCATGTAGGTGATGACGATGGGAATGGTAGGGCCTGTTATGGTACCATTCGGCATCTAGGGCTGTTCATTGCCATTCGTTCAACTTTCATACCGCCCCTTCTTCGATTATTCAATCCTGTTCATTCCCTTGCCTATATGGAGGATAACGTCGTTTTTCCCGGAAGATAAGTTGGTCCAGCATTGATCCCCTTTTAGGGATTGCGTCTATGCAGCTCATCCTTGAGCCATGCTCTTCTACATCTACTCAAGGACTGTTTCAAGTCAGTGTCTTACAATCAAGTCCCGCGATCTCAAGAAGAATTTACTATTACTGGCGATGCTCCTATTAGCGGTCTGGCCCAAGATCAGTTGATAAGATCCACCCACATCCAGTTCCGTCGTGCTTGTCCAAGAATATCAGTGAGGTGCTGAGGTTCTTTGAGTTCTTTAATATCTCCCACCATAGACTTGTCAACACTTCTCTCGGACCAATTAGTCGTCCCCATGTGTCTCTCCCGTTTAATATCCGACCACTTCAGGCCCATGACAATTCCAGCTGCAAGTTTTTTCGGTGATTCGGCCACTCATTCGGCCGTATGGATGCACTGTGATTTTCTCTCGCTATGGAGATACGTTCCTTGCTACAGAATCGTCTTAGGCCCAATCCACGACCTGTTTTTTTTTTCTCCCTTTCCGTTGACTGTGTTATCTAGGTGTCGGCAGCAGTATCAGTCCCTCTCCAGCCAGCCCTGGAATCCTACATACATCCCATACATCTACGATCTGTTGCAAAATAATCAGGAATGACTGAATTCTGAAGGGTTATATGTCAAAGTTTTTCCAAGGACCTGCCTTCCCGTCTCGCATCTGATCCCCTACGTCACCGGACATAAACCCTGCGAAGCATCAGATTGGTCGGTCTTCGGTCAGAAATAGGATATTTTGACTTGCACAAAGTCTTGACCCGCTCGTCGTTATGGAAACTAGTATGTTCAAGTTCAGACATTCTTCCTGTCTTCAAACGCGAATGATGAATGGCGATGAGCATCCGGAGAGAAAGATGCCTTCGGAGGTGCCGATAGCCATGTGACCGAGGAAGTCAATGGATTGCTGCTGCGATGGATGAAGATTTTCTGCTGGCGGTGGCCTGTTATGTATTTGTTTCCAGCCGGCAACCCGCTTGTACCGCCCACGCCGTAGGGGCCTGTGCTCCGCTGTTTGCTCCAATCGCACCAATCTTGGCTAGGGTCAATATAGTCAGATCACCTTCCTGAGCCAGCCCTCGAACCTTGCCGCGGTTCGTCTACGGTGCCCTGCCGGCTGGACCATAGGGGTGAACGGGTTTGAGCGCGCTTCATGACATCCATAATATACACAATTACCCCATGAAACTGAATACGTCGTAGCACCCGCAAGGAAAATGAAATCTAGTTCAATCTGTCGGTCGCCAACTGGGCAAAAAGTTCTGGTTTAGCTTGTGTCTACAGCCTCCTCGCGGACGGACAGTGCCGGCAGCGTTCACCCACGATAGCGTGAGAGTAACTGAGGAAGCATCATAACTCAAATATGTTTTCTCAGCACATGTCGAACTCAGTCACAGGTTCTTCCGCAACCGTTACCTTGGTTCAGACCAGATCTCCGCGACTTCAAAGATTTCAAAGCAGTGATTGCCAACAATATTTTCTTCGCCATGTATCCCTAACAGACTTGTCATGCTTGATTCTGTCCAATTGCCTCCTTGTTCCTGAAGAACTCTCGCTAAACAGTCTATGCCGTGTGGATATATCTACCCTCCCATGGACGTTTTTGCCCGCTCCCCTGCGGCGACCCCCAACCTCTTGACACCGTTTGACTGCCTTTTTGGTTTTTAACACCATAGCACCCGTATGTCTCGTCGTCGAGTGGAATCGATGTCGAGTGGCGAATATCATGATCATGATGATATTCTGCACCCACTTTCAAGTCCCGTCCAACCTCCCGCATATTCACACGTATCGACATACCGGTCAGTCTGCGTTTTTCGGCTCTTCTATGCTGTCTTCTTAAGGAAATGAACATCCGCCGACAGCTCCCTACAGATGGAGCTTCGGTTGTACAGTCCTTCAGTAAAGCTCCCCATGGAACATTCAGAGGAGCGAGGTCCCCTGGCCGTCTTTGGTGACCATGATCATGTTGGAGGCAAGGTAGTTCTTGATCCTGCTTGCTACCACACGGGCCGTTTGACAATTTCTGTTCGTGCCTACTTCATCCGTCCCTCTTCACTTACAATGTTGACGCTAATGCATTATTAGATCGAAGGTGCCTTCATGCACTATCCATGCCAAGTGGATGGGGATCGAACTGTTCCGGACTACGCACGGAATTCCGGAAAACGCAAGCATGTCTTCTATACTTCTTCGACCGTTCTTCCGGTATCCCCAGGTCCCATTGGCACTGGTTTTCCCCGCTCCGCTTTTCGCGACGCCTTCATAAAACGACGACCCAGTGTGTCGAGTCTCAACCTCAGTGCATCAGCCGTAGAGCGTTCATTCCCGTTCATGTTCGAGTTGCCCCGTAGCTTAAGACCAGGCGAGGAGATGCCGCCGTCATTTACGGGATCGACGGACCCAGGACCATCATCGGAGTCTGTTGATGTCACCTACAAGATCAAGGTTATCTGGGAAGCGACCAATGCATCTGAGAAGCCGTCCACGTAAGGATTTTAATCTCTGTGAATCTCTCGACATGGAAGAATGTGCTCATGTTTCAATTTTGGCAGCTTGGAGGTTCCCATACTCTTCTTTCCAGATGCTGATTTCCAATCAGCAGACGTCATCCCCCAGAATCCTCAGTCATGGTTGGAGATGCCTCTCAGATCAGATCGACCCATCCCATTTCGATGTGCGGTAAGCCCAGTGTCCTTTCGCCCACTGTGATAATCCGGCGAAGCCGCTGACAATCCGTGGTTACAGGTTACCTTGCCTACACCGGTCACGTTCACCCGAACTTCGTCTATCCCTTATTTTGTCGTCTTCACGACAGTTCCTCGGTCGCCTGATTCAGCAAAGGAAATTGCTGCCGACGCGACCATCTCGGTATCACTACTTCGTCAGGTCACGATCACTGAGCAAGCATCGCCTTTACCCACCCCGCCAGCTACGCCGTCTACTCCAAGCGAAGACGGCGATGTGCCGCGCAACAAGCTTCTCAAGCGGGTTGCGAGAAGCACTCCGTCTCGGCTGGCTCGGTCCAGGAAACCTTCAGGCGACAGCATTGTGGATTTCCGGGAGAAGCCATTACCGAGGCTCCCAATGCAGATCGTACACAACGAGACTCGTACTGTGCACAGCGGCATCTGTATTGGATTCCCAAAGCGTCCTAGACTACAAGTGATGGACTCGCGGGGTCATCCGAGCTTAGATTCTATGGCAGCCCTGCCGGACGGACTCCATAAAGATAAAATTACCTTGCACAAGGATATGCTGCCCTGCATAGACTGGGCAGGCGTGAGCGTCAAGGTATAGTTTCCAAGTTTCCGAAGCACTCATCGTTCCGTTGCTCACGCCTGAAAACCGTTTACAGTATTATCTGGACGTTTCAGTTCTCATCGGTCAAGATGACCTACGAGCTCGGGTTCCAATTCGGATAACATGACACTCTTGTATGTTTTTTGACTGGTGCAGGGCAGCAAAAGAGAGGCAGTTATTTACTATATATGTTGCTTTCGGACATATGGACACTATCACGTTAGCATTTTTATTATGTATCTATTATTTGCTGACGTTCGAGTTAGTCTGTATCCATGCACTAATCGTACATACTCTATGGCCGTCTGGGGCGTCAGCTCTGCTGGGGATCGCAGCTCCGCGCTGCTGGTACATTCAGCCGTAGGGGATATTTTAAGGGGTCTGATTTTCAAATTGGGTTCTGCGTGGCAATTACCTCCGAGGCGGGGTTTGCGAGGCCTGGAAACTCGTGCTGAAAGGAGTCGAACGAGCACGCTGCCTCAGTCGAAGAATCCGACGAATTTGCAATTGCGAAAGATTGTTCCTCGCGAACTTGGGTGATCCAAGAATTTAAATTTTCGACAGAATAGGGACGTAGGGACGCGTCCTGGTCACGTTACCAGGAAAACACCCAACACTGAGCCTCTCACCAGTAGGACAACCCCTTTGACCCGTGTTATATTTCTTCCTCGCGGCAGTTGATATGATAGAGGACGCCACGGTGATCACAACCAACACTTGACGGAAAAGTATTCGTTTTACCCATCGTCGTAACTGCATTGCCGCGGCCGGGTGTCGTTATGACAGAGGACCGGTCGGTATGTTGGCAACGTTTGACATGCGTGTGATGCATAACGTCGGCACCGACCATTTGTCGAGGCCTTCCCAGAAACATGCAATCTGGTGTATCATAAAGGCTGACTCCGCCTAGGATCGTCTGATGTCGATGCGTTAAGAGGGTTTGTTGCCGCCGAGGTGTTCGCATTACGGACGATGTCATGACCGTGACAAATTCTATCAGGGAAAAAATCTAGTAACAAGATGTGAACGTATAGCTATGGGATAACACTTCTTGCGTCCAGTTGTACGGGCCTGCGGCAGTCAGATGCGCCTTGCAAGCACTGCGCTGCGCTTGCGGGGGTACGGCGTTCACCAGGTCATGATACGGGCCTACATTCATGCAGGGTTTTTCCAAGGAGCCGGAGCAAAAGGTCGCCCGAGGCTTGGCGGTTTCCTGGAGTCTTGCTGCCATCAGGCGGGAGGTACGTATACTATCTTGGTGACCGGGGCGATTCTCTATGTTATCAACATTCCCTAGCGAAAGCAAAAGAAGGCGGAGCGTTTGGACCGTGGGCATACGGCAGCTGTTAAGGCTTCACCATTGGAGATCAAAGATCGAATAGTGCGAAAGTAGCAAGTCGCGTCTGGTAAAGGACCAGTATGGACCTTCACCGTCTATTACCTTTCCAACCGAACGGAGCCAAAAATTGCTGCGCTACGCGTCGATCGTCTCACCAAATTCGCGCGTCCCAACTCCCTGGATTATGGCGTTCTGGATGACGGGCGCGGCACGGACGGTGCACTTGCAATTCTGGGGTCTATGATTTCTGACCAAAGTTCCGGAGACAATGCCTTTGAAAATCGCAGATCTAGCTTGGGGGTTGGATTTCCTTATGCTCAGTGAATTCTTGCGATGATGACTATTTGACTAGAGGACCGTCAGCCAAGCGTTTGTATTTAATGGACACTAAATTGACCCGTTTTGCACGCGCCGTCATGTTCCAAGCGTGGTGAAGATGTTTCCGAGTTCCGATTGTCGGTCGCTACATGATAATATAGCCGGTCAAAAAAAAATCTACCTCAGTCGCACGACGCACGCACTGCATGCATTCCAGATGCTTTAAGAGGCGGACGAAATATTGATCGTGTGCGGCGGGCCGATGCTGTTGAAGCTAGTTGTCTCGAGTGGACTGAGCACGGTCTGAATCCCGACAGCTTCGAATGGCTCATGAGCGTGTGTAATTGCCACTTGAACACGCAAGCAGGCGGAGTACAGCATCAGCTATGATTGTCCGCAGGGGGTAAAATGTGAGTGGGAAGGAAGGATTTGACAAGTGGCTAAAATGTTACTTTCCTTTCGTTTAGTCGTTTTCATTTGCCGATACGACGGATTATATCCTTGAGCATTTTTCAGACGTCTTTGATTGTCCATTGTGCGAATCAGTGGGTACAGTACACTCAGCAATGAAGATTTCTATTTTCTGCGACCAGGTGGACGGTTCCCCGTATTTTGCCCTCGGTTTGCGGTTATGGATCATCACAAGTTTTGGGTCGTCGTTCGCCTATGTTGAGATATCATTCCCGTCTTATTAATAGTCGGACAAAGGCTATGCTGAAAAGAAACAGAAGATGTAGATAACTTTAGCGGATACGGAGGCAAACAACTGAAATTGATGCAAGTTTGCATTTGGTCACGTTTCCTTCAACTGACCCTCCATATTCTCATATCTCGGTGTCATCAAGATGGTAGAGCACCCAACCGCATCATGGCAAGCGATGCCGGATGGAAACGTATTCTACAGGCGACAGCAGCTGTATTCCATCCCGGGAAAGCTGCCAAATCTCTCAGACTGTCTCGTCGCCGGATGTCGTTACGGAGGGCCAATAGGTTTCTTATTCCAGTTCACACGAAGGAAACATACGCGATCTGACTGAAGCGTTTTTGGGACAGCTCTGATGAGGGATAGCGCGAAGTTCCTCGCGCTCGGTCGGACCGCGCCTGCAATAGCCAAGTCACAGGTCCAGGTGTATTCTCCAGCTGGAGAGGGGTTGCTGTCCTTTAGTGTGGATCATCTCACGTTCATCGCATTGTGATGCAGCGCTAATTCTGGCTGGACTCTCCAGTGGGACCAGAGCAAGCTCGTCCAATTCGGCTGGACGGCAGACGAACGGCTCGTGCTTCTGAATGAGGAGGGCACTTACAGGCTCTATGACCTCCAGGGGGACTACCAGCAGCATTCCTTGGGGAGTGAAGCCGGTGAACTAGGTGTCATCGATGCGCGGATATACGACGGCGGTCTGGTGGCGTTGACGGGGTCGCTGTCGTTGTTAGAGGTCAAAGGTTGGGAGGGCGCTCGGCCGATGACGTTGGCAAACCCTGGTACGCGTTCTTCTCTCACTTTGGAGTGTATTCTCTACTGAAAAGAGGCTCAGGACTTGCCGAACCGCCACACGCGTGGTCGATCATCCCTCCCGACTCTAGCATCTCCCGGCACGTCGAGGTGCTACTCTCCGTGGACGCGACGATCTGCTCCGTGGACAACCTTGAGTGCGTGGACCAACGTCTCTCACGCGGACCCTTCACGCACATTTCGCCCTCGCCGAACGGCAAGTCACTCGCGCTGCTGACGTACTCGGGCACGCTTTGGGTCGTTTCGACAGACTTCCAGCGGAGCATGGCCGAGTTCGATACGGCATCCGTGCCTAGCGCGGACGGCCCGATACGCCAGGTTGAATGGTGTGGCAACGATGCCATCCTTGTCACCTGGAACTCTGTTGTCGTGTTGGTGGGGCCGTTTGGGGACACGATACAGTGCGTCGTTGACACCCCTGCATGTCCAGAAATAGTCGCTTTATCTCGGTACATGCAGGTTCTTTTATGGCGGCCCTACCTTTGCAGTTACCGAAGTCGATGGCGTACGGATCGTGGGTCCTGACGTCTGCGATTTTGTCCAGAAAGTCCCAGGTTGGAAAGCTCCTATCTCTCGCCCTGTTTCATTCATTCAACGGTTTTTCGTCCCTGAAGCATCGACGCTTTCGGTGTTTCGACCAGGCTCGACAGCCCCGTCTGCGATTCTTTACGATGCCTGGGATAGTTTCACGCAGCGTCTGCCGAAGGCGGATGAGAGCATTCGGAGCATACGCCCCGATTTAGCCGCTGCCGTGGATCAGTGTATTGAGGCGGCTGGTCAAGAGTGGGAGCCTTATTGGCAACGACGATTGCTCAATGTATTACTCGCCATGTTCTCCAGTGAGGACTCATCGCTGACCAGTGTTGTACCTAAAGGCTGCGAAATTTGGACGGGGCTTCTTGGACATCCACAATCCGACTGAGTTCGTTAACATGGGGCAAACGCTGAAGGTCCTGAATGCCGTACGGTTTTACGAAATTGGGATACCTCTCACTTATTCTCAGTGAGTCCCACCTGGTTCTAATTCTCTTCTGCGATGCTTATGCCTGAGATAGGTACATGTACACATCTCCTTCCCACCTTATCGCGAGACTCACAGCTCGGAACATGCATCTGCTTGCTCTCCGCATATCGTCATACCTCTCCCTCAAACCAGACAGCGTGCTCAAACACTGGGCGAGCGCCAAGATCCTGCGCTCTAGGCAGATGGCTGCCGGGACTGGGAAAGACGCGGAGCTCGGCGGGGATGAGGAGGTGTGCAAGACGATCGTAGACAAATTCCAACAGATGGGTGGCGCGGATGTGAGCTATGCGGAGATTGCGAGAAGGGCTTGGGAAGTCGGCAGGACGGGGCTTGCTACAAAGGTTTGTGCCAACACTGATTTTTTGGGATGTGGGTTTTATAGCTTGTTTCTTGCGACAGCTTTTGGACTATGAATCAAGAGCCTCGGAGCAAGTCCCGCTGCTCTTGACTATGAAGGCGGACAAGCTGGCTTTGGAGAAGGCGGTGGACAGTGGTAACACTGACTTGGGTTCGTCTCGATCTCCAGTCTTTCGCTACCATTTTCACTTAATGTGCTTTGTGCCAGTTTACCACGTGTTGCTCGATCTTCGTAAGCGCCTTACGCTTGGCGAATTTTTCCGCCTCCTCGAAGATGGCGGACCGAAGCTTTCGCCAGCGACGAGGTTGCTTGAGGTTTACGCGAGGGAGCAGAACCGGGATATGCTAAGAGACTTCTACTATTCGGACGATCGGCGAGTGGAGAGCGCGATTCTTTCGTTGGACGAGGCTTCTCTTATGACCGTGAGTTCTATTCTGGTTCGTTATGATTTGTTATGCCAGAGTTTGCTTCTACAGGACCCGACCGCGAGAATCACTGCTGTCAAAGCTGCACAAAAGTTCTTTAGCGAAGACAAGGATCGGGCTTTTGAAGCAAAGGTCTATCTACATCATTAAATGTCTTCTTCTGTACGCTTATTTGTTGGAATGAACAGATGATGGACGAAAGCGTTCGGTTGCTGACCTTGCAACAGCAGTTAGAACGAGAGGCGGAAGGCAGGGTGACGTTCTTTGGACTAAGCGTGAGCGAGACGATACGGACGTGCATACTAAACAACATGTCGAAGCGCGCGGACAAGGTCAAGGCAGATTTCAAAGTGCCTGATAAAAGGTCTGCAATTTCTTTGCTTGGCCGTTTGCTTCTGTGTCCCTCATCGGTGCACAGGTTTTGGTATATAAAATTGCGAGCTTTGGTGGAGGCGAACGATTTCGAGGGTTTGGAGGCATTTTCGAAATCAAAGCGCAGTCCGATCGGTTACGAACCTTTTGTCAAACATCTCGTTGAGAAAGGGCACATACGAGAAGCTGTTCCGTACGTCGAGCGGTGCGATTCGCCGAGACGGGCTGATCTGTACGCCGAGTGCGGCGATTGGCGGGCGGCTGGGAGGGTATGCAAAGAGCGGGGCGACAAAGCTAAACTGGAGTAAGTGTGATGTTTTCACTTTTCTTCGTCTTTGTTCTTAAGTGTTTGTTTATCAGCGAGCTGAGGAAAAAATGTCCCAACTCATTGATTGTGCGCGAACTCGATCAGATTGCTGCGGGGATGAAATGAGTGTGATTATCGTGTCCTTTGACTGGTTATTACATTGCACACGCTGTCCCGAGTTATAATTTTTACGACACGTATGACAAAGACACGTCAGTGTATTTGTATTCAAAGTATTTAGGGTTGTTGTCCAGCGCCGTGTTTGTTATAGTTGCAGGACGTGGCGATCAATTAGCACCGAAATCTGTCCACATCCTGCTCTACTTCTTCGATGGCGTCTCCCGTTGGGCAACTACCCCCTGGATGGGCTGCAGAATGGTATATTCGATTTCGCGACGAGATTCTCGGTGCTGATGTCCTGTGTAGGGATGCAAATCGTGAACGGTATCTGTTCATTGGTCAGTTTGATCGTGCATTGTCGAACAGAGTGGTGCAAGAGCTCATCCAACCGCAGAGAGCGCCTCCGGTCACTCACAGTGGGAGCCTCCGATGCCAGGTGTGCCCGGTTCACCCGACCACGCGCAGACAGGTAGCCCATCACCCGTGCTTCACGCGCACCACGCAAAACGACGGCAGTATGCGCCCGGCCAGACGCAGGCGTACTACGGCGGCGACGTGATTCCCGACCCAGCGTACGGCGCTGCGGCTCTGCAGCCGCAACAGCAACCCGTCGCGGGTGGGCAACTCTTCACGCCAGGTCTGGTGGGCGAGCAGACGTTCCAAGCCCAGCAGGCACAGGCGCCGGCCCCGGGTCAGGCCCCGCAATACTACGGACAGCCCGGCCCAGGCGACCAGCCGGAGTACCTCAATGGTCCTGCGTATGGCCAACCCCCCCAGCCGGCCTACGGGCAACCGTCGGTCGATGCGCTCGCGGGCCAGTTTGGGCAGATGGGTATGGGTCAGAAGCAGTTCCAGCTGTACACGACGAATCTCCTCACGTCGCCCCCCGAGCCGCGCGAGCTCTACCGACCGCCACCCGAGATCCGACTCCCTCCAAATTCTTGCCTTTCGCCTTCTCCGTTCGCCAACGCGCATCCGTCGTACCAACGCTGTACCATTAACGCGATTCCCACCACGTCATCGCTACTTGGCAAAGCAAAACTCCCCTTGGCGCTTGTTATTACCCCGTATAGGTCCTTGAACGAAGGAGAGGATCCTGTTCCTGTTGTGACGGATACGGTGATCGCGCGTTGTCGGCGGTGCAGAACTTACATCAACCCGTATGTGCAATTTATCGATGGAGGCAATCGGTGCGTCACCCTCTCCGATGATTTTTGTTTTCGAATGAAGTGCAAACACCTTTTGCAGCTGGCGATGCTGCATGTGTAACATGTCCAACGAGGTCCCTCAGCTCTTCGACTGGGATCAAGCGCGCAACCAGCCTGGTGACAGGTGGGCGCGTGCCGAATTGAACCACTCTGTCGTCGAGTTTGTCGCACCCACCGAATACATGGTTCGACCACCTCAACCTGCCGTTTACGTGTTCCTCATCGATGTGAGCCATACTGCCGTCTCTTCCGGTGAGTTTCATTTTCAGCTTCGCCCCTTCATCTTGTGGACTTATCTCGACAAGGCATGGTGGCAACCGCTACACGGACTATTCTCGAGAATCTGGACCGCATTCCGGACGAGGATGACAGGACCAAAGTTGCAATCATCTGTTACGACACGTCTTTATATTTCTTCTCTCTACCTGTACGTCATGACCGTTGGATCCTTCCGCTCATCATGATTTATTGGATATTTCTAGCCTGGAAGCACTGATGCAACGATGTTGGTCGTGTCTGATATCGACGACGTTTTCTTGCCGAAACCCACTGACCTATTGCTTAACCTCGTCGAATCTCGCGCCGGACTGGAGTCTTTGTTGACGAGGATCAATGACATGTTCAAGGACAACAGCATTATCGGCAGCGCGATGGGTCCTGCACTGCAAGCCGGTTTCAAACTCATGGTCCGTTGCAATTGTCGATTTGTGCATGCACTGTTTGATCTGCCGCCGTGTTCTAGTCGCATATTGGAGGCAAGATCATGGTGTTGTCCGGATCGTTACCTAGTGTTGGTGCCGGTGCACTTAAGAATCGGGAAGATCCCAAAATTCTTGGGACGTCCAAAGTCAGGCTATATTTTGTTGATAACTGTCCCTGTGCATCTGAACGGTCAACCTCAGGAATCGGGTCTGTTGCAAGCCGCCTCACCATTCTACAAAACCTTTGCAATCGAGTGCTCGAGAGCGCAAGTGTCCGTCGACATGTTTCTGTTTAGTGCCGGCTACCAGGATGTTGCAAGTCTTGGTAAGGCTCATTGAGGTATTGCGGAATGTGAGGAGCCCAACGTGCTCACTGCTCATTAGCCTGTTTACCTCATTACACGTCTGGTCAAACATACTATTACCCAGCATTTAACGCTGCGCGGACGGAGGACGCCCTGAAATTCGCTCGCGAATTTGGCGAGGTATTGGCTATGCCTATCATGCTGGAAGCCGTTATGCGTGTCCGCGCCTCAAGAGGTATGTGGAAGCCGTATGCTGGACTCAATCGCGGGACCTTAATAATTTGTGATTAGGTCTACGCATGGCATCCTTCCACGGAAACTTCTTCGTCCGTTCCACCGATCTGCTCGCGATGCCTGCGGTGCCGCAGGATCAGTCGTACGCAATCGAGATTCAGATTGAGGAGAACATTACGGCACCGTTCGTAGTCTTCCAGACCGCTGTGCTGCACACGACTTGCTACGGTCTGTTCATCTTGCGTTGTAATGTCCGACTTTGTTGACGAGTTGCGTTTACTAGGCGAACGACGCATCCGCGTCGTCACGCTTGCCTTGCCAACGACGACGAACCTGTCCGAGGTGTTCGCTTCGGCGGACCAAGTCGCCATCGCTACGTTCTTTGCCAACAAAGCTGTCGAGCGGTCGCTGACACACAAGCTGGAAGACAGCAGGGAGTGGCTATTCCAGAGGCTAGTGGACATCTTGGTTGCGTACAAAACGAGCATGACATCGGGTGGTGCGGGCGCGAGCGCCCAGTTGGCCATTGCCGACAATATGAAAATGCTGCCAGTCTTGGTGCTTGGCTTGCTGAAGAACGTGCGTGTTTTATTTTGAGTGTGTATCGCGCCGTTCGCTAAAGACGGGCTCTATTACTTGTACAGGTCGGCATTCGTCAGAGCGCCCAGATCCCGCCGGACATCAGGGCGTACTCGCAGGCATTGTTGACATCTCTGCCATCGCAGTTGCTCATTCCTTACATCTACCCCACCTTCTACTCCCTGCACAACATGCCTCCCGAAGTGAGTCATTGTAGATGCGTGAGCTTTCAATTTATGAATTAACAATGGTTTTTTTTCTATCTCTCCAGGCCGGAACGGTGGGCGAAAGCGGCGTGATCATGCCGCCAGCTCTTCCTCTGACGTCCGAGCGGTTAGAGCGGCATGGTTTGTTCCTCATTGAAGATGGGCAGACGATCTTTCTATGGGTCGGACGCGACGCCGTGCCCCAGCTCATAATGGACGTCTTCAGTCTTCCTTCTTATGACGTTCTGCGCGGTGGAAAGGTGCGTTTTTGATGTCATGCGTTGACGTGTCATCCTCACGCCCGTGCCAGACGACGCTGCCCATTCTTGATAATTCGTTCTCTCAGCGCGTCAATGCGATCATACAAAAGACGCGCGAGATGCGTCGTGGAGTGTACTATCCGCATCTGTATGTTGTCAAGGAAGACGGAGAGCCGCCGCTCCGGTTATGGGCGCTCAGCGCGCTCATCCAGGACCGCGCAGACGTGCTGCCGAGCTACCAGCAGTTCATCTCTCAGCTGAAGGACAAGGTGAACGGCATCGGAAGTGGTTATTAAGGGACGCTGCTGGTTTTCTTTTGTTCCGTGTATTTCTCTTTTTAGTCTCGTGATGTTGGGACTAGTGGTGGTGTGTCGCTCTGAGCAAAATTCTCGACGCTTGCTGGTCGCGTCAAGATTTAGGTTACAAACTTTCTTTCTCCTAACCAAGACTAAGTTCAATCTATTCAGCAGTCACGTCATCACGCAATACGTTAGATTAACAGCCTCGTCGTGAATCACTCAATCATTATCCTGATGGTGGACATAAAAGCAAAGACTAGCAGCTCTGTCTCAGAACCTGGCTACGATACATGCAGTATACAAGGATGCCATGAGTAATTTGTCAGCCACTGCCAAATTGACATGTAGAAGAGGATGAATGAAGGTAAGCTGGACACTAGACTGGAAAGCAGCATACCATGACCATTCCAGGAACATGACCAATGATATGGCCGACTAGTTTCAGTTGTTTGTGATCATACTTTTTGTTCACATGCGGGCATCTTGCACACCAATTTTTCTTTCACTTCCCGAGAAGCATAACATGAGCAGAAAAATGGTAATAACTACAGCTAAGGTGAAGGCTGGAAATGTAAGCTAAAGTTGTAGTAGAACAATCGTTAGCGCCAAAGCAAGTAACGGTAGATTCACTGCATATGTTATAGCGTCTCGTCGGGTTTCTCAGCGCTTCTTCCTCGTCAAACGCTCGCTCCCTGTACCGGCAGACGAGGCTGTAGACGCTGCGGCAGTGCGCTTCTTCCCTCTCATCGCGCCTCCCGCTTTCTTTGACGCCACCGACGAAGGGGGTTCCGGCGACGCACCCCCGCTGATGGTCGACAACCGCGACGACCGTCTCCGCGTCTGCACACCCTCGCCGAACCCGTCATCGGAAGACAGCGACGACCTCGCCCTTGAGCGAGCGCTCCCACCAGCACCACCTCCCGAGACCCTCGTCGACCGCGTCGTGGGTGATGCGACGCCATGCAGGCGTAGGGGCGCAACGCGGTCGCGGTCCTCGTCCTCCTCTTCGTCATCGTCGTCCGTCTCGCCACGTCGTGCACTGCCGCCTACCATGCGCTCACTGGGTCCATCCCCCTCTTCGCCATCCTCGTCCTCGTCCATCAGCGAGCCCGGTATGCTGCGCTTCAATTGGGACTCCTTCAGCTGCTTCGTCCTAGTCCTGGCAGATCGCGTCGTCGAGCCGGCCTTGGTTGCCGCAACGGTTGAACTTGAGGTCGACGCGCTTGCCTTAGAGGGGCCGCGAGCAGATTTGATGAGCCTAGTTGATCTCCGAGAGGGCGTTGCCGCCACGGAAATCGCTGTAGTGGGTCGCTCTTCTTGCTGCCGTTGTCGTGCCTTTCTAGGTGGGAGGATCTCTTCGTCCTCGTCCTCGTCCCAATGGAATGCTCCAGGTGGAACACGTCTGCTCGATACAGTTGCATCTTGCGCTTTTTCTCTTGCTTCTCTATCCAAAGAGAACACCGAAGGGGGCGAAGCTGCACCGCTCCCAAAGACCGAAAACCCAAACTCTCCACGGTGATCAGTCTCTTTTTCTTCCACAACCATGGCGTCTTCGTCCCGCTCTCCTTCGCGCCTCTTCTTTGTGTGTCTAGCGGGTCGTTCTTGTATTTGCTCGTCATCATGTGTGCGATCCAAGTCCATGTGGTCCCCCTTCAGCCTAGTCGGAGAAACGGCTCCGGACTCCCGCTCGGTGACACTTTGATCGCCGGGCCATTTATCGAGAGCCGATAGAGTCACCTTTGCGGGAGGAGGCTGATAGAAAGCATTTTCCCTCCTCGTCGCGGACATGAACTGGGGCTTCGACTTCGGCGCTGTCTCCAGAGCGGTCAATCCGGATAGAGGTTGTGTCGTGGACACTCTTGTCGCCGATGTCGATGACGAAGGTGGCGGAAACACGAGACGTGCACCGTCTCCTCCCGAAAACAAAGGGGCATTCAATCCTCCAAGAAGCGAGGTCAGGGGTATGGCATCCAAAGATTGTCTCGGAAGACGCGCAGACGCAACAGAAGACGTCGACATGCTCAGAATCGAGTTGGACAGCTCCGAGGCTGAGGTAGACAGCGGGAAGCTCAGCCTATGACCAGATTGCTGCACCGCATTTGGCGTTCCGGGGAGAACGGCCGCCTTGGGCGAAGAAGTGCTGGATTTAGCTAGGGAGAAAGGTGCTCCACCGAAGCGCGGTGCCCCAGAGCGTTCTGATATAGGTATGATGGGTGATTGAACGTCCCGAAGAACAGCCGAGCTTGGAGGTGCGATAGCACCATTAGCAAAAACTCCTGTACTCAAGGGCCTGGATACTTCTTCCCACGACATGCTCAGGTCACTGTTGTTCTCACCATGCTGAGCAGCCTCTGGCACCGGCTTGGCAGCCACAGTTGGGCCAAACGACTTGTGGTGCCCTAGTGTGACGGGTTTGTCGAATGTCAGCGATCCAATCTCAGCGTCAAGGACGGACCGTTCCGCCAGAGGCAGGGCAGCGTACAAGTCCTGAATCATCTTCTTGCGATCCTGAGAATGTGCTTTAGACTCCGTAGGCGTAGAGGAGCTAAATCGGTGGTCCATCTTGATGGCGTCAGTGTACCGCCCGGCTTGGACGAGTCGCACGCAAATAAAGTCCCGAAGGATAGCCACGTCAGGCGGGTCCAGAGACTTTGGGGGTTTCATGGCGTAGTCGTCAATCAGAAATTCTTCGAAGCGCGTGAAAGGCATTCCAAGAAGAATCGACAGCGGTCTGGCCCTCGGATCAGCCACTGTGAAAGCAAGAAAATATTGCGCAGTTAGCGAGGTGGGAGGAGTACAGCAAATCTGATTACCCTTCAAACTCCACTCAAGCAGCTTCTTTATCAACCGTGAGCGCGTTATATCCGCCTCCGGAAACGTGCGCTGGAACTGCCACGCTTCGTGAAAACTTGTTTCCGCCAAGGCCAATACATATAAATCGATGTCATCCGGCTCCGTGAGTGGCGGTTGCGCGGAACGAATATACTTGATGATGTTCCGGGCAGGGTCTGGTGAAAGCGTAATGGCGTGCAAGATTTTGGAGGCGTAGTCCCTGTTCAGCCGTGCATCGCACAGGATAGAAACAGCACGCTAACATCACAGGGGTCAGCAACAAGGCCAAGACAATGGGCAAAGCACTCGAGATAGCAGAGAGACACACAGGAACGTTGATGCCCGCATCAAGATACCAATATGCGTCCGCGAGGAGCGTGAACTGCGGCGGAATAGTCCTATCATCCCTGAACCTGTCCTCCCGCCCGTCCTGGTGCCACTTGAGCAAGTAATAAACCAGACACTCCTTCTTGAGCGCGTCGTACGACGACTTGTCGATCGCGGACAAGAGCCCGAAAAGGCCGTCCACCGATCGCGGCGGATAGAGCGTCTCAGACTTGCGTATGCCACCCACAAAGAGGAGGACGTCGAATATCAGCGCGTCGTTCATCTCCGCGCGACGAGCCTCGATTTTGTGCGGCAGGTGCCCTGACCACGCGAAGCCAACCGGCGTGGTGTCAAAATAGCCGATAAAGTCGTCCTGTCGAGTGTCGCATCATAGTAGCATCAGTACAACCAATGCACTTCTATTCCGGTTTGCAAATGCAGCGTGGTCGCTCACCATGTTCGACGGCGTTTGGTTGGGCGCAAATTGAAGTTGTCGCAACGTCGTGGCGCGTAAGAATCCTGCTTATGTAACGACGTTGTAAAAATGAAATTATTCTGTTTGTGTTAGTTCGCCGTACAAAATTGGTCACCGAATTGTCCAATTTTTGTCTCCAATGCAGGATAATGCAAACCTTATACGTCTTTCTGTGTCTCGGAGCCAATATGTGTTTTATCCGTACATAATATCTTTAAATCCAGAGGTGTTGAGTCTATCTCGGCAGTTTGAATGTCATGCTTAAAAGCTGGAGGCGGATTTGCACATGCTTACAGTCCATCACATTTTCACTCCGGACGTAGAACAGAATTCACGCAAACGGCAGAGCCAAATTCTTTTTATCTCTAAACACTGATAACAGTAACGGTAAGGACAGACTAGGGGTCAAATCTGCGAAAAGAACACAGACAGCGGGCGGGGACACGAATGAGCGGCGCGCCGGCCCACGACGCGACTCGGTGTCTGGGTGCGATGCACCCTTCACCACTTCCTGTGCTTGCGGTGCTTGCGATGACGGCGGCGCCTGCGGTGCTTGCGACGCTTGCGGCGGCCCGGGTCAGCCTCAGGCTCAGGATCGGGCTCGGGGGACCTCATCTAAACAGAGAGATAAGATTTGCGTCAGCGACCCATAACGAGACGATCCTCGACGAGGAAAACGAGGAAAGTTGAGCGGGCATTACCTCCAAGGCCTCCCCGGCTTCTTCTGCCATGGGGTTGGCGAGGGCGCCGCTGATGAGAGCGAGAATGGCAAGGATGGCTAGCTTCATGATTGTGACTGTGGGTAGGCGGTTGACCTGGGGACCTTTGGAGCCCCGCTGACGGGGTCTTTTATACGCAGAATGGCAGATGAGACATGAGACAACTCCTGATGCAGCATAGCGCCGGTGCTGAGATGGCGGAGTGAGGCGGCCGCTCGACAGACAACCGGGGTCTCGCCCAGAAGGTTCAAGCCATGAAGACAAGACCCACGACCGAAACTTCCTTCGCCGACGCAAAACTCCACACCCTGTATCTGGCCGGTGCGTACCGCCGCGTCGACACGCCTGAAATGTGAGAAAAGTGTCGGCTCACGCAGGTGAACGTCGCAAAGGCTGTCTGGCCCAGTTTCGGAACGATGACTCACGCGCTCCTATTCTTGTTCGTACGCGCTCATGTGACGTTTGGGCTTCATGATCGGTTGGTTCCAGTCCACGGTGAGCCCGTCAGACAGGTGCTCTGACGCTGAGTCAATTCCACATCCGCGGCGGAACAGCCGACCTCGTCTAACACTCTTCAGATTTCGGCAGCATCAAACTGTATCGCACTCATTGCTGGGTGTGGTAAAAAGCGCAATCAAGGTTAAACACCTTCAAATTAACCTAGGTGCAGTTAACGCACGATTATGGTACAAGGATGTCGCTGCCCGTGTCCCTGAAGTTGTTGACGAAAGAAAGAAAATACATTGATTTGAAGGCAAGGTGCGACCAGGAAAGGGAGAGCGTAAGATTGTACCGGAGCAGGAAAACAGTAAAGCCTCCATCCTTGAAGACGAAAACTTAAGGCAGGGAGAAACGACACGCGACCTCATCCATGCATGCTCATCATTCTTTCCAAGGTCCTCAAGGCTTCCTCTTTGGAGATTGGTGTAGGAATAGGCGTGACGTTTTGACGCGTCGCGGCATGCACTATCAGCCGGGCAAAAACCTCACCCTAGGAAACACGAAAGCAAATGCATAAAGGTATACTGAAGCAAAGCGAGTACGAGTACTCACGAGTTCCACTACGACGGCGACGACGATCAACCTATGCCTGATGCGTCAAACTCAAGAAATCAGATCAAGACATTAACCAGCTAACCATATGACGATCCATGTAATTCTTGTCATTTCGTTGCTGTTCAGATGGTCGTGGATAGCTTCGAGCTTCATTATCAGGTCAGAGACTCTGAGAATGACCGCGATGCGAAGTAAAACGTATACACGCACAAAATCGCTCGCAATAGCCAGACGTTCGTTCAGAACCGTCACCCGCCCCTTAATTTCCATATACTCCCTGACGGCGCCGTACAAATCGCCCAGGCTCGCCTCGCTCCAAAAGAGCTCGGGCACATCGAGGACACCCGATACCAAGATGACGTCGCGACGGAGCTTGAACAAACGTCCTGTCAGCTTGAGTGCGTCATGCCGCTTAAGCGTGAGGTAGCCCGTCGTCGCGAGCTGCTTCGGGATCGAGAGCGCGAGCGGGGAAGAGAGCACGTGCGAGGCGAGTGTCTCGTACCGCGCGAGTAGCGTTGACTGCGCAAACGCGTGTGCGATCGAAAGCTTAAGCAGGTGCGAGCGCGATTTTAGGGCTGCAAGTCTGTCAGCTCTAGATCGCAAAGACAGTGAATGACTGCGCACTAAAAAAATCGTTGTATATGCGCGGGTAAGCAATATGGGGATCGTGCTGTCATCGAGTATAGAGTGTCAGCTCTTGACGTTGTACGAGATGATGAACGAACAACAAAGTGGCATTGTTCAACCTCCCAATCTTCCTCCTCAAACGGTCGCCTCAAGACTCTAGCCTTGGCGATATCCTCAATGATGTCCCTCTCCTGATTCTCCAGTAGCCCAAAGAACACGACTACGCCATACTCGAAGAACACCACCTCGGCGACTTCGTCCTCCGGAGGTAAACGCGCCGGGTGGAGCTCGTGGTGATGGGGATAGTGATGGGTACGGCGGCGCTGGGGCCGCATCGCCGGAGGGAACGACGAGGAGGCTGGGATCGAAGAGCTCGTTGGGCGCGGGGAGCGCTGAGTAGGAGTGGGGGTATCGCGTTGCCCGTCTGTCCACTGGTACGGCTGATCCGGAGGCGACGAAGCGAATCTATTGACATTCTGCGCCTCCACGTCCACATTCATATCCGGCGAGTTGAGAACAACCTCCGTGTCGGATGCAGGCGGCGGCTCAATCTCTGTCTCTTCGTCCGTCGTGGTAAACAGCGGCTCGGACACATCCGGTGCAGATTGCGATGCACGGACGTGTGTCTCAATCACGGGCGATGTGGTCGCAATGTAGCCATCGGTCTCATCACGCGGAGGAGAGGAGGAGGGGAAGTAGGTGCCTTGGTACCCGTTTTCTTCCGCTTCCGAGAGCTGTGAAAGGTAGGAGGTAGCGAGGTCTTTGGGCACAGAAGAGCGGATGTTAGTGTCGGGGCCATAGCCAGGGAGCAAGGGCAGATGGTACATCTAGCAATTCGTGAGTGACGCTGGTATCGTCGAAGGGACCAGCCGCGCAACGTACGACGTATAACGCCTCGTCAAAGACTCTGGGGACGACGTTGTGCTCCCGCTTCAGGAACGATGCCAGAAGCTTCATTTTGAGCGATTCCGCAATGCAATACGCGGTGATGCGCTTGAAGCCCGCCTCCTCCCTCTGCCCCTTGGTCATGCGTTCCGCCTGGCTCTTGTACTCGCGCACACCCTCACCCGTCTCGTGCCCGAGCGTGAGGTCCTCGTCGGCGACAAGGGGACGCGTCTGGGGTGCAGAGGGCAGAACGACGAGCTTTTGCGAGGTCTTAGACGTGCGCTGTACTTTGGGCCCGCCGGAGGTGAGCGACGCGCGACGCGCGAGTGGGGGCGGTGCGGGAAGGGTGTCTGTTGGGAGGCGCCGACCTGAGACTTTCCTCCGCCGCCCGGGAGGCGTCATGGTAGATGATGACGAAAGTAGCGGGGGGCCTGCCTTGAGCGACATGGATGTCGAGCGGGAAAGAGTTGCGGATGGTGTTGGTGATCTAAAGATAATGAGTAAACTTATTGTTACGTCGCGCATACAGGTTACTCTTACATTAACGCAGTTCTACACCAGACCTGTGCCGTATGCTCAACGTCGTCGACGACGACCAAGTCAATGCCAATGACGTTTATTTGGGTCAAGAACAAGAGGCCTTTGACAAACAAATCCGTCCTCACTCTAAGCCACTCCAGAATAAGTAATTCCTCCGAGATCTCCATATTCCGTGGGCGACGGAATCCAACCATTTGATGTCGACCAGACTTTGTGTTGGATGTTACCTCTCGTCCCAACGGCGAAGAGGTCAATACGACTTGGGCTCCAGGACACCACTGTGATTTCTCGAATGACCTGTCCACCCAACTGCTCATAACCCGTGACGCTAGGTTCCCACCACCCTGTCCCATTTGCAAGAGTTTTGTGGTGGATGGCAGAGTCCGATCCTACGTAAATGAAATGTCAAGTCGCATCTTTCGAATCAAGCGAAAAGATGGATCATACCAATTGCAAAGACGTCAAGGATACCTTTGGCCCGAGAGACAATCCCTGGGGCACCATGAAAGACACCGCCCAGGTGCGCCCAACCGCCGGATGTGCCATACGGACCCCACCTAGAGCCATCCCACCATTTATGATAGAGAGCGGAGTCCACCCCAATCCGGAAGACATCGATTCGGTTTGGGCCCCAACAGACGGCTTTGGGCTGGCTGACGGACAAGCCGCCCAAGTACTCATACGCGCCATCAGCACCATGGGGACCCCATCTGGATCCATTCCACCACTTGTGGTATATCGCGCTGTCGGGCCCAGTGCTGAAGATGTCGATGCGGTCAGGACCCCAAGACACGACGGAAGGCACACTCAGGTGTGTCCCCCCGAGATTGATGGGCTCGTCATTCCACTTTGCGCCGTCGAAGAACATGTGGTATAAAGCACGGTCCTGACCAACAAGGAACACGTCGAGGCGATTTGGACTCCGTGAGACAACAGCAGCTTTCTCCATCCACTTGCCGCCAAGGTTCTCCCAGTCTGTGACGCTGGGTCGCCACGTCTCGCCATCCCACCACTTGTGACAGAGTGCGGAATCGCTGCCGATGCAAAAGACGTCAAGACGATTGGGGCATCGGGAAATAGCGACTGGTTCAAAGATGAAGACACCACCGAGGCGATCCCACTCTGTTGGACCCGGGCGCCAGGCAATTCCATTCCAGCACTTGTGGAAAACGGCTGAATCCGTCCCGAGGACGAACAGGTCGAGACGGTTCTCTGACCAGGATGTCATCCTTCCGTTGTTATGCTACTGATTAGATACGAAAAGACAGACGTAGACGAATGCGTCCTTACTGATGAAGTTGAAATACTGCCTTGCAAGGGATAACGTTAATGTTGTGTAGAATGCGATGAGAAGCTGCCTAGACCTGGATGCTGGTTCAAACTTTTCTTTGGGCACAGGCTCCATGCACATGCCCTTTCTATTCAAGAACGAGTGCATTGCATCGTGTGATATGATTGTCGATAGGGTGACCTAGCAGGTGCCCATTACCATTAAGTCTTCTAAATCAAGTAATGCCTTTATATTCATTTGGTGTACAGTACATAAACTTTCCCTTGGTGCCTTTTCAGATACGATGAGCCACCGTGCAAATTCTCCATTCACGAACAGATAAATAGGCATACCAGGATACCGATGCATGCAGAAAATTAAGCAGGTTGAAAGGGGAGCACCAAGCAAATGTAAAGCATATGTCGCGATCACGTGATAGAACAATGGCAGCTCGGTGCCGCAATCGTTGGTCCAGTCTAGTTTAGCAGCCGTTATTCCTTTCCACCAGCCTCCATGAGTCAAGCTTGAATTCGCTTGGACAGATCAAACTACTGAGCATACAAGTCTTATGGCTGCTGCATTTAGTGGTCATCTTGTGGACACATTTCAAAAACAGCGCCAAGACTTGTCATCGTCCCTCGTTATCAGTGGAGCCATGTCATTCAACCCCCAGATGCACGGGACGCCGGCTTTTAACCGGTCCATGACTGATCCATCCTATTCCTTCAGCCAACCGTCGTTTTTCAACCAGGATATCTCTGAAGAGACTACGCTCAAAATCGCAGCCTTGCAGGCTAAACTCAATCAGAAACTTGGGCCCGAGTATATCTCACAGCGACCAGGACCGGGTGGAGGTCCAAAACTCACCTACGCGGAGGGTTGGAAGATCATCAACCTTGCCAACGAAGTATTTGGGTTCAACGGATGGAGCTCCAGTGTCGTGAACATGTTGACCGACTTTGTCGACTACAACGAGCAGACACAAAGATACTCTGTCGGTGTGACAGCATTTGTGAGGGTGACATTAAGAGATGGCGTGTACCATGAGGACATTGGATATGGTATGTTGGAGAATTCGAGGAGCAAGGGTGCTGCGTTGGACAAGGTGAGCGATCGTGATGTGAGCATTCTGATGCCTCATAGATTCTAATCTCGTGTTTGCAGTGCAAAAAAGAAGCTGTCACCGATGGTCTCAAACGCGCCCTTCGCAATTTTGGCAACCTCTTAGGCAACTGCCTCTATGATAAAGCATACACTCAAGAAGTTGTCAAGATAAAGGTTCCCCCAGTTCGTATAACCCCACTACGTCCTGTATCTTTCCTATTCGTTCCGACCAGTAACATTTCGTTCAGCCAAAGTTTGACAAGAGTGAGCTGTATAGGAGGCCTGAATTTGAAGAGACGAAGCCAAACGTGGCTTCCACATCCAGAACGAATAGCGGCGCTTCAGCCGGCGTGCGGAATAATTTCACAACCCCGGCTCGGCTGCCATCCGGCCTTTCTGCCTTGCCGCCTCACATGCGGAACGAACAGGTTGGGTCTTTGGGCGGACATGCAGAAGTGGACGTCAAACCGAACATTCACGCTCGTGATAACAAGGCAGCTGTCAATATTCAGCAACAAAAACCGGCGGCAGGCTTGAATACGCCCATCACGACTCCCATGCATCAAGCGATGACTAGGCCGGTTATTTCCAACGCAGCGAGCCGTCCGATCGTATCGTTCGCACCTCAAGCAAATAATAACCAGGTTCAACGGACAACGGCTCCTTCTGTTAACCAACTTTCTATCTCGAACAACTCGAATACATCCAACGCTAGTGCCTATGCCAACAAACCCATCAACACCAACAACACAGCCAGGCCGAACATTGTTCAACCCGCAGGCGTACCCATGAAATCAAGATCCATGCCCCCTCAACCGCTGAAAGCCGGACTCACGATTGAGGTCAAACAACCTGGGCCCTCTGATGAGGATTCGTTCCATTTTTACTCAGACGACGATGCATTCCTTGCGCAGGTCGATCTCGGGGAAGGTGATCTTGCATCTCTCGAAGTCGAAGCAGATATAGGGAGACCGATCGACGAAGGGGAGGGTGGGGACGAGGATGAGTTGTGGGACCAGTTGAATAAAGCGGAGACGCGTCGCGAAACCGGCAGGGGTGGGAACCCGGACCAGACGGGTACGGGGAAGACGGGGCAGTCTTCGACTTTGGCAGATGGCCAGCAACCGCAGCAGCAGCATACGGCTAGGCAAACGACGGCGGTGGCCGCACCTTCGACAGCCGGAGGGTCGAGCAACACGGGACGGACGACTACGCCCACGTCGATGGGAGGCTTCCATTTTCCGGACGAGATGGTGAATTTGATTTTCTCCTTTGGCATGTTTTCTGGCAGTAATTGACGTCTGTTTTTTCCATACAGAAACCAGTTCAGACAGGAAGACCGAATCCAGCGGGTTCGGGACCAGGACACGGATTTAACGCCGGCACAAAGCGGTCGTCAGATACTATGTACGGAACCTTTGTTTCTCTCGTGCTCAGTTGACGTATACGCTGACGGGATGATCACTGCGTTTACAGGCTGTCCCATTCTACTTCGAGTTCGTCGTCGATCACGAATGCAACTATGTCGACGTCGACGGCGAACCGAAGGCCCGGCATGGGCCTCAGTAATCCCCATCAGGCGCAGAACCAGGGGCACGGCCATGCCCAGCTGAGGCGCGAACCTGCGGTGCGACATAACGCCGGAGACGGTGAAGATGCCAAGAGGATACGACTGCGGTGATTCTTCTTATCGCGTTTCGTTTCTGTTGATTTTACGCCCGCTTTCTCAGTGTTATCGACTCATCGTGCTTGGTCTGACGTTTCATGATATTTGCTTCTTTACTCGCTTGGTTCCGGGACTTTTTGCATCGTGTATCCGTAATGATGACTTGTGTAGTTAATACTAATTGGATAGAAAGTCGCGGAATGAACTAGCTTTAGTTGGTGATTCCAGATGCTCCGTTCATGATCAGATGTTGCCTATACGTCTGCGCTGGGTAACAGAAAGGTCGTTCTGTTTGGAAACTAACAGGGTTTGACACGATGATCACGATTGGTGGAGCTCGAATCGTATTAAAACCAGGGGCATTCAGAACTGTGGAAATCTTTGAATCCAACATGCTGTCGCCACCACCAAAACCCAGAACGAAAGAAGAGGTGCAAGACCCGGCTTAGACAATCTCATGATGATCAACAATTAACAGGAGAACTTCATCCCGTGGCGTAGAAATTGCGTTAATCAGGAAGTGCGCTCGAAGTGCGCTGCTAAGGAAAAAGGGATCGGTGTCTGTGTCAATCGACGAAGGGTGGATGTCTCTTTTCGAGCACCTGCGGCCAGCATGTCATGGCGTTAAGTTGGATAGAAGGCACGAAAACCTACCCTATGCCAGCATCTCGTGGCTCGCCCCGGCCCGGCCTCGTAAAACTCCCTCTTTAACCAGCTCTGGACCAAGCGTTGCGGAAAGGACCCTTAAAACATGACGAGATTTAGACCGCACGATACCCTTCAAAAGGTGCTAGCAGTCAATGTCAACCATTGAAAATGTCTTGGCCGCATTCAGTACGCATTCATGAACGTGTATTCTGAGTGAAGTTATGAGCATACTAACACCTATTGGCACCGTTGCGTGTCGATGTTAAGGATGCTTGTGAAGACTTTCACATTCCCTTGCCTGGAAGACGGAAATAAGGATCCAACGTAAGATTCCAGAACACGGCGCGTCTATAAAGGCTCGTGTTTGCATCCAGAAAACTGCCAGTTCGCCACATTGTGAACTTCAGCACCACAGCACCGTTTCTAAATCGAAACTTACACATAACCAGTGCGAACTCCTTTCTTTACCTGCGTTCCAAAGCCTGAACTTCGCATCCGCGTGACAGGATGACATCTTGGGGAGAAAACCGCCTCGACCTTTTCGTCGTCGGCACCGATTCTGCGCTTTACCACAAAGCTTGGGACGGCTCTGCCTGGCGCCCGTCTCACAACGACTGGGAACGCTTGGGCGGCATCATCATCTTCGAGCCCGTCTCCGTTTCCTGGGGTCCTAACCGTCTTGACATCTTCGCCATCGGCAGCGACTCCTCCCTCTACCACAAGTGGTGGGATGGACACAAGTGGGGCCCCGGCCCACAGGATTGGGAGAACTTGGGCGGCAAGTGGACAGAGAAGCCTGCCGTCATCTCCTGGGGGCCCAACCGCCTGGACGTGTTTCTCGTCGGCGAGGACCGCAGCCTGTACCAGAAATTCTGGGACGGCCACCAGTGGAACTCCGGGTTCGTGAACCTAGGCGGGCGGCACATGTCTGCGCCTTCCGTCGTGTCTTGGGGCCTCAACCGCATCGACATCTTCGTCGTCGGAACCACAAGCAACATTTACCATAAATGGTGGAATGGGCAGGCCTGGGGACCCAATGGGACGGCCGGCGCGTACGAGAACATGGGCGCTACGACTGTCAGCCGCCCAAAGGCGGTCTGCTGGGGCCCGAACCGAATCGACCTCTTCCACGTCGGATTGGACTCGGCATTGTATCATATGTGGTGGGATGGTGCCCGCTGGGGACCCAACGGTGCCTCGGGAGCCTGGGAGAGGATGGGAGGCGTTTGCCGCGGCAATCCAGAGGTTATCTCCTGGGGCAAAGATCGCCTTGACATATTCGTAGTCGGTACAGCCACCTTTCTTTACTACGAGTGCAAAAAAGTGGATTTCTAACGTTGTGTCTTCCTATTTCAGGATCGGACTCTGCCGTCCATCACAAATGGTGGGATGGGAGGGCCTGGGGACCTAGCCTTACGGGATACGAACAGATGGGCGGCATCGCCATTCGTGACATTACCGCTGTGTCCTGGGGTCCGAATCGCATCGACATGTTCGTCATCGGCACAGGAGGCAATACTCACCACAAATCTTGGTCCCCGTCGACCGGCTGGAGCCCCTCATTGACGGGATATGAGGCTCTCGGAGGAGTAAGCCTTTCCCCAGTAGCTGGTGCATCCTGAACAGGATGAGCGGCAAGCGAAAGCTTTGTGAGATAAAAACGATGCTACCGAATCTCGAAGCCTGTTGTACGATATGGTTTGTCTTGGCCCACCTGCTCCATTTTCCCGATGTATACTATGTGTTCCGGCTTGTAAATTTGTATAAAAACCGGGTGATCTGTTGTATACCACGTTTTCTTGGCCGTCAGATTGTCAAGAGCAAGCGAAATAGCCGTCGAAAGTATCAGGACAACCGAATCAGCACCTCTGTCTAAACAACGCGAACGCCCATATGAAATGCAACCATTGTCACGCATCCCGTGACCGTTGCCGTTCGAATCACTGTGACAGTCCAGACCTGAACCTCGCCGCCAACATGTTTCGAATGTAAATACTGTTTTGATGACCAGAAAGCCCGTTCATGTGCTGCGCAGCCTAAATGACTACCGACCATCGCGCAACAGGTTTGGTTCAAAAAACCAGGAAAGCTAGCCACCCAACTCGGGATATCCGCAAACCAGACGAACAACATGAACAACGACTTGGGAATGATGGGAGCATCAACGCGTCCTCCTCTGCGCAGCCTCAAATTCAGTATACGGCAAACGAGATTTTCAAGTGGACGATGACCTGTGATGCAGTTGCTCCGTGCTTCGTGCAGGACGTGTTGGATATGAAACATGACCCGGAAGGTGTGCAGGCTTTTGAACGAATCGATGGTTTAGTGTTGAAATGTTGGCAGGTTTCTATTGGTTGGGTCGGGTTCCTTGTAGAACTGTTCTGGTCGTTGGTATCGTCGTGGGCGTGCATCTGTATGAAAAGCGGATACGTTACACTAGTGAGCTCCAGTCGCCTTCATCCCCTGCCTCTTACAACAATGATGCACTTTTCCTGCTTGATCAGTCGATGATGGGACGGCCGTGATCGACTGCTTGCACCGACCCGCCCAGCCTTCTCGCATGCGGACCAAATCCGGATCGTATACAAAGCCTGTCTCCTCCCAACCACTTCCTTTGTTGAAACCCACTGTCCATGTTGGTTATCTCGTACGTATTGTGGGTCGCGTAGTGCCGAAGTTTGAAACCCGAGAAATTATAGCTGACACCATAGGTAAACGCCGATCATTCTATTTCGCAGCCATGTCGTTAAATTGACATTCTCTACGATGAAGAGCGGTGCAGGTCTTTTAATGATGAGCCGCACCATTGGAATTCTGTGCTGGAACTACACAGAGCATCCTACGACCTATCCGAACCTTTTGTCATTCCATCGACGCCAGCTCTTCAGAAAGAAGCACTAACAACTGTCGAAACCCCTGCGCGCAAAGTCGCACAGCCTTCAACGTCACTTGCAGCTCCGTCTACGCCTTCAACGACCACTGCGAGTCCAGCAAAGTCCACTATCGGCCAAGCGGTTAGCCGAAATTTCCTGTGTCATACACCTCACTTTGTCTAATTCATTATCTCAGTCCCCTCAGAAACTTCGTCATCCGTCCCGCCTCCATTCTCGCGACCTTACTCAGAACACTTTCCGCATCTATGTGAAACACTATATGGACAATTGTCCGGATAACGAATCTGTCCCTTTGACTAGCGATTGGATGCAGAACCCATCGACACCTACCAAGTCACGCAAACATAGTCTTCTTTCTATGGAGGAAACTCCCTGTGCCTCTCTTGATCCATCCACTCCCCGTCCCAGAACGCCGCTCGTGAGGGCCGGCAATGGTACTCAGTCGCAATCATCTTTCTCTCAACCTGAGCCTTCTACGCAGGGCTTCACGCTTTCGTATTTGCGTAGAGTGCCTGAATTATCGGAGCTTGCCCGAAGAGTAGCCAGAGCGGAAGCCAAGCGAAGAATGAAAGAAGAGCGAAAGAAGATGCAGAAGAGTCAGACAAAAGAATCTGGCTCTCATACACCATTGGAAGCGACGCATGACAGGGAGAAAGTCAGACAAAGGGTGAAACGGCTCTTTATGTGGGCGATTCGACAGTTGCTGCAAGAAGGCAGTATTGTCCTCTGGGATGGGCCCATTCGGCCTTGTCCCACGGGCGCGGGCAGCTTGGCATTCCAGCCTGGCAATGCTAGCGGCCCGTGGATATCAACCATCTCCTCAGCAAATACAACGACCAGTTCCATCTTTTCTTCCGGTAGCACAAGAAACGACGGACGGGGCGTCGACGAAGACGACGCTGAGATGTTGGATCTCTCAGATCCCGAAGCAGACGAAGAGTCGTACGTCCCGCTCTCGGCGCCTTACCTCGCAGTGCACGTTGAGCGGGTCATTGGCCGGCTCACGAGCACGGCAGATCCGCAGTCGAAGAAGGCGCTGTTGGTCACATCCGCGGGGGTGTACAAGAAGCGGCCTGAGGCGCCGACGAAGGAGGTCATTCTCGCTGTGTTGAGGAGAGACGAGCGGTGGAGGTATGTCGGCGAGTGGAATGTGGACGAGGCGCTGCAGCATTTGAAAGAGGAGTGCCGGGCGTGGTGCATCGGACACGGCAAGTGGGAGCTGACCATTTGAATGGTTTGAGTGTTTCAATGTTGGATTGCTGTATCTTATTCGTACTGGACGTTATTACTTATGCATTGTGTTTCCGGAGGTCCGACATCCCAGATTCACCGGTTCGTTCTAGGCGTCGATCCCCGTTGCCAATGCAAGACAGAAGTAGCGCCTCGAAAGTTTTGCTGTATAAACATACGGAACCTCGCAAACGCGCCATGTTTTCGTTTACACCCGCTGATCGCTGTTACGTCATCTCAACATTTCTGCAGCTCCTCGTCGTCGTCCTATCCGTTCGCCATCCATCAAATTTCAGAGATGGGGACATTCAATCAGGCTTCGATCAGAACAGCCATCGGAGTAAGCTAAAAATGCTCCAGAGAGCGCCCATCCACAATTCTCAGCGTCAATAAGTAGCCTTTTCACTGTAAACCATGTTGGACGATGGCCTCACGGTACAAGACACACAGGAAAGCTGTCTCGTCATCGGCGGTGCCGGTTTCCTTTTCCTGGGGTCATATGTAGTGCAAGCACTCGTGGATCACGGTAAGAAACGCGTGGCGGTCTTTGACCTGGAGGAGGCCATCGGGGACGACAAGGTCCCCAATGTGGAGTATTACCAGGGCGATATTCTGGATGAGAAAAGGCTCGTTGAAGTCCTCAATCAGGTACTTGCATTATCTACACTATTTGTGGACAACTCGTTGAGCGACGCCGCGACTCGGGTTCGCCA
The DNA here is from genome assembly GCA_030407095.1 of Macrocybe indica. NCBI lineage: Eukaryota > Fungi > Basidiomycota > Agaricomycetes > Agaricales > Callistosporiaceae > Macrocybe > Macrocybe indica. Next base: position 263,238 of record JARFTL010000013.1, read on the forward strand.
GACCTGGGCCAAAACGGTATTCCACACCGCGTCGCCGGTGCACGGGTTGGATTCTGAGATTTACTTTCGCGTGAACGAGACGGGAACAAAGGTCGTCATATCCGCATGCCATGTGGCGGGCGTGCGGAAGCTGGCGTACACGTCGAGTACGGGCGTCGTGTGGACGAGTAGAGACCTCCGTGGCGTGAATGAGGAGCAGACCAAGGTCCCGCGGCAAGGCTACGATGCGTACCACCACACCAAGGCTATTGGCGAGAGAATGATTCTGCACGAGGACGATGTAGGCGGGTTGCGGACCGTTGCACTCAAGCCCTGTGGCATGATTGGTTGCGGTGCCAACGCCAGAGTTGGCTATGTTCCCTTCTGAACGCGCGTCTTTGATTGCAGGCCCGGATGTGAGCAAACCCCATCCGGTGGCTGGTCAGGTGTCCTTCGTCACGAACGACGCGCCCATCAAGCAGTTCGAGGAGCTCGAGGATGATGGAAGCAAAAAGATCGTCGTCATTCCTCGCTGGCTGGGGATCGTCATGGGCACCATTTCGGAGATTTGGTGCGAACTCACTGGAACGACGACGGAGTTTACTAGGTTCAGCATCAGATACATCACGGCGACTCAGTACTATGACATCTCAAAGGTGATTCTGGTCATCCAATGCACTTTCGCTATCAAGGCTCACCAGAGATCACAGGCCAAGAATGCCTTGGGTTACAAGCCTCGCGTGAGCCTAGAGGAAGGTGCCAAAATGATGGTAAAGGTACGAAACCCCCTGTCAATCGGCTCTCTCCTTCTGCGCTCTCATTCTGTCTCTTTCCCCAGTGGTGGAAAGAAAAAGGCGCCGCGGAACATGCTGCTAGAGAGAGCGACAAGACGAAGTAGTCTTGCTTGTTTTACTTGCCCTTTTACTCGCTTCTAGATTCTATTCTCTTCCGCTTTGTATATATTCTCAACTTGCACCGCCATGAGATCCAACGTGCCTGCTACAATTCTCTAGCTCACGGATGTGTCTTGCACTCTACACGACTTTGATTTTCCCATTCGTCCTCGTAAATACACTTCTGATAACGACCTTTAGGGATAATATCTTTCATTCCGCTCCTGACGTGGGCGCAGCTCCCCATCGCTTATGAATTTACCACTCCTACATAGCTTCCCGAATTTTGAAACTATATCCGCAGCTGCAATCGAAAGCCTCAGTCCCTGTTGATCGACATCGCGTCAGGGTGGCGGTTCCCGCGTTTGTCTCACGGCTTTGGCAGTTATTTGGAGCCTCAGGCTGTGTTGGCCTGATCCAGATATCTGAGCACTCCCATACCTCGGCCATGCTCAGGCAGGTCAGAAAGTTCCTCTTCTCCGTCCCCTGATCCCGCGAAAATCTTTCATCTACACCAAGTGCGGGTGTCTCAACTTCTCCTTCGTTAACCCACCTCGTAGATCCGTGACAATAATGACACAATTCTTTCCGACTGGGAAGGAGCTTGCGGCCGCAGCGGAGGTCCTCGCTCGTGTGGAGGGCGGCGCGATGACAAAGGAGACGGGGCATCGGGTGTTCGCTGCGTGCGGAGTGTCGGCCTGGGTCGTCGGTAGGTCGTGGGACGTCGCGAGCGCAGTCACAGATACGGATGATGCAGGGTGCCTACACCTGATGGGCACCGCAGCAATGATGAGGTTGGTTGGGTGGGCTCAGAGTGGAAAGGAGGTATCGCCATCTCTGTTGAGCACCCGTATGCACATCTTGCTTGGCTACGTCTCAAAAGTTTCCATGTGTTGATGTGGTCTGTTCTGAATGCCCAGCTGGTCCTCCTCCGAAACTCGATGGTGTGAGTTTTGCAGGAGAGGTGGGCAAGGGGTGCCCCATATTGCCGACGTTGGCCCCGGCGACGAGAGCCAGATATGAGAAGCAGTTTCGCGAGCTTGCTCGGATGGACAGTCTCGTGGATGGTAAGCATAGCATATCCTGGATCTATTGACGACCCAGCGGGCCGACCAATTTCTACAGCCGAAGGCGTGCTTGACGCCTTTCTGGAGTCTGGATTGCCTAACGAGCAACTAGTGAAGATATGGTATGTCTCGAATTTTTTCTTGATCCTGGCGTCGGCTGAGCATTCCTGTTCATTTTATACGTAGGGCTTTTTGCGATACTCGCAAGCGGGGCGGTTTGGACATTCTCGAGTTTACCTTGGCGATGTATCTCATCGCCAGCTTCCAGCACGGCTACATCGATCAGCTGCCCTCGCTGCCTCCTGCAACGGCACCATGGCAAGAGGTCTCGAATGCAAGCGAAGATGCCATTACGACAGAGTCGAGCCCGAGTCGACGATTGGGCCGAACCTTGCCATCGAGCGGCACGCAGGCAGGATCGGATTGGGACGTGACGCCTGAGGAAAAGTCTGAATCTGATTATCGCTTCGACCTTTTGGACACTGAGAATGACGGATACGTCGAGGGCGTAGTGGCAGCGAAATACATCACCTCGCTTGATATCGACGGTGAAGATGCAGCGCTTATCTGGCATGTTGTCTTGTTCATTTCGCGTGTCCTTTTGTGCCCGTTCTGACATATCTAAAGGGATCTGGTCGATTTTGATCATGATAACCATTTGTCGAGAGACGCGTTTGCCGTTGCGATGCATTTGACTCAGAGAAGGCTATCCGGACACAGCATTCCTTCAAACCTTCCTCCCACCTTGATTCCTCCTTCCAAAAGAGATAATATAGATGCACATCCGAATCCTTTCGCAATCGAGCTCCCGAGTTCTTTTGAGACCGGTACAGAAGAATCTGATGCAACACAAGGTCAGTGGTGGTATTCTGTTGCATACAATCAGTGTATTCAATCTGCCTTGCTTTTCACAGAGACGTCCTCAATATTGGACGACTCGAACACAGCGTATGAACCTCCTTTGACACCACTTGTAGCTGAATCTATGCCACTTGTTAATGGGGTCAAAGGCAAAACTAGGCTTACACCCGAAGAATTGTTATCACAACTGTTGGAGGAGTACAGGGAAAAGAACAGCGGCCTCGAAAAGGAGAACGAAAGCCTCCGAGCGAAGTTAGATGAAAATGAGCAAATCATCTCGCAGCTGCTTTCCGCCAACGAAACCATTTCCGTCGCAGATATGCTCCGGAAGCGCAGTCGGCGACTGACCCGCAAGATCGCGTTTATGGAACAAGTCAACTTGCGGTTAGCGCACTCGACACTGCAGTCGGAGGACGTGGAGCACGAGAACACGGCGCTGCGGCAGCGCATCCGCGAGCTCGAGGAAGCAGAGTCAACGTACATCCGTGATGCGGAGGCGGCAGAGGACCTGCGGCGGCAGATCGCAGAGCTGAAGCAGGACAACGAGATGCTCCGCGGCCGCGCCGCAGCGATGGAGGTATCGCTCATGGAATCGCAGTCCTCCGGCGCCGAAGCGAGCGCCGTCGAGCTCAGGATCCTCCTTGGACACGCGACCAGGGAGAACGACGAACTCCAGCGCCGCACGCGCGAAGTCCAGGAGTCGTTTATGAGTGATGCTGCAGCGCAACGAGAGGCTGTGGCGGAGTGGGAACGCCAGAAGGCGGAGCTTGGCGAACGCGTGGAAGAGCTGGAGCGCTGGGCGGCGGAGAATCGCGAGTGGAGGCAGGTGTCGGAGGACCTGACGCGGGAGAATGACCGACTCAGGGCTGAGCTGCGCGAGGCGAACCGGAAGATTGCGCAGAGCAGGCCGTCACAGGCGGCGGAGGAGCTGGAGAGGGAGGTCGTGAACTTGAAAGGGGAGATACACCGTTTGAGGATCCAGCTGCAGGACGCTCCGACCGTCAGCCGCCATTCTCGTGAAGACGCGGCCCCTCCTCCGGCTTACGACGAATCGTTCACAGTTTCAAGATAACGAGATTGCTTTGTCTCTGACAGGTCGGCCTTGCCGTCCCTTCCTCGAGGCGTATCTGATCACCTGTCACATAGATACCCCTTCACAGATATACCATTGCTCATCTTTTCTATCAATGTATATAGATGGATGTACTCAGCCTTTTTTTTCTTTTGATTCTGGGGCTTCGGATCTCGGATATGCTGAATTTGTTGGAAACACCACACTTGTTGGCTCCAAAATGTTAACTTGACGTTTCAGAGCTTGAAGCTCCTAAAGGCACTCCATTTCAAAATGGACATAACATGGATTCAAAATAATCGCTACACGAGGAGAAAAGTATCCAAAAAAGATAGGCTACAGTGAATATGTATACACAATTGGTCTCCATATTTATCGTGACTCGGAAAACCGACATGAAAGAGGCGTGATGAGAGCGATAGTGTGGAACAAGCACGATGGTAACAGTTAACGCCTGCCGCCGAACCCAAAAGACCTATCTAGCTCCGTATCAAGGTGATGGGGACGCTGCACAGTCAGAGGCAGCAGGCAGTTTGGAAACCCGTTCGCTAATGACTGGTCGATCTCGAACTCGATTTTGCCTTCCGAGGACCACTCCAGGAAGTTCCAACCCTGGAGTAAATCCAAGCCGTGCGACATGAAAGCATCGATTTCCTGAGAGGTAAGTTCAGGCATTACATTGCCGCTAAAATCGTTATTGTCTAGAGGTGGCTCAGGTCCGACAAGGTTAGGGAGGAACTCCGTCAGGGTTTGAGGATGGACGTTCCGTTTGAAGCCGAGAGGCGGGTCCACGTAATAATAACTCGGAGGCCTTAACGAGAGATCGAACATGCTTTCCCTGCACTGAAATGACACATCAAACTCTGTACCAGCGGGCAACAAGGTATTGATGCTTACCGAGTCGACCTGGGATGGAGATAGTTCGAGGGAAGGAATCCTCGATGTGGGCAAAAAGGGGGTATTAAACTTGAACTCTACTTCTGGTTCGTCGGCACTAAGTCGAGTTAGATCGAGGACTGGCTCCGGATGGGTAACCGCGGCGAACTCGGGTGTTTGGGGTGTAGGAGAGCGGGGACTGATGGACTGCGGGTCAGTGGTACTCGAGACGGATCTCATCTCATCGCTCTCCTCAAAGGCCAACTCTTTTGACAGAGATCGCTTTGGGATCACAATCGGTCTCTTTTTGTCGTTCACAGCCTTGGAAGACCTTTGTCTTATCGGCGCGAGCTTGCTGGGGCGACCGTTCGGTGTATAGGTGTAGTCGGGGAACTTGGCATGATGCTCGCGCTTTTCCTGTTCTGCGAGCAGTTGAAACGGCCGCTTCTCCTCGGGACTGAGAGCCTGCCACGCTTTTCCCGCGCGGACGCTGATGTCGTTTTGATCTTGTCCGCCAGAAATGCGTTTCTCCTGCTCGTAGAACCAGGAGCGGAAGAGGATGAAGGCGTTCTTAGGCCGTGGAACGTGGCCTTCTCCACCACGGCGAGTAGTGGCTTTGCGGGCGGTCGGCTGGGGGGAAGGCGACTGAGACGACGTGGTTTCGTCTGATGATCTCGACGATCCGGGCGTCGGAAGATGATCTGGTGTGAGCGACTGGAGGACTGGCCATCCGTGTTCTGTGAACGTGCGATATTTACATGTCAATAACGGTCGCATTCGGTGATGCTGGACGGAGCACAGCACTGACCGTCATAGGAAACTGGACTCTGGCCACATAGTCGCCCGGACGATCGGGTTGTCTTCACGTTGCGAAATACAGGCATTTATTTGGGAGCTGAAGGCCGGCGGAGTGTACAGAGCGAGGGAAGTAGGAGTCGATGGAGTTCGTAGAATGTTGAATAGACATTGCTTCTGACAAGGCGCTTTTGAAGGGTGGGTTGAAGAAGCCCATTTCTTCCCATTCGAGGCCGCAGAGAGACAACCCCCTCTTAATATCACCTCGTTGCTGCCTCGAGGTTTGGCGAGTGTCTATGGGGATTGTGAATCTTTGAACAACGACCACTTTTAGGCACCCCTGATGATCGTGATCAAATCTTTCTAAACCAGGCTACACCGAGGACAACGATCAGCAAAAAATTGCAAGGATTGGCCCTTCGCACGAACGCAACCACTTGGGACAATGGACCTTTATCATCGGTTGAATTCGGAGACGTGCCGATACTTCCGCCATGTGAAGGTACACGAGATCTCCGGCGAGATCTAAAGCAGGCATGAGTACACATTGTGCCGATATTCTCTGTGTCAGTATCTCGAATTCAGAAACGACAGAGACTTGGGCCTCTTCTGAGAGCAGCTCAGGCAACCTGAGAGCGCATTCTTGACGTGTTTGCATCCTTGAATTGTCTGAGCATTGGAATAGAGGTCAACTGGTAGCAGTTGCGTGAAATGTCGCGGATTGACATGTCATTTTAATGAAAGTGGTTAACGGAGAAGGTTTGTCCTGCAGGTGAACATAGAAGGTTGAGATTGATTCCGTGGATCACGAGATCGACACGAGGTGCTCTGGGACAGTCAGGGACTAGAAAGACGGTAAGAGGGACCCCTGGATATTCAAATTCCCATTCATAGTGAACAGTCAATGGGTATGCCTTGAAGCCGGCCGAAGAAGTCGTCATCCTTCGGTATTTGCCTAGCGATGTGCTTATAGCGACTAGGCAGGAAAACGAGGCAATACTTGTACGGCTTCCAAGGCCGGACGCAAGGCATTAAGACAATTCCGGGCATGTCGTTTAATAGAGAAGCCAGCACTGCAGTGATTTATGCAGCTCTTCTGGTCGATGGCAAAGCACATCGCGTGGAAAATTCATGGGGCCTTCAACAAAACAAGTACTGCTGTCAGGCTCAGTCTAGCGTGCATGCGCGGATTTCGGCTAGCAAAGATTCTGAGAACGGTCAACTTTGAGTGAAGTCGACGCAAAAAGTTTTCCTTAACCGAGCCGCTGAGTCACCTCACGTGTTCGCATCACCCCAGTCCCACCCAACCGATAGCGGAGCTACCATTTTCGCATTACTTGTTCAATGTTTTCAACAGCGATGGTCGCCCGCTAAACGAATATCGAAGCTCGAAGCAACAATGTGCATCAATGATCAGAGATTTGGAATTTTTGGCCATGACGGGTCACCAGAAATGCCAGGGCGATTGCCACGCCCTGAAACATCCTTTCTGCCAGGCAAAGATGCCAACACTCCATATGTCGTCTATTACGGTCAACCTGGAATACGAAGAAACGCAAGCGGGCTCTCATAACTCTCTGTAACTCCCGTCAAGTTCGACGGGGTCCCCACCGCAATTGGGATAGCAGAACCGCGCTTGGGTAACCGACAAGTCCTCTCTCCCCTCAGGAACGAATCCCGGATAATAAAAATCAACCTTGCTGGCCTTGTCCGAATTTGGTCGTCTGTTTGTTATCAACATTCTGCTTCTTCTGTTCATGGCGACTGCTCAGGGATGAACAATATTTCGCAAAGTACAAGGCACGGTCGTCATCTGTATGGTAACCGTGCTTCATTATTATTGCGTGCAAACGACTCGCTCAATCCACTTCGATCGGAATTCAGTTCTGGCCTCAGGTTGTTAACGAAGCTGCAGTCAAACCGCAGGGAAGCACTCACAACCTTGGGAGAAACTGTCTTTGTCGCGTCCCGACTCTTTCTCATCCTTCTGATGGCTTCCTGGTGGAGACTTTCATGGCGAATGACCATGTTTGATGGATCCGCTGTCGCCGAACGTTCTCGAACTGGCCTAGCAAAACTAAACCCATTCTAAGCTAATCCATAATTTAATATCTCAGAAGGCGAGTCTTAGCCTCATCCGTCAAGCATTGTTGCTCTTGTTTTGAAATGTGTTAGCGTCCAAGGAATAGATGAATCCCGCGCTGTACACAGTCTCATGCACAGAGAAGATAAGCATATCGCTCTGCAATCCGAAGCATCCAAGCATGAGAAAGTCCGCCATATTTTCACCTGTATGCTTCTTAAGCCCGCGATTTCCAGACTCCGCGAGTGTCCTCCACTTCGTCAGACCCTTTCACAGAGAATAGACTGTACGATTAGGGGTTAGGTTCATCACTCTAACCCATTTCTCAACGTCAACGTCGACATAATCCTCTCGCTGTTGTTGTCTGTCAACGGACTCGCGACCACTTCGTCCGCGACGCTTAAATTCGACATATGGGCAATTCTTCATTTCTTCGAACCCCACCAACATGTACTTCTCTCAAAAACTACAAGATATTTACAATAATATCACTTTCGTATTCTACAACACGCGACCCGATCAAGGCAGGTTAGTACATATATATATGTGGCAGAAGGTGGTAAATTTATTAGAGCCTTGCGCTCACAAACGCTTCTTCTTTCTGGAACTTGATCGCACGATCGTTCGAATCGAACACAGGTAAACTATCCACCAGTGCGTCCCATTTCTCTTGTGACACGATAGGAGCCTTTACGAATGCCTTCACGCCCATGTGATCCACAAGCTCTGGAAGGCGGGGGAGAACGGCATCCAACCTTCGCACCTCCATCTCGTTCAGTGCTTGACGGTTCACGGCCGTCGCTGCGCTTGTGCAGTACCAAGCTGCATCCAGCTTAACGACATGTGCTTCGTACAAATCGACCAACGACGGTGGCACAACTGCTTCCCCTGCCGCCACAGCGGCATCGTACGCCATGCGATGGCCGATCGCTTCGACGAGGGGCTGACATCTCGGCAGAACGAGCTTGTTAACAGCTTCACTCCGATGTCCTTTGGAGTTTGAGCCACCCGAAGAAGAGGTGACCGCAGCCAGAATGGCGCGTCCTTCCTCCAACAGCCCCAGTTCGTGCTTAGCAAGCAAGCTATTCGGATTGGAAGATGGAGGTAGGGTATACCGGCCCAGCAGAAGCTCCATCGCCAATCCTACAAGCGGTGTGAGTATCATTGGAGGTTGTCATTGGGAGCTCGTTGCTCACGGATGGATATTCCTAGGATGTCTCCTTCGGCAATAGCTGAACCTCGGATTGTCCCCTGAACGACAAGAAGGTAACAATCAGTTTAGTCCGTCGAAGCACCCCATAATATTAATCCTTCGGGACAGAATTTGGATATGGCAAGTTTTTTTAAACTCACATGAGCCTGCGTCATTTGGTTCACGATGAACAGTCCTTGTGCCCCGCACCGCTCGGAGATAGCCATCAGCGTCGCCTGACAGTGTTGTACTGAAATCGCCTTTGAGCAAGCAGCGATGGCATGTCTGATGCGCTTATCCAGACGCTTATTCGAAAACATCCCTGCTGCCCAACGGTGGAACGCTCTCAGGACATATGCCTGCGCAGTCCCGATAAGGAGAGGGATCTGTTGGGTGCGGAAGCTGTATATTGAGACAAGATTCTGGCCCTTGGTTCCCCGCTCGGCGACGAAGCGGCGCAGACTATACTGTAAGCCTATCGTGCAAGCGAGCTCGATGCCAGAAGTAGCCAGAAAGCTGAGTCCTAGTGTCCCGACCGCGACTCTCCAAATGACTTCCAAGAAGAGCTCGTGACGCGCAGCTTCCGTCGGACCTCGCTCAAGTTCTCTGGGCGCTAGACCTCCTAAAAGAGCGGACTTGGGCAGCCGGACGTTGTGGAATGACGTGAGTGAGTGATTAACAGGGTCTGCGCCGTGCCGATAAGGAAGTCGCCGAGCGACGATGCCAGGGTACATCTTCTGCCCGTCATTCAACGGCACAACGAATGGTCGAACGCCATGGTTGCGTCCCGACACGATCAGACGGGCGAAAACGACCGCAACGCAGGGGCGCCCGGCCGGGACCGTGGGCGGCATGTATCTTAGTCACCCACCACGAAAATAAAGTGAGCATGGATTCCCATCTATCACTATGATTTTGACGATGACACTTACTTTGCTGCGCTTGGTACTGGTGTATTCAAGTCAAATTCGCCGCTCGGAAGCAACGTCGCCGTTGTCTCCAGGTTCTCGGCGTCCAGACCATGTCCGAGCTCCGTCAAGCAGAACTGGCCTCTGTTTGAAGGCAGATTCATTCTCGTAACGCCAACAACGATGTCAAGGAACCCTTCTCACATCAGTTCAAAATTGAGCAACTTGTCCACCAACCTCTGCAGGTCCTTCCTTTCGTTTTCGTCGACGGATGTAGAAGGTGCGTTCAGGTAAGTCGTCAGCGTGCCGACGACGAGATTGACGTGGATCGTGAAAAGCGTCACCGCCCCGCCGTCTAGCATCAAGGCCGGATCCGCCTGCGCCGCCCAGAATTTCGGTGTCAGTTCATGGATATCATTTGCCGCCAAACCTGTTCGCCCGTCATGTGAGAAGAACGCCGCCGACGGTGCGACATCGCTTACCAAACGCATGCCCGAAAGCCTTGGCACGCTCGTAACCGAGCCTCGCGGCTTGTTCCAGAGGCAGCTGGCTCGTGTCGACCGCAAAGACAGGCGTGGTGGCCAAGTGCGTCGCGTATGGACTCGCGAGCTGAGGCCCGGTTTCTGAGACGGTCGCAGGCAGAGAAAGACTCATCTGTGTCTGATTGACACAAACAGTGCTCCCTCGAATGACGTTTATGTACTTCTGAAGTTGCACCTTCTGCAATTCCAATCAGTACTTGCGCGAGATAACAGGAGATTTCAATATCTTGATTTTACATATAGCAATACACGTGCTATCATACGTTGAGGAGGTCAGATGGCGTACTGTGCTAGAGGAATCTATCAAATGTGATATATTGAACACGTCGCGCACCGCGATATAGTTTATGGACAGAGTTATGCATATGAACTTTGCCCGTTATAGATATCATGTCCGTTGAACGCAGGCCTGGGCAAATCTGGCCGACTGTTAAGTCCTCCTTCAGGTACTAGCGTATATCTGAGACATTCATATCATAAGATGATGCTTGACCTTACGCAGCTGATGGAAGAGACGCAGTTCGTAATTCTTCGTGATCAGTCACGATCGTCACGGGACACGCGAGTCGCTTTGCCATGATCAAGATTCAAGAACACTGACCAGGACAGGGGTATTGTGATCAAGACAGAAATTGTTTAGCAAGTTTTGTGAGACGGCGACGACGGTGGTAAGTAGCTACAGGACTTCTCTGTCAGAGATTGTCGAGCTGAATACTAGACCAGCTGCCTAGCGTTAATTGGGTTCGTCAGGGAATTGAAACATAGTAGAAACGCCTGCCGTTGAATGATATCATCAAGAAGTTCAATTTGCCGGATCAAAGCCTGAATTTGACAGGAATGCAATAGTGAAAAAAGGATACGCATGCACCGAGATCAAAGAAGTAAGGGAATAGCTGAAGGATCCGAATAGTGTTGACGCAAGCCTGAGGAGCGATCGCTGTTGAGCCACCACACCTGCCAAATCCTCGTGACTAGTTGCGTGCGTGAAGGAGCCAACCGTAATACGAGCAATGGATTCGCAATGCAGGGCGATGGGGAAGATGAAGGTGCCGGGAGTCGCCGATTGATTAGAGGAGCTGGGTGGCTTGCAGTATTCTTCCCGACGAGACTTCGCAGTCGGGCTCTAAGCAGAATATAATGCATGTTCAGCCCCTTGACTAGCCAGGTCACTGCGCGAGCACTTATCAAGTTCCAACACCTTTCTTCCCATTTTCGATCTTGATCGCAGTAGGGGGAATAGCAGCAAGTTGCTAACCAGTACAGGACTTTCGACCATTCCCAGGCGTGTGCACATTCGACGAAGACGATAAGACCGAAGTCGTCCCAGGAGGCTTCGAGGTTATCCGCGTAGAGTACGGATGGGCTACGTTCTTCCTTATCGTAATTGTTCCCCTGCAGTTGGTTGTTGAACAATGCGCTACTAGACTGCAGATGAAGAGCATGAAGGCAATGAGAAGGAAAGGAAGATGTGTGTGAGGTCCATGCGATTCTAGCCATTCATAACAAATTGCTGCCGTAGCACATTTGGTCATGCAGGGAAGTGGACGTCTAGAGGTGCGTGCTGTCATATGTACAATGGCGAATTGTTCAATTTTTCGGCAGGCTAGCTGCCTAGACTACAGGAGTTCGATGTCCAGAGTCGTGAACCTATTCCAAGTTGTTAATTGAGCGATTTGAACCAAGTCGCTGTGAGGCTTGTCTATCGATGGGCTGTCGTCGATAGAAAATTGTCGCCGGCGGCTGCGAGAGCGGCATTATGTGGTCTGGGATATGGAAATTCGTGTTGCTCTGTTGCGTTGGATTATGGTACATACATACATACATGTGGCCAAACAAACACGTTTCCATCAATTGAACGTCCATGAGGGACTTGCAATGCTGATGTTGCTTTCTTATCGTTCTCCTCCATCGGGGTGCATAAAACAATGGATTATCTACCCACAGTCGTATGCTGTGCGCCACACGGTTAAAACTGAGCATGAGGACTGTCAGTTGTCTGTTTAATTTCTATGAGGCGGTGGCGATCGTGGCAGTCGTGCGTTTGGCCGAAAGACGCTCGTTCCACACGATTTAAACGTGCTGCTTCGCACTCCTTTCGCCATAATACGAGTTAACCGACGTCGTCAGTATGTGTCCTTATAAAACACTAGAGACGTGCTGAACATATCGACAGGCGACGATAATGCAAAATATTGTTGGACAGAAAGTAAGTTCACCATACCCCCCGTCATTGCTTTGATCTGACCTTGTCAGGTTTCGATTCTGTACGTCTCTTGATTCGCTATCCACTATGGATGATCGATGTCCTTGCAGGGTGATGGGGAAGACAGGAAGCGGAAAATCAACTGTGGATATGGCTTTATTACATTCGTTATTGCATGCTGACGCATTCTCGTTTAAAGTTTGTCAACCTTCTGAGCGGCTCAAGTTTCTCAGTCTCGATGTTCTTGGATTCGTGCACGCGCGAATGTCAGGTCGCCAAGGATTTCATGCTTGACGGCAAGACCGTTAGTCTCACTGATACGGCCCCGTTTGATGGCACGGATCGTACTGAGGCAAAAACTCTCAAACTCATAGCGGCGTTCCTGAGAGAACGGTAATAATATACTTTCTCCCGTTCTTACATCAACAAACGATTACCTACGAACCACACAGGTACCAACATGGCATGCAGCTGCATGGAATTGTCTATCTCCATCGTATAACGGATATCCGCATGGACGGCATGGCGATAAGAATGCTCCGTTTATTCCGGGAACTCTGCGGGAGGCGGGCTTTGATGAATGTCGTCATCGTGACGAGCATGTGGGACAAAATTGCGCTCGATAACGGAGAGAGACGAGAGGCAGAGCTGAAAAAGGATCCCGAATTTTTCAAGCCGCTCCTCGACGATGGTGCAACACTGATGCGCCACGACGGCACGCTTTTATCCGCCGAGCGTATCATTCATGCTGTTGTAGACAATCGTCCGCAACCTCTCCTTATCCAAACCGAGCTGGTTGACGAATGCAGACCTTTGGCTGAAACTAGCGCATCAAAACTCCTTATTGGATGTCTTGAAGTCTCGGAGGGACGTCTATGCGATGACTCGTCCAAGCTGGAAAGACAGTTGCGCGCCGCCAGAAAAGAGCGCAATCAGGCCGCGCTAGAAGCATGCGAGGCGAAGAAAAGGCGGATTTGCGAGGACCTGGCTATCGTACGGAGTGACCTTGACGCCTTGCGTGTTGGCTTTGGGATAAAGAAGTGGAACGAATCCCCTGCCAAGCCGCAGCCTAAAGCTCGCAAGACTCTCCCACCGCCTGCCGCTCCGGAACAGGAAGCGTTGATTTGGCGATTCCTTCCACGGCGCAGGAATACGCTCCAAATACCGCTACGCAATCCTCTCAGAAGGGATTCTTTGAGTTCTTTCGGGAGGAGAAAGGACGTTCTCGACGGTGAGAAATCCAAGCTCAATGGTACGCAGGCCCTTGGTTCAGCGAGGTAATGCATTGACTAACGACATGGGGCAGGGAAAGGAGGCGATGGCGATGGAATGGAGCACCATTCAGAAATCGTGGCCAAATTTCTTGGCATCCTGGGGGACCCTACACGCTGTCGTCAACTTTTTCGGACTCGAGGAACACAAGCACAGAAGCTTCTCGACTTTATTGAATCGGCGAGTATCATTGCCTATCCACCTACACCATGGCGTGTCTAACCCCTGGAACTGTATAGATCACAAATGAACCAGGGCTTAGAGAAGAAGATCGATGGAAGATCGTCAACTGCATCCGCCGGTTATCCAAGCTATCTGGCTTATACCCGATGGCGTTGAGGCTGTCTGGCGATGATATTGCTTTCAAAAATGACATTGTCGCTGCTGGCGGGTTTGCGGATATCCTACAGGGTACCATGTGTGGTAAGGTCATAGCTTTGAAGAGCATACGCACCCATCAAGTCCCAAAGGGTGATAAGCTTCTGAAGGCTGGTCAACATCTGATCTGCAGCTGGTCTTGCTTTGACCGTGTGTTCCAGAACTTCCACCGGGAGGGAATCCTATGGAGCCATCTGTCGCATCCAAATATCCTCCCAGTCTACGGTTTTTACCAAAGTGATCGCCCCGTTTACCTCATCTCGCCATGGATGGACTACGGAGATGTGAACAAATATTTGAAGGCTCACCCACGGGAGCCGAGGGCACTCCTGGTGAGTTCAGCAGGTGTCTGTTGACCGTATCACCAAGCATATCTTGTTTCATACCCACAGGCGTTGGACGTCGCCCGCGGAATCTCGTACCTGCACGAGCGCGAAATTGTGCACGGTGACTTGAAGGGAGTGCGTGTCTCCTGCTTGCCCCAAATGTCGTACTCCACAAATTGACGAGGAGCGTTGCTTATGGAGCAGTCGAACGTCCTCGTTACGGCGTCCGGAAGAGCGTGTGTGTCAGACTTTGGGCTGTCTATCGTTGTGATAGACACAGCCGGCATGGAAGCATACAAATCGACCGTGATGTCGGGCGGTACGCCGAGGTGGCAAGCGCCAGAGCTGTTCGACGATGTGAGGCCTGAGAAGACAAATGATGTCTACGCATGGGGATACGTAGCCTATGAGGTGGGAATGAGCACGCTGATCAAAACAAGATCCTGACTGTGACTGCTGGCGGGACAGATCTATACAGGCGAGATTCCTTTTAAAGATATCCTGAATGACACCGCCGTCATCGTTAAGGTGTCGCACGGTGAGCGGCCTCTCCGTCCGCACAAGACAAGCCAAGCGTGCAAGGCATGGGGCTTGACCGACGGGATTTGGGAAATCATCACCGAGAGCTGGACGCAGGATCCGAAAGATCGTCTTACCATTCATGAAGTGGTGAAAAGGATGGAGAACCTTGCACCTCAAGACCATCGACCTCCGAACGACGAAGAGGTCTTCAAATCTCCGCAATTCCGTACCTCTGTTGCATCTGACATGACGATTGAAGAGCTGGAGACATTGCTGCAGGTCAAGTAAAGTGACTGCGTCCAACAATCTTTGTCAGCACAATTTGCTCTATCAGGATGCTGTAGCGCCATGGACGAAGTGTTTTGTGAGAAGTATGGAGATGGGGTAAGGTTTTGCATGTTCATGAATACGATTGGTTTTTCGATCTGGGATGCCTGAAGAACATTCAAAGTTGCGGCCCAAAGGGCTCACAAGGATGGGTTCACGCGGATATCCTGTTAAAGAGAAGTATTCGAGAGGGCCGAGTATCATTTTAAGTTATAATGTCTGTGAAATGCCCGCTCAACGCAAGGCGCTGAAGCAAGAACTTTTCGTGATGACCCCTTCAACGGATAAATCGCGTTTGAAAATCTCGGCCCTTACGTAACATGAGTTTGCCAACGTAGGAACATTGAGCTCATCCTCGACGCCCGTCCCCTCTAGCAGCCCATCACTCTTGCCACTTCTCCACATATATGACGGAACTGCCGCACGAGACGCAGCAACAAAAGGCCCTCGACCATATAGAATCAGAAACCCTTGACTGGGCCATTAAACCAAAAGTCAATGGCTACGACAATCCGAAACATGGTGGCCACCAAAGAAAAGTGACGGATCCCGAGGCCCACGAAATGGTCATATCGTCGCTGCGGGCACAGGTGCAGGATTTATTCGGTCAGGTCACTGAGCTGAACAACAAGCTCGTCAAATCCTATGACCGCGTCTCCGATTTGGAAGATGACCTCCATGTTGCGTCCGCCAACGTCCGCTCGTCGTCGCTGCGGATCTCACAGCTTGAGCTCGAACGCACGCAGCATCTCTCGGCCTTGAACACAGGGCTTCTCGTCGAGAAGGACCACGTCACTGCCGAGCTGAATCGGCTGATGGAGAGGGCGACGGAGGAGGCCGCGCAGCGTGGGCAAGCTGAGAGCGCGCGGGCGGATATCGAGAAGGACCTCGATGACCTGAGCGCATCTCTGTTCGCACAGGCGAACACGATGGTCGCCGAGGCGCGGTATGCACAACATATGAGCGAGGAAAAGGTCGGGGATGCGCAGCGCGCACTCAAAGGCGCGGAGGAGGCCGTCGCCGTCATGCAGCAACAGATGCAGGCTCTGCAGGCGGAGAAGGATGAATCTGACAAAAGGATGAAGGAAATGGAGGGCGTAATGGGCAAGGGCAAGTGGGGGGCGCGTGATACAGGCGATATAAACCGGCCTTTGTGTCTGCTGAGTACACATCTGCCGTACCAGGAGTTCCTTCTGTTTGTCGCGCACCTGCGGACGATACATCCGTCGACGCCGCAGCCACCGGCCATGACAGCACTGCTGCAGCTGCCTTTTCTTGCGCGACTCAATCTCGAGGACTCGTCAGTGGCTTTGCTTCATTTCTAAATTTGGGAGCTGATGCTAAGTCGTCGATGCAGTGAACCCACCGTTCGCCTGGATCTCGCGCCGTCGTTGAACTGGCTGACCCGTCGTTCAGTACTTTCTGCAATACATAACGGCCAGTTGACCATCGAACCCATTTCGTCTTCTGTGCTATTGCACGGCTCGCCGCCGCACACAATCTCTGGCTACAACAGCAGCACTAACACCGTCTCCTGTGCACTTTGCGGCACATCCATCCTTTCTCCCTCGGACACCCAGGCATCCACGTCGAATGCTAGTTCCGGCTCAATGTCATGGTCAACGGCGTTGTTCAAGAGAAACTCGCAGCCTCAATCTGGTTCTTCCGGATCTCGGCCTCCTTCCCCTCCGCACCTTGCCAGGCAGGCATCTAGGGACGGCGTCCCGCCGCAGATCCACATCTTCCGCATCGCATCCTCGTCGAGTAGCACGTCCTCCACACCCGTACCCATGTCGCGCGCCAACTCGACTGCGCCATCCTCATCCTCAACTTCTGCTCAGACGGACGTGTACTACGCGCCGTATCACCCGCACTCGCATACGCATGCGCCCACCCATTCGCACTCGAACTCGCAGTCGAGCACAATCTATCCACTTTGCACGAGCAACTGGTGCCTCGCGCGCCTCCGCACAACGTGTAGTCTCTGGGCGTTTGTCCGTACAGGCATCATCGAGAGAGTCTGGGACGAGGAGATTCCCATATTCCTGCCCCCACCCACTATCACGGCACCGGCGCCGGCCGAGAAACCGCCTGTGCCGCCGAGGAGAAGGGGCCTCTGGGGCATGGCGAGCGCGCTGGGTGGCAAGGCGGCGAGCTGGGGAGAGAGTGATAAGGAGAAGGCGAAGAAGACTGCCGCCGCCGCCGCCGTGGCGCAGCAACAGCAACAGGCGCCGCTTCCATCACCCCCGCCATCAGAACCGAGACAGGCCCGCCTGCCTCCACCGCCAACCCACCCATCCGTTGCAGCGGTCCATGCAGCCAATGCACCAGTTGCCTCATCAGCACACCCTATCCCGCCGCCGCTTCCCAAACGGAGCGATGTCCGGCGGCAGCCCAGCCCTAGTGTCCCTCCACCGTCGCAGCAGTCCCAGCCTGTGGTGATCAGCCTGAATGACGACAATGAAGGTACGGGCGCGGAGAACGTGGCCCTCCCAGAGACCCTGTTCAGCGCCAACTTGTCCCCACCGCCCCCACCGCCTCGACCGCCGCGCCGGCCACTCACGCCAGCCAGTGTGCCTCTCCCCGAGTCGCGTCCGGGGACGCCATCGACGGGCGAGCAACTCACGGCCGCTCCTTCTCTTGCCGCACCTATTGAGTCTTCGTCGGGGACCCCCGCGAGCCCGACTCCGCCGCCGCTCCCGCGCCGGGCCGCTGCGCGTGCCCCGAGGCCGTCAAGGACCGAGGGCAATAGAAGTCATTCAAGGCCGAGTACGCCAGTTAGTCCTCCGGCACCCGCGGCGGACGCGGCAGGTGTGATGTCACCACTAGGTGAGAGAACAGATGACGTACTGCCGGCTTATGAGGACCCGCCGAAGGAGCGGCATGAGGAGAGGTTGAAGGAGAAGGAAGAGCCGAAGGCGAAGGAGGAGGCCGTGGCGAAGGAGGGTGGGGAGAAGGAGAAAAGCAAGGAGGCGGTTGGTGAGAAGTCCGTAGAGGGAGAAGCAGAGAAGGGAGAGCCAGCTCCGAAGGAGAGTGTTAAGGAGGGGGAGAGCGCCGAGGAGCTATCAACTGAGGCAGAGCGATCCACGTCACCTGTGGATGAGAAACGCGAGACCGCCCTAGAACATGCTCCGACGACAAAAGCAAGTGCCCTCACTACCCACGTCTCCGGGTCGAGCGAGGACGGCCGTACGAAGGTAGACCTTGCAACTGGCGCGTCGCATGACGAAGAAGTCGACGAAGACAAGGACAAGGGCAGGGCTGACGCTGGGATGCCTGACGCTGTCGCTGCCGAGAAGCCCGATGAGGCGATCCGCCGGACCGATGAAGAGCAGTCAGAAATGAAGCAGGATGCAGCGAGCCCTGAGGCGATAGGACCCGGCAGCAAAAAAGAGGACCGCGGAAACAACGGGGAGATATATGTTGGCGAGGCGACATGGGAGGAACGGACGTGGAAGGAGCTAGTCAAACTGCGGGAGCAGATGTTTTGGGCCAGGGTGGGCGGCGTGAAGCAGGCCTAATTTCTAATCGCTCATCCGGTTTAGAGGCATACGAGGAGGTAACTTTCCTTCCTTTTCTATTTTATTACAGCATCTACATGTACATATTGACCTGCATGAGCATTGTTGCACGATACCCCCTACCCCTACTTCCATGCTCCGACTAGGCTTTTTTTTCTTCAAATTTTGTCTTGTTGTGTGTTCCGGACCAGTCCTCTGTATATACTTATTTCGAAATTCCGTCCATGTAATATGCAAGCAATAGATAGTGATGATCCTTTTTTTTCTGCAGAAGAGGGAAACAAAGCTGGTCGGAGTCTAGTCCTTTCCTTGGATCCAGAGCTGATGTCGCCGCACGAGCTCCGCGACAATGTCCTCTTCAATCTCCTTCGGGTGGTGAGTGGTTGGCGAGGTGGAGGAGGGGTCGATACGGAGCCATGACTCGAGGAATCCGAATGGTGGTGACTCGGGACCACTAAGTCGCGCGCCGTCTCGCAAAGGGTGCGAGGTAGGAGGAGGGCGAGAAGGCGAGAGCTTGCGCGAGACGAAGACGACTTCAAACTTGCGCCGGTGGAGGTCGTTACCGATCACGACTTGATGGCCGTACCGCTCTAGTGCAGCGCGTGCCTTTGGAATGAGCAATTCCGGGTCTGTTTCGAGCTGTCGGGATGAAGCTTTGTAAGACGTCAGCGCGCAGATGGAGAGGAGGCAGGTGCCTTGAACGACACGATGAACGCTTCCTTGCTCCATTCATCCACCATGGGCTTTAGGATCTTTGGTACTTGGTCCATCTCGATGTGCAGGCTGCCTTTCCCGGACTGGATCTTGTGCTCCGACTGTGTGTTAGTTAGTCGAGTTTAGAGCGTTTTTCCTTGCTCGGCAGGACAAGACTGGGACTCGCCATTCTTTGTCGAGGGAGAAAGAAGTCGCTCACGGCAGCGGCGAGGTAATATAGCGCGTGCCGCCCCAGCGCGGCAAGTTCGTGGCTAAGGGCGCGGAGGAGCCAGAGGTAGTCGTTCACTGTGACGAAAGTGAGCGTGAGGAGCGTCCCCGCAGCGTGCACGCTTTTGTACGCGGTGAGCACCTCGAGGAGGTCTGCGCGCATCGCGCGTGTGACGCATATTTCGGGCGGAGACGCCGTCCCGCTCCCGCCGCCGTCTGTTTCACCGTTGTGAGCGTTGGTTCCGTCGCCATCGTGGGTTCTAGGGCTCTTCGGCGGCTCGATCTGCAGAAAGTCGAGGAACGGGTTGGTCGAATGCGAGTAGTGCCGGCTGAAAGGCTGCAAACTGAATTGCCGGTGCATGAAAATGACGGCGTAGCCGGCTTGGAGGAAGTACTCTGCCGAGGTCGCGCCTCGCGTGCCTGTGCAGATGAGCGGGAGCGTTCACGGTGGCATGTCAGCATATCGACGTTGGGAAGCCTTGGGATGGCGCACCGGCGCTGAAATTGTCGAGAAAGCGCACGCTAAAAACACGCCATTTTTATATTGGTGAGAAATTTTTCTTTCCGGTCTACGCGCGGGGGTTGGGGGGACGACGACACGGGAAGCTGCTCACACATTGAGCTCTAAAGGCACTGTCGTTCCGCCGCTCTGAATGATGCCGCTTGTCAAGAACGAAGAGACTGATGAATGGGCGAGTTGGTACGCACCGTCACTAGGACAACGTTTCGGCCCTCTCTGTTCTGTCTAGCCACGAATTCTCGGACGATCTTGATGTCATGATCGAGCGTTGACGGTGGTGGTTGTGTGGCAAAATATTCCTCGGCTGAGAACGTCGTGGGCGATTCCTCGCTGTACATAGCACTGGTCATAGATCCGTCGAGGAAAGAATGATTATCTGAAGAAGGGGTTGGCCGTCTGCGCTAAACTTATGTAGTCGTCGCAGACTCTGACAACAGATGAAAACTCGGGTCTGATGATCGTGGCGGCGCTGATCTCCTCCGGCTTCGCGCTACAACGTTGTCTCTGTCTAGCTCCGAATCCGAATGTCCCTCAGCGGACCACCATGCGTCTCCGGCGCCGGCATCATTCCCATACCCGACATGAAAGCGAAATGACATGCATCACGGCCCTCATCAGTTGGGACCCCCCTCACCTGTCGGATGTCAGTCTGCGTCAGACTCATCGCATGCGCAAGTCACAATCAGGTTGCAGCATGGCCGTGGATCACAATGCAGGGAATTCCGCCGACAGCGTCTTTGTTTCTTCGTGGACATGCCGAACGACTGAGAGAAGCAGAGAATGTTCTGTTGGCTTGTCAACCTGTCAGGGCTATGTCCTAGGGTTGCTCAGGGAGCGAACTCATATGCTTTCCTGACTCCTGAGAGGGTAATGCAGCTTCTGGTTAAGGCTTTTCAGCATGGCTCTCCTGCGACGCAGGCCTAGGAAGAAGGAATGGAAAATTCTGCTCGTTGGTGACGAGAAGGTCGGCAAGACCACGTTCATGCATCGCGTAAGATTTCCTGCCTCCAGAACCTCATTTGCAATATGCTCAGACTATCAGTACTGCAGTTTGTGGATGGTCATTTCGTTGATGCTTTTGCCGATGTATGGTCGTTTTCCAACTCTCATCGGCTTTCGATTTAACGACACTTTCGATTTAGATAAGATCAATTGAATTAGAATGTTGCAAGAATATCCGAATCGGCAGTGAGGCCATTACTATCACGTTGTATGATAATTGGGATATTCATAGTAAGTAAGCTATGTATGCATCTGACGAGATAAACCAACCCAGGACCATTTCAGTGTGTTATGGTAGTATCGAACAGAGCATTCGGTAAGTGATGAATTTCCTGTCTATGGAGGACCGCATTGTCACTTATTCCATGCCCAGGCGCAGCCAAGGCTTCCTCCTTCTATATTCCGTGGACCAGCGACAAAGCTTCGAGAACCTTGTGAATTACTGCAAGCAGATTCGTCAAACCAAGGTCGATCCAGACGTTCCTTTCGTGCTTGTCGGAAGTAAATGTGATCTGAAGCACGAAAGGGTCGTGCCTTACGAAGCGGGCGCTAGATTGGCATACGAACTGGGATGTGACTTCTTCGAGACCTCCGCGCGGACTGGAGAAAACGTCGAAGCTGTGATCATGAAGGTTGTTCGGATGTTGGGAGAAAGGGGTCAAGCTACGAATGGCCTTTGGTCGCATGGTGGATTAAAGGGGTGGTTGTGCTTTGGGAGCAGTTATTTCGCTTAACCTTCAAAGGTGCTTTGCGGGCCCACAGATCAGACAGGCGCGAAGCGCCCGCACAGCCACAGCCAGCTCACCGAAAACTTCGTTGATTATCTCAAATATGGAGACGCCCGCAAATCCACCTTACTTCCCCAGCTCAAATCCCCCCAACCGCGTTTGACGACCGTAATCCACCTTCCAGCGACATCACAATGTCTCGTAGGCCTTCCCCTCCAGCCGACAATTCGACCTCGCGCGCGTTTCACGGCTCCGTGCGCATCGAAGCTGCCGACTCACAGCCTATGGTCATCAACAACGCGAGCGGACGACCCATCGTCGTGACGATCGATGGCTCCCACCCAGTCAATAGCTCGCAGACGCGTCAGCAACGCCGTCAAAGGGATGAAAGGACACCACAACCGTCGGAACGGCCTCACATTGTCCCGCCCCCGCCAATACCTAGACCTGCTTCACCCGTCCCGGAACCCGAGTACCCCGAATCTTCGTCCACTGAATCACCTGTCAGGCTTAGCAGTCCCGGGACGGAATCCAGTTCGGTGACGCGAGCAACCGGCGCACATCCTTCGCGACCGCCCAGTACAGTGGTCCGACCACTTAGAAACCGTGAATCGTCTGGGTCTAGTTTTGGAAATCCGTTACCGGCACCAGCGGGGTCTCCTGATATAGCCATACCCCACCCATTGCCTCCATCGCCCGATTACGAGGCTATCATCCAACATCTACGGAGGTCGGAATCTCCCGTTTCTCTTGTTGCGGCACAACCTGCTCCCAGGCCTTCGTCCTTTAATAATTATTACGAGACGCTCCGCTCCGAGGGGTCTCGGACGCCGCAATCTCCTACGATCATACCACCCGTGCCACGGCCGCTTTCGCCTGTCGCTATTCAACCCATTTCTCGACCTCAGTCGCCGGATTACCCTCCCAAGGCTAGGCGCCCGCGCGAACAATCAACATCTCCTGATGTCGTACAACAACCCATTCCCCGACGCCCGTCCCCTGAACGTGCCCCACGAGTCCGAAGGCGTTCCGGATCGGGGACGCCGGTTGTCGTTCAGCCTGGGCTTCAACCAGTGTTTCCCGACCGTTCTGAAGTGCGACGAACCCGTTCAACGCGTTCTCCATCGCCAGACTCGGATTCTGATATGCGACGACGGCGCAGTCGAAGGTCTTCGATCCCGGATACGCCTGTTGTCCGACCGCGTCCACAGAGGCTTCGAACACCAGACTATTCGCATACAAGGCGTCCTCGACGGTCTTCCTTCTCGGAGCCCTACATTGCCACTCCTCGCCCGATTGAATATTCTTACGGCAACCCTTCACGAGTCCCTACGCCTCCTGTTTCCATCGAACAACCTCCCTGGCCGTCTGGTTATCAGTATCGTGTCCCTTCTGTGCCCACCCCGCCCCATAGGAGGCCGGCCGTGTCTGTGCGTCCTCCTGTTGTTCAACGACCTGTCACACCTCCGAGGCTGCAATCTCCCATCATTCCGGACATAACTTCAACGAATCGTCATCATGCTATCCCCATCATTCCACCCATACCGCATTCAAGTCCTCCACCTTCGCCGCCACCAATTGTAGTCCCTCCTCCAGTAATTCCACAGGCTCCCCCCGTCATCATCGTTCAAGAGAACAGACGGTCGTCGGTCGATTCCGATGAAGGAAGCACAGGTCCATCTAGACAGCAAGCACCGCACATTGTGCCAAATACTCTGCGTCAGGAGATGCAGACACCGCCTTATGTTCCAGTCAACCCATTTCGTCCTTCCATGTCTTCGCAGCCGCCTTCGCAGCCTAAGCCTGTGTCGTATCCCGACGAATACGCCACGCCATACCCAGATCCATACTTGGTCTATTCCTACGCTGGACCTACAAAACGCAGGTCTTTGAGACAGCTTCTTTTCTTTTTCTTAACAGATACCATTCCCCGTCAAATTTATTTGCATATCTTACTACGGCTTCCGAGCTTTTATTTCACCCGTGTCACGCATATCTTTCAAGAGGCGGAGTTGACTATGCATGAGATTGAGAAGGCAGCTATTGTGGAGTTGAGCAAGGGTGGTGATCCCTTGGCGTTTCAGCCGGATTGGGACAATGCTACTCCTGGAAGGAATCTCAAAGTCACCTGGGAGAATTTTATCGATGGTTTGTTGAGAGAATGGAAAACCGCCAACATCGTCTCTGTCTTACTACTATCGTGGGTCACTTTTTTGTAGTTTCAACGCGAATATCGCTGATCTTGCACCAGGGGCATCCTGACAATCCTGCAGATTGAAGGCGCCGCCGACGATCCCTTGACGAGACACGGGGCACTCTATTCGCTGATATGTGCCCTTATGAGCCTGATCTTTGGTTGTTTGTGTATCGTCCGTTTTGGTAACATGAAGAAGCCGCATAAGGCTGCAGTATGGGCAGCTGTATGTATCTTATAGCACCAAGTACGTTGCGCATTGATGCTGATCGGAATTCAGGAGGGACAACGGGAATATACCGCTATCTGGTGGAATGCGTGGGTGATGCTTGCCATGCCTGCGATATGGTTAGGATGGTGCGTGCGATCCGCAAATGGCTGATGATTTCATTGAATGAGTTACGTGTCTCAAGGTCGATTATTCTCTACATCTTTTGCATCATGTGCTTCGTTTGGAGGACGGGAACCGACGCCAGTCCTCCAAGCCCACTGTCATCGCGCGGCATCCTTGGCCCGCGAGTCGGCATATCGTTTCTATTGGGAGTAGGTTTTCTGTATTTCCTGTTGATGGTGAACACTTTTGTCACCCGATACGGCGAAGCCATGGAACAGGCTTGGAGGAACAAGCTCGTCGAGTGGGCGAGGAGTAGGCCTAAAACAGATCCTTACGCTAGTGCTCCCTATCCGCCTCGGTCGACATATCCGTATCTGCCTGGTATGTCCTATCCATATCCCGCCCAGCCCGATCCTCGATATCCATCCTATTACCCCACGCCGCCTGTGCAACCGGCCTATCCGCCCTCGCAACCTCCATATGTTACTCCCTATGTGCCTATGCAGCCGCTCTACACTTCCTCGCCATACGCGCCACCGTATTCGCCGTATGCCCCTCCGCAACCCCATACACCCGCTCAACCCGTGCACCGTTCGACATCGAGATCCAGGTCCAGATCATCTTCACGCCCATCCCGGAGCCCATCCCCCATGCCAGTGCCGCCGCCGGTAGTTCCGCTACCGTCTCCCCCTCTCAGAAGGAGCGACTACACATCTCATTATCCGGTGCCGCCTCCGACAGTGCCATTGCCACAGCAACCAGCGGGAGTGGCAATTCCATCGCTACCGCCTTTCAAGGTCACAGACCTCCGGTTCCAAGACAAGGTAGAGTACGAACTTCCGTTCAGCCTTGTTTACAGGGGAATAGAAAACGAAGTATGGATTCAGTTCATCTCGGTACGTTGAGCATCATCGCATCCTCACCTAGGGTTTCTAATTCAGTCTCTTCAGGATTTAACAGGTGCTTGGAACAGTCTTACCCCTTTGTATTTGTTGCCCCTGGATTCACCACGTTACGTGTGGAGACCGCAAGATATGGCGGGCGAAGTCGTCGAGAGCTGGAATACGAAGTATTTCTACCGACGCGGCCTGCGAGCTCTGCTTTGTCAGGAATACCTCGCCGACTTTCCTTTCTCGCCCGTTTTTGCAGTGTATGTCATCGACTGGGTATCAACGGACGGGAATCCGGTGAACGTTAGAAGCCGTTTCGCTCACATGCCTGGCGTAACGCTCATCAAAGTTTATGAATTGCGGGACTCGTCGTTCGGAAGGACCTCGAGGAAAGGCGTTCGCGTTTCTGCCGAGATTAACCTGTCGGATCCTGTGCTTCTACCAGGTCCATCGAGGTATCCCCCAACAGTCGTCCCGCTACCGGCGACCCCGATTATACCACCTTCTCAGCCAATTATTCCTACACAATCGTACGCGGCTCCTCCACCGATCATCCCAACAATGACCAATGTTCCGCCTCCACCTACACTTTATCCTATTGTTCCTGGAAATTATTCCTCACATCGCGTATCGCAGCCCTCTGTGTATTACACTGTGCCGGCGCCCTCATCTTCAGGTACCCGCGGAACCTTGTATACGGCTGCCGAGTCGCCTGTATACGTTCCTCCAGTAATTTCGCAGCCAGTTGGTACCACATTCGTGCCCATCCTATCCACTATAACCAGCCGGACGGAGAGGTCCCTTAGCCGCAGCTTCAGCAGGGGTAGGAGTCGTAGCAGGAGCCCGAGCCATGTCACTCGAGGCCGAAGCCGTGGCAGAACTGTAAGTCATAGCAGCCGCAGCCGCAGCAGAAGTCGGATCCGCACCATCTCCAGGAGTAGGAGCAGAAGTCACATTCGCAGAAGGAGTCACACTCGCAGCTTCAGCCGTGGACGCTCCATCTCCCCTCGTAGATGGGCAAGTGGCCGGCCAGAAAGGAAAGACACAACCGACAGTCGAACGCGCCCTCCTCACCGTCCCGCAAGCAATGGCTCGCCTTCCTTTGACCCAAGGAAAATGGTCCGTCATAACAGCAAGACCAAGGATCAGGGACAAGTACAATATACGAGATCCCCATCGCGCGCTGGTGGCCGCTCCCGATCTCGATCCCCCTCCCGCTCGCCGCGCGGTGGCCCCGGGCCAGGCATCGAACCGACTCCTCGTCCTATCCCACAGCGCACGTCTTCCACTGCGGCTCGGCCTCAAGCACAATCGAGCCGCGGCCGAGACACGTTCGCTGAGTTGGGACTTGACTTACACGTTGCACTTCCTGCACAACCTCTGACTGTTGATACTCCTGAACCATCTGGTCAAGCGCAGAGGGACTCGAATGCCGAACATCCGCCTCGCCACCATCGCAGCCGGGACGATACCAGGTCCCATAGCCATCACCACTCGGGATCCAGCCGACGCCATTACCATCAAATTTCATATGCTGCTGTAGTTCCTCCGCCGTACGTTGCGCCTTATCAACCTATCTCATATTGGTACGGACACCCGCCGATGCAAGTGGAGCCGATGAGGACGTCTGCTTACGGAAGTCCCAACCAGAATCCCGCCATCATTGTGTCACGAAGGCAGGATCGTTATCGCGACTCAACGCGCCGTTCTCGGTCTGGACGGCATGAACACGGGGAAAGCAGGTCGCGGCGCAGGTACCACTAACAAGCACGCACGCTAGCGTCCCAATCAGAAGACCAGCTAGTCCCAGCGTCGTGCCAATGACTGTTGCAGGGGTACCATTCTGTGATCTGGATTTGCAGTCATGTTTCTAAGTTGAATGCAGCTGACATTGCGTCAATACTTGTCATTGTTGATATACCGTGATGTACATCGTGAGGGTAACATAATGCGTCCTCGATCTGTGATGGGTCTGGTTTGGAGAGGATATTGATTTCTCGTCTTTGAAACATTGTTGCGTCGGCCTTGGTCTGCTGAACCTCGTATAGGGACCATAGATGTGTAAAATGAGCGATAAGAGAAAAGAGATAGATTAATGAGAATTAATAGCGTCGACTTTGAGCGGCTTCGGACAGTCTTCCCTGTCACGGTGAGGCATATCTTCGGTGCTTGTGCTCTTGGGAGGAGAGAGACGAAAACGGCGAAAAGGAGCGACTCTTCTTGTGACCTTAAGGAAGGTATAGTTTGCAGATTGATTGCACGAAGACCGGTCAATGAAGGGAGAGAAAGTCATCGAGAATAGAAAGAGACGCCATTTTCTGGTACAGAATAGATATCGCCTCGGCATCCCAATCATCAGAAAGGCGATTGCTCCCGTCGTCAAAGTAAGGAGGCATTCTCATGGCGAGAATCAGGTGAATGACGCTGCCAGGGTTCGGAAGAGCAACAGTCCCTAATACATAATCTAAGCCGAGGAAAGCCAATGAGGTGAGATTATGGAGGTTGAGGGCTATCACTACTGGTCAGAAATTGACCCCGGTTCATGGCGAGCATACATACGGAGAAGCGAGTGAAGGTCAGCATTCATCGTCAAATCTTCGAGTGGGGAGTATCTGCAAAGCATGGAAATGTCCGCCAGCATTTTTCTTCGTCGCGATCACACCGGCAGAAACGTAGGCTGCGGAGATTGTCCACATCGGCAAGAGCCAACTGACCTACATCGAAGGCGTCCACATAGTGCAGCGTGAGATCTGATAGCTTTAGTGATTCGAACAGAACGAAGTCTAGAATCTCATCTCCTTCGGGCCACATGAATCTGATCTCGAGGCTGGTGATGTGTGAAACGAGATTAAAAAGTCGATTCGCAGATCTTCTAGGTCGAGAAGGATAAGATCATGAAGCTTTGGTAACTCGGAGGCAGCCTCAGCGAACGCCCAATAGGCTATGGAGCCAGGGAATGGGCCTGCTGCACCACCGACAATCTCGAGGTGTCCGAGATTTGTAAACTTTGCGATGATCTCTGGGAGACGTTCAATGCCGGCGTTAACGTCGTGAGCACTGAAATCGAGCACGGTGCTATATGTGATCCTGAGCCTCCGGATATATCCACCTAGTTCGGGACTGGAAGTGAGGATGCTGAGGAAGCGGGAACGGCTCCGGCACTCAACTGCTGCGAGTCCGGGGGTCGGGTGAGCAGATTCTAGACTGGTCGACAGCTCGATGGAAGAGGAAGAATGCCCATTGTTTTGGTAATCTTCCAGTTCTATGAGCCGCGAAAGGCGATATGACACCTCGGTAAACAAGTGGACCTGACTGATGCGGCGGAAGCTGCGACAAGTCAGAGAGAAGGCGTGTAGTGCTGCGCGGTCCTTCTCGAGAGCTGTTTCATGAATAACAGCGTGATATAATTCGAGAGGGAATGCTGAAGCAGACGTCATGATGGTAGAGCCCGCGATGTTGTGTGAAGCGTCGACACTAGAAGACACTCTGAGTCGAGTGGCTTCGCAAGGAGGACAACTCGTATGAGATAGTAGTAACGCAGTGCTTCACATGCCAATCACAGCAATGCGGTGGGACGTTAACGTTATTCCCCATGAATATATTTCAGAATCGTGGAGAGTCCGCGCCGAGCGCTGTTGACAGCCTGCTTTGGAAGATAACATTTAGTTTAGGGCACGTGTTGAGAGATTGAGCATGCAAAAACGCCTTGCTCGCAGTATGAACATAGTGAAAGTTCCTGACGATGAGATCAACGAGGCGCTCATCTGGACAGTGTCTTGCTCGAAGTAATAGCTCGCGATCATTATTGTCGTCTTGCCATTCGCCATGCCTCCAATAGACGGATAGATGGTGCGCCAAAGATGCGTCTCTGTGGACGACCTACCGTCGACGATGACGAGCTTGCCACCGTTCAGGTCTGTCACGGTCGTCCCTCCCCTACACCGTCTTGAACCGCATGCTGAGTGTGGCGTAACGCATTTGAAAAGTCTGGTACTTTAAGCTTGATCATGTGCATGACATGGACTGAAGTCTAGTTGATGACGTAGGGGAAGCGGCTGGGTCCTGTACGGTTCATGACTATGTCCACGTATCCTTCTTCGTCATTGAGAGCGGTTAGTGTTGCTTTGGAATTAGGGATCGATGCTATACAGAATGTCCATTGGAACGTATTTGTCGCAGGTCAAGAAAGTAAACGTACCAACTCAATGCAGAACCGCACTGCCGCAGGCGGATCGGGATGCTCGCTAGGCCGACTCACGAAAGAGACTAGTTCGAGGGCCAGTTCAACGAATGCTGGTTTGAACCAGCCTGTGGACTTGCGCACGTCTGGCACCACATCACGACTTCGTTTGAAAGATCGAAAGCCGCAGTTTGGGTATATTCGACTTGTCGCTGGGCGTGTACGCAACAGTCATAGAGGAGCACACGGGGTGGTGGTCATGAGTTAATCCTCAGGTCTTCCCGTCTCGAGGTCTAGTTGCAAAGGGGCTCCATGACGTCACTGACAATCGCATTCGCGCCGATTGCGCCAAATCCAAAGGTATCTCCAGATGGAACGAGTTTTCCCTACGAGTTTGGCGTTTGGCGGTTTGACGGAGGAGGAAGACGGAGACAGGAGGACAGGGTGCAGGCGCGTGCAGAACGACGATGGAAGAACGGCCTGCCTTCCCAAGGAGAGGCGTGACAGCCAGCAGGACGCACGAGCAGTGGCAGTGCCGGCGCTGACTCAGCGGTGTCTCCTTAGGCTGGCGACGAGGTCGCAGGAGCGATCTAAGCCTTACATCCAGGCCAATATCGGGCATATTCGTTGACGGATAGTCGGGGACGTCAAAAAATCGCCTCAGCGCGAGAACATCGAAGAATCTTGTCGCGCCGATGTTGAAATGATTGTATGGCCTGCCCAAGAGACCCGAAAAATCGATGAGCAGAGGGCAACTTTCCGACTCTGCTGCAAGCTTCGAGAACGTGATATAGGATTCCCAGCTCTTCCAACATCAAAGCTAGGTATAAACTGGCAGCTCCTGCTGAAGGTTGTCAGTGCATCTTATGGCCAAAATGATCCCTGGATCTAGAGATTACCAGTTCCGATGAAGAGGCTGGTGGGGACACTCGGAGCGTATAGCTGGGCTCAACCGACGTGTATACGTGGTGGTATCCGACTACAGACACGTACCCGAGGGCTATATACTATGATCACGTGATATCTCGGAGGAGGGCCTCCGACCCTACTCCACCGGGGATCTTAACCATGTCCTTCAGTTCAGATGCATGCTCCCCAGATGGTCCGGTAGCGCGACGCGTCTAATAGAGTCACGTGACACAACCTCTCAACACCAACCTGTACAGTACTTACTGGCATAGAACCCTGCACCAGAACGTGCAGAAGTTTACCGTACTGCATACACTCTTGCTCAGTCGCGCTCACGTTCAAGCAAATGCACGAGTTATAACGAACAGTTTGACACGTAGACACCTGATATTTGCCAGGATGCGATCACAATCGAGTACTTAGGAATACGGAAAGATGAGTAAACTTGAGAAGTAGCCTACATGCCTACATCGAGAATAACAACCCATGCTCCCGCGCACTCTTGTCATGTCTTACTT
This sequence comes from Macrocybe indica, assembly GCA_030407095.1. NCBI lineage: Eukaryota > Fungi > Basidiomycota > Agaricomycetes > Agaricales > Callistosporiaceae > Macrocybe > Macrocybe indica. Next base: position 294,251 of record JARFTL010000013.1, read on the forward strand.
CCACGTTCATACTCCTACCACCCTCCTTGACCTCCACCGTACTGGTGATGGGGCTGATGGTGGTATTGTTCATGCGGCCCGCCAGGGAACTGCATCGGCGGCGCATCCGGAGACGGGAAACCCATGGGCCCGGGGAAATTGGGCGGCGGACCGGACGGCGGTGCATAACTTTCTGGTCCGCTAGGGAATGAAGGTGGTCCACCGCCCGGATATATCGAATGCGCGTGATGGTCTGGCCCGCCGGGGAATGACACAGAGCCGGGTGATGCGTACGAAGGCGCGTACGACGGATTGTACCCATCACGGTGAGGCGCGGACTGGAACGAAGGTGGAGCACCAGAAGGCGGTGCGTACGGCGACGCTAGTATGGGAGGAGGTCCTGGAGGAGGTCCGTATGATCCTAGAGGAGGACCTTGAGGCGGGGCATAGGACGGTGTAGGTGGACCACCGCTGCCACCGCCACTATAATACGACGAAGCAGGCGGGGGTGGAGCACTACCTCGGTAGTCTGCGCCAGGATACCCTGCACCAGGCCCACTAGATCCTCCAGGAATGTCCTTGCGGCCACCGGCTCCACCTCCCAGGAATTGTTGCGCTTGCACGACGCCAGGAATCTGGTTGATGTAACCCTGGATGGTATGCTGAGCTTGCAAGCCCTCTGTCTGTGCGAATGTGCCCTGTGAGGAGGATGTGCCGCCCTCCCCCGCTAGTCTGACGTTCTTGTGGTTTCGGACCGACTCTTTGTTCAAACGGCCGACGATCTTGTCGCGATTGTGGCCAAGCTTGTTCACCCAGTCATGCATGCACTGCAGCATCTCGCGCTGTACTTTGGAGTTAGGGTTATGGAAATCGGGGTGGAACCTGGGAGTGAACAATAGGAAAGCTCATCAGCTTTGAAAGAGAATACTCAAGTGCTCTTATCGGCGTACATAGCTTGTAAAATGTCCTCGATGACATTGTTAATATTTACAGATGTGTCATCCCACGCTTTGACGACCAGATTCACGGTATGGGTCTGCAAGTCGCCAATTGTCGATCGGTAAATTCCACGCCACACAGTTAATTAGACATACCACAACGACTTTGGCGATTTGGCCCGCAGGTTCGTTGAGAACTAGATTCTAAAGCACGGCCGAGACGTCATGAATGCACTTCAAGTCAGTGCGGCATTCGGCAACTTACGAAATGGTCTTTGCTCAGGAACGAATGTGTAGGATCGGACTGTGCAAGCCATCAACATCAGCCAAACACAAGGTGGAAACGTACATGACACCCACCGCTCGAGGATCGTTAAAGACCGCATATTGATCGTGACTGTTGATTACTTCACTTGAAATGTCTTGCAAACCGTTTGTAGTGGTTTTCAAGAGAGGTTTTAAAAATGGCTACACAAAATAGAAAACAACAAAGAATGAATATACAGGTTGATGACTGTCGACGATCGATCATACCTCGAGAGTGGTAAACACGAATACTGATAAACTTGCCTCAATGATACGATAGATCGAAGATGATGCCTGAGCCACTCACCAGAGATAGAGTCGGAAATCTTCTCGATCAAAGGCCCAAGACCGGGAATTTTCTCTGTTTAGTACGACCATCAATGCCAAATGAAAGGAAGTCCGATGATGGCTCATCTTCACATACCTATCGTCTTCGAAATCTTTTTTGCCACTGTGTTATGAGCTGATTATCTCGGTGCAGAGTGATAGTCCAGCTCAGTTTACTCGCCTGAATCTCTGAATGTCAAAACCTGCCATAGCACGGAATGAAGTTCCTGCGGACTCATTTCTTCCGGCTTCAGCGTGCCTTGGGCCGCACTGGCCCGGATGCGCTCTACCGAATCCAGTTCACGCGACATCCCTCCACCCTCTCCTCCAGGCAGCGAGAAGAACAAGTCCCGCAGGACGTCGGTAGGGTTCATGGCAGATCCACCCGGACCTGAGCGTGTACCTTGCGATAGGGATTTGGTACGCGCTTTATCGAGTTCGCGGTTGATGTCCGTCACGGATGCCTATGAAGGGGGCGTGGAAGTTAAGAACGGCTGCAATAGGCGGATGAGACATGTCCTTACTTGGCTCTACAAAGATCATAAAAAAGATCAGGATTGACGTGACGACCACGAAGAAAGACACTGACCAAATGATCGCTGGCCTCTACCACCCAAAGTGACTTTTGGTCAGAGAAACTCTCCATTTCATCGCAGAATGCCCCTTACCTCCTAGTAGAGAGTGGAAGAAATCATTCGAGCCGAAAGTACCTAAACGAGAGGCAAATAAAATGAGAAGGATGATATGTCCCAACAGAATAAGACGAACCTGTGACAATTGGGGCAACCCACTTGCCGCTCGGGGATTGGATCCTGACCTGGTCACCGACATGCAAGAAGACATCCGTATAACCCATTGCATGAAGCGTGATTTCGCAGAAGTTGGAATGAGCAGTAAAATCTTCAAGAGTGTGAAGCTGGGGAAGCGGGGAGGTATATCAGATGTCATGGCTCAGAGAAAAGAAAAGTTCACACTTACAAGAGTTCCAAGAAGCCGGTACGCCTCATATTCGTCATACTTAGATCCTTCCGCACGGTGCTTGCGGCCCAGATGGATGCACTGTGTGAGTAGGCGACGCACAAGACCCTTGGACGTGTCCCAATGACCATTTTCTAGACGGCGTGAATGGCTAAAGTTGCCACAGATTGATAGCTCTTACCATTGGCGATGTAGTTCTTCATGCCTGTACGCGTGTCGACTTCGAGTTCGATCGGCTAAGCGGCCTTGAGCATCTGAAAAATAGAGCTGAAGCTGGGATGAACGGATGGGCGTACTTCAACAGGTGGGCGGAGTTTGGGGTTGTATTTCCTCGGGTCTTCGCCATCTCCATAGCCCTTTGGGTTGTCAATATGCTCGACCTTGAAATTGTTCGATTGAGGTGATAACAAGGGTTTATGTATGCGCCATTACGTACAGGCAGGTAGACTCCGACACGGTCTAGCGTCACTTCAAACTCGTGTGTGGCGTAACCGTGCGCCTGCTTGCATATTAGTGTGATGGTAGGTGATGCTGTGGCTCTCATACCATGAAGCCAAGAACCATAAGGAGGTTGAGGATGGTCTAGTGGACAGGATCTGTCAGAGCATATATATTTGAGATCAGACAGGACATGCATACTTGAACAGGCATTTTCTTAAACGCTGCAATGTCCATAGCCTGTGAAACGTCGTATTCATTTCGTGTTGCACAGAGCCAAACTTAAACACACGGACCTGACTGTAATCGCGCAACCAATTGCTGGGGAAGGATGTCTCAATCAAGGAACACACAAACGGAGCGCGTGCAGCTCACCCAAAGTAAACCCGCTTGACATCTAGTCCATTAAATTTGGACCCCTTTGAGAGGATGGAAGTGAGGGCGAATCCGCCACCGACGCGTTTGATCAAGTCTCCGAGGGTATCTTCCTGTGAATTCAGACGTTGGAAGGGCGATCTAGATATATAATAAATCTAAGCGCACAATGTCCCCGTGTCTAAAAGCTCTGCCTTCCATGTAGGCAAATCTGTATTTATATTAGCGCCGATCGGTGAGCATGCGACCTGGATCCAAGACTGCACGAGGAGCATACGAGGGGATGTTGCCGGCGCCAAAGGCGTAGACGCCATTGCTAGCGAGGCAGAATGCAAAGAGGATGAATAGCAGCAAAAAGAAGCTGGCTCTCGGCATGATCAAGGCAAATGAGGGTAGAACAAGACCAGAAAGTGGGCGGTGTTTATTCTTTTTAAGCTAGACTTAATGGCTGTTCATTTACCGTGTTTGTATTTCGTGGCTAATTCTATACCAGAGCAAGGGCGGTGCATCCGCAACCTCTCATGGACATCCCTGCTGCTCAACTGAGGATACTCTGTGCTGAATGAGGCCAGCAGCGAGGTCCGATTCGCAGAGACTTGAGCTGAGCGATGGCTATGGCGACGGAAACGAGGCCGGGCGGCCACCGCTAAATGCCGAAAAGGGCCGAGCATTGGACTACTGGGAAATATTTTTTTGCTTGTCATCGTTGACTCCCCCACACCTTCGACTCGCTCGTCGCTTTTTCCTCGCCGCCTCCGTGGCCTGCTCTCTCTGTGCTGTACTCCTTAGACGTCGTCCTGTTCTTTAATCTTTTTGTATGTTCCTTTCCGTCCTCACCCTAACCCTCAGCACTCACCTCGTTCAACCAGTCATCATGACGAATTCCACCTCCAGCAATGTTGTCCCATCTGAAGTCGGATGGCAGTTTGTTCCCCAGTATTATACTTTTGTTAACAAACAGCCCAATCGTTTGCACTGCTTCTACACTAAAACCTCGACTTTCACCCATGGTACAGAAGGAGAGGAGACGAAGGCATGCTATGGTCAGCAGGTAGGTCTTTTTCATCTCTTTTTCAAAAATTTTTTCTCTCTCTATTTTCCTCGCCCAAGGATGCGCGGGGGAGTTCTGTGGTTGACACCAAGCATTGATGCTGTCCTGTTCATAAGCCTCCACAAAGATGAACCTACTCAGGTCACCTGCGTAAGCCGCACCGACTGTGGATGATGGGCGATGCTTAAGGAGCCAATCATTGCTTCACGAGGGCTTGATATCGCTTTCATCTATTGCCGCCTTATTTTCCGTTCATTCATAATTTCTGTTTCATTCGGATCCTTGTTTCGGCACAAAGGGATGCTGACTGATCCACTTAGGAAATTCACAATAAAATAACCTCCATAGGATTCCAAGACTGCAAGGTCTTCATCCACTCGGTTGACGCCCAGGCCTCGGCAAACGGCGGCATTATCATTCAGGTCATCGGTGAAATGTCTAACCACAACGAGCCCTGGCGCAAGTTCGTGCAGACTTTCTTCCTCGCCGAACAACCGAACGGTTACTTTGTTCTCAACGACATCTTCCGCTTCCTAAAGGAAGAGACTGTTGACAGTGATGATGGTGGCGACGCTGCTGAACCCGAGCCCACCGCTGCTCCAAACGTCGCAGAACCTGCTCCTACTCCTGCCTCTCCTGCCCCTGTCCCGGCCGAGCATTATGAGCCCACCAGGGAACCAACCCCTCCCCCTGCGGTGGCAGCGCCTTCTGTCCCCTCCACCTCCGCCGTCCTTGCTCCCACGACCGTCGATGAGGCTCCTACGGTCGATGTCCCCATCCCCGAGCCACTCGCACAAGTCGTTGCCCTTGTCCCCGTCGCTGAGCCTGCACAGTCCCAACCGCTCGCTCCCGCGGCCCAACAGCAACCCAATGGCGTTCACGCACCTGAACCCGAGAAGGCCACTTCCGCACCAGCCATCACCGAGAAATCGCCGACCCCTGCTCCCCAACCTCCCGTTCCTTCCCCTGCTGTTGCTGCTGCTGCTGCCGCTCCTCCCTCGACAGCGACACCCCCAGCTCCCCAGGCTCAGCTATCCCAGCCTGTTGCCCCCGCTCCCTCCGCACCCCGATCCTGGGCGTCCCTCGCGGCTTCCAACCCCAGGAAATGGGGCTCGGCTGTCGCGCAGGAGTCGCGCGGCGTGACTGAGACTCCTGCGAGCCCAGCTCCTCCAAGCGGCGCGCAGACTCCAACGTCGGGCCGTGCGGCAGCGCCTGATGCATCAGCGGGCCCTGCTGCTCGTGATGGACCCCAGCAACGCCACCACCACCATCAGGGCCCTCACCCGAACTATGTTGCTGCGCAGAATTTGACCACGGCTCAGTGTTTCGTCAAGGTGAGATTACACTCTTCCTATTCGCTCGGCCAAGGTACTTAATGATCTCTAAACAAACAACAGGGTGTCACTGAGAACGTGTCGCAAACCGCGCTGACCACGGCGCTGACGCAACGCTTCGGGCCGATCAAAGAGCTTGACATCGTCCGCGCCAAGGCATGCGGGTTCCTCGAATTCACGTCCGTCGACGCCGCGAAGCGCGCCATCATTGCATCGTTACCGCAGTCACAGGGCGGTGAGGGCGGTGTCTGGATCGATGTTGGCGCCGACTTGCCTCAGGCGCGCATCTCCGTCGAGACGAAGAGGGAGCGCGGCGACCGGCCCGTCAACCGACCCCGCGGCGGTGCACCATCCGCGAACGGCGAAGGCAGAGGCGGTGGAGGTTCGTATCGGGGACGTGGCGGTACTGGACGAGGCGGCCGGGGCGGCGTCAGCGGTGGTGGCAAGTAGGGAACAAAGGCGAAAAACCTGACGACGTGGAAAAACAAAAAAAAGGAGAAAAATAACACAAGATTTGCGGAGATGCAACGGGAAAAAAAAATCCTTCGACCGTGGCCTCGGTTGATATTTTTTTTATGTTGTTGTTTTCTTGTTCGCTGTTGTCCATGTTCATGCCACCCCCGTTCATGTGTTCTTGTTGTCGACCGTCTTATTACGACTTGTGATCATCTGGGTTATAACATTTTTTTGCATTATGGCTTTGTTACCTCCTTCAATCGCACGAACTTTTTTTTCTTCACTTCTCATTGACACCCGCTGTGATGCGTTTCCCCTCGTCCTTCATACCTTCACTGCCGTATGATTAGCTTCCTGTTGTTGTTTTTTTTGATAATCCTCTTTTTTGCCCTTTCTATGCATGCATGCTTTTGACATCAGTATGATTCCGTTCTCCTTTTTGTTTGAGATGCAGGCTACATGGAGTGGTATACTGCCTTCATGTTTTTCATCTTCGCTTCTGGTCCATCTCAAATTTTTTATTTGATTTAGTTGCATCTAGAACAACGCGATGGTGAAAGTCGTGTATATGGCACAATTCTCATGTAGCTTTGTATCTTAAGGAGGCATGATGCATAAAAAGCAATATGGCCGTTGTCGTTCCCATGTGCTACCGAGTACATTGTCTGCTTCATCTCTGGCAACGCATGTCCTGTTCCAATTCTCGGACTGAGAACAGAAATATTCTCACCAAACTCTAAATCCATGAACGTCGTCCGTTTGCAACACAATCCTGACAATCGCCTTGGAGGCCTTTGATCCGGAGAGCCGAAAACATCTATTAAAAGCAGTGAGATGAAAGGACAGCAAACACAGTATGAGACAAGAGATAAGACAAGAAAAACGACATGAACATTGTGTAAGGAGCGAAAAGATCGTAAGAACGACAAGGAAAAAGAAATGCCAGTCCGTCCAACAAAAACCAAAACGCAAGAGCATGCCCACGTCATGTTCCAACAATAAAAGTGCAGTATGAAAAATCCAAAGGTTAAAAGATGCGCAAGGGCGACGTGTCCTCATCTCCAGTCCTTATGAGATACATATGATGACATATATCCCAAAGAAGCGTGCATCTCCAGGTGCACGCGAGCCGGAAGTGTTGTCGGGTTGGCTATGTGTTCTGTGATACAAAAGAAGAAACAACCGAAAAGAGCCGAGTGGGTGAAAAAAGGGAGACAATGAGCGATTGAAGTGCCGAGATTCCTTTGTGCCTGCAATTGTGACTGAACATGGGGTATCACTTTGTTTTCCATATTTATCCTCCCCGAACTGTACATGCGGATACTGCAGCATTGTCGGCTTAGCGTATCGGAAACAAGAGGTGTTGTGCGATCCGGCTCTTACTATGCTTGGCGCTGGGTTTGAAAACGGGGGGGTGTTTGAAAACTCACAATTTCGATGCCTTGCGGGGGGCTTTCGCACTCCAGGTTCTCGGGATATATACATATGGCATATTTGAATAGGTCTAGCAACTTTTTTTGAAGAAGGATGACCACGACCTGTTAAAAAAATGGCATTCATATGTAGAAACTCATAACAAATCACATTAAATGACATCTGTACTTTTTATGCAACTAGAAATTGCAATTCTAAGTTGATATAATTGAAGCTCATGTACATATGGATCTCTACGTCAATTCTTAGGTCATGACGGGCATTGTAGCATTGTCCACGGAGCGTTTGAAAGCGGTGTGACAGTCGAGCGAGTACGAGCTGAGCGGAGTTTTGATCCTGCTCTACATATCGGGCAGCCCATGATAAACGTGTTGCTTGGGGTGCTGACGGTGCTGAGCGGGGATTGAATCGGCAGACCAGGAATCGTGACTGATGTGACCGAAGAATTTTCAAACACTCCCCTTTTCTTCATGTCCACGCCGGCATCGCTATTGCTAGTGTCCATCTGCATAAAATTACAGTTTCAGTACGTAGAACTATAGAGAAGAAGCATAGTTGTGTTCTGAAACAAGCCGGAGGTCCAACGGTGCCAGGAAGCACATTTCCGAGGCGGTTTTTCAAAAATTTTCAAACACCCCCCCGGGCATAGTACCTTGACAGAAACAAGGCATAAAAAAGTCATTTACGTAATGGGAGCAGGTTGGAAGGTCATGATTTCTTCGTAAAGCAGCTCCTTCAATTGTTCTCGGCTGATGTCATCTTTATGCACTAGGACGAAATTAGGCGAATCCTATTGTCTAGTAGGAAAGGCAGAAAACTTACAATCGAATTCGAAGAATTCGGGATCCAAAGGCGGTGCGACTGGCTCGTCATCAGGGTCGTGCTGTCGGGCGTTTCGGAAAGTAGCGAATTGAGTTCTATAGTTCAACAGAGACAAAAGAAAACAATAAAGCTCACGTAGGCCTCAAGGTATGGATGGGCCAGAGCCTCCTCGACGGTGATGCGTTTCTTCGGATCGAACGTCTGATGGTGGCGGGATCAGAAATCCGTTTCCGCACGTGAAACGTACATGTCATGTTTATGGCACTTACCAGGGTCTTGGTCAAGAAATCCACTGCCAGAGGATTGGCATTCGGAAAGAGCGTGGCGAATGGTCTGCGTTTCTTGAATGGCAAAGCGCGAATGTAATCTCGCGACCGACGCGTTGTGATGGCATAAAATTCATCGAGCGTAGGTGTTCCGAGGACGTCGAGGATGAGGGTCAGCTGGTGGTGGTAATCCCGCCCAGGGAAGAGAGGCTTTCCAGAGAGCATCTCTGCCAGGATGCAGCCCACCGACCAGACGTCAATAGCCTGTGCATTCGCGTAAACGAAGCCGATCCACGATCAGAAACGTGATGAAGACGGAAATGAAGAAATAAAAATGGGCGCGTTTTACCTTTGTGTATTGCTTAAACGTCAACATGATCTCAGGCGCACGATACCATCTCGTGGCCACATACTCCGTCATGAAGCCTGTTTCCGTCCCGGAGGGTTCCGCGGTCCTGACCGATCGTGCTAAACCAAAGTCGCAGACCTTGAGGTCGCAGTTGGCGTTGAGGAGGAGATTCGACGGTTTTAGATCCCTGTGAATCACGTCTGCCGAATGCAGGGCCTTGAGCGCGCGCAAGGTCTGATAGATAAAATACTGAGCGTGATCGTCGGAGAGGTCCTGTGTCCGGATAACGCGATGCATGTCAGTTTCCATCAATTCCTGAATGACTGAATACAGCTTTTATCAGTCCCAACGGTGCAGTGCGCATAGCGGCAAGAGGGTCACTGACGGTAGACCTCTTTAAAGGCCTCGATAGAAGGTGGCTTGATGATGTCGAGAATGGATATTATCTGTAAGGCACAGGTTGAGCCGAGCAAATAACAAAATTGGATTTGACCGAAGACGGACATTCTCGCTGACGCCCGCTTCGCTCAAAAACTTCAGCAGTTTGAGCTCGCGAAGAGTGCGCAGACAGAACATGGAGTGGTCGAACGGCGCGATCTTCTTGATGGCGACTTTTCGACCGCTGGGTCGATGCACGGCCGAGCATACGATTCCATAAGCCCCCTCGCCTACGACGTCGAGAACTTGATATTGCGTTCCTAGAGACAGAAACAGATGCGTGGCACGTTGAGACACGTCGATGCGAGCGAGTCGGGAAATACGCACCGACGTTGAATCGAACCTTTCTCGGAGCTGGGGCAGCAGCGACTTTGGGTCTCGCCGCGGCGGGTTGCGCCTGAGACTGTGAGTGTACCTGGGGTGCTGGGTCTGGCATTGGGAATGAGGAGAGAGGAAGACGGGGGAAGGAAGAAAGGCGAGGAGGACAATAAGGACAAAAAAAAGCGTTTAAGTACGGAATGGTATGTAATGATATGGGAAACAACAGCCTGTCCTTTTTTGGAAGTCCATTCGCTAGGTTACCGTCCTTGTTGCTTAGCACTCGCCATGGTGATGAATCTTGGCTGCCAATATGTTCACTCAAATCTCGTATGTCTCTCCACATCTTCGGTTCCTCGACTCGACTCCTGATCTCCCTCCAGCCCCGCTGAACACGCACAGCTCGACAATTGATGCAATTATCCTAATTGCCTTAACCGAAACATCCAGGTACACCCATCCAACCTGCACAAAGGGAGTAGTGCACTTTGAATGGCATTCATATCTTTGCCTGCATAGCGTGTCGTGTTCTGCAATGTGTATCAACCTGACGTGTTCGCTAATCACCCTTCTGTATCACATGTGGACAAGGTGACTCCGTGCACTCGCTGTAGGCCCTTTCAGTAACCACGACATCATTCTTCTTTACCCAGGATACCGCGTTGATTGTGACCATCTGCCAACAGGTTCGGACGCTGTCGTCGTCATCCGCCCTGCACTCATCTCTATGGTATGGTCCCGACTACTGTGCACTATGCAACGTCCGGGATATCTCTATCCATCTCTGTGCAGAGCTTTCAGATGCGAACTAGCCATCTAGCACGGTATTCAAACACAAAGCCGGGCAAATATTGGATCTGGCAGTCGCAACCACTCGTGCTTAACCCGTTCGTTATTAATCCTGTACCAACGCTTAGACCAAGTGCGTCAAATGCATCAGTCATACGATGGGCGCATGGACGTCCCATCACCGCGCCACCGTTCGTCAAACGCGTATCCCGATATTGATTTCCATTTACAACTAGAATGTGCAACGCCTCGCTTCGGCGTCGCGTCCGGCTTTTATTCATTATCGCCCGCGAACGCATCGGACCTATTTTGCTTGCAGAAGCTCGGTTTTCTGTTCAAATCTCACGAATATACGAACCACGGTGGCGCGCATATCATTGAACAAGCGATGCCATTCACCACAATTATCATGACGGGAACACCGCGCAGCTCCATCCAAGCCTATGTGAGTGTGCATCGGTTTCTGCATCTATTGATGAAGATCGCTCATCTTCAATTTGTCCCATCTATCTAGACGTTACGCCGAATGTACCTGTTCCTCTGAGCAGAGCTGAAACAAGACTAACGTGGCAGGCCACAGGACTTCTTATTCCGCCCACTTCGGCCTCTTACCTTTATGCATCCACTTTCGAGGGAACGTAGCTCAAAGAAAAACTCGGGAGGCCACCTATCTCAATGGTGATATCATCGATCATCCTCGCATTCGGAGCTAAAGACATCAGACCATCGTTGTCGGATTTAGGCGCCAAATACGCTACCACTATACCATAAGGAGCGAAAATTTGCCAGGGTGGCATGCGGCACCTTAAGTTATGTGTCCAACGGAGACTCGTAAAGAAATAATATCACTTACCTTGGCATTTAATCCGACCGACGGGATGGGAAACGGGGAAGCAAGTACAGTCGGAAGCTTCTAGGAGGGGATATCCTTTCGCGAGTTTGAGCTCGACAAAAATATGACTCGAGGACTTCTTTGTCGTTCCACCTCCACCAAAGCGTATCAGGTTATCGCGACAGGTCAGGACGTTCGGTGGCTTGATGATCACGATCGAATCACTCGGGATGGGACCTGCTTTGACACACGACATTAGGGGAAAAAACATCAGTGCATATGTGGGCAGCGGGCCTCGCTCCCTGCAGGCATCAAGAGCCACTTTAAGCTCGCTCAGCCACCCAACGACATCAGTCTCATTTGCGAGGCCTCGAAACACCGCCACTAATATGAACCAGTTTCTCTCGTCATGATTCCGAACCTTCTAATGGATCAGGCAACGATCATCTTCACAACTCACCGGTCAGGATCAGGCGGAGTTATCGAGAGCTTCAACATGAACGGTGTTTGACTTGACCATGACTCGACGTACGTGCGTTTATGGGGGGTGCACAACGTAGACGTTGGGCGCAGACATTTTGCTGTGCCCCGTAAACCCAGCCGCGTGTTAGAGCTCATCGAATTGAGTCGCTGCTGTATTCGAACGCCGAATGAAAACAACTCTTAGCTGACCGCAAACCGTCCTGTCATGTTCGAACAACAGTCCTCGGGAATCCCTCGTCCAACGCTATCAACATTCCGTCAGCAGAGGCCGTTTCCATGTGGCAGATAGGTACCTGTCATCGACGAGACGTGCCAGATTGATACTGATCTAAATTATAATTATGCTGCTTTCAACTTGTCGCATAGTAGTGGAGTGGTGCGTTAGGGTTTTTTTTCTCCATTCGACTTGATGTCCTGATAGCTATATCATCCTGACGCGGGTCCTCTGAAAGCGAGCTCGAGAGCTTGACCATTAGTCCCGATGGGTTCACGGTTGACCAATCAGGATCGCATCAATGTTGGAGACTCCTATATGCAGTCTCGTATTTCGTTCAGCCATCACATGTCGGGTGGCTGGGGCATTGCGGGTATGGTCCAGGATATTTCAAGATGGCAATGGCAATGTCAAAGACGTTTACTCGTGCACTGAAATAGATATGAGTAATTATGATATTGAATAAACTTGGGTAGATGCATGTCGTGGTCATACGGGTTTACTTTACATTTGGAAACTGCAACGACGCTGCGTAGGGCCTTTTGGCACCACTCTGAAATAGAAGAGCTCGGTAATCTCATCTGTCCTCTCATGAACAAGGTACTAACGCAGCCCGTTGCGGATCAATGCTCGGAATGATGTAATCCAGTCACGCGGAATGCATGTGACTCCAGCCAACTGTGGCAGTCTTGCCAGCGCATTGTCAGGTCCCTATTCATTCCATCGCTTCCCACCTTCGTCAAAGTTTCTGGCATTCTCCTGGTTTGTCGTTGCCTAAATATCTATATCATATATAAACGATCCTTTTTGTATCGCCAGGCATTTCGCCCGAATTGCAAGACCTATACTTCAGAGGAAACCCGCTCGGCGATTGACCAATTAACATAGTGGGATAACGAGATGGAACAACAGGCAAAGGCACCCCCGGAGGTCAAGAAGATCGCCCAGTTCCTGCGAGGCGGGAGCTCTGGCATGAAAGTTCGCGTCGGGGCATTGAACGGGAAGCGTTTGGATTACTTCAAAGGTGCAGTGACGACTTTCTCTCCGTTAAACGCTCCTAGCTCATGCACTCTGCTTGGTGAAAAGGAAAATCTGCTGTTAAAGCGCTTCTCTCACCTGCTTATCAAAAGCTCAAAGGCCATCCCAAGATTACAAACGAAACAGAGGCACGCGCACTTCTACAAGCCGCCAACGCGTTTGCTTTCTACCTGCGCGTTCAGCGCGGCGGTCCGTCGGGCACGTCATCGTCTTCACCCAAGAACCTACAAATCATTCAGGAGCAGATGTTTGCGCCCGATGAATACTATGCCTGGTTCTACGAAGGCTCGCAGTGGACGACGTATGCCGGTGGTATCCTCATGGTCGCCATTATGCTCGCTGGCGTCATGTTTCCCCTCTGGCCACCTATAATGCGCCTCGGGGTGTGGTATCTGAGTATAGGCATGCTGGGCCTGATTGGATTGTTCTTTGTGATAGCTATAATCCGGCTTATCTTCTACATCATCACTGTCATCGTGGCCAGTCCCGGAATTTGGATCTTTCCACAGCTGTTCGCCGATGTTGGATTTGTGAGTCTCTACTAATCCGCTCTGCTGTGCTTCATATCTCTCATCTTGATTGATCAGGTCGAATCGTTCATTCCATTGTGGGAGTGGGACTTACCGAAAAAGAAATCGAAGAAGAAGAAAGGGGAAAAGAAAGAGAAGAAAGACAAAGAGAAAAAGAAATCTTCAAAGAGCAATGGCAACAGCTCTGCCCACATAGAAGAAATTCAAGACGAGGACACTGGTCCTTCGCATCGGTCTGCGAGAATTGAGGAGATAGAGGACGAGGATGCGTAGCTTATGGATGGTTGAGTAGCTCATGTACTTTCTCTGGCATTTCTGCTTCCCATTCCTCTCATTTACGTCGAAGATGACATATTTATATCCTTAGCTCTACAGGTCAGATCTTACTATCATACGGTTTTGTTCAAGTTGTCCGTTACTCCGCACTGAAAAGGGTTAGGAAGCGCTTTCAGACCGACTCGGCTTGGAGAAAGAATCTTTCTTGTCCCTTCGCAATAGATCCAGAGCCTCTTGCGCCTGCATAACGCCCTCTTGCATTTCGATTTCCTTTGCTTGATGGAGACTCTGCGTGAAATATTGTTTCGCTTTTTCTGGGTCGTCGGACATCTGAAGAGGAAGAAAAGGTTAATTTCCGCTTGGGTTAATAGACACATATCTTATACCTGACGTATAGCGCCAAGATTGTATAGCGCCACAGCCATGGCCACCTCGCAAGTGGGATGCTGTGGCGACATATCGTTCTTGGTCTGCGTTGCGATATCAAGCGCTTTCGCCGCCCAAGCTTCTGCCTGACGAAGGATTTCGGGGGTGAGATTCTCCGGACTGCGGACTATCAGCTCGGAAAGGTTAGACATCAACTGTGCACCTGCACATGCAACGATGAGATGACCGATCGCCTCGACGGGTCGACCAGGAAGTGTTACGCACCACGACATCTGTCCTCTGCGGAAGACGCTTTCGGCGCTCGAGGTATCAGGATGGAAATCGCATGCAGATACAATGGCATCGCATAGCTGAAAGAACGTGTTCAGGCATCTGGCCTCGGGACTAAAGACAAGTGTCACCCAAGTTAACGCACTCTATATTCCCAGAATCCGCATAGAAAGATCCAAGCGCTTCAAAGGGGGCAGCAACATCCAGAGTCGTGGCCCAAGATGGCAGCTCCAATTCCGTTATCATCGTCTGTGTCTCCGACGCGGCAGTTCCATGCACTTGCGGGTGCGACGCGGCTTGCTCGTCCATCACCGACTTGAGAATGGTCTCGACGGCCCATGCGAGATGTCTTTCCTGATCTTCAGGCTTGTTCAGCAGCTGCGAGATCTCACCCAGCCTATACGCAATCGAGACAGCTCTGAGCTTTTCAGGTCCACCGAGGTCATTCGTCTCGACGTCTTGTAGCCTTCGCAAAGCCTCTTCGTACACCTTGGCGGCGTCTTCGTATTCTTGATTAGATTCCAGGACATCTGCCAAACAGATCGCTATTCCGGAAGTTTTGAGATGAGTTTGAGGCTCGAAGACGGCCTCAGGGAGAGCTTTTGCCGTGTCCCAGGCTCTGGAGATACCAAGCTTATTGTAGGCAGATTCAAATTACACTGGAGTTGTGTGAAACACCGTCAGTTGCGTACCTTTTAAAGTACTGTTTACTGAGGTCGAGATCTCCTTTATACTTTGCTCTCAGAGCCCCGCGCAAGTCTCCCCTCACTTCCGGAGGCCAGAGCGTCAAAGTATTGTAGATGTCGTAGCTGCGCGAGACACTCTCGTCAGTTCAGCTTTGAGAGCACAGCTTGAACGAACGAACACGCCGTAAGCTACAGCTCCGACGCCAAAGGCCAGAAGCAAGGTAAAGAGGGGACGAAATCGATTGGCCGCTTTGGAGCCTGAGCTAGAGACGGAGTCGGCTTGGGTCCCCACGCGGCGGCATCCGCCAACGTTCAACGCGTGTCTCAGGGTAGCCAAAGCACTTGGTGGACGCGGTATGGCGCCATAGCATGTTTGCGGGATTAAGGTGCGCAACGAATGCCGGCGAACGATTCGGACGATGCTGCCGTTCATGATCGTCGCGTTCCGCCGCGTCTAAGCCCGAGACTGGAGCTCGGTGTTGTTTGCGAAAGGTATTGTCAATCACTACATAGTGCGTCCACCATTCTTTGCGCGTAACTCCGATCCATCAGCATCCTAGAGTCTCACTACCATCACCTTCACCAGCGGCTCACACGCAGCTCTAAGATATGTGGGTCCACGTTCCGTACACCGATGCGTGTCATGCTACAATGCAGATGCTATACCACTCGCCTTAATTCAGGGGAGATTTTCTTCAATCATCCTCTTGACTTGTCAATTCGCTCGTACCCCGATTTTGCTTAATCGACTACATGGTTTCAAACTGTGGTCCCTTGATGTCCTCATCTCACCAGCTAACCAAGGATAGACGGCCATTTTGACAAAGAACTACAACACTGCTCCAGTTTGGATTGGGGTGGTGTTCTCCGAATCCGACGATGTTGCCTTGCTGACAAGCACTGTATGCAGTATTTGCAGAGCCTTTCAGTACAGCCGATGAGGCTGAAGCTTGATGGTATAACTATCTATTGTACCAAAGTTGTGAATGTGTAGCGAAATCACATCTCAGGTGTCTGTTCCGTCTTTCCTATGAACCTAGCATTCATTGTGTCACCGACGTCTATGTGCATTCTGGAACCACATCCTTCTCCGCGAAAAGAAAGAAACACATATCAAGATCCGTGAAACCATGTCTACATTGCACCAATGGATGACTCGTCCAAATCATGGAGTAACGGGCGGACTGCTTCGCGCTACTGAAGAAAGAAATACTTCGCCTACGATCCGCGGCAAGGTCAGAACAAAAAAGCTACCAGAAGCAGGAGAAGGTCCGGACTTCGCACCATCTGTCTTCCCTTGATCTGAAACCCACACTTCTGGTAAAACTCTACAACGCAAGACCCATCAGACCCCCATAGTCCAGCGAAGAGCAACCAGAAAAAACCTCACCGACGTTATGCTCCCTGCAGTCCAAAACCACCTTATACACCCCCGCCGCCTCACCTATCAACGTAAGAGCCTGCACGACACGCTGGCCAAGCTTTCGACCCTGGTACGCGTCGTCGACAGCAATATCCTCAAGGTGCGCCGCCATGCCGGTCCCGCGCTGGAACTTGAGCTCCAGCAGCAGCGTCCCCACAGCAACGACGCAATCCGTGGCCTTATCGAGCACCACGAGCGTGCAATACGTCGGCACGATCGAGCCGGAGCTCGCGCTGAGCCTGTTGACGGCGCGCATAGCGTCGAAGCGCTGTGTCCACACGGCTGGCCCCTTGTCATCCGCGCTGGTCAGAACAGATAGAACCTGCAGATGCTCGCGTTCGCGGTCCGTGGATGCCAGCGGACGGATCTGCAGAAAGAGGTGTCAGGAGGCGAAGCCTGTGGGGTGTCTGCGCTGTGCGCTGAGACGTTACGTGGAACTCGGGAGGAAGTGCGTCCTTGACCACCTGCGGAATCAGCTGGGCGTCAAAGAGCAGATTTAGCGCATCATCGGGTGTAAATGGACTTGAGGATGCGGAATCCATGGAAGGAAGCATTGCTCGTGAACATGGTAAGATAACATGAAGTTGGAACCCACATCAAGCCAATGCACGGCCCTGGAAGCTCCGGCATTTCCTCAATGCTGATGCGTACGATTGGTGGGCTCTGAATAACTTTCCTTCTTATCGTCTCCCCCAATCCTGTCATAGCTGCCACTGAACACAAGAAAAAAGAATGCCCTTCATATTACACAAAAACTCGACTTTCAAGACAAACAACGAAATAAATGAGTGAATTTCGGGTATACTGCTATACCCCACCCCAATGCGGCACAAGGTGGCACGTCAATATGCATAATATACAAGGAATTCCATTCCATCACGGCATCGCCCTGAATCCCATCAGATATTGCATACTCTGGAACGCAGCAATGGGCGAGAATTGGGGCACCCTGCGGTGCTCAATCATCAGATTGCACTGCGGGGTGCAAGAATGTTTGCTGTGACTCACATGTGCCCGCTGAGTTCAACCTCGAGGTACGTCAAACCACGCTCTGTGTGCGACGTTCCAAGAGCGCCGACGCCATCGACAACGAAGCTGTCATTTGTGATGGGAGTTCGGAACCCTTGCAGACCGTTCCCTGTGTCAGGCAGACGCGTTGAGCCGAAGAATGGCATTACAGACGCTGAACGCGGCTTACAGGTCATGCTGATAAACAATGAAGGGAACGAAAAAGAGTCAGTAACAGAGACAAAACCACTTGAAGGGATTTCTTGATTCACTTTTGAATGACGATCCTCGTCCTTGCAGGAAGATTCATAAACTCATTGGAATCGCAAGTAATGCCAAAGTGCAGCTCACCCTTCCGCGATAAGGATAAAGTCAGCAAGGCCATGGATAATTACTGTTCTGTTGCTTTTTTCGATCACGCTCGGCAGTACAGTAAGTGCAGATGGAAGACTGCCATCTCCACGCGGGAACACTCTGACATTCGAACATTCCGACCATTGCACATCGAGCGGTGCATGGATTGCCGTCTTGACGTCCTCCCTATCGAAGTATAAGGGGGCCAACTGAATATCCTCAAATGACCCTCTAATGAAAGCAATGTCAAAGCATGCACAAGATGGGTTGATCAAGGCGCGCAACGTACGGGAAACCGAGGACATCCCAAAGAACGGGGAATGTATCAAAGATTCGGTAAATGTTAAATGCCGGGTTGACCCTCAGAGCGGCGTCGAAAATGAGATCCCATACGTCACAACCTGGGTCCGCAAATATCGATTTTCCGGGCAAGGGAAGAAGACTCTTTGGAGGATAGGTGACGAATTTTTGCATGTAGCCCGCGTAGTTGCACCCACGTGCGACTTGATCAAGTTGAGCCATGAAAGTCCGGCTGAATGATTTAGTGGTAAATATCAAGATTTCTGGGAGACGAAGAAAGGCCGTACTTGAGAGAGAATACATTTTCGTATTTGTGGACAAAGTCAACTGCGGGTATTTGCTCTTGGACAACGTCCCACGAAAGCGACGCTGAATATTGCCAGTGAACTATCTAAGCTAGGCGAGGAAGAGAACATGCTCACGATCGGCAATCCAGATTCCCTGAAGTTTAAGATCCAACGCTGTTGAATGGGTGTAGATGTAGTTGGCGATGTCTAGACATGGCTCAGAAACGACTCCATAACGGAGAGCGGGTGAACATACATGGGACATATGTGCCGGCATACTAGATACGCGGAAATGAGTGCCTATGTCGAGCGCAAAGTAATAGACTGGGCATACACTTTCCCCAGTCAAATACAATTTCTTGCCTTTGAGTTCGGAAAAGACCTCGAGGAATTGCTGCAAGAAGCCGACTAGCTGCGCAGCTAGATCATCTTCGTTCTGCGTGGGATAATGTTATTCGCTTTAGCAAACGAAATCGGATGGGGGACGGCGCATACTCGGATATTTGGTGCTCCCTGAGAAAACCCAGTTCCAACTGGTTGCTCTACCCAGAGAACGCTGGACAGATTTGTCCAGCTCCACTGATTCTGAATGGGTTTCGCTGTGCCGACACCCCATTGGAAAGGCTGGCGGAAATCGCATATGAGCATGCATTGACAAGGTATTGAAATTCGTCATACACCGTTCTCTTGCAAGAAACCTTCCAATGAAGAACAGCCTGGCCCTCCATTAGTCCTGAAGGTCATTAGAATCGCGCATATATGGGCCGCAAAGCAGTTCTACCAAAAGATAAGGTCGTCGAGACTGCCGTCAGGGCCTGGAGGAAAGAACCAGAAGAAAAGCTGAGGATCAAACATCAGCGCAACTCGGTCGCACTTTCGCATGGCATACTTTGCGCGTTTCGTTTTTATCTCCGCTAATTGGGAGCAAACCAGACCAGCTAGGACCAACGTCAAAATCGACCTCAGGGATGCTCTTGCCGTCAACAAAGAACTCTGCCCACTGTCAGATCAACCGTGCTGCCGATCTCGGTGATGACGGATAGACAACTCAACCTGAAGCTCGTGGGTTTGAAAATGTGATGTTCTTGGGCGTGGCGCGCCTGACAGGCGGTGACCGGGCGAAACGCTTGGCGGCCTCCACCTGTCGTGCGTGCAGCTCTGCCTTGCTCATCTGGCGAGCACCCGTGCCCGCGGCCGACAACAGGGCCACGATGGCGATGACAGCGGACCAGAGAGAGAAGTACATGGGACTGGAGGAGAGAAGGAAGGGTAAACGTGTATAAGACGGCTGAATTCACATTTTAATATGCGTCGTGGCAATGGAACGGGGGAGAAGGTGGGAAAACCATATGCTCAGTCCTCATGTGTACACGTTCTCTATTTTTGGCACCAATCGTGATCGTTGGCATTTTCGCTCGCGTCGCTACAGTGCAACGGCGGAGTCGTGGTCCTCTTTCGCGGGGCCCAGCGCTGCGGCACCGAACCATGTTGTGCATAAACATCCCGTCAGCGCGTCAACCGTTGGTAGGTAGTTTGGAGGCTGATCTTATAGCCGGACAGCAGCCCCAACTCGTGATCGCAGTATTCCCATTGCCGGACAGGCATGTGGAAAGCTCTCTACAATTATGAGCTGAGCATACACGACTTTCACGTCTATTGCACCGGCCGCACCGGGTTGTCAACCCACCGTCGGCAGCACACATTCTCTAACAAAGTACTCGTGAAAGCGGTTGTCGCTCGTCAGCTCTGGGTGGAACGTCGTCAGCAAGTGATGGCCCTGACGCAGTGCCACGTATGTCTTGGGATCGTCCCCGTTCAATGGAGGCAAAGAGCCGGGCAGCAGATTCAAAGGCAAGCGTGCAATCACTTGGATTGGCCTATCATTATTTGATTCATCCAATGTGAGCACAACCTGCAACTCAATGTCAATGCAGATTGACACCGTAAGTCAGCTCAAACGCACGGGTGCACGAATGAAAAACCCAGTGAACGGTTTCTCGGAATCCCGAAGGTGGTCGACAATCAGGTCCGCTTCGAATGATTCCACCTGATGGGATCAACCAACTGAATTGAGTCTTGTCTCCCAGGCGGAGACATGGAGTTGACCGCACCTGAGATCCCCATCCATTTCGGGCAATGGATATCGACATGCCACCCAGCAGATCTTGCCCCCCTTTCTTACTCCCTTCTATAGCTTGCGCAAGCAGAATGGCACCGGCGCATGTGCCCCATACCGGCTTCGTCCGCACGAAAGTCCTAAGAGGTTCCAGCAGACCCGAAAGACGTGCCAGCATAGCGATGGACGTCGACTCTGGTACACCCTTCTTTAAGTAACTCGCTACCAGCGGTGGCTGTAGCATCAAGTCTACGCACCTCCCCCCGGGATGATAAGTGCGTCACAGGAATCCAGCTCTGCGACGGTTCGCACGAGCACAGTTTGGACTTTCCTCTTGACATGCAACTTTTGTATCATAGCCTGGTGCTCTACGAAAGCACCTTGAAGAGCTGTATATCCCATTTCAACATCGGCCATGACCTAGGAAAGACAAGGTCACAGAGAGACACACCTAATATCCCAACCGTAACGTCCTTCATTTCTGCACAAAGCGAAAGCCTTAAGCCTCGTTGCCCGCCGAGATCCGTAGACGACGTTGAGGAGGCAGTCCCTTGCAGCTACACATGTACCCCACTATATTTGCCGTGTCCGGGAGGACCGCGAAAATTTTTTCCGAGGTCCGACTGTTTGTGCTGCCGGGGCTGACATAAGCTGCATCGACGGCATCAGCCGAAAAATCCACTCTCTTACCCATACTTCCACCATGTCTGACCTTGATGCTGACCTCTACGGCGGTATGTTGTCCCCTTCGTCCGTTTTGTCTCTGAATGATTAAATTTGGTCATTTTAGATCTCTACGGCAATGATGAGACCGATTTCAACGACCAAAACCAGGACGAAAAGGAGCAACTCGCCCCGGAACCGGCGACAACTGAGACTCGACCAATAAAGTCGTCCTCCGCCACTCCGACGCCTGTGAAACCAGCCCAAGCTCCCGTTTCGGACTCGGTATCTACGTCACAGCCTGTGCAGTCTCAACAACTTCAACAACGTCCCGCATCAGCAACTCCCGCTCAAACTCCCGCCGCCGTCCAGGCGTCCTACCAGCAGCCGGTCACGCAACGTATACCTACTTATGAGCAACCACAAACCTCAGACTACCGCGAGTCGACGTCAAGGCACGAGGTCGGGTATCAAAACATTCCAGTCACGGAGCGCAGTGTGCGCCCATCTGAAATGAAAGACGAAGGGTGTGTGCCTCTCATTACTAAATTCTTTCCCTTTTCTCTCTTTAGGGCGTCTACTATGGGACAAGAAGCCAAAAAAAAAAAAATCAAAAGCGGTGCTAGCTGGAAAACGTGAAAATCGGATTCGTAGATGATCTTCGCGTAGTCGGTCGCATCGTCCTAAGCTAGCCCTAGCGTATTTGCTGCCTTCTCTACGTCTAGACTAGGCTAAACACGTCGCAGCTTCGAAACAGCACATCCCACAGTAGCGTCTGTGCTCCCTATTCTCTCTTGTCATAATGATCCTTGTTCTAGCTGTTTGATGCTAATAGCATTTTCTTTTTCTTTGCATTCCACGTGTCCTCCATTCGTGTCTCATGCACTGTTCACGCATACGCCACCTCTTCGATCCTCAATCGTGTCGTCATTCATCAACCTCTACGCATCATGTAGCAAAATGTTCATTGGCGGTTTGAATTGGGATACGACTGATGGTACATATATCATCCCTCTCTTATCATAGCTTTTGTCTTTAGTTTACTCATTTCTTCTGTTCATTAGAAACGTTGAGAGATTACTTTTCTCAATTTGGCAAAGTAGATGCGTGCACCATCATGCGTGATGCTGCCGGCCGCTCGCGCTGCTTTGCTTTCCTGACCTTTGAAGATCCTGCAAGCGTCAACGCAGTCATGGTCAGGGAGCACGTTTTAGACGGCAAAATTGTCAGTATCTTCGTTTTTCACCCTCGCATGCACATCACTGACTGATCTTTTTGTCAGATCGATCCCAAGCGGGCCATTCCACGACAAGAGCACCAACGTGCTACGAAGCTCTTCATCGGCGGGCTCGCGGCGAGCGTCACCTCGGAGTCCATGCGCGAGTTCTTCTCGCAATTTGGCAAGGTCATTGACTCGACTGTCATGTTGGATCGCGAGACTGGGCGTAGCAAAGGCTTCGGGTTCGTCTCGTTCGAGGATACTAATGTCCAGCCGTTCCTTGGCTTCGGCAACCTGGAAATAGATGGGAAACTGGTATGTCGCTGACGTACAGTGCATACCACGTAAAGTCTGATACTCATGCATTCGCTTACAGATCGACGTCAAACTCGCGCAGCCGCGCTACCAGCGTGATAGTTACCCCCACGAAGAAGCCGCTGCAGCGGCGCGCTACGGCGGCCAGCAAGGCGGATTCAGTGCTGGCACGATGGGCGGCCCTGCGGCTGGGGCAGCTAGCACTCCTTTCGACCCGCAGGCGCTTGCGGCGCTGTATACGCGCATGTTCCAGATGGCAAATGCCGGGCAGATGAATCCAGCGATGATGGGTGGTATGGGCCCGATGATGGGAATGGGTATGGCCGGCGGGATGCGCCCCGGCATGGGTATGGGTATGGCAGGTATGGGCGCTATGGGGATGGGGATGGGCGCTGGTGCTGGCCCTGGCATGGGCATGGGACGTGGGGCGGCTGCCCAGGGCATGATGGCCGCCGCTGGTGCTGGCGGGCCTGGCGCTGCGGCGGGCATGAACCCGAATATCCCGCGTGGGCCGAGGGCAGGATCTGGTGGGCCTGGCGGGCCTGCTGGCCAAATGGCAGGCGCAAGCGTTGGGCCGCAGAGGACCGGTCAACGCGGTCAACACAACTTCCATCCGTACGCCCGGTGAAAGAAGGCTCGCCTGGCTTTTACTCCCTCTTCCTTCGTTTTCGTTTCGCTTCTGGCGAGGCCGTCTGCTTTCCTGCTGGGCGGTTTAGAGCTATTCTACCTAGTCTCTGAACTTAATTTGAAGGGTCAAGTGGTTTTTCTCTTTTCACCGCTGTTGTTTTCTTCATTTCCTGCCGATCCGCACCGTCTCCTATTTGATAATTATGTGTCACTGCGCATCGGAAAATGTAGTCCTAAAAACTATCTTGTACATAGTCATATAAACTGTGTTTTTATCAAATGAATCGGAGGCGAAGGGCAAGTTTAGAACCTCAGGTTCTGTAATGCCAGACGGCTTGCAAATAGTCAACGAATGCATGGTCGCATTAACGATCTAAACCTTCGTGCCAATACTTGCTGAGCCTTACATGCTCGGAAAATTTACAACCATGAGCAGAAAACCTGAGCCGGACGGTCACATGGACTTAATGGTTCCGCTTTCCGCTGGTGTGGATGTCGACAGAGAAGCTCAGCCGCGGCCAAGAACACCCCGCCACTCAGCAGAATTATCGGTAAGTTACATTCATTCATGCATTGGTCGCCGCTGATGTCCTGGTGATTGCGCAACCGATGCGTGAACAGGAGCGATTTCAAATTACGTATTCTCCTGCCCGAGTCACCCGTCCTTCCGTTCGCCTCGTTTATTGAATGATTCCAATGTATTGGGCGCGCCGGCAGAAGGTGAGTGGACTTTCTCATTGTCCTATGCCTTGGTGTTCCCGATGCAACATTGAGTGCTGGTCAGACAAGGTGCGGTGTCAAACACTCTGCATTAGGGTTTTGTCAATCACATTTACTCTTCGATCAACCCACAACCTGCAGAGCGTGCAGACGGTCTTCTTCCTGGGTATTATGGTTGTCATCACCATCGCAGCCCAGCTCGGCAGCATCATGATGGACCGCGCTATAAGGGTGGACATGCTCGATCGACTGGAAGTCAGCCCTGTTTCGGTTCATTGACAGAGTGTCATTGCCGTGGCTACAGTCAGCAGCTTGCCAAGCATCACCGTACGGAGCGCGTGAAATGTTGGTGAGTTTTTGCGGACGTGCCCATACGCCCCTTTTCGACTGGAGCTAATAGTTGGACGCAATCATCAGCATCCACGCACTATCGCACTCTTTTGATCAGCGGGAGAATACGCACGCTAAATTACCCGATGTTGTTTGAAAGAATTCATTGCTCCCTGATACTCTCTTGAAAGATGGTCTCCATCATGATGATTTGTCTACCACATTAGACCTCGTCAATGCTGTTTAAAATTTTATGAGTTGGTGAGTGATTTATCAACGTCGTGTTTTCAAGCACGAATTTTGAGGGAGTCAACGTGAACCATCAAACTGAGAAACCGGTATTTGAGTTCGTGTCGACTGGTCACGGAAATTGCTCGAGGCACGATGTCGATCGGAGAAATCCGAATTTTAAAGCGATAACATTGTTCTTTCTCCATCCAACCGCCTGCTCACGCGAATGTCGGTAACGGACCAGTATCAAAGTTACTGTTGGATTTCATCATTATCTATAGATTATTTCTGTTGGGAGCAAACCAGAGTGTGGTTGACGAATTCAATACAGCTCTCGGGACGAACGAGCAGATCTCCGCAGAGCTTGAACAATGGCTGAAGTATCATTTTGCCAAGCAACTCAGTGCAGAAATTCGGGATATCCAAGCGGGTAGTAAACCAACGCCGGGTGCATGTACGGCCAAGTCTTTCGACGATCAGATGAAACTGGTCAAGAGGCTGGTATCACCCATCAGGAGTATCCCCGTCGAGATACTCTCCCTTATATTCGTACGAGTCAACCACGACAGACCTGTTCGCACCATCCCCGTTTCGAGACTCACTCAGGAGTTCGGTTGTTGGCAACTAGGCCATGTTTGTTCCGCCTGGAGCGGCGTTGTTAGACACTCACGAGCTGTGGTCAGCCTTAGAGCTCACTTTGGATGGCGAATCGGACAGTGTTGATCAGAAACTGCCTGATATGACGAAAGAGGCGCTTTCTCGGACAGGCAACAGGCTCATCGAGGTTCAGATTCGCGAACCTGCATTTACAAACAGGAAATACATTGTAACGCGCACAGCAAAATCTCTTTGCGCGGTTTTCCGTCCATATATCGAAAAACTTGAAAAGCTCGGATTGCGTGCGCCTTTTTGCATCCTCAGCCTTGTGGATATCACTTGGAAATCTCTAACTCGGCTCCAATGTAGCCCTGATTACTTCAATACCGGGTAGGGAGACATCTTTTTGGCTACTCTGCGATTCAATGACTCAATGGAGAGTACAGTGACTATACACAAGAGAGGAGGCTTGATGCTCCCGAATTACGAGAATTGCAACTCGGGCTCTATTCAGGAAAAAACGCTTATACTCTACACTTCTTCCAGCACTCTACCAGGAACCTTACTTTGTTGTATCTTGGGCGACAAACTCAATTTCAAAATCCAAGCGGTCTTGATATCTTAAGGGAATGTCATAGACTAGAAGAGTTGGAATGCTGCATCGATAACGAGCCAGACAGCCTTGATGCCTGTCCGTTTGTACATCTTCCCACCCTTCGCGTTTTGAGCGTCGAGATCGAAGAAGTTTACTCCCCGCATCCCTTTCGTCTCAATTTTTTGGGACGGCTCACTTTACCTGCTCTTCGTCGGCTGTCAACCCATGGGATTGTGGATCAGCCTTGGTTACTAGAGCCAGAAGTTATGCCCATGATCACTCGCTCCAATTGTTCGCTCAGAGAGGTCGTCGTTGGAAAGATGGACGATGAAGCGCAGTTCCCAAAGTTTCTGATGCTCACACCGGACCTAGAATTCCTTTCTGTGGACGCAGGGAACTAGAGGCCAGAGTTCATGTCTGGCATGACGTCGGGGATGCTGCTTCCGAAAATCGAGCGCCTGAGTTGCCGCCTATTCTTTGACCTTGAAGATGACTTTTGGAATATGCTATCCAAACGATCCTTGCTTGCGCCGCGGAACTCGCGCGATGGTGTCGTTACCTTGAACGAAGTAGTGGTCAGCGTATATTCTCGAGGAGACTTTGTGGACCGTTGGTCTTCTCGCATTACAGCGTTAGAGGCCGCACAGGTCAATTTCACTGTGCACGGGTTGCTCAGCGAAGACGCTTGGTCCAGTTCAACATCGTCGATTGGAATCTTACTCGATTACGATGATGAGACCTGGGTTGACTGCGATGATGAGCAGGAGGATGCCTATTTCGACGACGAAGACTACTTATGAAACATGTTCCTTACAAGCTCTGGCCCAGTCAGCTTTCTCGAGCTATTCTGAGCTCAGTCCGTTTCTTCAGCGCATACTTGTTCAGCTTCGGGAAAATTGAATAATCTCAATTTGTGCATTGGATGATCTACTTCAAGCTGGTTTATTCGGGAAACTGGTGTTTATTTTGGTTCAGGTGATGTGGACCTCGCACCTTAAGGTGCTCATATGTGCCAATGTGATCGTTGCCGACTCATAGGTGCTTAACTTGCCCTTCCATAAGGTAGCGTTGATACCGGGGGACTAAGCCCTTGCGCTGGTCTGTTACCGGCTCTCCCGATTCTTGCTATGGCGTTTTCGCCTTGGCTATAGATTTGCCGCCAACCTAACTCGTTCTCGATCGTCTGGCCCATCTCGTGTAGCGCCTGTGGCTTTTTCTCCGTTGGAGCTAATTTGTGTTATGGGAAGGGACAGATCGAGCTGCACATACTTAATTTCCTCCGTATCGGTCAACGAACGTGATTATTCCGCCGCCTGCAATCCGTCATATCCGCATCACGCTTTGCAGGGGGTGGCCGAATGACTCTGCTGCAGTTCATGATCTCTTTTGCGGGTGTATTGACCGCGCCAGGTCGTCCCCATCTGCAAGTGATCATCCAACGAGCGTGTCAGTCAGTTCCCTTCGTAGGATTTAACAACGGACAAGATACAAAAGCCTTATTGGTGTATTGCTTCACTTCATGTCCCGGTAATTGAGCAGTTCCGTTAGAATTCCGTTAGAATGGTCTACGCCTACAGAAAAGCAACGAATCGAAACCAATACAGAGTTGCGCGCCATTCTGTATGTCGATCAATATATTTCGCTTCAGAATAGCTTCTCCCATCCGTTCATATGTCAGGCGTCTCTGGGCAGGTGGGCAAACATCTAGAGGCGCTGCTCCGTTGAAGATCTTGTTCCTTCGTGCAACGTTATCTACCTACATTCCATAATCCGGATAGAGCCAGCAACAATTCATGGTCGAGATTAAGCCTATAGGAATAGCTGTGAATGTAGAGGCGCATCAGGATTATCTCGATACCCGCGTACAGGGAGACTGCGACCGAGGAAAACAAGATGCAATACGGCATGAGCATATTCTGGCCAAGAGGTAGCTCACTGATATTTGATCCTGACCTCTCCAGCAATCGTTCCACCTAACAAAGCCCACATCAGACTAACTTCTTCGTCACTCATGACATGCATAAAATTCCGCATACACATTTCTCCCATGCCTGGTGGTAGGCTGGGTCCATCTCCTCCAGCAGGCGCACTGAGAACCCGGTTCACCACCGCGAAAATCACAGAAAGGGAGACGATGTCAAGTTGCATTTCTGGATGACAGGTGCAATGAGAAAAGTCAAGTCTTTCTCTGGTTGTGATACTGTATCTGAAAAGACTTCTTCTGAGAAACGTCACCTTTCCCGGCCGCTCTACTCCACCTTCTTGACATGGATGGTTCAGTACCAGGCACAGGCTAGAACGTTGCCGAGACACGACTCCATGATCTCTGTCAACCAAGGAAAGGAGATTTCCATTCCAGAATTCAGGATGACACCGCCCGTCGGATGTTGGCAGAGCACCCTTCATCCATGTGTTGTCCGTCGGAGCCTGGAGTACAATAAGGGAAACAATGCATGCTGTGACGTAGGCAGTGTCTTCACAACGTAGGGGGTGGTATTAAATGAATGAAAGGGGCATTACATGCAGATGCATCGCGCAGAGTAAGGCTACGTCTTTGCCAACCCCTTGTAGAGAAGTTTAAAGGCAGTGATGCCAACAGCTGATGGTAAATGGACGACGATGTCAAGTGGGACGGTAGTACGGAGTTATTAACACTTACATGGAATGGCCACGGGAAGTAGGGCAGCAACGGGTCCCTTCAACGCCTATGAATAAAAAGCATTATCAGCAAGCCATGTTGGGCTTAAACAGGCATGTGTGATCCTACAAGTCTGAAAAGTCGCCAATACGAGTTAGGAAACCAACCGCCTGAGCATTAACCATCACTCACTCCTACAGGGCCAGAGGGCGTCTGACCTAGAAGCTCTAGTTAGCACGCAACTCAAATCGGACCTCGAACACGCGGCATACAGATGCCTCCTTTGGGAATCTCAGCGCTGGCGGCGGCTTGTACGACAAGTGCAACAAAGAGCGCGGCGAACAACTTGAACTGCATGGTGGTCAAAGTTGGGGCTTGATATGGGCGCTAGAGGCAGACATTCGTCAGCTTTTATACACCTCAGGTCCGAACTCATCAAAAAGCTGGATAGCCATCTCCACCGGGTTGATACAAGTCAGAACCTGAGCGCCATACTTTACGTGACCTCATTGATGGGCCAATGCTGCGAAGAGCGGGGATGGCGGAGACTGTATCTGAAGCTGTCCCGAGCTAGAGAGTGTTATACGCCAGTCATGTTTGCCTTCGCGAGTTTTCAGGCAATGTCGAAAGCAGACATTGGCGGCAAACCGAAATTCGGACGTCCGATTTTGATTATCATCTGACGAAATTCTCACCGACGTCAGTGTTGTGAGCCAATTAAAGGGGGATAGCACATTCGACGCAGCGGCACTGTTACTAGCGTCGGGTGGCCAGGAACAGGTGCTGCACTAAAGGCGTTCTAGCCACTTGGACGCGAGACCAGCCAGACCTCCATCAGCAGACTTTTGACTCATGAGTCCTTTCTGCTGCACGGACGCTGGAAATATAGTTCGGCTTTTGGTTTTACATCGGTACATCTGAAGCTACACGGGGATACGTATTTCAATGCAAGGGCTATGTCGCCGCGCTCTTCGGTCTGCTTAGGCATCAAACTTGGGACAAGCTGGCAAGCATCAAACTTGGGACAAGCTGGCAAGCATCTAAAAGTATGCAGGTCTAAGTCATCGTCGTCCATATAGCAAAGCAACTCACACTCCGTAATCCGGGTATTAGAACCTACAAAACATATGTGAGCAAAACAGAAAACTGTGATCCTGGGTTTGTCATAAATGCATACATGGTGTCTTCATGGAGAAACCTGCGGACATGGAAACCAAGAAAAACGGAAAATAAATTAAGTTCGATAGGTTTAAAGCAGGAGACGGCATTCAGCTCTGACCACTCCAGCGATCGTTCCACCTGAAATCCATGTCAACGTGTCTTCAACCGCAAGGCAAAGATTCACATACACATTTCCCCGAGGCCTGGTGGCAGCTTCGACACGTCCCCTTCGGCAGGTGCACTGAGGACATTCTGCGCCATGACAAAGACAATGGACAGAGACACAAATTTTAGCTGCATTGTAGAGCCTCTGAAGAGGAATCGCATGACAGTTTGCGTGCTTCAGAATGTGAGGAATATTGCATTATATACATCTTCGAGGGCCTGTCCATTTCAAGGACCCTATTGTCTGGGCCTCATCCGCTCTACCTCAGCCTTTGGCAGCCGTAAACTCAGTTCCAGGCACAGGCTTCAATAACCGTCAGAATGACGCTCAGGCAAAAGGGAAATTACATTCTTCAACTCGGGACGACTCCATAATGTGACGTTTGCGGTTGACAGATGCAAGACCCTTAAAAACCCCAATGACGCGATGTCAAGTGTAAGTGTACCATTGTTCATGTTTGCTTGAACGCAAGAGTGCGACAATTAACGACGGATGGGTCAGAGGCCAGGATACGTGCAAATTCTTTCCAAGTAACATCTTCTTATCTGCTGTATAGTATGAGCCAGAGATTTAAGGACAGGTTCTCTTGCAGCTTTGGGTAATGGGCTCATTAAGTCCAGTAAGCTAACGCAAAGTTGGAACACTCACATAGCATGATCGGGAGAGATATAGCAACAAGTGGTCGATGGAACACCTGCAAATCAAGTAGAATATTCACATCACGGCGGATGAGGAAAGTGTGCAATTACAAGTCTGGAATGTCGTCGTGATTATTAGGTCATTCGACAACATATGGCGAAAAAAAAGACGCTCACTCCGATGGGGCCAGCAATAGTAGCACCTGAGAAGGGAGAATGGGAAATTAGACTTGAAATTTAGTACCAAATACAAACGTACAAGTTTCCCCTTCAGGTATGTAGGTGCCGGCGACCGTTTGTGCCAGAAAAGCGACGAAGAGAGCGGCGAGCAGCTTGTACATGACGGCAGTGCGTAGTATGGGCGATAAAGCTTGAACGACCCTTGGGTTTTATGTGCCCATAGGTCCGAACACCTCGAAAGGACACGTAAAGAACTTCCACCGAGGTGATAGACATCGAACCCTGTACACGGTAACTCATGTGAATTTTAACCATTTTGTTCGGGTGAGTTGCAGGGTGGTTCTAAGGGATGAGGCGGCAGAAGTGGTGCACACAGCTCGTAGATCCGTTGCGTCGCCCCAGAAATTCACAGGACCTTGAACGCCGCAGGACTTGGCAGGTCATCGAAGGAACTGGAAGCGAATGTCATCTGATCGACGTTGATTCTCTCTAGCCAAGTAAATTCAGGGCTTACGCAACAAGTGACCTCGAAACGAATGGGTGGCGACTTCTGTAAAGTCAGGCCGGCGAAACGCCCACCCCAGACTGACCAAGATTGTATAACTTCCCCAACAGGGTCGGGAAGAATTGGAGTTAACCTGGGGCGCCAGCCAAAATGAAAAATTCCAATCGCGGTTTGAGTGGAAGAGCAGCTATGATATGGCGATCCTACCGAGGGCAATGGATTGGATATCATGCCATCACATATTCCCAGGATGAAGGATGTCAGAGGATGTGCCCAGCAGTCCGTGTGTCTGGTCGGGCATTTCAAGAGATGCTTGGCAATGTGCCAGGGATCCGGAATGTGTTTGACTGTGTTTGGTCCAGGAAATGATGGAGGTGAAAATACCTCCACGGACATTGTGTGACATGATCGCCGTATGACGACGACTGTTCTATTTCAGCAAAGTCTGATGTCCTCATAGCTATTTTCACTTACGACGCCCATGAAGTTTGCACGGTTTGTGATTATTCTGCTACTACCTGCCCCATGACTGACACGGCGTGCAAAGTTACTTGAAGGATTCTCAGGCATGTTCGCGCTCTATCGATGCTATCGTTCTGCTAACTCATGGCTAGGCTCCAGAATGGAAAAAAGCATACCTGTTGGTGGCTCAGTATTTTTGCGATGATACACCCTTACGGTGACCTAACTTTCAGTGACTATCGGCTGTTGAAGAAACGGATCGCTGCTATTCGCAAAGCAAAGTCAGGCCTAACGGAATCTCCTTCAGACTCACGGGAGGAGCCCAATGGAACGAGGCCGCGAAGTTCGAACATCTCAAATCACCAAGGAGAAACGATACCTTTGCCAGAACTCGAAAGACATGACACTTCGCGTCAAACAGTTCAATCTGGCGGCAGTCACATTGCGGGTCCTGTCCCCCAGGATGACGAATCTTCTGCCTCTCGGCCAAGAGAAGGCTTCCGGAGACGTATATCGACCAAACAGCCCGCAACTCCTCTCCGTCGCGGGCTTTCCCTATCGAGCGCGAGTAAAGGAAAGAAGGGCGCTTATCGTGAGCTCTCGCATTTCTTTCTTATCGAACTAGCTATTCGAACCTGTGCATAAAGCCAGGGAGCCCTTTATTGAATTACCGCTGCGAGAACTCATGCAGCATTTGACGTCTCAAGAAAGAGCCTTCTTCGCGGCTGTCGACGACCAATTTGATAAAATTGAATCGTTCTATGTCGCGAGGGAAAGAGAGATGGCATTGCACTCCAAAGTTCTCCATGAGCAGTTGGACGAGCTGAGAGTACATAGAAAGCGCGTTCAGGTAAATTACGTCTGTTTTACGCGTGATTAATGATCCTCAGCACAACACATCAGGCTGCGCATCCGAGTCACGCAACCGCTTCCCGGTCATCCGGGCTGCTCGTAAACGTGCGAATGGCCATCAGACGCAAAATGAACCGGATGCAGCGCAACGATCAGCTCCACATCAAGGAGCTAGAAGCTAAGGGGGACAATATGGGTAAAGCTCCAGTCCGTCGCTGTTTCTCAGGTCTTGTGATTTGATAAACTGACGCTATTTGCGCTATCTCCTAGGTCAAACTGGAAAGCACGTTGGAAGTAGTCGATGAGAAGGGCAAGGGAAAGGCAGAAGATAGTTCCGTGGTAGACGGCGAGAAAGTTGAGAACAGAAATTTTTCGCGTCTTCTGTCTGACCCGGAAGAATATGCGCATGCCAAGAAGCGATTAAAGAAAGCCGTTTTAGAGCACTACCGGTAATGAACTGTTATTTAATAAGTTTCTATTCTTTTGCTCATTTTTTCGATGCTGAATAGGGGCTTAGAGGTTTTGCATAACTATAGGGTATTATGGCTTTTGTGGCTTACTGCATTATATGTATCTTATCTGCTTGATGCAAGGTTCTGAATATCACAGGGTTCAGAAAGGCTCTCAAAAAGTTCGAAAAGCTAACAAAAGTGCGCTTCCAAGCTCACGCGTATTCGTGCTGAAATGGACATCGATCAGATACCTGTTCAGAACCAATATATGGTGGAAAAGGCGAGTTTATCTTTCCTCGTATCGTGATCCTTACCATTGAAACCGAAACAGATTGACAAAAGTGCTTTCGCCTCGGATAAGATGTTGCGCTCCATGATGATGGATATAGAGACCATTTACGCCTCGGTTTTCGGTATCATAGATCGATTTTGGGTTGCGACTATGATTTTGATGCATTGGATCTAGCACACGGTGACCGCAAAAGAGCTCTGGATCGTCTTAGAGTTGCTTATCGTGCCAGAAGCCATCACTTTAGCATGTTCCGGAGCGGAATCTACCTCGGTTTGGCCATTCCTGCCCTCGTCGCGGGCATCTACGAGAGTAATGATGGATCTTCGTGCTTCACCGAAATGTCTCTTACTGACTTGCGCTCCGGTGGCAGGCTTTCGAGGTGTGACAAGAACAAAAATCCCCGGGTACGGGGCGCTGTTATACATCTATGGTTTCTTGCTCGTTCCAACCCTGTTCTCTCTTCTCGTTGGCCTGGACCTGCTGGTGTGGGCCCGATCGCGAATTAACTACACGTTCATCTTCGGTTCGTACAGCCTCCATATTCCGTAGTACCGTTCTAATGTTGATATTATCTTTCAAGAGCTGGATACGAAGACGAGAATGGACCATCGGGAATATTATGAAGTTCGCACATAATATTCTTGCCTTTAGTCCGTTGTACCTGCTAACAAGTTGTGCAGGTGCCGAGTCTCTTGCTCGCTACACTTTGTTACGCTTTCTGGCTGTCATTTGCACGTGTAGGTTATCCGCTGGTGTCTCCAACGATCTGGCCCTTGGTGTGGCTTGGTTTTACCGCCGTCGTGGTTTTCGATCCTCTGCCCTTCCAGCACAAGACATCTCGGTACTGGCTGCTTCGCTCCACTGCAAAGCTATTTACTGCAGGGACACGTCGTATAGAGGTGATGAAATGCTGCCCAGTTGAGTTTGATCTGAGTTTGACCTGTATCGCACCAGTTCACGGACTTCTGGCTTGGGTATGCTCTGGCTTATTACAAGGGCGTCTCTCTGATGAAAGCACTAGTGACCAATTTTGTAGCCTAACATATCCGTTATCTAGCCTGAGCACCTTCATCTGTATATATGCAACCGATTTTGACTCTCATTGGGCCCAAAAGTGTGGCGCCAGCGCAACATTCTGGCCGGCCTCGTGGGCAGTGGGCTCCATACCCTTCTGGATCCGTCTGATCCAGAGCATACGACGTTACTATGACTCTGGCCTCGTTACGCATCTGATCAACGTAAGTCCTCTCGATCCACCATCCGTTTCATCACTGACCTCTGTCGCAATAATTCTAGGGTGGCAAGTACGCCTCTGGGATCACAAGCTTTCTCTTTCTCTACCTATGGCGACACGATGGTGCCTTGTTCTAAACATCCACCATCCTGGACGCGTCTCTAACTACTCTTAATATGCAGGCACAGCAAGCCGCGGCGCACCTTTTGTTCTTTTTGTTATTGCCAGCGCCATTTACGCGACTTATGCATCAGCCTGGGTACGTTTTCATCCTCCTCATTAGTCGTGCCATAGCGAACTACTTCCGTAGGATCTAGTGATGGACTGGTCAGTGCTGCGGCCGCACACACGTTACCCATTCCTCCGAGAAGAGCTTATTTATACCAATACGATTTATGTGAGTGGAACTCACTCTATTGCAGTCCAATGCTTGCTCACACATGGCACATCAGGCTTATTACCTTGCCATTGTGAGGCCATCTCGACGGAATTTCATATCTTTCGCTCACAATGAAATGTGTTGGTGAACAGATTTACAATGTCGCCGTTCGCTTTATCTGGGTTTTCTATATTCCAAAGGCTGGACCAAACGCCATGCTGCGACTTTTTATCGGCGGTATGCTGGAGATGACGAGACGGTGCGTTTGGAACTTTTGTAAGTCTGATGATGCATTTCGCGTTCTTGTTTGATGGCATTTGGCTGCCGCAGTCCGTCTGGAGAACGAACACATCGGTAACATGGATCAGTATCGCATCACGCGCGAAGTGCCACTTCCATATCACTTGGACGACGCGTATGGAAAGGATGATGATGATGACGACGACGACGAAGGAATTTCGAGTGGCTCGGAAGGCACAAAGGCAAAATGATGGATCGGTGGGTGACCAAATAGGCTTGCATGTAGGCTTGAAAATTAGAAGCATTGCAGTCTCGGTCTCTCGCTGGATAGCAGAACCAACAAACAAATTGCCATTCTAAAAGACTCCAAGAAATAATACAGAATAAATTACTGACAAGATAACACATTACTTGGGGTTGGCAGCGCGGGCCATCGCGGCGAGATGCACTGTTGCCTGCCACCATACGACCATTCCCAGTCCTACCAGGCCGTGAAAGGTGCCCCACACTATCTCGGGGGTTATTTTCGACCTATCAGCAACGGGCACGCATCGCAGTGAGGGAATTGCTTAACAGAAATCAGGTAGGTGAACGCACTGCTCCATAAGACTGCCAAAGGAGTGAGGAATAAACCGCGGCGCCTGGTACAAGATCGTTGATGCGACACTGTGATAGATGCATAATGCAATAGCGAGAGCTCTTTTGCCTGGCATGAATTCTGTCCGAATCGTTAGGTTGTCAGGAGGAACTGGACAAGAATCCGAAGTGGCATGGCGGGAAAAAGTGTACCGGGTAGCGAATAGCAGAGCAGAGCGCATACGCAAGTGGAGAAAGAGAGAGCGGAGTACAGCTGGACAAGAGAGGGCAATGCGAGTCGCATTTTTGAGCGAAACTCTTCCTTCCTTTCATGCTTGTGGGGTTATACCTTGATAAAAACAAGAGCCGTATTGTTGAGTTGGATGAAGGGCAAATTAGCGGGTGTCCAGACTCCTTGTATTGCTACAGGGATTTCAAGAGCGATATGGAGAAGGAATACGATGGACCTGGAGTACGGGGGAATTAAGGTCTGGTAGTACAGCTAAGGAGTCCTGCTCACAGAGGGCTTCGTGCGTTCTGGACGGACATGGCTTGCTTCGTGGGCTTCAAGGGGTACAACTGGTAAACGGCTTTTATTTTTCAGCCGGACAAGATCGTACTGCAGCACTGAAATAGATACACTTGGGTCACTTCGGTTTCCGCAGGGCGAGCAAAAGCGAATCAGACAAGAACCAGGGCGAGGACGAAGGAGAACGGCGTTATCGCGCAACGCAAGTTGAAGAGTGAAAAAAAAAACAATAAAGCCTGAGAGCAGAGTGGGCCGCTGGTGCCTGACGAGCCTCACGAAAACTCGTGGACCGCCCCAACGGGGAGGTCGGTCGGCGAATTTTTCTCTTTTTTTCTCAGGCACAAGCATACTGTAAGTAAATGCATATGGTATGCCGGACATGCTGAATCCTGATTTGATTCCACGTCAGCACCCGCGGGACGGTGTTACAGTAAGGTTCCCTATGACAAGTGGCAGTTGGCAAGTGGGAATTGGCCCGACCTGACTCGATCCTCGTCGACGACACTCGTGAAGCCCGTGGAAGGTTGATGAAACAATGGGATTGCGAATTCGACGGGAGACTCGTCAATGGGTCGACCGAGGTTCTTTATTGCATTGGAATTGAAAATCGCGCGGGTCTGGTTGCAGGATGGAGGGCAGCGCGCACAAGCGGATGTGACAATGGGAGCAGTGGCGGAGCAAATTTGACGTCGACTTGGGGGAGCAACACACGACAAACGAAATGCACTAGTATATATATGACTAGCGACCTGCCTCCTTGGATGTTTCGCCGTCCAAGCTGCAGACCCATGTGGTGATATTCATTAAACCAGGAAGACGAGGGGAACGCGGTGCACGAAAAATCTCCCAGGAACCTGCGGAGCTGCTCCAACAGAAAATGTGACTATACGCATGATGCGAACATTAAAGAGGATAAAATCAGAAAATATTAGAAGAGAAGAGTATAACAATCAATGATGACCCCCAGAGTCAAAGAAAGGGTTTCCTTGTTCTTTCCCTCCACATTGCATGCTGTTCTCTTAGCCCATCGTCTCTTAAAAATCTAACGGCGCCCATTTATGATCGGCAAGGACAGATGAACGCAGGTTCGTGGTCGAGAACCCGTTGTATAACGCTTCTTTTTTTCTTCTTTTTTGTGCGGCCTCTCGGATGAGCGGCACTGCGCATCGGAGCTCGAAGCCGCGGAGGAATAAGTTATTTTTCCTGTCCTTTTTTGATCCTGTACATGCACGATGCAAAAGAAGCGAACGCAAGGGGATACAGTGCCGGAGATATTGAAGTGATGGCAACGACGATGCGATGGTGAGGAGACGGAGGAGGGGGAACAACGAGGAAGTGATGCGATGCCTCGTCGGAGCGGTGATGAGATCCACGTTGCCATGGTTCATAGTTTCACCTTGCTGCTGAGGCGGATAGATTCACCTCTGTAATAGATCCAGACTGGGAAGGGAATGCCGAGAACGATGGCGAGGCCGGCCAGCAGCTGATGAGTTTCAAGGAAAGAAGAAAGGGGTGAGTGGTAACAAGATTACCCCTTCGGACTCAGACAAACTTACCGAATTTCCTCCACCAACACCCAGAGCATCAAACATTTGTTGTCCGAACAACGGGAATGCGAATCCGAGCAAGGACCGGAATACCTATAGTATGCTGCGTGAAAAAAACAAAGATTGGAGAACACAGCCAAAGGGATCGTCCACGCACTGAGGCAGCAGCAGTGGCGCTCGCAGCGTACTGGAACGCGTCCACGAGGTACAACTGGATGGGCAGGCTGGAATCATTGGTAAACCATAGCACAGAACCGGGACGGACAGTCGGACTAACAAAGAGGCCATCATGCCTGAGGGAGGAAGTCTTAGTGAGCTAAGAACGAGCACAATAGCACACGGCTACCTACCGAACCCGAAAAACCCAGACCCAATAATTGGCATGATCCAGTGAAGCTTCGCCGCTGCGGACCATCCATACCAACTGCAAAAGGCGTTTGCAAGAGACAAAAAAATAAGTGGCTGGCCTACAAGAGTCCGATCGGAACAAAGAACGACCCGAAGAAAAGCGCGGGAATGCGCATCTCGGGCTTTCCTACGCCATTATTGGTCTTGTCTGCCAACTACAGCACGCAAATCGACCAACAACGATTCAGGGATATCAATGTTCAGATCACGAGAGGCCATCGCACGGGGTGTGAGCGGTGATGAGGGGAAGAGAAAAGGCCGACGTACATATTTATAGACTTGATCAGCTGTTCTGGCGCCGAAGATGGTCGACATGAAGAAGCCGACGCCTAGACCGATGTACGCCAAACCTCCCACACCAGGTTTGAAATGGTAGGTAGTCGCGAAAAATTCTGCGCGAGAAATGGAAGGGAAAATATCGTTGAAATGAGATATGAAAGAGGGTTGCTCCTTGGCGACACTCACTCGCAAATGTAGCAAACATTAAATAATAGATACCTTCACGACGGTCAATGTTCAGAAGGTAGAGTTAGGTAGACCAACAACGGACACTAACCATACAAGCTGCAAAATTCCGCATCAGGGCAAAGGTCATTCTTTCGCAAAACAGCCAAGACGTACAAAGCCATGTAGAGACTGAGAATGAAGCAAATGAAGCTCCTCGTGAGTATGGCTATGGGCCGACTCATGTTGGTCCAGAAAAAGTGGGTCTTGTTCTGCCTCATCCGGGTGATGTGGGGGATCCTCTCCAATGCTTCTGGGTCCTTGGAGTGGAGAGCGCGCCTATAGCGGATAACGGGTGCATACGTTTCTTTGAGGAACGGAATTCCTATCGTTGCCGCGACTCCAGAGAGAACTGCAGAGTTGTTGATGATGAATGTCACCTTCGGCAAAAATGATCAAAACATGTATTCACTTGAGATGACGATGAAGACCCATTTGATTCCGATGGACTGAGCGATGAATCCACCTGCAATTGGACCGACAACGGGACCTGTGCGAAACGTGGTAATAACTACGTCAAGCAAGGCTCGGAGGGAAAATCATCTACCAAATTCCTCACCGACAAGAGGACCCAAACTGTACACGGCCATGGCGGAAGCGCGATCCCGTTCCGAAAACAAGTCACCAACTGAGCCTCCACCGATTGCGATGGGCGCGCTTCCTGCAAGACCAGCTGATTTTCCAGTAGCCAAAAGGTGATCAGGCGTCAGAGTCATCGATTCCGTATCATAGCGGTAATGACGCCTACCGAGGAAACGGAAGCCAATGAGTGCGCTTACAGATGGAGAAAATGCGCATCCAAGGTTGAAGGCGATGGAAAATAGATTGCTGACGTGAAGAACCTGAGGATATGACAGATGGGACGGTAACATGTTTGAAAGGCGATGAGAAACAGAGCCGAGGGCGAGCCCGAGGACAGCCGGACTTACCCAGGTTCGGCCATGCATCTCCGAAAGTGGTGCCACGAACAGAGGCTGGTGGAGGTCAGAGAGGTCAGCACAGCGAGTGTGGATCATATAGTATTTGAGACGCACGCCAAGGGCATAAGAAAGGAGGAAGATGCTGAGCGTCAGAGCGATAATAGTGGGACTCGTGACGCCGTATTTGATGCCCACTTCAGGAAGAGCAGGGGCCATCATAGAGCTAGCCAAGGGAGACACGAAAGTGTAGAGAGAGACCTGAGAAGCGCGAGTCAGCATCATCGAATGGAGTGGTTGTAGACTAGCACGCACGATGGACACGGCAACCCATTTTTTGGTGAGTGACCAGTTCCGAGCATTGTCAGGGTCATCGGCCCAGTCGTCCTCCAAGTCTTCAATCGCCTCTTCGACCTTGTCCGCAGGGAGGGCAGACTCGCCTTGACCTGGAGAGTTCACACGTTCCAGAGCAGCGCCCACAGCCTTCTCCGTTTGCACATGCGTGACGGAAGTAGTGGCAGATGCCGGCACGTCGGTTTCCAGCTGTTGTCCTTGTTCATCATGGGACATGATGAATCCTGATAGTCGATCCTGCGTTGCTTTTACCTCGTCCTTTTCAACGCCTACCTTTTTTGAGGGCACGGATGCGTAGCAGAGCCGGGAAACGCTGGGCAATGACCCAGGTTCAGAAGATGGACGGTAACTGGGGATAAAGAGCAAAAGTTAGGGGTACTCTGGAGCACGTCTAGCTCTTTATATTTCGTCAGTCTCTGTTATGCGCTTCTGTGACGGATCAGCTACCGACATCTGGTTTGACGTATCGAATAATTGGTCAACATATTAGCCGGGCCGGAATGCGTGTGTAAGACGTTGTTCGGAATGTCGACCTTGCAAAGTCTGGAGGTGTTCCTCATGCTGCTGAACGCGTGACAGATTTCTACTCCAAGAAGAGCCCAAGGGTCCAGTTCGAGAAGGTGACGCCGCGTTGGACGTCTATCCGTAACCAGGTTTCTTTTCCTCGCAGGTTTGCTGTGCCTGACGCTGCCTCGCAGCTGCTTTGAAATCTCCTTGGATCTCAGCGGCCTGGTCTCTTGATACCATCACTTGAGCTTAAAAGGAAATCTTGCATGGGTGGATTTGTCATGCTCAACTACTCTTGCCTTTCTCGGTCAGTCAGCCCCTGTTGCCTTTCAGCATTATGAATCAAACGACGCGGACGGCATTCGTACACTGGCGCAGTGAGCTCGTCCTGCAGCAGTCGATCATTGTCAATCTAGCCGTTTCATCGCCGCGGACATCTACCGAGGTTATCGCTGACAAGCGTTTTATATAGACAGCCGGTGATCTGGCAAGCCGACGCGCGGCATCGAGACAAGGGCATCTGTTACATACATATGCAAGTCATGGGTAAGTTAAAGATCAGAAAAGGTGTGCTGTGGTGTGAAACGGCAAGAAAGATGAACTAGGCTTCAACGAGCTAGGTTTCTCTTTTACTCTCAAATCTTAACCGCGCTCGGAAAACCATGGACGTATTAGGACGAGCTAGAATCCATCAGTATGTAAGCGCATCCATGAAGTAAAACGGTGACGCAACGCAGAATGCGCGGTACAAATCCGGAGGCTTATCAGAACGATGATTCCCGAATGCACAGCCCGCGACTCCGCCACTGAAGGACCTGATCGGGGTTCGACGCCGCCGGCAGTCAAGAGGCCGACGATGGACGAACGATACATGTCACTACATGTCACCAGAGCCAGCAGCCACATACACTACGACTTTTCTTTCGTCCTCACGGAACACATGTCCGATCTCCTGTGGGCTTCTTTTCTTTCTCCACGAGGAGAAAGCAGGAGCGCTAGCGCGACTGGGCACTGAGGGTGCACTGTCAAAGGCTTTCGAACTCAAAGAACGCCCTCATCATCCGTAGTTCGTCGAAGCACGGTCGGAGCCAAAGATTCCGCGAGCGGCACTGCGAAAGGTTGTGGAGGGGGGAATAAAAAGCTTCATCCGAGGACAATGGGACGAGAAGTTTTCCCAATAGCAAACCGTGGATGAAACGGACAAACTTTCTTCGTTCATTATGGGCTCCACGATCAACACAGACTGTCTGCGCCCCTCCATCCATTCAAGATCGAAATGGAATCCGAGGCGTGAATAAGAGCCAGATGATACTGTAATTGGCCCAACAAACGAGTTACCAGACAGAACACTAAAGAGAAAGGAGAGAATAGGGAGCAGCCGGACCTTCCATTTCCGACTTCGAAAGCAACTCAGACTGGCCTCCCTGTTGCAGCTGTTTCAAAAGCGATCGAACCCATAGAGCCATCTTAAATGATGTGAAGCTCGGTGGTAAGAGGTCCAACGTGTCTTCCAGCATGATGGGCGCAGGCCGTACCTGCGGTGTGGAGTCACAAACGTACGTACGAAACTTGAGCATGAGTCTCCTCGGAGCACAATTTCGCTGCTGGCTCAAGGAACCAAATGCTCTTCTGCCAGCAGGAACTCTATAGCTTGTGCAATATTATATTTACAAGGGCATTATTATATGCTACGTATGCGTGCGTGGGACCGCTGAGGGAGGATGGATGTGGCACTGAATCTGAGAAAAAGTGGTCCTGCGATGCGAAAAAAGGAAAGAGGAAGAATGTCCCAATGTAAGAAAAAAAAAGAAGGTATGGAAATCGACACAGAAAAAGATAAAGTCCTTTGTCATCCAAAAATCTTGTGCCAAAATTAGTCCCAGATCTCTACATTTTCTACTGTTCTTTCGGAGCTGGCGGAATCGGATACACTTATCCAACTATTGATTGAGGTGTCTGTAGGTGACGGGTAGGGGCGGTCGGGGGTTCGGGGTAGGGCGATCACCCCGCTGGGATTTTCTCGGATGAGCCCGTCACCGAACAACTTAGAGGGTAGGGCCTTCAGACTTGAAAGCACAAAAGTCCGAATGAGGACGGCCGAGTAAGAGTGAAGTGTGTTTTTGAAATCGGCGACCAAAAGATGCCAATGTCGTCACCGCGACAGGAGGGTTCGCACAGTTTTCGCTAATGCCTTCGAGTCGATGTGCATGACCTGGTCCACCGGTCGCACCACTGGAGGAAGACTCTCGGACGACAAAGGCCTATATGATCACCATAGGGAGAAGGAGAAGGACGAGGGAGAAAGGACACGCATTAATTCCAGAAGGCGCTCATACGAACGGAGCACCCACCGGTCGAACCACCAACCGTGATACTGTATCTTTCTCGAGCGCGCAATGACCTCTCTGTCGCGCACAAAAGTATCCACTGGGAAGAGCTCTAACATAGTTGCGAGGGGTGTCATCCGCATAAAGATGCCGTCGAGGAGCTCGTTACCCGTAACACCAATGACGAGCTGAAGTTTCAAAACCAGGAGTGAGCATCGTAAATGAACAGTGACACGGCGGACTCACGTCGGAACGGATGACAGCCTCCATCCTCTCGTTCCATTCCGTCTCCGCAGTCTGACTCGAGACAATGTTCACCTCATACCCCGCGTCCTTCCCCAGGTCCCTCAGTGCCTTGATCAACGCTCGATGATCTTCGTCCGCCAACTTCACTCCATCCTTCTCCTTTTGCCTGTGCAAATACG
The DNA here is from genome assembly GCA_030407095.1 of Macrocybe indica. NCBI lineage: Eukaryota > Fungi > Basidiomycota > Agaricomycetes > Agaricales > Callistosporiaceae > Macrocybe > Macrocybe indica. Next base: position 337,643 of record JARFTL010000013.1, read on the forward strand.
TCACGACCTTCCGGTGCCTCTTCAGCCCCCAGCCCTCACCGTTCCCATCCCCACCTTCAATCTCTTCCCCGAAATACGCCATCAACGTCTTCCTGATCGGCTCGAACCAGAACTCCGATGCCTCCAACTCCTCGAACGCTTTCCAGTAGAAGGGCAGGTCCCCTTGTGCTTGCTGGCCATCCTGCGAGGCTGTCATACCTGCTTCCGCTGCCTCCCGATCCGCGACGACAATCCGCTCAAGGAGGAATGGCACTTCTAGCTTGTGGTAGTCCTCCCAATCTTCGAGATACATCACGGTCAGTGACGGGAACGCAGCCTTGACGATGTAGGGATGGAAACCGGTGTCAACACGTAGCCGTCTGATCCAGTGAAAGTGTGGCAGAGGATTTGGGTCGGGAAACACGCGGTTTTGGGGGAAGAATAACCGGTGAGGAGGCGACAATGTGGTATGTCCGGAAGAGGAAATGGAACGGTCGAGGGAACTGTATATTCGCCACAGGGCCAATAGTGTGGAGTTGTCTGGGGCAATATATGACATGAGACTACCGGAGTAGCAGCAGCCATTTCACTCACGAGGGGTTGTGTCGGCCGACATCCAAGTAACTCCACGGATGCTTTTCACGCAATTTAACTGATGTTTAGTTCAACAGAGATAATGACTTACAATCCGCCGAATTTTCCTAGAAGCTTTCTGCCTTCTTCGGTCGAGATAACCGCCCATTGGTTCAGGCCAGGCCCCCACGCAGAGACAATGGTCTCAATAGGAGGGAACAGTACTGGCTCGTCCGTGACAATAAAAACTGTTCCGTTAAACATGAAAACATTATCGAGAATCGTATACCCTTAACATGACCACACCAATTCCTCAGCACAAGGAAAAGAAAAGGCGGTGATGTCGTGCGCACCAGGAACATGTTTTAGCAGCTTGGAGACAGGCAAATCGTCTTGCCATTTCAAGAACGCCTGGCCCACGGTAGTCTCGCCCAAATGGTTGTTCCTCAGTTCCCCCACGGCTTCGCGGCCGAGCCAGACCGCGCCGTGGCGGTCGACACCTACGCTTTGCGTGCGCTCCGCCCCATCGCCAGCGACGTGTCCCTCGTCCCACCGCCACCCACCAAAGACCTCCTCCTCTAGAGCATCCCTCCAGCCGGGTAATTTGAGTCCGTCCTTGCCTACGTGTGTCGAGGTGCCCAGCCCGAGCGCGCTAAAAACCACGCCGTGTGTCACTTCGGGGTCATAGCCAAAGAAGCGGATGGTGTTGTCAACGTTGTAAGCGATGAAGAAGATAGTGAGCGACAAGGCAATGAGCGTGAGCTCTCGCCTATCGAGCGGGGCAAACCATTTCATGACGGACACATCCAACAAGCAACCCGCCAAGCCACCACGATTCTGGAAAAAACTGTCGCAATTTGAAGGCAGTTGATTTCCTTTCGTGGATGTCGAAGACGGCAATACAAACAATGCCAAACTTAGAAGGATTGACTCAGCAAAAGGCGAGGAAAAGCGTTTTATGATAGGCGTTGATAGACTACACAAAACAGTTTTAGAAAAATACAACGATGCATCGTTGGCATCGTGAATAAGGAGAGAAATAGATAGGTGAAGAAGAAAACTAAAACCCAATAAATAGCGTTTACTCTTCAGCCTCCTTCTTGCCCTTGCTAAACCAAAAATAAGTATCATTCGATGACCATCTCCGCATCATCCATACCTTGATTTGCTTGGCAAGAGTTCCTATTAGGGAACAAGGAACATAAGAGTTTGTCACAGACAACGTCAGCGGAGGGGACTTACCGCTGCAATATGTGGCACCACACCGCCTTGCGAGATGACGACGTCACCAAGAAGTTTGTTCAATCTATTTAGGTCAAGATATGCAAATCAGAAGAGAAAAAGGCAGATGATCCGGACGCACTCTTCGTCGTTTCGAATGGCAAGCTGCAAATGACGAGGGACGATACGTTGCTTCTTGTTATCACGGGCGGCATTGCCAGCCAGCTCCAGAATTTCGGCAGCGAGGTACTCAAGCACGGCCGCGAGGTAGACTTGTTAAAACATTTTTGTGAGTCGAGTTTAGTTGGCCTGTGGGCGGGTACGCACCTGGAGCACCAGCACCGACACGCTGTGCATAGTTGCCCTTCTTCAAAAGACGATGCACACGGCCGACAGGGAATTGGAGGCCCGCCTTAGCGGAGCGTGATTGGGCCTTGCCCTCAGCGCCTGCCTTGCCACCAGAAGATTTGCCAGATTTGCCTAGAAGGAAGAAGTCGATGATCAGTCCGCTAGAACTCGGAGGAGAGCAGGCGTCGAAGATCACCCTTTCCGCTCTGAAAACAGGCAGAAAATACAGGTTAGTTGACGAGCCGAGCGCGATATGAGATTATCCACATACCATGATGGACTATACAGCGATTTCGTACGGGAAGAAAGAGTATTTACAGATGATACAGAGAAGTGAGTTGGTGGTTTGGGATGAAGATGGGACGAATCAACAAACCACGATTAGACGCGTCAATTTATGTATGTGTGTTTATATACACACGTGACTTGCGCATAAGATTTTTGGCCATCGCAGTTATTGCCAGGCAAGCACTCGGCATGTCACTTTTCTATCCAATACTACGACGCAACATCCTCCGTGTCCAATGCCGACACATAGCGGCATACATACATAGGCGCCCATTTAGTCTATCGAAAATATGTCTGCAAGAAGCGGAGGCGAAGCCGAGAGAAGACTCGAAGGAAGCTTCTCCGCTGCATGGGCGGTTGAAAGCGACATCCACAACCGAAGTGGCACCTGAAAAACCCAAGCGGAAGTATTCCGATCCTACCGAGCTTCCTCTGCTTAACAGACCTCTGGGTGTACGCGAACGTCCCACAATATTTGCAACACCGCGTCTAGAACGTCTGAAGAGCATGATGAAACACGAAAACGTTATCGCCGAGCGGAAACATTTGTGCGTGGCCCTCATAGTCATAGACATCACGCGTTCCTGAACTTATCCTCGTCACAGGATAAAGGAAGCGAGCAAGGGTTATTTCCATGACATGAACATGACGCGAAGGTATGGCGGAAAGACCTGGATAGCACCGAGAGTGCTGATACGGGAAGACGTGCGCGATCGAAGTTATTTCTATCTGCGTATAACAAATCATTCGTACAGAAATCCCTTTACTTTCCTAATGTTGCTGGCAAAAGTCTAGACAACAGCGAAATCAAGAATACAACTACGATGTGTTTTGGTCGTGTAACTGTCCTTGCCATGCTCGGCACGAAGATATCCGAAGTCAGTCAGCCATGAGCCTTATATTTTCTCTTGCTTTTGTCTCACCGTTCCTCCAGGACCACGCGCAAAGCTTCGCACGCCCGACAAACCTGCGCTACGCGACCAATCCCTTTTACCAATACGTGCAAATCAACCTGCAAGAAAACCTGCTCAAGTCCATCCTCGTGAACCTCTTCATCTCCTCCCTGCGCACCGTTGTGCCGCCACCGCTGCAGCCCAGCTACCTCGTCTCGTCGCAGAACATGGAGTACCTCCGCGAGCCGATCGGCATGACCAACAGCAAAGTCGGGTACGTCTACCTCATCGATGAAAATCTCAAGATCAGATGGGCCGGGTGCGCCGATGCCCTACCCGAAGAGACGAAAGCCCTTGAGAACTGCACAGGTGTGCTTTTGAAGCGCCTAGAGGAGAGAATAGGCAAGGGTAACATGCCCAAGTTACTGGATGAGGTCGCACTTGGTAGTGACAAAACCGAGCAAGCCCATGCAACTCAAACTTCGACTTCATGACGCGCAATACCGACATCTATCGCGCTGATTCACTGGAAATGCAACCAGTCGGTTACCAGTGACTAAACAGCCTGGACTTAGCAGAGTCGCTTTGCTGTACAATCTTCGCCGTCTCGATCCGGACGGAGTAACATTGGATGCACTAGTTGAAAGAGCATGTTTTATGGACCAGAGGGACACATCAAGCATTTATGCAGCTTGGACACAGATAACTTATTGTTGAGGCGTACCAAATCACCTAATTATCCTGGTTCCAGCATATAGAAAGGTAGAGTTTCTGTGAGGTAAAGGCATGGATTCGTCGGGAATGCTCTAAGAGTACGTGTCTATCAGATATCTGCAGATTACGGGCTAGAAGGGATGCGAAGAAACTGCAAAGGCGGAGGGGAATAGAGCATCCCAGGGTCCGTATAACTAAATTATGTACTAAGGCACAAGAATCGGGGAGGGTAGAGGAAAGACGGAGGTTTCGCTCGCAAGGACGAGCATGAGACGGGATACAGTGATTTGAAGGAAACCAGTCCAAAGGTCGAATTCCGAAAAGTCAGAACAGCGAAAGGTCTTCTCTAGAGATGTTACATTTTGCGTGGTGCATCTGGTGTTAACCTAATAAGGAAGATGTAGACGTGAAATGTGCGGGGTTGAAGATGTAGATTGGAGAGGTAGCGGAAGGGAGAGATGCGGAGTCTAGGGACGGAGACAATTCGGGGGATGGAGAAATGCGGCACCATAGGGCTTGTTGACTTCGGAACCTAGAAGGGAGATGTAAGAGGGGACAGGAAGGTGTTGGAAGATAGCACGTAAAAGTAGCCGGGGAAAAGGAAGATGAATCTGAATGATAGTTAGAGTTTCGGAAAAGAGAAAAAGAAAATCAAATGAACGTCGCAAAGGACCGAATAAGATAAGGAGAAAAGGTGGCGTAGGTTGAATCATTTTCAAGAACTTCTCCAAATGATGAATCAAGTCATCATTTCGATTAGATCACTCCATGAACAGCCAGGAAGGAAGACGCGAGACCATGATGAATCCATGTTCCCCGCATTCAACTTCCCTCAGTAAATCGCTCCATGTATAAGATGGGTTGAAATATTCGGAGAAGATTCAATATGCTCTTTTACTTGCCACCTGACGTCTTGAACAATATGAGCCCAGCAAGAGCGATGGAATAGCCTACAGAACGCAATCAATCACCAAACGCAGCGCCGAAGAAGAGATACACATACCGAACACCTGTAAGCCAGTCACAGACGAGCCGAAGATCAACACTGATCCGGTGATGAGAAGGATGTCCTTGAACACGCCAGCGAGTGTGAGGACAAGCCCACTGCCCACGCCTACGAGAAATACGGCGGCTACGTTCAACAAGAACGCGACGAGGGCGTTGGAGATAAGCACGGCAGGGCCAACGCGGGCTATTTCATAGAAGGGGGCCATGCCTGTAAGAAGTTGTCAGCGGCGTGTCACTCACGTAAGAGGGCGGGCATAGAACGGAAGGGTGGGAGTGCTCACCCTCTGTGAAGGGGATCACGGCTAAATTGATAGTCGCGCAGACCGGAGCATAGTAGTGCAGCGAAACGAGAGGATCCATCTTGAGATTGTGCAGCAAAATCTGAATGCAGACGAGCCGCGAAGCTTCGAACTGAAAGAAAATGCGAAGAGTAAGGTGGACTTCGCAACGTGAAGGCGATTTTAGAAAACTGACGATGACAGCTCCTGCTTGGACAATGAAACCGAAGAGATTGAATTTCAGCTCGCCATGAGAAGCGAAAGCAACACCAGACGAAATCATCAGAACGATCATTGCGAGCTTCTTAGATGGTTCTTGGAGACGGAACGACCATGAGATGAGGAGAATCGAAACGGGCGTGAAAGCCTAGAACAGGTTAGCCAGCCCTGGAAATAACCAAGAAGTCCTTTGACCAACCTTGAGCATTTGGATGTATGATACGCTCAAGTAGAGATATGCCGTATTAGAAAGTATGAGGCTGCCTGAGAAGAGCAGACCAATGGGTAGGATGTTCCGGATAAGCATCCTCCTGTCCATCCTGACGTCTCTTGTGCCATCCAGCAGCCGCGTCGTGCGCTGAAGGACGCGCGTGCCAATGGTGGCGAAGGCGAGGTGCCATGTCACTGTGAAGACGGGGTAGGAAAACTTGAGTGTGTTGTAGAGGTAATTGTTATATATGATAACAGATGAAGAAAGTATAATCCAAATCGGAATGATGGTCGTCGCGGTGCAATACGGATGTCTGGATGGGGCGCTGGCGGGGCTCTTAGGGGCGGTGACGGGGCTAGGGAGGGGAGAATCCTGGCCATCCTGGGAGGGCAGGCGAAGCTCAAGGGCATCAACGGACTTTTCAGAAGACATGATGGTGACAAGAAAAGGAGCGTAGAGGGGCGAGCTGGGCGTGGTCGATGTGTTTATTTCGAGGAGGGTTTTTTCTGCAACACGTGCTCGGGATCATTCATCTCGGCGCTCCTAATTCGGCTCGACTCGTCCACAGCGATAACCATGTCGACCCTCCAAGGCTACGTCGACCGTGAGTCTTCTATCTGTCTGCCTTGCTACAGCGCTGACATCAATTCACCCACAGGACGCGTTCTCCTCATACTTCAAGACGGCAGAGCAATCGTCGTGAGTATGCCAACATCTTCTTTTGCGATACCACCATCATTCATTTTCTTCCATCAATCTTCGCCAGGGAATCATGGCTGGTTATGACCAAAAGTCGAACGTCGTTCTTTCAGATTCCAAGGAACGCGTTTACAGTATGGAGGAAGGCGTCGAGGAGATTCCGCTCGGCCTCTATCTCGTCAAGGGTGACATGGTGTACGTCTTTCGCCTATCGCATCACGACTGTCGTTCAGATGCACCCCAACACAGAGCCCTCATCGGTGAATTGGACGAGACCATTGATCAGTCCGTCGACCTGTCGGCGATCCGCGCTGAACCCATTCCGCCCATCCGATATTAAAAATCTATACCGCATAACGACCCCAATGCCGAACTCCATTGCCGCATAATCATTGGCGCAAAAAACGGATCAGAGCAGCCAACCTTGCGCCATCGTTTCTACCGCTCATCTGGGTTGGTTGGTTTTTCAATGGGGGCAGATCGCTTGATTTTCCGGTGCTCGCTTGGGGTTGACACGCTCGATGTCGGGCAAGCTCTCACGCATCGAGGACTCTCGACCTTTCTTGGTTGGGCAGTCTCAAAAGGAACATGCCTGGAGCATCAAACGCTCGTATGTTCTCCCTGCCCCGAATTGAGCATGAATGGATGAGGTGCATGTGACGTTGAAGTACTAGTCAACATCAAGAAATCATTTACTCGCGTGTATAACCTCAGCTACGTATGAACCAACCCTTTTTCTCCCAGGCTACGCGGTTTTCAAGGCAGTCCTGCATTTCACGATTTCATCCCGTCATTTTGTTTCTGCAGCCATCGGTGAACTATTAGCAAATGACAGACGTGAATGATGCGCTCATCATTGGTCAACGATTGTAGACTTGAAGCGCAAGACGATGATCCTCAGACTGGCATAAACCGCCCGAAAGCCGCCCGATCTACGAGTTGTTGGAGCTGTGACTCGCTTGCCTGATCTTCTTTCTTAACCCTTCAAGACCTAGCGGTTGAAAACAACGGTGCTAGTCGACACGATGGTTACCAAGCGTTCGGATCCAGCAAGCCATCTTTATGAGCCAGAATGCAGATGAGCCAAACGCGACAACCCCGAGCACCGTACGAAATCCTCGCCCTAAATCCGCGGAAATGTCAACCCCGTTTTTCCGAAAGGGTGCGGCTGACACTGTAAGTCAGAATCCGAGGCGCCTCCACAGGCAAGTTTTCAAATCCTGGTTCATTGCCCCTCGTACCTGCACACGTAGATACACCACCACATCTTGACAAAGACACGTGGTTCACAAGTGGCTTCTAGTCATTTTGCGATTCTTCTATCACATACTTATCTGTCTTAGTCGCTGGGCATCGTTTACTAGCTTCGTGATTGCTGCCGTTCACGTCCTCCTTGACAGCATGTTGAGTTTAGAATAGCTGCTACGGATTGGGATTGACCATTCATGTACTGGGAAGACCGTTCGACAGCGGTTTAGCGAACCCTCGCTAGACTTATGGCCGGTTACCAGAATGACAACACGGGCGACGTGCGGTCATTTTCAGTTTGAACGCAGCTGCTTATAGTAACCGGTGTCCTCGAGTTCTCGAAAGACTGCGAAAAAGCAAATCTCCTCGCATCCCAATGGCCTAACTGGTAAAGATCTGAGAAAACGATGCGACTCGCAGACAGGCTACTGCTCGAGTTGAGCCACCGCCAGCTGCTTGGCAGGAAACAGAAGCCATGAATCAAACTGAAAGGCGTAGGACGCCAGGCTCTACGATGGAACTCGAGCGCTGACCATGCCACACAATGCCACGCCGTCACCGTCGTTTCTACATCATCAAATGATTGTCTCCGAGCTTCCGAGGTGGTAAGTCCACCAAAGCAACATACGTTCCTGTGGTTTCTCACCGCTTGACTACTTGGCGTTCACATTGGCGTTGGACTGACAATTGCCGGTCGCACTCTTGCCACTGCCTCTACGCCATCAGAATTACGGTCAGGCTGGACCCTGCTAGTGGAAAGGTACGAAACGCGGAGCAGTTTGCCGGCTCGCTCCTGTCCAGGAGACTTTTTCCTTCATCACTGCACTCGGTCGGACAGCGGAAGCAATAAATGTCAGGTATGTGTACTGGTGAATTCAATTGATCCCAAGTGCAGCTAGGCATCAGTTAAGGGTAAAAGAGACTTTTTAGAAACCGGTCATGCGAAAAAAAGAAATGAAGGAAGAACCCAAAACGCGAGGACACATGCACATCCGGGGATGGAGCCTACATTCTGAAGCCCTGTCAAACTAATTCTCCCATCTCCCAATCTCCATCTCGACTCAGTCTCACGTTAATGCACCTTCCATACGGCACATCATCCATCAGAGAAAAGGAAACGCCGCGCCCACATTCCTCGGCAACCAACAGAGCCAGATCTGCTGGAGGCAGCGAGATGTCAAATCACAACGAAATGTCAAGGGATTTGCCTCACTTGGCCGCCATCCAAGATCTGTGGTCCGCACTACCCCACTTCATTCAGGATCAATAGCGGCAACAGATCTGTGCTCATGCTTTTCATTCTTAATGGCGATCTCGCCTTGAGCCAAGCTTTCCGACCGGGATAACCGAGGGCGAAAGAGCACTTTTCCCGAAGCGGAGAGCACGTTTTTCTCAAGGTTTTCAAAACAGAAGCTGAGCCGGTCTTCCGTAAAGCATTTACCGTGTGCTACCGTCGGTTTTCACGGTGTCTCCCTAGCGTCAGCGTCAGCGCGTGGACAGACATATATTCTGCTGACTGCCTCCCTGTCCCTGAATCGTCCTTCTTCTCTTTCACTATCTAGACCGACACATCCCCCTTCCAATTCCACCCCTTCATCCCTTTCGCTTTGCAGTCGAGCCTCGTCCCATATTGACGCGAAAGAAAAGTGGGGTGGCTTGTCTGATGGATCGAAAGAGGACGATGATGAACAAATCAGAAGAAACGATATGGCAGAGCACTGTGCCTCAATCTCCTCATGCGCTGAACGGCGAATCAGGCTCTTCCTCTCAATCTCTTGAATGTTCACCCACACCACGAACGAGAACGATAACGTCAACTCATCTGACCGTCGGCAGCGCCAGCGACCGCGAGAAGAAGAACGTTCTTGGCACCAGTGTAGCGGCCTTAGAAGTCGTGGTCGATGTACCTCCGCTGACCATGCGTGGCTTGGAACTCGCGAGTCTGAAAAACGAGAGAAAGAGCGGAGATAAAACCAGTGGTGACGGCGGCGGCGGCGGCGGGGAGAAGTACAGCTCTGCCGCTGATGATAGGGATGATGAGCTCTGGGCAGTTGATCCGGAGAATGCTCGGAATTGGCCCGTTAGCAAGAAGTGGATCACGGCTGCGATTGTGGGTATATCTTCTTTGCTTTCCACTTTTGGTTTGTGAATTGACGGTTCGCAGGTGTCGATGTACGCATTCACGTCGCCGTTGGCCAGCTCGATGATGGCTCCTGGGCTGCCTGAGATTGCCGAAATGTATGGCATTAATGACCCGACGATATTAGCCATGACGCTCAGTGTGTACCTCCTCTCTTTTGCCCTCGGCGTGAGTCAGCACCTCTTTCTGCTCATGTTCAAAAGCCGACATCGGACCCTTCGCAGCCTCTTTTTCTTGCACCTCTTTCTGAGATGTATGGTCGGACATGGGTGCGTAAACGGTCCTGCAGCCAAGTCCCGTTTTCTCACAGGCGAATTATATGTGTAACCCGGCAGGTGTTCAACATCAGCGTACTCCTCTCTCTCGCATTCAGTCTTGGCTGCGCGTTCGCTCCCACCGTCAACGCTTTGATTGGATTCAGGTTTCTAGGTGAGCAGTTTGACTTGGGTGCCGTCTATTACCTCGTTTGACTGCTTCGAAAGCTGGATTTGCAGGAAGCGCACCACTGGCCTGCGGCGGAGGATCTATCAGCGACTTGTATTCTGAGCGAGAACGGGCATCTGCCATGGCCATCTACACTTTGGGTCCTCTTTTAGGTATGATTGCTGGCGTCCATGGCCTTCGCTGCGGCTAAACCAGGATTTCAAATAAAAGGACCTGCTATTGGGCCAGTGGCGGGTGGATTTATCGCGCAACGGATGGGTATCAAATACGTCTTCATCGTCATCGCAGGTAGCGTTCTCAAAAGCGCTGGGGCATAAAATTTCACCACTCACGCGCACTAAATCCCTCCCTGTCGTTGGAAACGTGATCCAGGCATATGTTGCGTACTGGCCATGATAGGCATCCCGCTTCTCAGAGAAACGTATGCGCCGGTCCTGCGGTATAGGCAAGCGCTGCGCCTAGACGACCTGGAGAAGCTGGAGAGGAGGCGCAACGTGCTTGTCGCTGGAGCACGCGGGAAGCTTGAGTTTTTGTGGGTAAATTTCACGAGGCCGGCGGTGACGTTGTTTGGGAGTTTCATCTGCTTCATTTTGAGCCTGTACATGGCATTGTGAGTGTCCGCTTTTAATATCTGTCTCTGATGCGAATCTAATGCTAGAGCTTTCTGTCCCGCTTTGTAGTATGGCTGGTAAGATTTTGACAAGTATAAGAAGTTCAGATATCAAGACTCATCCATTCTGCCCTAGGGATATACTACCTGATGTTCGTCACATTTTCCGGCGAGTTTATGTTCACATCCGTGTGCTGTTTAAATGGGCATTTCCTCTAACCGCTTATGTCTTGCAGATCTATTCAGTGGGACATACGGCTTTCAGCCCGGCATCGCTGGCCTGGCCTACCTTGGACTGGGTGTAGGATGCTTCCTGGCAACGTTCGCCGGCGCGAGGTTCTCGAATCAAATCTACAAATATGTTGAGCATATATAATTCATCTCTGCGCTTGCGACTCCAGATGCTCATGGGTTAATATACCTCGTCGCCTTCATTCATTCAGCTTGCGGACAGGAACGGAGGCAAGGGCACACCAGAGATGCGCATGCCTGCGCTGTTCTTCGGGTCGTTCTTCGTGCCCATCGGGCTATTGTGAGTTTTCGGTGCCTCCTGCCGTGTGTACCTTTTCGGAGTTCATGGATTATACAGCTGGTACGGCTGGTCGGCGCAGGCTCGAATGCACTGGATGATGCCAATTGTTGGCACTGGAGTGTTTGGATTCGGTCAGTAAGTTCCAAGAGACTCTGGACGTGCATCTCTGACGATCTAATGGCAGGTGTAATGACAACGGCGTAAGCGCGACATCTTGATTTTGCCGTATCAACGATTTCTGAACGAGTGAATAGTTTGCCCATAACTCTATACCTAGTGGACGCGTTCGAATATGCTGCTAGCGCTATTGCGGCCGCCTATGTACGTTGCGTTTTACTTGAGAGCTGACATCTGTTCATTGCTTGAATACAGGTGTTTCGCTCTCTGCTTGGCTTCGCGTTTCCCCTGTTCGGCCACCAGATGTTCGAAGCCTTGGGGATCGGTGGAGGCAATTCAGTGAGTTCTAAGTCAGAATGCTGCATTTTGCCATTGTTTCTTGAACTTGAACATAAACAGCTGCTTGCTGGATTGGCGGTCCTGCTCGGTATTCCGTTCCCTGTGTGGATATACTACCGGGGAGAAGCGATCAGGACCAGAAACGACCGGAAATCACGCTTGCGGGGAAAATCATGACCTTTCCGTGCAGTTTTACTGCCGACCCCGGCTACATGCTTACATCAGGGATACCATGTGCAAGATACCTATGTCTTGCAGTTGTTGCCTGATTATTATTTTTTTGGCCATCCACCGATTCCAAACCGCTGAGTCGGGGATTATTGGATCGGGCGCGACTCCCGCCTGTCAAGAGTATGTACAGCTTGCAACCCTCGTCCCTCCTCCGGGAAAATGTATTTTTATCATTTAGAACACATAATTAGACCACACCGAAAATACGCGTGGAGTCATTGATTCATGATGTGCGAATTGTTCAAGCTTTGGGAAATCCCTGAAGGTCTTCTCTCTACTTGGCCATCACTGGCATAAGGAATGATAAGAACGCCATGATCAGTTGACGCCTCCCTAGAGTCAGACCAAGTCATGCTGCCACAGGGCTAGAAGCAGCGTGCACGGGAGCCGATTAAACTTGAGCGGTTCATTCCTGTGCTTGTAAAGCATAGCTCTCAGGTTCAATAGAGGGGCCAGATCGTCGCTTGCCGTACCTCTCCGATTTGCGGAAGATAGGCTCAGAAAGATGGATCAGCGTAGAGACATATTCGAGACTGCGGAAGGCAGTGGGCGTAAAAGGAGAACAGGTTGTATTTTGATTGGAGTAGTGACGTCGGAAATGGGCTTGGCCGTGAACCGAATAAGGAATTGACTGGGATAAAAAAAATGGGCTACAGTTTGAGTTGAAAACGATAGTAAAGTATATCATTTCTGAGCTAGAGTAGGCCTTATAACGGCGTTGCATCTCTGCCAACGGCATCATGATTCCGTGCCGTCGGACGAGAAAGAAAAAAAATCCGATTTCGCAAAATTACGATCTTCGCCAGGTTTGATGGTGTCGGAGTTAGAATGACGCTTCGGAGCCCGGAACACGCACGGCTTGCCATATCCGGAATCATGCCAGGGCGGTTGACGTCAAATTCAATAAAAGAATGACCAGCCACGAGAAAGAGATGCACGTAGCCTCCTCTCCTAGTGCCCACCATGTATGCTCATCCTCCACGGACCCTTTCATGCTTGAACTAATGCTTTCTTTGCCAGGTCTTCCATAGATGAGGCCAAATCGGCCTCCACGAGCACCTTTGTCACCGCCCTCGTGTTCAACGCGATTGTTTTTGGTGGCGAACTGGCAGCATTCACGATTTTGAGACCCTATTTCAAGGCCATATACGAACCACGCACCTATGTCCCTGCTCCCTCGTGCGTTTCATTTCATGCTGCACAACAGGCACTGATAACGGACGGACAACAGGAAGCGTTCCAAGCCTCTGAGCGAATCGATATTCCTATGGCCATTGGCTGTGTACCGGTCGGATTATCGTGACATCCTTAGAATAAATGGTCCGGACGCGTACTTCTTTGTTCGCTTCCTACGCCTCTGTGCAAAAATGTTCCTCCCGATCTGGCTCCTATCTTGGGTCGTTCTCCTTCCCGTGACGAGCGTTGGCACTCAAGTTGGAAATCACTCAAGATTGGATCGATTTGTTTTCGGGAACGTTGCCAAAGACAAGCTGGAACGATATGCGGCGCATATTATATTGGTTTATCTTTTCACCTGTGCGTTTTCACTTCAGTATTCGCGCAACAGGATATTCATGTTGTGATTTCCCATAGTCTGGATCCTATATAATATTAAGAGAGAAATGAAGCATTTCGTTATCACGCGACAACAGTATCTGATTGATCCTGTCCATGCACGATCCCTCCAGGCAAATACCATCCTCGTCACTGGGATACCAGCAAAGTACCTCAGCAAAGAAGCTTTGCTCAAACTATTCGGAGAACTTCCAGGCGGAATCAAAAGGATTTGGATCAATAGGTATGTGTTGCGCGCTCTGCTCTGCTCTTAGCCTGCTCACATTCGTTCATTCAGAAATCTGAAGGAACTGCCAGACGTTTATGACAGGCGGCTCAAGGCGTGCAACAAGCTAGAATCCGCGGAGACGTCTCTCATGAAGACGGCGGCGAAGATTCGCCTTGCTGCGTCAAAAAAGAATACGAAGGGCGGATCAAAGTCAAAAGTCACACCAGAAGACGTTGAAGCTTCGAACCCTCTCGACCACATCGTCGTGCCCAAGGAGCAAAGACCGCAGCATCGTCTAGGATTGATACCATTCATTGGCGAGAAGGTCGATACCATTGAATGGGCCAGGGAGGAAATCAGAATATGTAACGGGCTTTTGGAAAAAGGAAGGAATACAATTGAGAACGACGACAAGGGGGTTAAGTCAGACACCCGACCGGAAGAGGAAGAAGAGGACGGTTTAAACAATCAGGATGGAGAGGAACTCCCTGGCTATCCGCCATTCAACAGCGCATTCGTCACTTTTAATAACCAGATATCTGCGCATCTGGCCGCCCAAGTCTTGACACATCATGAACCGTATCGCATGGGTAGGTTGTTCCATCTTTTTATCTTTTTTTTTTTTTTTTGATTTCGGACAATGCTAATCGTCTTCCAGCTGGGAAATACCTTGAAGTCAGTCCTGGCGACGTGATCTGGAGCAACCTGAATTTGAATCCGTATGAACAAAAGGTATCATTGCTTTAGTATCTGTTCCTCGTCTCTTTTATCAACCTCAATTCCTTACATTCAGATACGCTTGGCGATTAGCTACGCTGCTACGGCCGGACTTATCATCCTCTGGGCATTCCCCATTGCCTTCGTCGGTATCGTTTCTAATGTCTATAGGCTCTGCGAGACAGCGTCCTGGCTCGCCTGGATCTGCAGACTGCCACCCGTTGTCATTGGCATCATCGCCGGTATTCTTCCGCCTGTCTTGCTCGCGGTTCTCATGATGCTTTTGCCCATCGTCCTCCGTCTGTTGGCGCGGTTCGAAGGCATACCTAAGTACTCTGGTCTTGAGCTCGCGCTCATGTCGAGATTCTTCACCTTCCAAGTCGTCGTACGCTGTGCATGGTTATTGTCTCCTCCCTTTTGCTAATTTGGTCTGCATTTAGCATTCCTTCCTCATTGTCACGCTGAGTTCCGGGATCATTGCCGCGCTACCAGGGTTGGTTAAAAACCCGACGTCAGTACCTTCACTTTTGGCGCAAAATCTTCCTCAGGCTTCGACATTCTTCCTCACGTGAGTTCTTTAAAATTGCTCGAATTCGAAGTGTAGCTCCATCTCATCCGTTCATTCTGTGGTTCAGTTATGTGATCCTCCAAGGTCTGTCAGGAACGGCAGCTGGGTTCCTGCAGATTGTACCGCTCGTGATTTACTATGTCAAACTCTTCATCCTTGGGAGTACACCTCGCGCGGTGTATGACATCAAGTATACCCTGCGGAGCGTCGCGTGGGGTACAACGTTCCCTGGTGTTACGCTCCTGGTCGTTATTGGTGTGTGAGATACGTCCTCATTGGCAATTATCCCCATTCAACATCTGCAGCTCTTGGATACTCTATTATCGCGCCGGTTATTAACGGTCTCGCATGGGTCACCTTCTTCCTGTTCTATCAGTTGTACAAGTATCTCTTTCTGTGGCAATTTGGTCAACCCACGACGTCCGAGACCGGAGGACTCTTCTTCCCGAAAGCTTTGCAGCACATCTTTGTTGGTCTATATGTCGAGGAAATTTGCCTTGCTGCGCTGTTCTTCCTCGCGAGAGATGAGAACAACAAATCAGGCGCCTTGGCTGAAGGCATCCTTATGGTCATCTTGATCGTCATCACCGTATGTGCTATGGATCTTTCAAGAAATTTCCTCGCAGTCTAAGATTTTTGCTTCTCGTTATAGGCCTTTTTCCATGCTATTCTTAACAATTCCTACAGTCCGTTGTTGCATGCCCTCCCCCTCAGCTTGGCCGATAAGACATACAGCGCACCTCCCAGCTTACATGAGGGAACGAGCGGCAAGGACCAAGGGGAAGACGAGGATGACGACATTAAAACCGTGCCGGCGACTTCAGGCAAGGAACCCGAAGGCCAAGAACGCCCGCCGTCCATCGCGCCGGAGGATACTTCCCGAGAGGAGGACCAGTACGGCTTTGCGCACCCGGCGATTTCGCGGCCACAACGCACGATATGGATACCAAGGGACACGCTCGGGATCGCGGAGGAGGAGGAAAGAGCGTGCAAAGAGGCAGTGCTCGATATCAGCCTGAAAGCCGCTACGATGGACGAGAAGGGCAAGGTCGACGTGAGCGGGGCGCCGCCTGATGCGGTTCGGGTGGCGTGACGCATGATCCTTTTGCGGTCAATATGGGTGGATATGTGTCTCTGCAAGGGCGGAGAGTCGGATATAGTGTGTTCATCTATGTTTTGTTCTTTTCTTTTCCTCGATCATACCTTTTGGTCATCGTGGACTGTGATTCTTTCTCGCATATATCGTTTCAACATTCCTTCCTCGCACACAACGAATTCCTAGTGTAATGATGAACCCTCGCCTTCCTTTTATTCTCCAAGCACATTATAATGAACACTTTTTGTGACTTGGTAATTTCAAGACAAAACTAGGTTCAGCGGAGATGACTACCATGTACCGCAAACGTTGTAGTTTTCATAGGGTGTGTTACGACGAGCATGCACTGAATTTGAGAAAGCGGGCGAACTTTGTCGGCAAGCTATGCGTCAAACTGCTAGCACGACAAGAAGCGGGAATGGCTGCCGGTTCTCGATTCTATAGAACCGGAACTGAAAGCGCCAAACGCTGCCGTGTGGAAATTGTTACAGTTGGAATCAATACAGGGTGTACAGAAATCGCAATTAAATAAACTGTCTACAACAAAACGAAAGAAAAGGGGACGTGCGCGAGCATATGCATACGTCGATGTGAGAAAGGGGTGGCGAGTCTAAGAGAAGGACAAATGACGCACGGTATCCCATGTTGAGCGTCGAAAAGAACAGAGTAGCCAGCCAATTCAAACGGGAATCATGCACGGAGACGAGAATCAAAGAACCGAGGAACGAGCGGAGGATGCGATGACGCGACGAAAAAGAGAGATCAGTTTGCAGGGAATATGGGGGGAGAATATGAACTGGTCAAGTTGCTTATCCGTGAGAGAGAATGAGGATGTTAAAGTGCAGGACGGAAGAGCGGGAGGGGAGATACAGCGTCTTACGCGAATTGACTGCGTTATTCTAGCTACGGTTTGAAGATGCGGAGCAGTCTGGCTTCGGTAACGATCCTCGTTCTGCAGAGCGGGCATTCTCTCGAGCTGTTCATGATGAGCTCGGAGCATCCTCTGCACATGGCAAGATGGCTGTTTTCGCGTTGTCATCAGAATACAGGTTCAAAAAAAAAACGACATAGTTGAACGCAACGGGGGGAAAAAAACGATGAAACGCACCCGCAGTCCACGATAGCGATGTTAGCCTCCTCATCTTGGCATATCACGCAGAGGCCCGTCCGCTCTTGCATTGACGGTTTGGGTGGCGTTGGCGGCGGAGACTTTGAAACGGGTTTTGGAGCCTCTGCGTCCAGAGGTCTGATTTCCTCGGGTTCTGGTATGGCCGCTTCAGTCTCGGCACCTTCCTGTTGCACTTGCTCATTCTGAGCCCTCTCTCGTTCCTCCTGCTCCTGACGCGCACGGCTGTACTCCTCCAGCATCTCTCTCTCCCGCTCGATCCTCTCCCTCTCCTCGCTCTCCTCCGCTTCACGCTGCCTCTGTCGTTCCCTCCGCTCGTCCTCGATCAAGCTCTGCACCTTATGTACCAGATCGCCCTTCTCGAGCACCAGCCCCGCGTTCACGTGGTTGTTGAACAGCACCGCCTTGAGCGTCCCGATCGAGAGCGCCGCAATTGACTCGGGCGACATGGACAACAGCTCGTCAAGCGTCGGCGGTGGCGCGGTCGGAGGTGGTGCAGCGGATGCAGCGCGTGGGCGGGGAGGCGTGCCGGTGCTTGGGCCGGTTGACGTGGAAGACGTCTGGTGGATGTTGTGCGAGGACCGCGAGGCGGTCGGGTTCTGGTAGTACCCGCCCTGTGCAGGATGCTGCGCGTGCGGCTGGGCGTAGGGATGCGAGTAGTGCGGAGGTGGCGGTGGATAGCCGGGACGCGAATCGCGTGGAGGCGGGGGTGGAGGGGCTGGTTGCGCGTACCCAGTCGGTCGCGTGTGGGGGTTGTAGGGCGGATGGCCGTACTGGTTATGGCCGTGTGGCTGCGGGTAGGGCTGCTGGGGCAAAGTGTAGAATGGCTGCGGGCGCGGGGGAGGTTGAGGCGGGGCACCTTGAGTGGGACCTGAGTGATGCCGTGGTGGGGGCGGGAGAGGGTGATCGGGTTCCAGATCCGGTCGAGGAAAGTTATGCGTCGGACGCGTCGTCGCTGGGCGAGGCGGAGGTCGGGATGACGGTGGATCTGGGGTGGGCCGAGACGAGAAGAATCCGCGTCGGGTCTGACCGCTCGTTCTGTTTGGCACGGAGTGCTTCCTGTAGTAGTTCTCGGATGAAAGAGTCAATGGTCCGTTTGCACGGCGTCCTCAAGGGCATACGTACTTCATTCGCAGCAGGCAAGCAACCATTCGGGCTCTGGACCACACGTCTCTCCGTCAAATTCCCATCAAGCGCATTTACTCGGAAGCAGCTCACCCTGGCATTCTGAATGGCCTCGATGATATCATCCTTCTCCACCACACGGTCTATCTTGATGTTGTACGCATCCACGTATTTGCGCAATTTCGAGAGGGGCATGTTCTTGAGTTGGCTTTTGGTTGCAGCTGTGACTGAAAAGGGAGAGTGTGGTTGGCATGCGTCGCGCACGGGTGAAAGGCCTCAGATCTGAAGAGGCGCATCAACTCACCGTTCAGCTGATCGATGCAGAACGCACAAACATTCATGATATCATATCCCGCCTGGGTATCCTGACCCGTTCGAGGCATGATGGCCTGATAATCTGTGCAGCTGTGACAATAATAGTAGCCTAGACGAAGCGACCGAGATTCGTTTCGAAAGGGAGGACGGATGTGGGAGGCTGAAGCGCTCACCGCAGTGATTGCACTTTCTGGACCGGTTGAGGAACATGTTGAACTCTTTGTTGCACTTGCGACATGCGTCCCCCTGTTCTGCGAGGGGCGGTGGTCCGCTTAGCAACGGCAGACCGAGTACGTCTGACATTGGCTGGCTAGAGCGAGAATGGAAGAAGAGGAGCTAGAAAGAGGTGAGCTGAAAAATGTTTATAGAGAATGAAATGGTACCGCGGAACGTCGCAGAATGTTCGAGGAGGACATGAGTAAGCCCGACGTTGTTGCACTCGGAGTAATCAAAACATTCGGAAATCAGCGAATACTATAAAATACAGTAAAAGTAACTTGAAAACATTCACTCGTCTCGCCTCAATCGTTCAACGTACACAAACGTTACCACTATCGTATCCAGAATGTGCTCACCCCACGGAAACACGTCCAACCAAGGTCGCTCACGCCTGCCGTGCACCGAATGGAAACGCGCCACGACAGGGTTGCGCTTGACCGTCATTCAAACGCAGCTAGAAACACAAATTACGCTCTAAGATGATGCGTTCACTAGGGCAAGGGTGGCTGGACTTGCCTGCATGTTGGGCCCGACCTCCCACCGATATTGGCGTCCATCAGGTGCCGTGAAAACGCGATCGCTGTCGAGATAAACGAAAAAAAGAAATAATTGAGAACACAGGGACACTTCGCCACGCCATGCTAGCAAACGCACCGGCCATACACGCTCCATCGGTTCTTTGCGAAAAACGCCCGCGTTTCGACGTCCAGACCCCGATACCGCAGCCGTGACGAATGCCACGAATGCCATCGGTAGTTTGCCAAATGGCCAAAATGCAACGACGAGGACGAGGACCCGCCCTTCCCAGGGTGCGCGACAGCTATGCGTTGAAAGATGTCCGTCGCTCGTCCCGAGAACGTCGACGGCGTCTGCACCATGAACAGCGCCTGGCCGTAGGCATCGGAGAAGACGGTGTTGGAGACAGAGGAATTGGAGAGATAGAGGCGCATTATTGTAAATTATCGTAGGTAACTTTGGTGAGAAAACTGGCCGTTCGACAGCAATACATGCGTGTATTTATACTGCAAAAAGTGAAAGGTGTAGGTCCAGGGGGATCTGCCCAGCCACACAAAGCAGCCCGACGTGAGTGCCGCAAACAATAACGTACATTATGATCGTTGAAACATAGAGAGACACGAGATCGAGGCCGATCTGACCTCAAGGCCGGTTCGGACTTGCTCAAAAAAAGCGTCGCACGAAATTAGTCACTCCCCGCATCACCAGATTGTTTCGCTTTTTTTGGGCAAAACATAAAGCAGTCGCGGGGACGATGCTGCGAAAATCAAATGGCAAAAAAAAAAGTTTGGGCACGACGTGATTTTACAAGTTCGCCACAAGGAACAAACGTCATCCAAGGCGACCAACAAACATGTTCAACGCTACTCGTCTTGGCGCAGTCGCTCGACGTACACAAAAGTCACCACAATCGTGTCGAGGATGTGTTCTCCTCTCGAAAATATCTCGAGCCAAGGTCGTTCGTGCTTGCCGAACAAGCCGCCATGGCTTTGATGAAAACAAGCGACGATCGGGTTCCTCTTGCCATCGTTCAGCCGCAGCTGATCGGGCCGGAACGCTTATTTGAGATCGACGCGCACGATACCGCAGAAAACCTGCCTGTAAACTGTGTCCAATCTCCCACCTGTACTCGAGCCCATCTGGTGCAACGAAGACGCGATCCCTAGCACAGATCGATGACGACCAGGACCCTCCCAGAAGAACAAGGGGTGCTCACCTGCCGAACATGCTCCATCGGTCCTTTACAAAGAACGAGCGCGTTTCGACGTCTAATTCCCGATAACGAAGTCGGGACGAATGCCATAAATTCCACTGATACGTCGCCAGATGTCCGAATTTGCAGGGTGGATAATGCAACGACTGGCTCGATTGTGAAAAGTCCAGCAAACCGTCGGGCAACCGACAAAATACGTCCGTGACGCGTCCAAATAGCGACGACGGCGTCTGCACCATGTAGAGTGCTCGGCCATCAGCATCGCAATAAAGTGCGTTGAGGGGTGATGGTTCGGAGAGGTAAAGGTGCATCGATATCGATCAATATGTACTCGTAAAACGCTTTCATTTATACTGCGAATATGGAAGGCTAGAGGCCTAGGAAAGGTCAGTCCAGGCGCACGACACAATTCATTATAGCGCACCGCAGATGATCACGTACAAGTCATGGTGGCGGGGACATCGAAGCAGAGGGGGGGGTATTGATCTCGCCTCTCCGTCCACGAACCTGGGCTGGACCTGCTCAAAAAGACATCCTCAGCGTTGAAGCGGTGAACATGACTGTTTGACATCGCCATGTCTGTCGGAAACGCGCCAATGGGGTTGCAAACTTGACAGCTTTTCCAAGAAGCTCTGAAAGTGACCACTGTGGGAAAAGACGATTAACAACTCGACACTGCAATCAACACCTCCACTCGTACGGTTTGGACCTTTCATTCAGACATTACACCGCCTTTGCCGGGATGGTGGCGTATCTTGACGCTAAACGACTGCCAGAAAGCGCTCATGTCTTTAGCGCTCGTCAACACGTTGTCTATTCCACGTGATGTACATATGCAGTCGGTCACAAAACTACCCCTCATCCGATCTCGCCAAGTTCCGCTTCCACGTTCTCCAGAAAAATTTCACGATGGCCCTCCTAGGTGTCATCATGTGACGATCGAGTCAGACGAAAACAATGTGCACCGCCCGATAGATGATTTGCAAACGCACGTCGATATGATCACAGTTACTTTTGTACGTTCGATTTTGCTTTGTCTCCACACACGCGAGGACTGAAGGTTCCTCCAGATTCGTCATGGAGAATCGCAGGACAATCCAGTGAGATCCCATCGTGAATGCCCTGGGCGACCTCGAGATCGATGATCATTATGCATTCTGCAGATAAACATTTGGGCCGGTTGGAAAGATGCACCACTGTCAGAACTAGGTTTGTGTCCCTGGCGCACTCCCGAGATCGCCAGAGAAATGACGCCATTCTGCCCCGCTGTCCAGGCCAGAAGGTATTTTGAAAACGTCCGAGCATTGTCGCATACAGCTTACACCTATGACGTGAACACAGCAAGCCCGCGCTCTGGGAGAAGCCTTCTCTTCCATCAAGCTCGACTACATCTACGCGTCACCGCTTCTTCGCGCCCACTCCACCGGCCAGGCCGTGCTCGAACACCAGCCCGAGCCCAAGCCGCGCTTCCAAGCGAACCCGAACCTGCGGGAGCAGCACTTTGGCGTCGCCGAAGGCAAGCCGTGGCTCCTAGACATCCCTGCGGGCCACACGGCGGAGGATTTCTACGCGATGGACGTGTATCCCGTCTTGCGCGGCCGCCAAGAAAAGTTTCCTGGCGGCGAGAGCATGGACGACCTTGCTCGTAGGGCCGCGCTGGGCATCGCAGAGTGCGTTCTACCGCATGTGCATGAGGACGGTGTGCACGTCGCCGTTGCGAGCCATGGTCTGTGCATCAGCGAGATGATCTCGGCGTTGATTGGATTGGACCCGCTGTCGAAACGGGGCAGGTCGTACACGGGGCTGCATAATACCGCCTGGACTCGCGTCACCGTTTCGCTTCGGGCGAGTGTGCACTCCCGCCGTTCAGCGATGTTTATGTACTCACGATCGATTTAGGAAGGACACGCCGGGCCGATGGATGATGCCTCCAACCCTCCTGCGTTGGAAGTACGCGTCATAGCCATTAATCAGCATAAGCACTTGATAACCATAGTGAGCAACTCTCAGCCGTTTCTCTACACGCTATTGACCAATTGGGGTCTCTCTTTTAGCCCCTCGAAGAACAGCGTGTTGAGGACAAGAAGCAGGCAGAAATGAAGGCGTTCTTTGGGGGCCAAACGGCAGACCCCATCTCTCATACCAATGCAGACATCATTCAGGAACTCAATTGAAGGTCTTCTACAGCTGACGGGGTTTTTGGCGCATTCTTCGTTAGACTACGTACACTGGAGTTACACGGATCGCATAGGCACTTGCATACCGTTGTATCAGAGCTCAGTCATTGGGATCGACATATGCATTCAATCAAGTCCACGACACGACGATTTGCCTGTTCAACAACTCGTATATGCCGCCGACTCTTCTCTCATAACGTGATAAACTGCACTCTCCTCTTAGCAGCGCCCCTACACTGTCATGGCCTGTGCTTTCATGTATTCTTATCAGATAAACATACGATTGTCCTCGACCGGCGTGCCCGCGTCTGCCCGCTTACGTTTTGGGATTTCGTCACCGGCCTTGGATCAAAGCCGTGTCATGGATTCCTGGAGGTGCCATCATTTGCAATAAAAACGCCCATACTGAATCTAAAGGCCTCAACTTCTTGCTGTCTCGATGTATGGGGCGTACTCGAAGCTCTCGTCGTACCTCCTCAACTCCTACGTCCGCGTCAAGATCTTAAGCTATGACGTCGAAGTCAACCTGCTGTCGGCCTCCGTCGCCGCACTTGCAGTGTTTGTGGTTTCGAGAGTCATGAAGCTGGTAAACGGGCTGCGGGTGCGTTTTCATCTCGTGGACGAGGTTGATAGTCGTATTCACCTACAGGGTCGTACCTGTAGGCCGTCAACTTCCTTCCGGGCCTGAGAGTCCCATTCCAACCTCTTGACCTCCCCGGCGCTGCGTTGCCGACGACGTGGTGGAATCCTGGGATCTACATGACCTGGGCTTGGAGACACCACTGCAAGTCCATCCATTCCCTGATATCATACATCTCCCGCACCTGACTGATGTCATCCCGACAGTTTATAAGGGGTTCCGGAACGAGCTAGTGTCGATCGTGCCATTTTTGTCCGGCGTCCCTGCCATCTACACCAACAACCTCGATATAGCGCGTCAGGTCGCATACGGCGGACACAAGAGCCATTTCGTCAAACCCGAGAGCGCCAGCAGAGCCTTGTTGTGAGCATCGAGTTGCTTTCTCCGTGACTTGGCTCCATGTTGAGAGTTTATGGAAAGGCTCTGGGGTATGAACCTGGTCGCCGCCGATGGAGATGTATGGAGAAAGCATCGTAGGATCATGGGCCCCGCATTCAACAACAGTCTGTGCGTGTCGTTTTCAGAACATTCGCATATAATGTGATGCTGACATATCTAACGCCCATAGGTACCAGCTCGTATGGTCGGAGACACTGGAAACCTATCGCGAAATGATCGAGGATGAAGGTTGGACTTCAAAGGACTCTACAGACGTTTCAGCAGTCCAGAATCTCACATTCAAGGTGCACAGAGCCCTTTCCACAGCTAGACCCTCGTTTTGACCGCTCTTCAACCCAGTTTGCTCTGCTTATCATCGCGAGATGCGGTTTTGGTTTTTCTTTCAATTGGAGCACACCTCCCGCGGCTCCTGGGGGAGGCATGTCGGTGCAACAGGCGCTGGAAGCCGTTTCAGAGACCCACATGCTGGCAATTACCCTCCCAAAATGGCTGTTGGCGTTGCCTTTCCCCAGGTCTGTCTCAATTATTTTTCTTTCCATTAAAGGTTTGCCTACTTACTTCTGCGCTCATGATCAGATTTAGAAGGGCCCGTCTTGCGCAACGGACATTGATGGGTTTCATGAAGTCGCAAGTCGCAAAGAGGAAGGCTGAGATACAAGCCAACGGCGCAACAGATAAACAAGATGCGTTTACGAAGCTCGTTGAGGCGAATGAGGATGAGTCCAGCAAGTTCAAATTGGACGATTCAGAGCTAGTGCGTATCGGTCCTGCTTCTGTTCTTGATTTGAAGCTGGAATGCCGGATTTAGATTGGCAACGTCTACATCATGCTCTTTGCCGGACATGGTGAGCGTCGGTCAATGCATACGAGAGCTTGTCTCATGGGGTTACCGCAGATACAACCGCACATACACTGTCGGCTACGCTTGGATACCTTGGATTATACAATGAAATTCAAGATGAGGTCGTACAGCAAATCATTTCCGTCGTCGGATACGACCGTGATCCTGTGCGTTAATCTCCAATCGTTGGGCTTGCCCTCCCGGTTCTCACAAAATTTTCCAGCAATTTGAAGACTATTCAAAGCTGAACAAGGTCTTGGCCGTTTTCTATGAAGCTTTGCGCCTGTTCCGTCAGTCATAGTTCGAGCGTCCAATCGCGTCCATACCATTCGCTGATTTGATGGTGCAGCTGCTGGCTTCTTGATGATTCGCGAGGCGACCGAGGACACAGTTTTGCAGGTTCCTAACCCAGCCGGTCAGACTGGGACGACGGCGATGCCAGTGCCCAAGGGTCTTCAAATCGTCGTCGACATGGTTGGCGTCCGTAAGTGCCACTCATAACTAGCCGAGACTTGCGGCTGTCATTTCTCATGTCGGCGGATACAGAGCGGAATCCTCGATACTTTGATGAACCTGAAAAGTACAAACCGTCGAGGTGGTATGACATCCCCGTGGATTCTGAAATCTTTTCCGCCTTCAGCATCGGTGAGTTATCGCGCTCGGGTTTGGTGTGCTATTCGTTTTCCTGATGGAGGCTCGGTCATTACAGGACCGCGTGCTTGTATCGGCAGGAAGTTCGCTACTACGGAGGCAGTGGCGTTCTTAAGCATGCTTCTGCGCGACTGGAAAGTCGAGCCGATCATGAGAGAGGGCGAGACGAAGGAGCAGTGGCGCGATCGTGTCCTAGACGCAAGGGTCATGCTGACGTTGGGTGTGGCGGAGGTTCCGGTGAGATTCACTAGGAGAGCGAGAGGCATGTGATATGTACGGTATTCATAAAGTGGATCGTGTACTTCTAATGCCGCGAATATAAGCTGATTAGATTTGGTTGAAAGTCACTGTGCAAGGAAAAGACGCGAATTGGGTGAGCGTGCTCTTGTCACGGTAGAAAGCAAAAGCATTGAGAGACCGCATCATAGCCATTCCAGAAGAGGACTTGAGGAAAATTACACAAGTCATCGATGCTGACGGTAGTCCTGCTTTCATTAATTACGACAGCTTTGCAGGTATATGTGGGTCTTGTGTCCAAGTTCACGACAGCACAGTTCCGCAAGAAGGGCTAAAAAAGGTCGTCGCAGTGCTCGGAACGTTCTCACATGCCCTTGATCACAATATTGCAGTGGGCGCAACGCCCCATCACGACTCGCATAATGAACCGTCCCATCACCTGTACAACTCCGGGTACGACGTGATGCTCACGTACTCTGTCAGGTCGTGCGTCTCGTTCTGACAGAATCGAAGGTTACCTGCACATGATCCAACAGATTGATCCGCGTGACCGCGGTGGTAGTGATGATGATGTTGGTGGCGGCTGTACGGCCCGAATGTCATCATCGTGAACAAGGCCGATCGATCGAGCGAGCGAAGTGAGCGCAGAAGAGTGGCGCAGATCTCGCGGCACGGTTCAGATGCCCGTTCTGCGAGATGTGTCGTGGACGTTCGGCGACTCGTGGGCCGATGGCGTGAAGGGCATTGTGAGGGAGACTCGTGAGCGTGAGCGGGAAAGGCGGGAGCTGCCGAAGAAGAGAGGGAGCGTTCAACGACGTCGTGCGGAGACACAGAGAGCAATGTCATGACGTATTTCGGCGCTTGCGCAGAGGATAATCACAAGCCTCACGTATTATTTCGGCCAATGGTAGACCCATCGAGCCAAGATCGGCTTCTCCATTCCAGCAAAGGTTGCGTGCAGGTGACGCGTGCTTGCTACCTTGGACGCTGTACCAACTCCGTTGGGATGCGAGACTATATTTGCCTTCAGTCGTCGTGCTAGACACATTCAAGGCGCTTTCAGAGCATCGTCAAGGTCTGCGTTGAAACACAGTGGATCGAAATCTCAAGACGTCATATTTCTGTGATATCTCCATCCACAACATGATTGCAAAGTGACGGACGTATCTTGCCAGCCTGATATCGGACCATACACTCATTTAACCGTCATGAACAGAGCTGAGATAACGCGCTGCACATCCCCACAGCAACCCAAACAAAGCATAGCTGTAACGTAGTCAACATCCGGCTGAAAGCTCGAACATCCACGTGCCATGACAGCGAGACATCTAGATGCGTGCTGCTTGGGCTCAAAATCCCGTCTTATCTTTTGAACGTTCCATTGCTGTGTCGGACAAGCGATAAAGATGAACAGACGGCTAAGTTCCGACGCGACATGACACGCACGGTTGTAGTGCAGCAGTTTCTCAATGAGATCAACATGAGTGAGGACCATCCTTCTACAGCAGTATCTCTTGAGCTGCAGTTCATCCAGGGCGTCTCTGTCCAAACGTGGCAAATCAGGTACTGTCGGAATCCCTGAAAATCAACGGATGTGATACGAAAAAAAGAAAAAAGACATATTGAGATGAAATGAACCTCCAGTCGGGAAAGGACCAGGGAAACGGGAAAAGATTGGAACATTATGAAATAGCTGTAGCTCACCCTTCACTCATATCCTTTGCTAGAAGCTCGAGGTACGCCGTCCATTTGTCGCCGACGACTTTGCCACACGAAAAGCAACGGACCGGAATGATCTTTATTTTTAATTTAATTTCATTTAGGCACGATGGCATAATAAAGAGAAAATGCGCGTGTCAGCCTCGACGTGAAAAAAGCGGAAAGACAAGGGGAGGAAGGGCTTGCCATGATGAAGGGAAAAGAAAGAGCGGGGTAAATTTGTCAGCAACGGAACAATGACTCGCGTAACCTCCGAGGCACGACCAGGCCAACCGACAACAAAAGGCCGAGGGTCCACGCTGTTCGGGCGCCTATCTATGTAGCCCATTCCTATGGCACGTCGTCTGTGCGTCTCCTGAGGCTTTTTCGCGTCTAGTTCTGTTTTCCCTCATCTCAATGTCAAATGCAAACCTAATGGAGATCCGTCCACTTTCTCCTTTTTCCGCAAAGCGGTCCCAAGCTATCAAGAAAAAACGTGTTTTCATTTAACCTGTTCTTCAGTCAAAGCAAGCTCTTTGCGATGTGGTGGTATGTCCTAAAAAAACGGGGCGATCACTTTGTGAAGAGATATTGATGAACGAAACGGAGAGGTCGGTCGCACAATGCGACCGGGCACGAGAAGGTCAATCATGGCATGCAGCCTCGTGGTGAAGAGTTTCATCTCCAAGGACCCCCCGTGCCCGCCGCTCTGGTGCTGAAACACGTGTAGTTTGTATTGCGCTCGAACGCAACGTGCCAATAGAGCTTGTAATGAAAGTACAGTGGTTGATTCAACAGCTTCGAGGTGGAGACGCATGAAAGGAGAAAAAGTTACGGCACAGCGATAAGATTGGAGTTTCATTAGGTACGCTTGTCGAGGGAACGGATGAAAACGGGGGCAGGGAGTGCATCTGGCATATGATTGCTTGTGCACGAGAGAAAAAGGCAGTTTTGGCTCTACACATCTTTCCGATGAGGATGGAAGGTAGGCTGTCATTCATCGTGCCGACGTGCGAACAAGCGCCAAGCGCGCAAGGTCTATCTCGAAGGAACCCCTAATCGTCACGATTAGCCGACGTGTGAAAGTATTCATTGTCCCACCCCATCAGAAGACAGACTAGTCTGCGCAGTAGATGCTTCCAAACCAAAGCGCTGAAACGCGCGACGAGTCACAACGGGCCCGTGTCGAACGAGGGATTATCTCAACCAATCAACAGTCTGGTCAGTGACGTGGCTGAGCTGCACTGATGCAGGGCGTGGAGTGACGATGGACCACGTTTTTACACGATCTTTACCTTTTTCTTCGCTGACCCTTTGAACAAAATCGGGTAGCCCAGAACGAGTCAGTCTCCTCAATCATCGGATCCGTCTTTTAGTACCCCACAAAGGTACAAACTCCGCCCTTCACGCCGAGTCCGTGCATACTTTAAAAACCAAAGGACCCTTCGTCCCCTCTTCCATCCGTCCCGTCTCTATCCTGCCTGCCATTGCCCTTCCAGCTAGCATCCTCACCAAGTACTTTTGACAAGCCCTTAAAGCACATGGTCCACATGCCCGTGCGCATCCATTCACGTACCTCTTCTTCCGCCTCGTCCTCACCCGTCATGCCCTTCGAGTCGCCCAGGCGCTCCCGACTCGACGTCGGCAGCGTATCAGACATGTTTGTCAAGCTGCGCCGCATGCAGAAGCGCGGCAAGGCGCACCACATCGAGTCGTCCTCAGGCCCCGCGTCTTCCCATCTGTGCATCGGTGACGTCGCCGACGCCGACAGAAAGGGCCCTGTCATGGTCGCGCTCACGCTCGTCTGCGCCGGCGGCGTCGACTCGTCGCTGCTTCTCAAGAAGCTCCGCCTCTTCCTGCTCGATCAAGCCAGGCTCCACGATCCTGACGCGAACGCGTTGGTCGACGAACAGTGAGTTTTCTCTATCCGAGCCTTTTTTTTTTTTTTGTTGCCCCGTCCGCTAGGATTCGTGCTGACAAAAAGACGCTTTAGATGGACCATGATCATTTGTGGACCGAAGCACCAGTCACATATCGACACCGTGTTCCGCGTCCAGATTGCCTACTCTGCCGTCGCTGTCTGTACGGACCGCCCCGACCCGCACAAGCCAGTCGCACTGGACCAGGCTCGCTGCGTCCCCGGCCTGATGACCATCCTTGAAGCCATCTATGCTTCATGACGTGCCACGAACCCGTGGCCAAACTGCCTTCCCCTTCACGCAGAAAAATCGCCCTTGCTTTCGCCTTCTTCTCCGAAATGCAGACACATGCCTACCGCTTCCTCCCGATCATCGCTCGCAGATACCCTTGGCCTACAGGGAGTCCTCCATATCTCCCTTTCCACAGCTCGGGATACCCAGCTGTTGTACCACTAATCAAAAACACCACTTAATATCGCCCGCAATCCAAAATGTACATTCCGCAGCTATTCAAGACCCACGTGTATGATATTATGATACCAGAAGTCGATACCTATCGGCTTTCCCATATTCGCATCCAGCATCGGACTCGTTGGATACTTATCGGTCAATTTGCTTTGCTACGCAAGTCGTTTCTTCGCGCTCCATCCCTCATGAACAGGATTCCGCCGCCGTCTGCACCCTTTTGAGCGCCCTCGCTGTAATATACCGCTACTTAGTCCTTCCATACCGCTTCCTTGTTGTTCGTTACCAGCCTGTACGGAATAATTTACAACCTTGTGGACATTACCTGCATCCCCTATCTGGCTCGTTTGTCGTCGTGTTGTGGGTGTCAGTTATGCACATTGATTACGTCATATCGGACTCATGAAGCGTCCACTGGCAACACATACTTGAGTACGTTGTGCGTTGTGCCAGTGCTTAAGCTAAGATGCGATCGCATACAGGATTTTCGTTGTCGGCGACCATTCTGAAGCTTGATCATTCCTCGAAGCTTCATGCCAACTCAATTCACCGCCTGCGACCCCAATCTTGGGCTATCTACTACGGGCCTGGGTTCTTACCTGTCGTCCGAACTCCAGACGGGGAAATAGCCCTCGCACCGTCCAGTCTGGCGCTGGCAAGGTTCCAGAGCTCCGATCAGCTGCTCATGTCCCCCTCCCTCACAGCACCCCACTGGCGTGCGCTTCTCATGCTGTGCAAACGGTGGTGGCTGTCCATTCCAAAAAAAAAAATAATGAAATTTATATAACGACCGTTCCATTTCGCTCCATGCCTCTGCTGGTTCACCCAGGTCCCCTGCAATCATGCCACCGGCGTATGATGTCTACAATGAGCAGCTTCGGACGCTGCGGCGCGGTCACGCTCTGTACTGTCCGGAACCGCGCTTGGAAAATGCCTCGGTGGAGGTGGGTGATGTTGGGTGGGTCCGCGAGGGCGCGTTCTCTCGTCTTTTCAACATCGCTTGGACCGAGGATGATCCCAGGCAGACCAACGGCGTGCCAGAGCATTTCCAGCCGTTCAGCCTCCATCCGGTCCAAACCTTTCCGGCTGCGCTGAAGCCTGGACCGCTGCTCAGCGACTCTGTACTTGCGTTTGCCTCCGACGTTCGGACTGCAAGGTATGTAGAACCATTTCGAAAACTATATTAGCGGAGACTCGTTTGACCCGTCTTTTAGTGCTGTAATGCCTGCTGACATGTCATTTCAGTTTTCTTTTTCTTCCTCGCGAGGCGCCGTTCTCATGCTGGAAACGGAAATGGACCGAGAAATGGTCGTGCATGGCGATGCGCTGAAGGCCTACGTTCTGAAGAACTGCCACTCCTGGCATTCGTTCGCGCGGGAAAAGGCCGATCTAGTGTTCGGCGACCTCTTGCTCGTCACAGAGTGCTCAAAAACGGTGGCATGGGCATCCGCTGTCTACTCGGAGGCCGTCATTCGGCCGCTCAAGATGTCATATTCGGCAGGCGAGGGTTTCCAATTCCTTCCTGACAGCGGCGCGGCCGCTGGCGCAGTCCATGAACACACAGGCCTCGTAGAGTGCAGGCGGAGCAACAGACGGCCGCTTGAGGTGGCGCCGGACGCCGTGAAGAACCAGACTGTTTTTGTCAAGGGTTATAGACTAGGGTTTCGGTCGTTGTATCCTCGCTCTCCGGCGTGTAGGTTTATGAAGATGAGGAAGGGACAAAAAGGTGGCCTCGGGAGGTTTTTACACCGTCGCACTCCAAATTGGAAACGCACTAGTGCTGCTGTGCTGCCGGGCTCGTCGACGCAGTGTAGCGGCACGGACCGCCTGGCGGGACTTTCAGATGACTTTTCTGTCCGTCGCCCTTGAATTGGCCGTCCCAACGTATGCTAACGGTCATGCTTTCCTTTTATAAAGGATTTTCACCCTACTGTTCCATTACTGGCTCACTTCATGGAAGTAAGTCCCGTCGTCATTGGTTTCAAGGGCGACGGAAATAACAAGGGCATAGACAACGAACGATGAGGTTGTCGTTGTCCATGACGACTCTTGGTGCTCGACTTTGACATCAGGTCGTAACGAAACGGATAGGCTGATTGACGAGTATGTCGCGTACCTCTTCCAGGAGGTTCCGCCTTCTGCAGCCCATGCTTCGTCCGCCGACGATCCCGGTGGAGTTTCAAGTTCTTCCCGCCTCGCCCTCAACAACGCCATCAACATGCTCCCCAAGCTCCGCTTCAGGCCAAAGAACACACAGACGAGCCTTGGCATTATTGAGTCCTCGTCAGGCCCCGCCGCTTCCCATCCGAGCATTGGCGAAGTCGCGGACTCGGACAAGAAAGACCGCTTCGTGCTGGCCATGACAGCGATCTGCTCCGGCGGCGTCGACGCTGCGCTGCTCCTCAAAAAGTCGCGGTCGTATCTCCTCGATCAGGCAAAGCTGAGCGGAGCGAACGCATTGGTCGACGA
The DNA here is from genome assembly GCA_030407095.1 of Macrocybe indica. Lineage (NCBI taxonomy): Eukaryota > Fungi > Basidiomycota > Agaricomycetes > Agaricales > Callistosporiaceae > Macrocybe > Macrocybe indica. The sequence continues at coordinate 369,909 of JARFTL010000013.1, forward strand.
ACGGTGCGTTAAACCTCCTACCCCCAACCCCCTGTTTTCAGCACATAGGGTTCACCCTTGTTAGAGCACTCTTCCTTTTTTGCTGATCGGAATTGCATTGCAGGTGGTCCGTCGGCATACGCCAGCTTAAAGGCCAACCGCGCCGGGGGGATGTATTTCGCGTGGAGATAGCCTACTCTGCCGTCACTGTCTGCGTGGACAGGCCGGACCCCCGTCAGCCAGTCGCGCTGGAGAAGGCTCACGGCGTTCCGGGTTTGATGACCATCCTGGACGTCACCTACGGCTAGTGATTACTTATGCGCTACCTCCGTCCTTTGTGACCCCCTCTGTCTTTGATGGCATCACCTGTGCCCCGCCATTTCACCACTCGTAACCTCGATCGTCCCCCTATGATCTCCTAACGATTACTGGTTCAGAATCTCCTCATTTTCTCTGTCATGCACATCGCAACTGTCTTACCATTGTAATCAAGCAAATGTTCTCGCAGGTATTCGGGATGCTCTTTTTTTTTCTTTCTGTTTGCTATACAGACCTCCTTTTTCATTCAATCCTGGAGTTGTGCAACTTGGAAGGTTCGTCGTCCGTCACTTAAAAATTGACACATAGATTGTACACATAAAGTATATGCCTCGCGGCTACAAAAAAGAGGATAATAAAAGGTCTAACAACGCATTTGATTTAATAAGTGAAACGCATAAAGAAAAGAAAGTGAGGGAAATCGATCTCGTTGGGACGGCAAAGTGCTTCTCAAGGGATTTTGACTTCCATTACTTCCTGTCCTTGGCCAAAATCTCTTCGACGCGCCTGACTTTCTCTTCGTTCCCTTCATGCGCTTCTCTGTCGGTGCGGGTTCCGATTCTGATGTCGGTGGCTACGCGGGGGACTCCCTTTGCGTGGATGGCGACATGACAGTCATGGATGGCCTTTGTGACGGCAGACCACGGACCCTCTGATGGACAAAGCGACAACGTGAGTCTATTGATCGGAGATGCCGGACTCTGGCGGTTGCAACACCACTACTGACCAATGTTGGTCCCATATCCACTGAACGTGAAGAAATCGTCATCAGTCGGTCTCGAGGGCCTTTCTACGCATCAGAAAAGACAGAACTCACTGTAGCTAAGTGTGGTTGATTGTTTCGCAGGGAATCAGAGGCTTGCTTCTCGGGATCTGTGCGCGGAGTCAAGGGTGGGTAGCGACATACCTTGTACTTCAAACCGGACTTGGAAAGGACGCGCTGACATTCGGCAATTTCCTCAGCCACGGAGGAGGCTGCGGTGCCCATGGGGATGAGGCAGAAATCTGGACGATCAGGTTAACCCCGCCGCGGGAGCGGAAGCAAAAGGGAAGTGAATTTATCAACTCTCGTTGTAGGCGTCTCCAAGGAGTCTGGCCGGGCACGAACCTGCTACGGCGTAAAGGTCGGACATATTTGCCGTGGTTGTGGTGGCTGCTTTGAGTCTGAGACGCTGTGGTGGTGGTGGTTTGAGAAACGAAGGGACGTCGAACTCAACGAGGCTCAAGTGTCTCAAATGTTTTTCAGATGATTGTTATTAGATCCTAGATTACGCGAAATACCAAATATGGAAAACCAAGTGACCTTCGAGTATACGGCACAAGCTGAGTTTCCAGCTTCCACCAACAGTGACGAAGAGCTGAACATCCAGAGTTTAGGGGCGAGGCAGTCCTTCCAAGAATCAGATATTGACGATGCACTATCGTTGACGAGGTCTCTCCATTTCGCTATGCTGTGAGGATGCCTCTGATGCGAGCCAACGAACCCGAGTAGAAATTGAAACTCGATGTACCAAGGGGCAACATACAGCTCATGAAGAGAACATTCATCGCACGTAAAGCACAACAAAGTTCGGTCGCATGCCTGGTTCAAAGACTGCACTGATGATCATCACATCACGACTGGTTAGGGAAACGTGTTTGCGTGTGTTTACAAGTTCAAGGTTTCTAACCATGATCTCGACGTTTCCAGGGTTTGTTGGCCTCGGCTGCAGACGAGGACAATTAAAAGATGGCGGCAAGTGATGACGACGTCTGTGTACATTGACAGCTTCCAATTCTTGAAGTATGAAGGTCCAACACCACTCTCTGACAGTGCTATTGTCTCTGCTCGGGTCTTACAGATGCAACTGGCCTAGAAAGCCGTGCAGCATGTCTGCAGCAATGCATCTCCAAGATAAAAGCAACCGAGGCTCGATACGGGACCCCTGATCAACCAATGCCGATGCCCGGACAATACTTTAGCAGTTGCTCGCGTCGTAGTCAAGTTCAGGGATCACGAGTGACGCGACTAATGGTTTCTCTGTCACCGGGGTTCTCTGGGAGACTGATTCTATTGGCGACCGCGAGAATTTGCAGTCGAATATCGGACACGAAAAGGATTGGTGGCCGCAAGGCAATATAAAATGCCTCATCCTTGGCGACCAAGGGTTCCTCGTCTTGCACCATCCCTTTTCCCCCCAGTTCTTCTCGAGGACAGGTTCCTTTCCGACCGCGTCATCTTTATTTTTGTTTCACTCTTTTTTGCTCGGTCGTACTATTTCTCCCATCCTTCCTAGCTGCCTGCCCCGCTTGCAAGTCAAATTCGTACTCGCCCTTATCTGCCCTTAATTCCTCTTCTGCGCAGTTGAGCTGTCGTTAAACGCCGCTGTCCCATTTTTTTTTCTGCGCATTTCTCGTCGCTCCGAAAAGATGTTCTCCAAGTCATTCACCATCGCTGCCCTTGTGCTATCTTTCACAGCGCAGGCCTATGCACACGCTGCAGTGTCTCCTGTCCTCGGTGTGTCAGGTACACCCGTCCGCGGGGATGTACAAAGACCGAAGCAGAACTCGCCTTGCGGCAAAACCGACGTTGCCTCCAACATTGATTCCTCGACGCCTGTCGTCGCAGCCGCCGATGGCTCGTTCACGATGACCATCACGAACTTCAACAGGTTGCGGGATGGCTCGCGCCAGGTCACGATGACCGTAGACCCTACCGGAACAGGAAATCCCAGCAGCTTTGTCGCCGGCACTGTCACGAAGAATGGTGATCCCGTCAGTCAATCTCACGCCTTCCGATCTGTGTGTCACGCAGGCGACTGACGGGGAATGTTTTCTATCCATCTAGAGGCCAAAAGCCTTGGGCTCTGAACAGATCACGGCCACTTTACCAGCCGGGATGACGTGTACCGGTGGCAAAGCGGGAAATCTCTGCGTCGCAGTAAGTCACTTAACATGATCCTTGAGGACACTAAGCACTTCTGATCTCTCTTCTCTCTACTATCAACATCAGTCCTTCAAGACCCTCTCTGGATTCGGCAACTGCGTCGTCGTGCAACAGGATGCAGGCGGTGCCGCCGCAGGCAATGGTACTGCGAACGCCAATGCAAACAATGGAACGGCTACGGACAACGGCGCCGCGGATGCCAATGCTAACAATGGAGCAGCTGTGGATAACGGCGCTGCTAATTCCAACGCCAATACCGGCACTAACGCCGGAACTGCCGCCAACTCCGGCGCTGGGAACGCGAACGCGAACACTAACGCTAACACTGGCACCGGTGCCGCTTCCAACAACGCGGCCGGTACCCAGGCTGGCGCTCAGACCACTGGCACCGGGACGACTGGAGCCACGACGAAAGCGAACGGTGCGACGACGAAGAACAAGAATGGCAATACCAATACGAACGCCAACACAAACACCAATCCCAATGCTACTGGAGAGCGCACCGCCAACCGGAACGGAAATGCCAACACCAACGGCAATAACCTGAACAAGGCGGCGGTCAGTGATTCTGCATCACATAATGTTCATGGAATGCTGATACGCGCATCGATGCAACAGGGCACTCGTGCTGCTCGTGCTTTCCTCGCTAGCAACATCGCGACGCACGAGGAAGCAAGGAACGTGAAGAGGAATCACATCGTGGATTGGATCTGGGCGCTGTAGTCGGCAACGCAGCCCCTTTCTATTTTCTTTTTTCACCTGAACGGACTTTTTTTTTCTCCTTCCATTTCTTGTTTTTGTCGACTAAAACACCCTGGCTCGCAAATGTAAGGGATGGTACTTGACGGCTTACGGACGACATTGGACTACGATAGGTACGGACTGTATATGACGTCCTCAATACAACCACCAGACGTTAGTGATAAATGCTATGTTGCATTAAACAGGCGTGATAATTAGAAATATATCGCTGCTCATCCGTGACAAGCATGGTTGGGATACAGAGTCACTGAATCGATCAGACTTCACAGACACAGTGAATGGAAGAATATATGTTAGTCGATCGTATGAAGAGGGAACAATTTTAGTGAATGTTCGACCAAAACATGGCCAATGGGCATTTGGACTGACCCCGTGGTTTTGTATCGCAGACGATGGGTGAGAGTGGCATATCGACGTGGGGCGAAACTCGGTAACGTATTCGGCATCTCAAGCTTCGGCGAGCTCTCGTTCGACAGCCTTCGCCATCTCGCCCAATGTTTCAAATCTCCACGTCCATAACTGCTTCTGCTGTAATTCCTCTGGTCTCCAGAGCGAGTCCTTCCGGTCAATCCAGACGCTCTTGATCCCGAGCTCATTCGCTGGTATGTGGTCATGCATCAAGCTCTGCGCGACGACGAGCACCTGAGATTTTAGCTGCTCGTCCGTCAACTCTTCACTCCCTTCTGGCGGGCGCAGAGTCGGTTCGGTCCGGATAGCCTTGAGTGCGGCACGGAACCCTTCCAGCGCGGGCTTGTACGCATGCACGTCCTGCGCCGTCAGAATGAGGCTGAACGGTGACCTGCTGTCGGGGTTCGCCTCGCTAGGCAGCCACAGATTGTGCGGATGCGGGTTCGGGCACGGGCGCGTGTAAAACTTGAGCCGCTCGCTGATCGGAATCGTAGACGAGGGCTGTATGCCCTCGGAGAGGTACATGTGTGTGTACGCAAAGGAGCGGTGGTCCGTGTTGGAGAGGACAATGAGCTTGAAATGCTTCGACAGCTCATGTAGCGCCTGCGAGCTGTCTGGGAAAATCTCCCAGTGCTTGATCGAGTGCCCGAAGCGCGTGTGCGGGTCCGCGCTCTCGCCATCCGCGGAGGCGTGAAGCCCGGACGTCGAGGGCTCGCTCAACGGAGAGGCGCGGTGCGGACTGCCCTCGAGCGTGGTCATGCTCGGATCTGGGGAAGCCTTGTCCGATTCTGCGGTGAGACGCGCCTCGAGCACTTCGTGCACCTTGGCAAGGAGGTCACTGTAGAGCATGGTCGGGTTTTGGGCTTGGATGTCCGCCTCTACGGACATGAATGCCAACAGCGCATCTTTGCGGCTCCAATTGCGCGAAGCACGGAAGCGAGAGAGGAGGGGCAGGAGGGCCGTGTACAGACCTGTCTCCCAATCCTAATGTGAAACATCCAGCCATTCAGTCCACGTCGATGAGCACACCCAACGAAGACTTTTACCGCCAGGGTACCATAGACATCAAAGATAAGATACTTGTGGTCGGTCAGCTTTGGCAGAGTGGAGGCCATTGCTTGCAGAATAGGCTATGAGGAAAGCTAAGTTTGAGATGAGTTGATGAATTGATGACGTCTTTGTAGAGATTATCAGTGCTGGAGTCATCCACACACGTGGAAAGGGAGGTAAGCGAGTATCTCATTCCGCGCATACTCTACACAAGCATGTCGCCTAACATATGAAATCCAGATACCAATCCTCTCAAGAGCATGTGTTCTCTATTGTTCAGACGTCTAGTACGGGGCAGCAGCAGCTTGGCACTGGTGGAAGAATATTAGCGTCACAGACATAGCAATGGACGACGGTCACGTACAGCCTTCAGTTGTTCAAGATACCAAGTGCACGAAGGAAGGTCAGCCTTCTCCAAACATTTGGTGAAGTCTACGTGCCAAGCTATAAGCATGTGTTTGTCAGCGACGAACTGAGCGACCGCTTACCCTTGGCCTGGGCTTCACAGCTAGGGGCGCTGTATTGCTGCTGTTGCTGTTGCTGGACCGGAGGAGCATCAGCTTGTGCAGGCGTTGAAGAGCTTCCGCCAAAGAGCATGCTGGAGATTCCGTGTCCAATAGTCGAACCAACAGCGACCGAGCCAGCAGTGGCAGCCATCTGAGCGAGCAGGCCGGGCTGCTGGGATTGTGCTGGAGCAGCGTGCGCTGCGGCAGCTGGAGGTGGCGCAGGAGCGTGTTGAGCAGGGGCGTAACCTGCAGGAGCAGCAGCTGTATGAGCACCCCGAGTCTGAGCTGGCGCAGCGGCAGGGGCAGCGCGGGGAGCAGCACGAGCACGAGATTGACGCTATTAATCCGTTATCATCCTGCTGGTCTACATGGCGGTCTGAACATAACTCACAGGCATTGTAAGTCTGAAGAACGATGAAAGAGGTCGGAACGAAAGTGTTATGGGATCCGGAATGGAGTTGAAGAACGTTTAAGGCGATTGGCTTGAAGAAATTTCTTCGGCAAGAGATGCCGATATTTGCCGAAAACAATATAACCAAACAAACATTTACCAGCATCTTCTAGCTAACGTCTTGCCGAAAGCAACACCTCGGGTCGGCATTGGTGGACAGCAATGTCCTTCGGTTTCTCTCAGCGATGCCTTGGGACGCTGAGGAACCAGCATAGGATTGGCTTTGGCATTTTTGCTCGGGTGGACTTTGATGCGCTTGCCTTCAACGGAACGTTTACTCGATGCCGAGGATACGCGCAAGCAGCCTCAAAACAAAGAGCGACGCGGGCAGCGAAGGGATCCACGTCGAAGGCTGCGCCATCAGCCGCTGCCAAGGTCTCGTCAGCGAAAGCGGTCCCCGCCGCTCAGACGCCTGAGAAAAATGCAAATGAAGTCACTACGAAAGAGGACAAGAAGACTCTGTCGGAGGAGGAACAGCTGGAACAAATTGAGAAGCTAATGATGATGTCGAAGCTATATCCGACTCTGGACGTCTGGGGACAGAAGGTGGAGACTTTAGGTATGTTTTTTCCGCCAATGTCATTCGACCAATCCCGCGCATATGCGGAGAACGAAGGAACACGTGGAAACCGAGAAACATCGCGGTGCTGCTATTGGGTTCAACCGTTGTCTGAACCCCTTCATAGCACTTGCCTGTCATTCACTTAATCGTATGCTCACATGTCCTTCTTCCAAGAAAAGATGTCATGATTCCGCACTCTGTCCTACCGATGCAGTACAAAAACTATCCTGGCCTCCGCGCGATGTGGAGGCAATTTATCCAAAATCAGGCAAACAGAGGGAAGAACGCAACAAGGCATGTCATGTCCGCTGCACATCTTGGAGCGTTGAAGCAAAACTCATTGTGCGGTTACTAGCATGCTGTTCTTGGCCCAAGCCGACGCCATACCAGGGTTTGACCTTTCGAATGCAACGCGACTACAGAAATACATCACTCAATGGCCGTGGAAGCTGCTCACCACTACGTCGGTCAGGAAAGGATCTTGGATGGCACCGCTTCGGAGCTCCGTGCTCGAAACGTATCAATGTCTTAACACAGCTTTGGCAAAGTAAGACAACACGTGTTTTTAGGTTCGCTGATTTTTACACGTCTTTCATCAGCCAAGATTCAAAGGAAGTCAAGCTTTTTACTGCATCAGCGTATCAGGAAGAGATTCTGCGCGTCCTCAAAAGGCGGCTCAACCCGGGTCGCCGCTACATCTGGAGGTTCCACAGAGAAGTCTCCCCTACGCGTGTCCTTTCCATTCGCGCGACGGAAGGCTATCTCGGAAACGAAGAGCCTAAATTCGGCAACAGGATGATGGTGCACGCTCTTGTCAAGGTTGACACAGAACAAGTTGCGTCCATGCTCAAACACCCTTCTATACGCACACTCACGGATTTCAATTTCCGCAGAGTCTGGAGATATACGACAAGTGGGGCAAGCCTCTGCATACACCTGCTGAGGGCGAACCCGCGTCGAAAGGACTTGTGCCGGCTGAGCGGAGACGCGTCACGGAGTTCCTCGTCTTTGAGAAGAGGATGTGGTACGATGGTCCTTGGGTCATCAGGGAGCAGCTGTGGGAAGCACCTGGACGGCAATCGGCCTACTGATCCCCCTTCGGACGAGGCCTTCCTGACAAGTCCACGGCTCCGGTCCCAGTGTCTATGTTTATAATATTTGGAAGTAATGGGTTAATTACCTACTCATTTGATGTGGACAGGAAACGGCACACTGGTCTACGTGGCCCATTCGCTGATTACCCCTCCGCCGCCCACACCTCCCATGCGTATCAAGGCCGCTGTCCCTCGATAGTTCAAACTCTATCGGGTGCCTAGTTCGTCTTAAATTCATATGTGATACTCGATGTTTGAAAAATGCAGATGCGCAAGGCTTGATGAGCTCCTTCAGACATTTTTTTTCTCCCTGGTGGCGTCCACTCGATGGCAGCATTTTTTTAATTCAATTATGAAGCACATCAACGAAAGAGATAAACCCAGGGACCTCATGGATATATATTTTTCCCTCTCCTCATAATTTTTCATAAGATGCGAACCAACGCGCAATCTACCTCCGTTCCATGCGTATCCCCAAGGCAAATTAAAATATCTAGCCTTTCAATGTACTTGACTCCACTGTCACTAAGCGTGAGAGTTCCTTTGCCAATTGTTCACTACTTTCGCTTAATTCCCCCTTTAGGTTTACGATTGAAGGGAAAAAAAATAAATTGTGGAAAGTGATGTTTCATGGCGCACGGCGATGGCGATGGATTGGGCGCTTATGAATGCCTCCGAGCCCTGCCAACTGCGGCATCGTGGTGACAACGATGATGAGAAAAAAAAGCTGCTCACAAGGCCCATTTTCTATTGTTTCAAGTGGCGTTCTGAACCTAGTTGAAACCCTGGATGTCGCAAGGATCGAAGACTGCGCGATGGTATTTGTAAGATGAAGATTGGATGGAATGCCGCCGGGAGATACACCGATGATTAGATCGCCGTTTGCGTCTTGGAGATCTTTCTACTGCAGCAGCTCTTGGCAATGTGGCTTGAGAGGTACGTTATCACTTTTGGACAATTCCGCGGAGGCGTGGCGCGTCCATGAGCTTAGGAACGAGGGAGAACAATAAGACATATATCAGTGTTATTCGAGGTGATGGCGTCGTTCGTAAAGCCAAGATGCGAGTTACGACACGGTGGCTCCATTTTCATGGATCATGTCGCCGTCTGTTCGGCCATGCCGCTGTCCGTCTCGTGTCCGTTAACGTTGATGCATCCCCAGAAGTAACATGTGAAATCAATGATATGATCCATCACTGCGTCTTGTCGAAACGAGGACGGTGACGTGAGATTTTCGTTAGCACGCATGTTCAACTTGCAATTTTTTTTCTCGATCTTGACACGCTAGAACGTACCTAACGTCTTCATTCGAGCAAGGATAAATGATTTGTTCATTCTCGGTAGACATGGATGTGTGATCGGGTTTGGGGCGCGAAACAATACAATCATCGGAAATGCGTACGTACCATTCGACAAGTCCTTCTAGTGTACAGCAAATCGTGCAGAGCTTTCGTTAGACCTCGTGTCGAATGGAGACACATGTCGAGAACGAGACAATTGGGCTGCACTCTGTTCCTGTGGCTCTAACATGTCCGTGGATTCTCGGTGATATCGATACCGTGAAAATCGTGTAGTCTTACCTATGCGACGGCATTCAGGAATGTTGTACGCTGAAACCATCCGACTTGAGTTAGTTCTGTCTTGGGTGTCTAGACTTCACCTGTGCAAGACAAGTTCGTGACTGGCATGCAGTGATGAACTTACCATTTTGAGCCTTGACAAAGAATTTGCCTGATTGCCTTTGTGTGGGAGACTCTTTCAATCCCCTTGATGGTCCGTCCACCGTGTCAGGTCCAAAAAAGTGCCTCCTGGTGGTACGCTGGCCTAACTTGAACTAATAGAGGGTTTTCATCGCACATCACCACATGGAGACCGCGCGTTGCAGCGAGCGATATCACTAGGATGTAAGCAATCTGGCTTCGTGGGATCCTCAAACTTGTATTCGGCCGATGGTTAACATGGTGACCTCTCCAAATTCAAGTACAACTGTGTGTCTGGGTGAATCATTTTTGCCAATCCGAGTCATCGCCTTTCATACGGCATGCCATGTTCACCAGGCGTGTCACTGGTTGCAGTCTCACGTCGGGCGACGAGGCATGACAGTCAGGAGGTCGGCGATGGTAACGCTCCGCGATAGTTGGCAGTTCATTCAAGTGCTGTATCTACTGATTAATGGATTGCAGTGTTGGGCTGGGAAAATCAATGATATCCAAAACTATGCAGGCAAGGTGCAATAAATATACCTCAAGAGGTACGAATGTAATTAACGAAGGTGGGAATAATAGCTAATTATGTATAATATGTGAAAGAACGAATGTGGAGGATATAGATACAATAATGAACGAAGGTGGATTATGTAGAAAATGTACTAGTGAAAAGAAGTGATCGAAGGATGGAGGTGTTGAACGAAGAAAATGATACACTTTGAGCGGAGGAGGCGTACTTCCTTTTCATTGGCGAGTGCTATCGCTTTTTTGTGAATTTGAATCCGGGGTCAGGAATATCTGTCATCGTCACTGAATTGATGTGTAAAAAGATGCAAAGAATCAGATGCGGGAACAAACCTTATACTTGAGGTGATGAAGACTATGATGTTGATCCGTCGCGGCGAGGCAGCAAGGTTACGACACGAGTTGCCTTTACGTCTCGCCCCGTCTTCCCAAAGTACCGCTCGGATTCAAATGACCAATGAAGCGACCCTACTATCCAGTCTGCGAGCCCATCGACATAGATCTGAACATCGCGGTCGACTTCGGGACCCCACGATGGAAGCTTGGACCTGTCGTCGATAAAGCGGTCAATTGACTGCTTGCACATGGCGCCAACGAAATCGACGGCAGATTGAAGATCGAGTCCCTCTTCATGCATCACCACCGGGATCATATTGTGGGTGTCGCCCTTAGACTGTTCGACATTGTATGAGAAAATATCCTACAAACGGAGAACGGGAGATGAGCAAAGGTTTCGTCACTTTCACTAAGAATACTTGCATTTGACCATGTTACCAAATCATTCGCTGCTTCACCCAGGCTACGGATGAGAGGATGATCCATGACTTCATCTGGAATATGGAGATTGTACGCATCTATTCACGAAGGCAGTTAGGTTAGGTCATGCGAAGTGGCCCAAATCAGATTATGGTCACATTCGATCAATGCCCAGCAAGGTTTGCATCCAGAGGTGTCGCGGCGCAACGCAATGTAGGACTCGAGGTCTGGGATGACTCCGGCAGCACGGTCAGCAGCCTGCTGCGTTACACTCTGGAAGAAGAAGTCCATGGTCTCTATGAAACGTTGCTGAGTCCCAAGGGAGGCTGTCAAGGTGATGCGTTTGTAATAGCTGGAAAATGGATTATGATAAGTAACAAGCCACGTTGTCCAGAAGAGCGGCACTCACTCGCTTGCCATTCTGCCTACACGTGCCGGCGAACGATATGTATGCGGGTAGTATAAGGAGTTAAGGACCTCATCGGCAACAGCCCGTGTCCCTCGATTGTCCATATCGTCCGACAGGTTATCGAGATGGAACAGATAGGTGAGAAAGTCGTTACAGACTCTCAGCTGAGGATACGCTGCGCCAGGATAAGTCATGGCAGTCAGGAGCCCTGCCTTAAGCCCATGCCACGCGTCGCGTTTCTTTCCTATCAGGTTGCCCCCTTTGAATAGCCACCGTTTTGTATCGGTGGTGACCTGTTTCCTATGTCGACTCATTCGAAGCTTGAACGTGCAATGGGAAACGAGATCGGGAACGATGATCTTGGTCGGGGGGCTAGTCGCAGTCTTGCTGGAGGCTGACATTGTCGGCTGAGAGAAAAGACAGGCAAAAATAAGTAAGGGTGTGCGCAAGGGACGAGGAGCGTAAGTAAGAGTCGAGAGGCGTCAAGAAGAGGGATATGAGGCGGAACGAGTCAGGAAGGAAAGGAATGAGGTATTGCAGCGGAGAGACCATGCTCACTTATATACGAGAAATAAGTGATCGATACCCGCAATTGTGATCAAGTCCGTAAACTCCTCTCGAGTTCCCAGAAAATTCTCAGGAACAAGGTTTCAGACTATGCATCTGTGTAAAAAGGTTATGCAGATTGCAAAAAAAGGAAATAAAAGAAGGTACGAGTCGTGCGCCAGATCTGTGAATGCCAATCGTACTAATTTCCGTCCGTTGCCCGACCCGAAATCATCGTACGAGACCGTCAAAGGGGCTGTGAATGGACATTGGAGAGCTTTTGGCAACGAAACAGTTAGACAGCGATATAAGGATCTAAGATGCAAAGAAACGAAATTGATTTACAATCTGGATAAATCCGTCCGTTCGCCCAAATCCTAATCCCGCGACGTTTGCGGAGAGGGACGGAAACGTCAGCGAGAATGAGTTCGGTGAGTCAACGGATGATGCATGCTGTGAATGTTGCCTGTCGCCTAAATGGGCATGGTCCCTTACCGGATCTATATGCAATGCTGTTTCAAGTGGCCCTGTAACACCGACTCGAGGGTAGCAGACGGCGCCAATTCCACTGGTACAACGCCCAGACGGATGTAGGTTGCCATATTCTGGCGTCCGTCATGTAGTTGATGACAAAGCCCCGTGTTCTCGGCGGCACCGAAACCCAAGGCCCAAAGCATTACAGAGAGGCTATGGTGAGATGGGCGTGAAAAGGTTCCGCCGAAAGTCTCCAGCGACCAGCCCCGTCCATCAAGACAGACACAACTACTAATCTTATGTCCCACGTGAGTCACGGTCAAGAGACAATAGTGTAGGACTTGCCAGCGTCTCATTCCCAGGCGGCTGTGAACATTACTCCATTTGTTTCCTCCCTACGAATGAAGCCTGCTGTCATCGATCAGGCCGTCATTTAGGAAGCGATAATTTTGAAAAACTAAACTCATCTAACATGGGGCGTGTGGACTTCAAATCGCCGTGTGACGACCTTTAGAACACCAACCAATGGCTGCAAAGTGATATAATGAACAAGTGCCACGAGATGGCAGACAGCATAAATCAAAATGGACTCTCGCGTCATGCCGACGGTTGTTTGGGCGGTCTCTGCTCAGGGTCCATGCATGGCCGACATTGACCCGAGTGCAAACTTTGTCAAGTCCGAATGAGATCTACTCCAGCTCATCGATTAGCTCCGTCATAGTCAGGTGCATTATCGCCATTGGTGTTGGGTAACTTCATGGAGGCATCGCGTGAGAATGTGTGTTGACAAGATGAAGCACATAGCACTTTATGTCTGCAAGGACTATGACCGTGTCGCTAGCGCATGGGGTTCACGAACGTTCGGGTCCACAAGAAGGCCTTCTTGCTATAGGATATGTTGAAGAACTTAGCTGAGATGAGGCGGCGGATCGCGGTCCTGTCGGTTCGATTTTTTGCGGAACAGGTACGGCGGTTGGCCGAGCGAAGGCGAGGACTAATGACATGAACAGACACAAGACAATTCGGATCACATTGTGCCCGTGGTCCAAATGCCGCACAGACCGCATTCCTATAATAGAAGAAGGAAATACTTGATACGGGCGAAGTCAGGAAATTGGGCTGTCTTAAATCGTGAACGCTGATGATTTATACCAAGAAGTTCGCTCTGAGTTCGCTATTGTGAGGGTCAGTGTTACGTGAGGAAAACAGAGATCGAAAGGTCTCCCAAGACTCGCGTTTGCGGGCGATATTTTCTAGGCCAGCAGATAAGATTAAGCTAATCGAGAGGTGAAAAGGTTCCTAACAAATGAGTGGTCCCAACTCTCAGGGATCGCCATGAAATGAGGTTGTGCCAGTGTTGAAGACTGCTCCTGATTGGCTCACAGATCTTTGGCTTCACCTTTTGTGACAAACAGCCACAAATGGCAAAGGATGTTTCCCAACTGGGTGACTGCAGCTTCATTACACAGAACCCCACTCGTCCACATCGAAAAGTCTCCCAGTTCCACTAAGCTGGGGCCTCTGTCCTTGCGTTCGCGATGAACACACAAGTATTGGATAGGGATACTCCGCCTAGAAGAATATTTGGTGCTCAAGGCTCTGATGCTAGTGGCGACGATGGGGGAAAGAGCAATCAAGCTTCTGTTTTCCGCCGGGTGCTGAAACGCTTTTCATTTCACGATGTTCGTGCAAGACTGAGCTCTACTCCTCGTTGGAGACTGTCGAGCACACAAAGTGATGCCCTATATTCGCCCAAGACACCTTCGGAACGACCACCTGTGCCAACTATGATACAATCTGCCAGCGAGGCTTATATGACACCATTGCCGACCCTTTCAATGGTGGTGCTCTCCATAGTATGTGATGTATACCTGTCTACAATATTGCGTCAGTTACATTCAGGTTGTTCTAGACCATGCTTGGCGAGTTCCTCTCCGCAAATGTTTCGACGCCCTTTCTGTTATTCATGGTGAAAGGTGCTTTCGAAACATTTTAATAACGTTCGTTCACGTTGACCGTTTGATAGGTTTTGGAGAAATGTCGGATGAAGCAGAGGTCGCGTTTTGGACTGGCATTTTAGGTGAGGTCGCGGTCCTATCTGCCTTCCCAGTCTCTGGCTAAAGTCCGGCAGTTGCGACATTCTTTCTGACGCAGTTCGTCACGTCTTTACTTTGGGTGCGAATCAATGCCCTGATAATCGGTTGCGCCTATATCTTACTCCTTCCTCAGGCAACTGTGGCTGAGAAACATGGTCGGCGGCTCGTCCTGGCGATATCTCTCATGGGCAGTGCTGTCACATGCCTTATTTTTGGAACCTCGACCTCGCTTCAGCAAGCTATTTGCATACGGCTTATGCAAGGCATATTTGCTGGAGCAGTTGGTGTGGCTCGCGGTTCTATCGCCTTCATAACAGATCCAAGCAACGAAGGAAGAGCTTATGCTATTCTAGGGTAATGTCCCGTTCTTCCTCTTCTCGGAATTTCCTATCTAAGAATGATTCGCTTCTTATCTGTAGGTTCTGCTGGGGTCTGGGTGGTGTTGCAGGCGCTATCATAGGAGGAGCATGTCAGTTTCGCTACTTCTGAGTCCAAAGCAGCTTAGACTAACTATCTATCTCAGTCGAAAGACCTGCTGTCAAATGGCCTGGAGCTTTCGATAAGATACCCTTGTTCATTAAGTATCCTTATCTCCTACCGTGTGCTATCGCTGCTTCGGTCATGTTTATTGGTGTGTCCGGTGCCCTGACCAATGAAAAACCTTCACTCACATTGCAATGCAGGCTCAATTCTATCGTGCTTTTTGAGCCGCGATGGTGGTCCTCGAGAGGGTGCTATTCGACTGCCACCCGAGAAATACTTGTCACAGCAAACTATACCGGAGGAGGAATCCATACCTCCTACTCCGATCGAAGAACAAGAAAGCTCGCGCCCATCTCTGCTTCAAAGTTTGTCCCAGAGAGTGTCCAGTTATTTCGGCTATCAGGGTCGTGAATCCCATCGTATCAACGCACTGCCTGACTCATCTGGTGGGCAGCCTTCTGCTGTACCACTGTCTTCTCCGGGAACAAGGCTTGAAAGAACGCGAACTTTTTCTCGGACTAGCCGTGTAAACGGCTCTGCTTATGGCTATAGTGGTGGTTATCGAAACCGGCTAAGCAGCAATTCGGCCTTCAATGCCAGTACAACAAGCTCTTTGAGACGGAGAAGATGGAGTGCTTTGGGCAGCACTAGGGAGAGTTACGGAAATTCGAGCGACCTGAACTTTGCTCAGAGATTGCTAATGGCCAATGAAAACGCAGTGACGAACATCGCCGATCTTTGGGTCGCAGCAGCAATGAACGTCGATAATGAAGATCCATTCGAGAGCGACATAGAGACTGCGTCCGACGTCGAAGATGAATCCCTAGATGCTCTTCAAGCTTCTCCCAACCGTGATGGCGCCGTTCCGGGTGTCGATGCTGCTTCAGGTTCCCCAAGCACAAGAAGAGCGAGCTCCGGCAGGACAGCGACGCCGAGATTTTTGCGGAGTCCCAGATATTCAAATGCAATGAATTCATCTAGGCGTGGTTCGCAATCTCAACAAAGTCCGATTATTCCTTCTTCATCATATCCCCGCTCTCTTGCTGGAACGCCAGTGTCCCGCCGCTTTTCTTCTTCCATGCCAAGTATCTTTTCACATCCCGGCGTCCGTATGCCATCTGCCGTGTTAGATGCGCAACAGTTGTCACTTCAAACCGAGTTAGAACCATCTACCGGAGACGGTTTGCATCCCATTTTGGAGTCGAGGCCTGTCTCCCAGGGAGAACAGATGCCCTTAGACGTCGAGGCTCTCTCGGATAAACCACCCTCCCTGGTCTCTCAATTGCCGCTTCTTGTAATTTGCCAATATGGAATGCTGGCTTTGCATTCGACGACGCACGACCAAGTATTCATGTCATACCTCGTATCGTGCGTTGTTTTTCCATATCTGGCCCGAAGCGCTGTCTTATTTTGGTTGAACAGCGATTACGACGCTGGCGGTCTTAATCTGAATGCCGGACACTTCGCACAGCTCAGTAGGTCGCGTTCACGTTCCAACGTTCGTTCGATAACGTCATTTACTCATGCAGTTGCGCTCATGTGTCTGGCGCAAATCGTATATCAATTTTATCTCTATCCGTAGGTGTGAAACCTTTTCAATTGTGGACGGTAGCTGATTGGCATTCTGATAGCAATATTGGGTATGTAACATCCAAGGTCTAGCTGTTGCCTCACCCATAAATATCTACGTCAGGCCTCCAAGAGGTCGATTCTCCCATATGGCAATGTTTCGTATTGGATCGCTATTGTTTGTTCCTGCGTATATTGCTGTCGTGCTCCTTCGCCCTTTTGCGAGCAACAGCGACGATGGGAATTTCCTTGTCATGACAGGTATAGCCACATACGCCACGCCTTGGCTTTGTCCATGACTGACTGAGCGCCTCCGACATTAGGACTTGCTGTTACCACGTGAGATGAATTCTATCAATTCATCGTTTGTTTTCGTGTCTAAATCGTCCGAATCAGCGCCATTCGTTACTGTGGATCCACTTTTGGCTATACCGCGATATCTATCCTCCTTAATTACAGTAAATCTCTCACGAGCCATTCATCTCATGTCTCAAGCCAACCAACATTTCCCAGTGACTCCACCACCCGCCGTTGGTTACGCCAATGGCATAGCCCAAAGCATTGTTAGTCTCGCCCGATGCGTTGGACCGGTGATTGGAGGCTATGTGAGTGTTGCGATGTTCTTAGCGGGGTACCGTTCTCAATTTTGATTGGCAGCTGTGGTCTGTGAGTATACAAGACAATCCTTCGGGATATTACTTTGGATTCTTTGTATGTGCGGCTGCTTGCTTCTTTGCAGTGGTCCAGAGTTACATGATTCGATGAGTACTCTTATCTCTTCATCCTTTTTGCATATTCGCGGGAAACTTCGCCATGTACCCATAATTCCCTTGTTTGCCGGAGACCTGTACACCATTTCTTTTTTTTAGCATGTATGTACACCCGCTTTGGTCTTCGTTGTTGTTGGACTAATAGAACACGCCACATCGTTCGGATCCCCGTCTATGCCGCCTGTTATTTCCCGCATCAATGAATGGTATTGACGATTGACTATTGATGAGCGCCGCGCAGCCCTCAAACTTGTGTGGCGTTCGGAAGGTATTGAGTCATCTGCATGATACAAGACGCAAGACCGATAATGGTGTTACTTGTATCAGGATGGTTAACAGTAATCCCGGTTTCCGATGCACGGGTGAGGAATAGGGAATTTTTGAAAGCAAACATGTACAAATACGGTTTGGTAAGAAATCTGCATTCATCCTTGGTACACGGAACAACGACAATGATATGCACCAGTCATCCCCGTAAACCAGTGTCAAAACGGAAGTTGGCGGATGCGAACCAAAAGTCGCGAAAAAAAGTGAAAATTCACCATACAACTGACAACCTCCCATGGAAGCGGGTATCACGGCCTGTGGAGGCCGGGTTAGATGGGGATGATGGTGTCTTGGAGCTGGAAGAGGTGGAAGACGTCGAAGTTGTGTATGAAGAAATGGAGGGGGGCCGGGTCGCGAGATTCCAAGTAAGCCTCGCGAATGTATCGCCTATAGCTGATTGTAGCCGTGTCAATGTTGTAGGTCGTTGATCGCGAGAACGAGAGTGGCAGGCAGGACGTTGAGCCATCGCAACGTGCAAAATCACCTTCAGATGCAGGGCTTCAGGAGGAAAAAGAAGACCTTGCGGATGAACCGGAAATAATATCTTTCGACTGTGAGCTTCACATTATTTCCTCTCCGGCATGTCTGCTAAAGGTTCCCTCTTCATAGCAGCCGGGCTTCTTCCCGAGTGGCATCGATTTTCGCTTCATCCACATCTGTTGAGGTCTATACACTCTCAACACTTTGAGTCGCCTACGCCTATTCAAGCGGCGGCCTTGCCTGTCGCCCTTGCTGGGAAAGATGTGGTCGGAGTTGCTCAAACGGTTAGTTCTTCTAATTGGCATAGTTGTATAACTAACCCAGCCTCAAGGGTTCAGGGAAAACGCTTGCTTATGGTCTGCCCATCCTACATCGTTTCTTATCCCAGCCACGTCCAAAACCCGGAAGACAGCGTCCGGTACAGGCGTTAATTCTCGCGCCAACACGCGAGCTTGTTTTGCAAGTGTGCTCGCACCTGAAAGCCTGTTTGACCCCTGTCAAAGAACCCGCTTCGGATGCCGCCCCACAAATTTCACCGGCTGCGGGAATAAATGACACATTGCATTCAGATGCTGAAAAGGATGCTTTCTCGGCTCTATCCAAGACGCCACCTCATGTCAGTGTAGCTGCTGTAGTTGGTGGAATGTCGACGCAGAAACAACGGCGCGTCTTGGATCGAGGAGTTGATGTTCTAGTGGCAACTCCCGGACGTCTATGGGACATTATGGAAGATGTACGGTTCTTAATTTCAAATCTGGGGCCCATAGTTGATCTCACTCCTATACAAAGGACGATACTCTTTCGAAAGATATCATGAATCTCAAATTCTTAGTATTAGATGAAGCGGATCGCATGATCGAAACCGGCCATTTTGCGGAGCTAGATAGCATTCTGCGTTTGACTTTGCGGGAAGTAAAGTGTGTGGCATCCGTGTTGGTTCAAGTGTTGAGCTAAAGAATTTCAGGGAGGAGAAGATACCGAATGAATCTGGCACGTCGTCCGGTGGAAGGGAAGGAAAGCAACGGAAGGAAATAGACAGCCTTCAGACGTTCGTCTTCTCCGCAACGCTGAGTAAAGACTTGCAGAAAAATGTCAAAAAACGCTCGCGTCCCAGAAGGGCTGGGAAACATTATGGCAAACCTGCGTCGACACTCGGTAAACAAGAAGTCCTATCTTCCTTTGGACTTAATTAACATGGGCGGTTTTGCAGATGATCTTCTGCTTCGCCTAGACTTCCGAGATACCGACCCTACGGTCATCGATCTGAGTCCAAAAGGTGGTGTTGTCTCCACACTGCAGGAGAGTAAAATTGACTGTCTCGCGTCCGATAAGGTTCGCCTCACCATCATTGAGAGTATGACGCATATGTTTTAACTGTTCGGCATCGGTATAGGACGTTTACTTGTATTTTTTCCTTCTGCGCTACCCTGGCCGATCACTTGTTTTTCTGTCCTCGATCGATGGCATCCGACGGCTCATGCCGTTACTGGAATTACTGAATGTTAGGGCTTTTCCGCTGCACTCTCAGCTCGAGCAACGACAACGGTTAAAGAATCTCGACCGGTAGCCCACACTGTCAATGCTTTTACGTCTACCTGACATACTCCATGTCTAGATTCAAATCGATCGAAAATTCTGTTCTCCTCGCCACAGATATTGCCGCACGCGGCCTTGACGTACCGGCAGTGGATCACGTCATTCATTATCAAATTCCCCGCTCTGCGGATACATATATTCATCGAAACGGCAGAACAGCTCGTGCCATGAGAAAAGGGTTCAGCATGCTAATGTGCGCTCCCGATGAGCGCAGAGTTCTCAGAGCAGTTCTTGGGAATATGAAGCGGCGTATGTATCCGGCGATCACTTGACTCGTTTTAACACGCCGCTTACATGTCCACGACAGTGGAAGAGGAAATCCCTGAAATGTCTATGGATCTCGGCATCATAGACCAATTGAAAACGCGAGTGCAGTTGGCTCGCAAAGTCGACGTGGAACAACACAAAGTCAAGAAGTCTAAATTCGAGAAGAATTGGATGAAAGAGACGGCTGAGGCAATGGAAATTGAATTGGATTCGGATTTCGTCAGGTATGTAAATTCCTCTTTTAGCGTAGATCCATTCAATAGACTCCCTTTGTTCTCAGTGACGAAGACGATCTAAAGCCTAAGAATAAGAAGCTGAAAACAAAAAATGCCCGAGCTGCGGCTCTCAAAGCCGAGCTCAAGGAGCTTCTGGCCAAGCCTCTAGTTTCGCGTGGTGTTTCGGCGAGGTACCTCACCGCAGGTAGCAAACCCATCGTGGACGACCTTCTGGCTGGAAACTGTAGGTCTATTCATTCAACGGTATACGGTTCATAAGCTCACCTTTATAGTAAATGAGTCTATCATCGGTATGAAAAACTCAGAAGCTGGAAGTCAACTCGTTAAGAAGCGGAAGAAGCTTACGAGACCGGAAAATGAGCAATGGAATGGTATAACTGAGGAATCATGAGTTTGCCATGGTTGGGGGTTTGTGGCGGTCTGGAGATTCTATGATACCTTCCAGGATACTGCGTCTATGATTGGACATCAAATCTTATCTTATCTGTAACGTGACTCTGATTCATGTGATGGTTTTGATTTTGGTGGCTGTGCCGAAAAATGAAGGCCAACTTCAAGGTGTGTATACGGATTTTCGAGAAGGGGAAACAGAGTCTTAATCGCAATTGAATACAGTTTTCCAACATATGTGGAACGGTCTATCGTCAGGGAAATATTCTTTTCACGAAAGATGGCAATACGCTGTTGAGCCCAGTTGGTAACCGAGTATCCGTTTTCGACCTTGTCAAGTACGCTGTCGAAACGTACACGTTTCTTCTCCGGTTGCTCGACTTACATATGATATTCCCAGCAACAAATCATCGACTCTTGCGTTTGAAAATCGCAAAAATATCGCCGCGATTGCCTTGAGTCCAGACTCCAACATTCTCATAACAGTGGACGAAGGTGCGTCATTTGTACGTCGTGTCGGGCGGACCTTCGAGAACTAAAGGAAGGATTTGTTTGCAGATGGGCGTGCATTGCTGGTGAACTTTAAGCGCGGAGCGGTTCTCCACCACTTCAATTTTCAAAAAAAGGTTAGGGACATTCAGTTTTCGCCAGATGGAAAGTGAGTACGCGCGTCTTGCTTGTTTCCTTTGGGTTTGCTCAACCATGCACTTACCCCAAGATACATTGCCGTTACGCATGACACACATGTGCAAGTCTGGCGGACTCCAAATCACCTCGTTCGTGAATTTGCGCCATTCGTGCTTCACAGGACCTATACCGGGCATCACGATGAAGTTTTGAGCATTCAATGGGCTCCAGACTCAAAGTGCGCTTCTCCGAATTACATTAAAAAGTTTAGGACTGATTGAGCTATCTGCGACCAGGTGTTTCATCACCACTTCTCGTGATATGACTGCTCGACTGTTTACGCTGGATCCGATGGAAGGGTTTCGACCGAAGACGTTTGCCGGGCACAAGGACTCTGTTTTACATGCATACTTTTCCTCTGACGGGACCAGCGTGAGCTTTGTTGATTCTGATTCTGCAATTCAGTGCCCTCATCTCCACATTCACCTATGCCATCTAGATCTACACTGTCAGCAGAGATGGAGCCGTCTTTACATGGAAAGCCAAGGAGTCGGAAGAAGATTCAGAAGCAGAAGACGGTGACCAGCCCGTCGCCTCGTCGTCGACCGCCGCTCAAGGGTTCTCTCGTACGATCACCAACACGCGCTGGGGTGTGCACAAACGGCACTACTTCAACCAACCGGGTACTAAAGTTGTCTGCACGGCGTTTCACGCCTCGTCAAGCCTGCTCGTGGTCGGCTTCTCGACGGGGATCTTCGGGCTTTGGGAAATGCCGGCCTTCACGAACGTCCACACCTTGAGCATATCGCAGGAAAAGATCTCCTCCGTCGCGATCAACGCATCCGGCGAGTGGCTCGCATTTGGAGCAAAGAAGCTGGGGCAGCTGCTCGTGTGGGAGTGGCAGTCTGAGTCGTACATCCTCAAACAGCAGGGGCACTACTTTGACATGAACACGCTGTGTTATGCACCCGACGGGCAGACGATCGCCACCGGGGGCGACGACGGCAAAGTGAAAGTGTGGTCGTCCTACTCTGGTTTCTGTTTCGTGACCTTTTCCGAGCACAGCGCGTCCGTGTCCGCCGTCGCGTTCGCAAAGCAAGGCAGCGTGCTATTTTCAGCTTCGCTCGACGGCACGGTGCGCGCTTTCGACCTGATCCGCTACCGCAACTTCCGCACGTTCACATCCCCGTCCCCAGTGCAATTCTCCTGTCTTGCCGTCGACCCGTCTGGCGAGGTCGTCGCGGCGGGCTCGACGAACTCGTTCGAAGTGTTCCTGTGGTCCGTGCAGACAGGCAAGCTGCTGGACATCCTGACGGGACATGAAGGGCCTGTGAGTGCGCTCGCGTTTGCTCCGACCGGCGCGAACCAGCTCGTGAGCGGCTCGTGGGACCGCACAGTACGCGTATGGAGCGTGTTTGGGCGCTCGCGAGCGGTAGAGCCGCTCTCGCTCACGTCGGACGTGCTGGCGGCCGCGTTTCGACCGGACGGGAAGGAGCTCGCCGTGGCAACTCTGGACGGACAGATCACGTTCTTTGCGGTGCCAGAAGGCAAGCAGACGAACGTGATCGATGGGCGGAAGGATATCTCGGGCGGTCGGCGAGCGGACGACCGGGTGTCGGCGGCGAACAGCGCATCAGGTAAAGCGTTCAACAGCCTGTCGTATACGGCGGACGGGCGGTGCGTGCTCGCAGGCGGGAACAGCAAGTACGTCGTGCTGTACGACGTGCGAGAGGGCGAGGGCGTGATGGTGAAGAAGTACCAGATCTCGCAGAACCTCTCGCTCGATGGCACAGAGGAGTTTCTCGACAGCCGCAAGGTCAATGACGCCGGCATCAACGTCGAACTCGTCGACACCCGCGGCGAGGAGAGCGACCTTGAGGACAGGATGGACCTCAGCCTACCCGGCGCAAGCCGCGGCGCTGGTGACATGTCGATCCGGCGGTACCGCCAGGCGGCACGGACCAAATGCATTCAGTTCTCACCGACAGGGCGCGCATGGGCCGCCGCGTCGACAGAAGGTCTTTTGATCTATTCGCTTGATGAGACGGTCGCGTTTGACCCGTTCGACCTCTCGATCGACCTGACGCCGCAGGCTGTCCTGGACGTGCTGGCGGAGCGGGAATACCTCAAGGCGCTCATCATGGCATTCCGGCTGAATGAGAAGCCGCTCATTCAGCGCGTGTACGAATCCGTGCCGCGGGAGGACGTGCGGCTCGTCGGGCGGCAGGTCCCAATGTTGTATGTGCCACAGCTGCTTAGATTCGTTGGCGAACATCTAGACCGCAGCCCACACCTCGAGTTTGACTTGCTGTGGATCAACACGCTTCTGATGGCACACGGACGCGCGTTGAGAGATCGTTCTGCGGAGTATGCGAGCGTCTTTCGAGTCCTTCAGCGCGGATTGACCGATTTCGAAAAGTCCATCGGCAGATTGTAAGATTCGTAAAACGCTTTCTGCATATTCGGCGCTTTCTTACTTTTTTTTTTCTTTTTCGACTAGATGTGACGAAAATGCATCGACGCTGTCATATTTGATTGACCAGTCCGCATTGGCGGATGAAGACGTTCAAATGGCTGATGCCTCGTGACATTATTTGACATTTGGAATCACTCGAGAACATATTGAAAAGTATACGTACGTGATGTGTATTGATACCTTTTTCTAAGGCGGTATTTTGCAATTGTCAATGTGACAATTCACGCGGTCGAGAGTGAAGAGAAGAATATATTTACAGATGCAGGTCTTTTTGACATTGCTACAACTTAAGTCGGGGTTGCATTATAACAGAAAAAAAAAGGCAAAGCGATAGGGAAGAATGAAGACGGAAAGAAAACAGGTTTCCATGCTGTTTTGCGAAAGATGAAAGAGAAAGACCCTCCATATCAGCCATCCGAGAAATTCTCTTCGGAACAAGGCGGAGGTTAGAGCTGGGGGATGACTTCTGAAATCAAGTTTTCTTTGCAGTGGCTTTTCAGAATCAAGTCAGTCGAAAAGGGAACGAAGAGGGAGAAGAGGCTCAGCTCTCTCACCATCTCCTCTGTGGCGCTTGTCAACGTCCCTGTATCCCCACCAGTACACGAGGCCGGTGATCGCGATGAGCGCCGTGACACCCATCACCTAAGGGATGTCCGTCAGCTCTGAAGCAAGCGCTTCGGGCGGTGCTCACCATGTTGTTTCTGTTCTGAGGTGTGCCGGATCCTCCGAGGAACTTGTTCGAGCCGCCCGCCTGCTGTCGTACATATCGAGTGGGTCGAAGCATGATAGATGTGTGCAAGTAATAAGAAGGCTGATTCGTGGAAAAGGGCGGTTGCGCTGTTCTGAGACAACGGCGCCTGGGGTATTTATTGCAAGGTGTTGAAGCCGAGGCCCTGATGTCATTCTGCGCCGCGGCTGCTCCACTGGTCTCAGACGTGAGACAACATGCCGCTCCAGGCCATCTGGATTGCATCTCTAGAAAATAGAAGACTGCCATTGCGGGATTAGAGTGTCAAATAATCATTGATTCGTTTTACCATATCGCCAGTGTTACAGAGTTGCAAAAGAACAAAACGGACAGATACTTAGAGAGGAGAAATTGTAACGCAAGGTATGCCTCAAGACTCGGTCTTTTTGGTATACGCCACGCTCTCGTCGTCCGCGCGGGCCCTCTGCGGCGTGGGCGCCTCTCTGCGCCCCGTCTCTGGGTCACGGGTCTCCTGATACTGCGCTAGTTCGTATGACCACTCTTCTCATATTGTGTTTGCTGTGCCTCCGCCGACTTGGTGGGCGTGGGAACGATATTGGCGCGGCTCTCACTGGGCGTTGTCGCCTTTATGAGTGATGGCGAGATGGGCTTTTGACCTCCAACCAGGATTTTCTCGTCTATATGCACGTTTATAGTCAGAGTGCCTGACTATGGGAGATAGAACATACGAGAAGGAATGCGGCCCGTCTCATCCTTTTTCTGTTGCTGTGTCTTCATAGCATAGTACACGCCCCAGAGACCGAGTGCAACGGCGGAACCTCCGATGACGAGGGACTCGAGTTATCTCAGACAAACTGAATAAACTTGCAAAGTACGAGGGAAACACTTACGCGCCCGACGTTGGGAGGCGTCGGGAGATTGGTTGAGCTGAAAATTCTAGGCGGATAATTGAAGATGAGCATGGGTGGCGAAACGAATAGCGTGTATGCGAAAGGGAGAGAAAGATGGCGTCACACAAGACAATCACTTTTGAATTGGTCTGTGCAGTGAGGTCATACACATGCATAAACACGCTATCTATGTCGCCGCTCCGCTGTTCGTCAATGCCAACGTCAGTGAGGAGAAGAAAGAAAAAAAGGAGGTGGAGTGACGATTGCTCACAGGCTCGGTACGCATCCAGTTCCTCCTTTCTCTTCGTCGTAATATTCCGCTTCGCAAAATAGAACAGAGTCGCAGCAGACACTAACACCGTTGCAAATCCTACTCCCTAACCCCGCGCAGAGTCAAATCGACAAGTTTCAAAAAGAAAGAATCACGATGACACGGGACGAGTTAGCAAGCAAATCTGAGCTAACAGAGAAGGAGAACGCATCCTCACCACTCGTTTTGGGGCGCTGAGCTTTGGCAGTCGCATATTCGAATTAGCCACCTAATCAACCAAAATTTTTTTTCTCCTCTTCGCGACGAGCTCCTTTCTGCCAATCTGGGCACACCACGAGTCTCTGAGTGCCTATGCCCCTGTCGTTATGGCAAAGGACTAAGTCTGATCACAAGGCGGGTCCGAACGCGAATGTCAGCTAAAAACAGACCAATGGCGGATGGGAAGGAGAGCACAAGCATACCGACATAAGAACAGATGAGCAAATGCACTTCAAGGCGCGTCGACAATAAAATAATGTAGGCCTAGCGAGATGCGAATTTTCAAGAGCCAGAGCTTCCGGATTCTCGAATTATCTGCGGAAAAAGAGACCTCCGAACTCAGAACTGGCGGACTTATGTTTTGACTTGTTTGGATTGAAGCCCATCGTCCAAGGCACCGACCAGCTTTTATCGATTCCGATAACAGATGAAAAGCCTGATAAGTTCAGAAACTCTGCTAGACTCTGGCACGAAAAACGTGCGCATCAGAGGTCAAACAGCAGAAAAATGGTACGACTGTTCTTCATACATTTTCTTTGCCTGTAAAGCGGGTGGCATGGATACAGATGCTCATATGTCTAGAACCTCTCTTGCTGCCTCGCAACGCAGCCAGGAGAGCAGGATATCAAGTAGCGGAGCTGTCACATGTGCGTTGGGGAACCCACTCAGAACGACGAGATCTGCCTCGCTGTGCCGGAACTCGTCTCCCACAGCCATTTAATATCTGTCGCGCTGTCGGCTTCTGGCATCTCCTCGGAGTCTACAAGACCAAGACGATATTTCGGGACAGGCCAGGTGACATTCTGGCCAACTTTCAAAGTCTTCAACCACCATAACAAGGAAAGCATCTTTTTCTGGGGATATTTACGCTGACAAACTCAATCGGCGGTAAATGATCGTACGAGGCCAGTGCCGTGCCGGTGGGATTTCAAAGTCCGCCAGCGCCAAGTGAGCCCTGCGAAATGAGAGAGCCTTGAGGTGCGGACACTGCACGCTTGTTCGGGTTCGCAAGGTGTGCTCCGTCTCCTGCAAAGAGCAAAGCTACTGGCAGAATGTAGTTTACATGAATTTGGTACATTACTGGCTGTTCTGGGGCAGTACTTAGGAAAGAAAACACTGAGAATTGTACCAGAGCTCACCTCCATGGAGGCCAAGTAATTAGAGTAATAAACAGTATCAGGAACAGCTTGCAATAATGATTAGATCTGTGAAACAGAAGAAGGTGACAGCTGGAAAGTGTATCCAGTGCAAAGAATCCTCTGCACCCTTTGTACGATCACCTCAGATATTTACAATTTTTACTATAAAAAAAAAGCCATTAGCTCACTTTCCAAGCTTTCCTCCTGCAAGAGGAAAGTGGTGGTTAAATTTAACCTCTGCATCCCTGGCCCAAGGACACAGACAACTCACATCTTGAAGGACAAGTCACCGTTAGTGAAATTTCAAATCAATTACCTCTTACATTTACTCTGCTGTCTCAGAGGCTGAGGTTGCTCTTCTCTTGTCATTATCCAGGCTGTCTAGCATGCTACCTGATGCCTAAAGCTTCTTCTTCAGCTCACACACCATGAACCAAGCCATATGAGGCTTCATGGCAATCCAAGACCTTGTCCAAAGTCAATCAATAGAGAAACAAGCAGAGCCACAAGTTTAGTCATATATCTACAACTGTCAAGAAGTATGATAAAAATGTCAAGCATGCCCGTGGATGGTTGGCAAGCTATTTTCAATGTTCAAAAAAGGAAGACAAGGATAGGAGGGGCGTCATGGTGATGGCCCGTGATGAAGATGAGCTTGGGCCTCCTATAGTGGATGACAATATCTATAACGACCCTCAATTTAAGCATGCACTCAGTGACATACCAAACCAATACTCAGACAAGGCCCTTGCCCTATACATGTTCTTCAAGGTTTTCTACCAGAACTGTGGCCAGAACACAGCCAAAAATGCCTACTCAGCCTTCAAGGCTCTTTGAGAACAGATGTGAGTAAGCCATTGCTGTTACATAGGGCAACTCACCAAATTCAACTCAAAACAGTGGAGAGGGCATTTACAATAGGAAGTGGGGCTATAATCCACTGCAGAGCCAGTGGGAAGGCAATCCAGTGATGTCACCTGAGGTCCGCATGTGTGAAAGGCTGTGAGGAATAAGTGTGGAACTGACCGAGGAGACTGCAAGCATTCTCTGCCAATGTCAAAGGAATATATCGACTGTGTATTTGTATGGTCAGAAAAGGCATGCCCAGCAGCCTTGTTTGAGTTGCCATCAGAGCTGATAGCAGAGCAAGCATTGATGTTACGGACTATTCATTTTTCTTATCTTATCTTCCTTCCCTTATCCCTTTCTCCCCCATCATGCTGTGCAGCGCGCAGTCATCGAGTCATCTTCACTTCTCTAGTCATCCTGAGTCATCTCATCTCAGCCTTACTCATCCGCAGTCCACAGCATTGCGCAGCCCATGGTCCGTGCTCGAGTACTGTAGTATACATAAGGACTTCCAGATATACCAGTAGTGCTAGGCTTAATATTCTATTTGCCATCATCTTAAACTGCTCTTGCACCCAGTCTGCCCGAGTTCTTTAAGATTCGTCTAGCCTAACAATTGAAGGTGAAGCATCTGTAACCGTTCCAGCTACAATGGAACACAACAATGACATCAGCTTACCTTTATATACAGCCACCATACTCATGCTCAATTTTCTTTTTTCCTTTCTTGCACTCTGATCATTGCTTGTACTTCTCACTCTTACAATACATTGTTTGTCTCATTCATCTTGCATGAGTGATTAGTCTTATAGTGTTTTGCATCCCATGATGCCTTTACACTTTTTTTTGAACAACAACAACTCTGTGCTTGGGGTCAAGAAGACCCTGGAGTCGAATGATTACCCTGAATCAGACAATGAGCTCTCACTGATCCCCGATCAAAGAGTTCCTTGATCCTTATGCCACGTTGTCAATGCCCTGCAATGCATGTTCTCTTACTGTTAGGCTAGACGAATCTTAAAGGACTCGGGCAGACTAAGTGCGAGAGTGGTTTAAGACGATGGCAAATGGAATATTAAACCTAGCATTACTGGTACATCTGGAAGCCCTTAAGTATTCTACAGTACTCGAGCACGGACCATGGACTGCGCAGTGCTGCGGACTGCGGATAAGTAAGGCTGGGGTGGAATGACTCAGAGTGACTAGGGAAAAGAAGATGACTCGATGACTGCGCGCTGCGCAGCATGATGGGGAGGGATGCGCAGCATGATGGGAGTGGAGGAGATAGGGGAAAAGATAAAGGAAGGAAGATAAGATAAAGAAAATGAATAGTCTGTAACATCACCCTCTCTTTAGATTCGCGTCCTCGCGAAAACCCTTAGTCCAGCTGTCCCCACCCGTTGTTTTCCCAGGTGCTTGTCGCATGTGGGGCCCATGTGTGAATGAGCTCCTCATTGTAGGAGCGGATGTGGTGAAGTGTGGTGGCGAGGAGTTTGAGTCACCGGTTTTCGGTGCGAAGCATTTCCATTGCTTCGCGAAGCGCGATGCATTCCACTGTTGTGGAGGCGGTCCCGTCGGGGGTCCGTCTGCTCCAAAGGTGCATACGGATGGTCATGACATAGCGCAGGTATGCGCCGAGGGTGATGGCGAGGGGGGTCCATGTAGTCTTTGGCGTCGAGAATTTTCGCCAGATTCTCAGCGTCATTTGTGATGGGGGTGGGTGCACGGCTGTCGTCGCTGCTTTCGATGCTGATGGGGGCGTTGGTGGTCATGATGTGCGATTTTTGGCCTTCTTCCCTCTTTTCGTGGTCCTTTTATCTTGCTCCGTAGTCTTCTTCAGGAAATGGTCTAGAGCTTGCTGCGCATTCCCCAGTTCCTTCTCTTTGATCCATGTGTTTTCCTCATGTCCGTATCCTTTCCATTTGACCAGGAATAGTGTTCCTCTTCCTTGTTTCTTTCTTTTTAGAATTTCTTCTATCTCGTACTCTTCTTCATCATTTATGATCTCAGGGGGTGGCGGTGATGGCCGTTCTTGTATCTTGAAACGGGGTCCTTTGTAGAATGTGAGTAGCGCTTCATTGAACACGGGGTGTATCAGCTGCCATGATGCTGGGAGTTCCAGGTGATATGCTGAGGCTCCTTTCTTCTCGATCACCTTGAACGGTCCGTATCGGAGTGCCGATAACTTCTTTGATGGTCGATTGACTGTGATATTGGTGGCTTCAAGCCATACTCCGTCCCCTTTCTTGTATTCACGGGCTGGTCTTCGCCTCGCATCGTAATTGTCTTTGGCTCGTGTTTGTGCATACTGCAGCGCAGCATTTGCTTCTTTCCGGATTTGTGTTACGATTTTAACGCCAATCGTTATCTTGACGACAGACACGTGATCCAACAATCACCTGACAAGACACGTGATACAAACGACGATGTGTCAGCGCCTGCCAGGGCAAAGGGTTATGATGTAATGCCTGCAAGATAACATGAGGAGCGCAGTCACATTTTAGTTCAGACGATGGAATAGGGTAAAGGGCTTTACATAACACAAGGATAACACATGTATGTCATGGTCCGTGCTCGAGGACCGTAACACATAAATAGCTAGATTGTACGTAGTAGAACTCAGCTTCGAGCTGGCTAATTAATAGCATTCTTCTCCCCGCCTCTCACGTCTCGAGATAGTTAGAGTGACCTGCGCGCAGATTTGGTTTTGCATAGCAATTTGGTTCATTCTCTCAACAAAGTTCTTTGCTGCGGGGTTATTCCCTTCCGTCGTCTGTGGTTCTCCCTTCCAGGGGTGCATTCCATAGTTGAGGTAGAATGGTGTCTCCTTTGTTCCCTAATGTGTCTTGTCATTGTATTGGTACTCTGCAATCGCTATCCATTCTGCCCAGTCGTTCTGCAGGTTGTTTGTGAAGTTTCTAAGGAAAACTTCTGTTTCCTGATGGGATCGCTCCGCCTGTCCATCTGTTTGTGGGTGATAGGCCGTTGATAGGTTTTGCTTCGTTCCAAGCAGTTTTAGGAGCGCTGTCATGAATCGTGCTGCAAATTGGGGTCCTCGGTCGCTGATGATCTTTCATGGGATTCCATGGAGTCTCCATACGTTGTCTCGGTATAGTCGTGTGAGACCTTCTGCTGTGAGTTCGGTGTTTGTGGGAACTAGATGAATCATCTTGGTCAGGCGGTCTGTGACTGCGGCGATGGCGTTAAAGCTGTTCGAGCTGGGTAGCGGTCCTATGAGGTCTACTCCAATATCTTCCCATGGTTGCTGCGGGACCTCGTGCGGGTGTAGTGGTGCATGTTTCTTTTGTCGGATGATTTTGTTTCGCTGGCATGCTTCGCATCCATTGACATACTTCTTGATGTCTGTTAACATTGATGGCCACCAATAGGTGCGGTTTATGAGTTCGTGCATGCGGTATTGTCCTGGGTGTCCTCCGATGGGTGTGTCATGGTGTTCGAACATGATGTCTTCCTTCAGTTTGTTGTCTGGGGGGACGTAGATCTTCCCTTCTGCGTACACAATGTGGTTTTCTTCTGTGAACCAGTGTGGTTTTTCTTTCAGTCCCATTGTTACGATCGTTTCTCTTCATGTGCATTGTCGGATTTGTTCCATTCTTGGAGTTTCAATCATTGTGATTCCTCTTGTCTGCATTGTTTCGTTATTTCCTGCTCCCTCTTTCGGCAGATGTTCATCCTCGAACATCATAAAGTCGAAATCTCATTCATTATTCTCTTCCAGGTGTCGGATGAATGTGGCTTCTTTGATCATTTGTATGTCATCTTTTTCTGCTAGGTTGTCTTCATATCCCGCCATTCGTGATAGGATGTCTGCTTTTCCATTCGCTTTTCCTGGCACGTGTCGTAGTTCATAGTCATACTCTTGTAGTTTCAGATACCAGCCAGTCTGTCTCGAATTGAGTCGTTGTGGTTTTTGGAAGTATGATAGGTTCTTGTGGTCCGTCAATATTTCGAACTTCTCTCGAGCTTCTAGGAGGTATTGTCTCCATGTCTTCAGTGCCACCATTATCGCAAGGAGTTCTTTGTCGTAGATTTCATAGTTCTGTTCTGCTGGAGTCATGCATCTTGATATGAAGGCAATTGGGTGCCATAGTCCTTTCTGCTGCTGCGATAATACTGCTCCGATGGCGTATCCTGAGGCGTCCGTTTCAACTCGGAATTTTCCCTCTGTTTGTGGTAGTGCTAGAATGGGTGCCGAGGTTATATGTCGGATTAGCTCCTTGAAAGCGCTTTGCTGCTTGTCTGTTCACTGGAATGTTTTGTTTCCAGTCAATTCCGTTAAAGGTTTAGCGACTTTTGCATATCCTTTGATGAACCGTCGATAAAAGTTTGTGAACCCTAAGAACTTTTGTAGTTCTTTCTTCATTTTCGGAGTTGGCCAGGATTGTACGGCTGTAATCTTCTCCGGTTCCATTTCCACCTTCCCCTCTCCTATGATATATCCTAGTACTGGGACTTTTGATGATTCCCAGACACATTTCGGTCCTTTGATGAATAGGTCGTTCTTGTTCAGTATCTCCATGACTTCTACTGTGTTCTTTTGAAGTTCCTCTCGCGTTCATCTGATGATTATAATGTCGTCCATATAGATTATGCATACTCTTCTTCGTATTTGGTCTTGGAAGAGGCTTGCCATCATTCGGCTGAAAGTGCCTGGTGCATTGCACTGTCCAAAGTACATGACCGTTGGTTCGAAGAGTCCTCTTGCTGTTAGGAAGGCTGCTTTCCATTCGTCTCCTTTTCGAATGCGAACGTTGTTGTATCCCCAGATAATGTCAATCTTGTTAAAGTACTTCGCTCCTTGTAGCACATCAAGGAGTTCGCTGATGCGTGGTAGTGGGAACTTGTTCTTGACCGTATATTTGTTTATCTCTCGATAGTCTTGGATGAGTCGTTTGCTACCATCCTTCTTGTTACGAAAGAAACAGGGTGCCGCGTAAGGTGATTTTGAGGGGCGTATCTTCCCTGTTCTTAGTTCTTCTTCGACAAAGGCGTCCAGTTCTTCTAGCTCCTTCTGCGTCATCGGGTAGACCTTGCTCGGTATCATTTTCGGTGCGTCTCTTGTTAAGTTTATTTCGTGGTCCCACTCCTTGTGGTCCGGTAGTAGATCGAAGTTCTTCTCCTTAAAGAGGTGTTTGAATCTCGTCAGATATGAAGGTATCTGAGTTCCTGTCCTGTCATTGGCTGTGGTCTTCGCTGGTTCAGCCACTTTCTGTATCTTGATCGTCTGGTGGTTTATTTTGCATGTTTTGGGGCATCTGTCAAAGACAATTTCTCCCATCCTCCATTTGATCGTTGGGTTGTGATAGACAAGCCAGTCGTGTCCCAGTAGCATGTCAGTTTTCCCAATGTCGAGTACGATGGCTTCCATGTGCTCTTTGTGTCCTTTAATGTCGATGTGGACCTCCGCTACTCGGTCTGCTGTTTTCTGGCGGTTGGGTGACCCGTCTGCATTTATGATTGGAATCTTCTTGATTCGCCGTGTCTTCAATCCCGTTTTTGTTACTATGGCGGTATTGATGCAGGTCCTGTCTGCTCCGCTATCGACTTCTGGTGTTATCGTTGCTATCCCTTTTCGCGTTCATATCTTCGCTGGTACCGCGAGTTCCTTTCTTCTGGGTGGTTTGTTGCCTTGGATGGTTTTTCTTGGTGCTTCAGATCGCTTTGCAGGAATGGTGTATTTCAGAGTATGGGATGATCTACATCCTGTATCGAAGCGAGTCTGTTTCAGCTGTACGGGTCGCGATTTAGCACCTTTTAGTTGGACCCTTCGACAAAACCCTCTTTGTCAGAGCTTTCTTCGTCCTTGTCTTCTTCGTCTTCTTCTTCTTCTTCTTTCACTTCTCTGACTCGGGATTTTCCCTTCTTCTTCTTTCTGCAGTTTCGTGCATAGTGTCCTTTCAGGCCGCAATTATAGCATGTGACATTCGCTGCTCCTTTTCGCGGCTCCGGGCAATTTTGTGAAAGGTGTCCTAGTTTGTTACAGTTGAAGCAATTGTTGCTTCGTACTTTGTCGACTTCCATGGCCTGTCCTGTTTCTCAGCTTGGGTTTCCTGGCTTGCGTTGATTGTTTGCAAATTCCTCTCTCATCACATTCCTATGTTCGTCGATGTTTCGTCCAATTGCTCGAACTGTCTTGATATATTCGTCTCCATCTGTTGGGAGTTCGGAGATCGAGTGTACGGCTTTTGCTGTCCTCCTGTTTAGGCTCTTCTCGAGTAGGAAACATGGAGCTGTTCCTGTCATTCCTGCTTTTCCTGTGAGGTCTATGAATTCATCTAGGAATTCATCGATCGGTCGGTTCCCCTGTCTGATGTTGAATAATTTGCTTCCTGCTTGCGATGGTGACATGACATTGCTGAATCGTGTCTGTATTTCGGTTACAAAATTGGCCCATGTGCTTTGGTTGGTCGTAGTGTCGATTTTCTTCGACGCCCAGTGGGCTCCCGGTCCGTCGGTCATTCTGGATAGTACCGCTCCGATCTTTTGTGTGTCGGTGAGGTCTCCATGTGCGGTTATGTAGAGCTTCATCTTTCTCCACCAAATGTCGAAAGCTGTTCGGTCTCCTGTGAAGGACTTTGGGTCTGCGATAATTCCTTTGTATTCTGTTGCCATTGTTTGCGGAATTTCTTCGTCGCTGTCTTGATCTTGGCTTTCCTGTTCTTGAGCTTGTTGTGCTTGGGCCTGCTGTTCCTGGATCTGCTTTTGTCTTTGCTCTTCTCGTTGCTCTTTCCAATAGTCTAGGTCGATTCCTGCGATTCTACAGGCTTGTTCGAATTCGTTCCACTCTGCAGCGGTTGGTCTGTCTGTCTTGGGTAGTCTCTTTCGCTCCCTCCACCGATAGTATTCGTTCCAGTCGCTGTCGCTTACTTTCGCCACGATGGTGCGATTTTCTTTATGCTGTACTTCGGCGGGTTGGTCTTCTGAAGGGGTTCAGCAGTTTCATTCCTATGTGCCCCTGGCTTTGGTATCATTGTCGTACGCTCTGTGCGTCGTGTCCCTTCTGTATTAGTGTGTCCTCTTCTTGTATTCGGCGATTGTAGTTTGCAATCTGCTGTTGTCTGAAGCTTTGGGCTCGTGTTCATTCTTCTCTTGTTCTCTTGCAGATTGGTTCGTCCTCTTCTTCGGCAGAAAGATTCTGGTCTGACCACAGCTCTTCTAGGCTTATCCCGTATTCTCCTTCTAGTAAAAGTTCTGCGATGAGCTGTGCTGCTTTGTCACTGAAATTTTCAGTGGGCTTGTCTGCAGTGGTGAAGGCAAATTCTCTCAGAAATGCCTGTTCTTCTTCGTCACTACTTGGTGTAGGTGTACGCTCCTTCTTTCGATTGTTTGAATTGCTAGTGTCTCCACGGTTGGCGTGGACTGTCTCTGCGAATGGCGTGGACTGCAATGTATGATCTACTTCTCTGAACCAGGTGTTCTTGTCGCTCGTGCTAGTGCTCGCTGGGTCGGTGACCGTTCATCGTCGAATGTTGATTAGGTCTTTGATAAAGCGCGACGTGGTGTGTGTAAGTCTGGGCGAGTCTCGACGAGGTTTAATATCTTGTTAGGCTAGACGAATCTTAAAGGACTCGGGCAGACTAAGTGCGAGAGTGGTTTAAGACGATGGCAAATGGAATATTAAACCTAGCGTTACTGGTACATCTGGAAGCCCTTAAGTATTCTACAGTACTCGAGCACGGACCATGGACTGCGCAGTGCTGCGGACTGCGGATGAGTAAGGCTGGGGTGAAATGACTCAGAGTGACTAGGGAAAAGAAGATGACTTGATGACTGCGCGCTGCGCAGCATGATGGGGAGGGATGCGCAGCACGATGGGAGTGGAGGAGATAGGGGAAAAGATAAAGGAAGGAAGATAAGATAAAGAAAATGAATAGTCTATAACAATTGTTATCTGTATGGCATCTTCTGGCATTGCCTCTCTTCTGCTTCCAGGTGGTCGCATGTCACATTCGAGTTTCAAAATCCCCATCCTCATCAATGAGTCTACTGTATGCACCATCACAAAGACATCACCACTTGCTGCTCTGATTTGCATAACAGATCTTATTATCTGGGATGAGGCTCCTATACAGCATCGTCATATCCATGAAGCTGTTGATTGCACATTCCAAGACATCCGAGGCAGTCATCTACCCTTTGGTGGATTGATCATCATCTTTGGTGGAGACTTTCAGCAGATTCTTCCTGTCATTGAAAAAGAATCCCATCCAGAGATAGTGGGTGCATGCATGCTATGTTCTCAATTGTGGAGAAAGATTACAGTCCTCCATTTGAGAAGAAACATGCAATTGAATACCGATAATCTGGAAGAGCGTGCTTTTGCAGAGTGGCAACTTCAAGTTGGACATGGTCAGCACACAGACATGGATGCCAACATTACCCTTTCTGATCATTTTCACTGTGAACACAACACTGTTGCTTCTCTTATTCAAATCATCTATTCCAATATCAACACTCCCATCCAGAATCCACAGCAATACTTTTCTGCTCGCACCATTCTGTCTAGCCGCAATGATGATGTGGACTCTCTGAACTATTACATTCTCAGAGACTTTCCTGGAGCAGAGCAAGTCTTTCACAGTGCTGATTCAGTTCCTGCAAGCAACAATGGTGAACAGCTTCTGTATCCAGTGGAGTATTTGAACTCTATCAATTGTTCAGGACTGCCACTGGCCAAGCTGGCTCTCAAAATAGGCTGTCCTGTTATGGTGTTGCACAATCTGGATACAAGCCATGGTGTTTGCAATGGGAGTCGGGGAATCATCACTCGGATCCATAATCGTGTTTTAGAGCTCAGGCTCATTACAGGTGATCATGCAGGAGAGTTGATCTTTATCCCATGTATCAAGCATGAGCCGCCAGAAGGACAAGTGCCATTCCCACTCACTCGGCTTCAATTTCCCATCTGCTTATGCTTTGCTATGACAATCAACAAGTCACAAGGCCAATCAGTAACACATGTTGGGCTGGATTTATATACCCCGGTTTTCACTCATAGTCAGTTTTATGTTGCTATATCACGAGTAACATCAGTACATAACATTAAAGCAATATGGAAAGCAGACAAGATAGATAGTGTAACTAAAAACTTTGTATATAATGAAGTACTATTGGATTGAATATTTAAAGTGCCGGTGAGCATCAACCAAAGGCTGGCGGGCATTAAAGTGCCAGCAGCACGTGTTATATACTTGTCAATAAAGAATGGGAGGATGGCCATGAGAGTTGGCTGACTAAAATTAATTTGTAAGCTGAGTAAGCCATTCCCATGAGGACTGCAGGTCCGAGCCCCATGACTATTTTAGCAGCATTGGTCAGCAGCACCCATGGGAACCGCAGGTCCGAGGCCCGAGAGCCCATCAATTCAGGCCCTGAAATGCCAGCTGTCAACAAAAATTTGGCCCCCTCTTCTTTTTCCCCCTCTACCATCACCTTTAGCTTTTCTCCAGTTGGTTTGCTCTTCAGTCCATAACTCTGCAGGAGACCAAGGTGAAGCCCAGTGAAGTCCTACCTCCCTGGCTTCTCTTTTTTCAACAAAAAGAGTGTTTGCCAGTTGTCTATTGGCCCTTTTTTGGGTTGGACCTCTCTTTGGGCACAGTGTGTAGGGAGATTGGGCTGGCGGGTCTACAGTTGCCTCTCCTTCCTTTTTGGAAGTCGCTCCACTATCAACTACCACTGTTAGTACAATTTCCCTGTTTGAGTGTGAGGATTTGGATTGCATATAACCTGCCATAGAAAATGCTTCATAGCTGCCTTGATTTTGATTTTTTTTTTTTTAAGAAGGCCTGATGTACATTGAAGATTCTTTTTCTCACCATGTCTTTTTATAATAATAATATTGCCTCAGGGATCAACCAGTTACTCCACAAAGTGCACTCTGCCAGCATGAGTATGATAACCACACTCTGGACAGTCCTCATCGTCATCGGATTGTGACTCCTGTGCCTCTTTCTGTGCCTCCTGTGCCTCCTATGCCTCCTGGACCTGCTTATGTTCCTGATGATCCCTTTGCTATACCTCCACCACCTCACAATGCTCTGTCTGTGGCTGAACTGCATGCATAGTTGAATGCTTTGCCAGAGCTTCAACCTGTGCGGCATAATTGCAGATCCCTTCCTGTACCTGCTCCTGTTCCTCAAGTTGCTCCTCCTCCTCAAGCTGCTCCTGCTCCTATCTATAGTCATCTTCCTGCTCATTTACAGCAAGCATTAACTGCTTTGCCTCTTATGAGCCCCTCTGTTGCTCTTTCTCCTGCTCCTGCTCCTGCTCCTGCTATCTCTTATGCTGAATTTGTTATGATTTCAAGGCCAATCGTTATCTTGACGATGGACATGTGACTCAACGATCATCTGACAAACATGTAACACAAGCGTGATGTGACTGACAAGATACGATGTGAAGACTCAAGGCAAACCCTATAACAACGATGCGTCAGCGCTTGCTAGGGCAAAGGGTTATGGTGCAGTACCTACAGGACACCATGAGGAGCGCAGTCGAATCTGACTCAGATGGAATAGGGTTAAGAATTCCATATAACATGAGGATAGCACATGTCATGGTCTGTGCTCAAGAGTCGTAACATATAAATAGCTGAAATGTATGTAGTAGAACCCAGCTTCGAGCTGGCTAATAACTAGCATTCTTATCTCCGCCTCTTACTGTCTGAGTTAGTTAGAGTGACCTGTGCGCAGAATTGGTTTTGCATAGCAAAAGCTCGAAGCTTCTCATCATGCACCTCACTACTCTCACCCTCCGCTGCCCTTCCTTTGTTGCCTGACGGCCCCGAGTGCCGTGTGACCAAAGGAACCTGCTGCATTGCCAAATCCTTTTCCTTCAACTGTTACTAACTTTTCAATCACCAACCCCTACTCCTCACCCTGTGCCAACCTACATTTCAGTCTCTATCAGAGGTCATTGCTCATAGTACTTGGACGTACGACAGGACTAAGAGTAACATTGAGTCCAACTCTGTCCGAACCGAGCATCAAAAGGCTGTGCTAGGATAATCTTCGGAGAGTCCTACCGTGCGTTTGACTGGGTAGTTTTATTGACCCGGGACGTACCTCAGCAAGAGAGACAGGAGGACTCAGATGTGTGGATAGTCCCCACCCCTTGACCACCCTTTTCAAACATGCCCTTGAAGGTCATTGTCAGGAACGTGTATTGACCCAAAACGAGAAAGAGGTTGCCAGACCACTGGGATCTCTGACGACGAAACCTTCCTTGACTGCCGTTTGGGGCATCCTTGTAGCCATGAGGATTCAAGCCGACCCTTCCGCAGTTTAACAGGCACCTTCCACCTTTTCTTCTGGAACCAACTGAAGTGGGAGTCAATGGTCGCGCGCCGCCCACACAGTACTATTCGACAAAACATACCAACCACAAACCCCCTCTCATGATATACACCATGGAATTCATCGCTGCCCTCTTCACTTTTATCACCATCATCCTCAGAACCCTCTTCACCACCAACCCACTTGCCTTAGCTTGGAGCACCCTTCGAAACAACCCACAACAAGCCGAACAGGTACAGAACACGACATGGACTTTGGTCAATGCAATCAAAGAAGAACTGGATTTGGGCAAGAAGCCCAAAAGAACGAAATCAGAACCGCCAGATCCATATAAAGGGGAACCCGGCCTGATCGGAAGTTGGCTTCGACAGATGGAAGTCTATTTCGACAAGGAAGAGATCACGAACAAATGGGATATGATCACTTATGCATTGCAATGGATCACAGGAGGCAAGGCCGAATGTGCACAGAACTGGGCAGACTCCAAGCTGCAAGAGTGGCTCAAGTTCAAAACGGAATTGAACAGTTGCAGGCAGGAATTCGGATTCCATTCCACCTATGATGACTGGGAACATGGACGCGTTGTTATGCCGGCAATGGCTAACACTCCCGAAGTCAGGATGAACCTGCTTGGACACCTTCCACCATTCAAAGACTGGGAAGAGTTCAAGGCGGAAGCCAGGGAGTTCTTCATGACCACGGAGACATGGAACGATGCGATCATTCAGATCAAAGGACTGTCGCAACACTGACGACCAGTCGAAGACTATATTGTCGAATTCTGGAGCTGGGCTCCCTTGACAGAATATAATGACATCACCCTCATCGACATCTTTAAACATGGACTCGACCAGGTGCTCAGACAACAGATTATCGAACTAGGAGGTGTCCACAAGGAGGACGTCGACTGGTGGTACAGATGCATGATGGAACTGGACCAGCAATATCGCCAGGCCCAAAAGGAATTTGGAGTGAAGGAGTGATTCGCTTCCAAACCAGCACAGAAACCGGCACAGGAAACGACGGCACCTAAGGGGCAAACTCTGGCACCAGCAACTGGTAATGCTCAAGGACGGCCTGACCCTAACACCATGGATGTTGACCAGATGAGGCACGAAAGCCGCTGCTTCCGGTGCAGTAAGAAAGGACACATCGGACATAACTGTCTAATGAATACCCGACCGAAATATGTCATGAGGAACATAGAGGCCAAAGATGAACCTGCCACCGCCCACATTGAAGAAGTTAACCAGGGTTTTCAGTAGAGCTGGGAAGAAGCACTGCTTCGCCAGCTGACTATGTATCATCGAATATGAATATAAGAGACATTTCCGATCTTAAAGAATATTTTGAACAAGAAGGTGCACGAGAGTTCAGTCTCGTAAAAGGATATACCCTACCCTGGGTAGCTCAGCAGATTTATCGGCAGGACAAGTCCAAGGCATACTCGATCCTTAAGGCATGGATAGACCAATCGCGACAAAAGGACATCTCTTTGGAAAGGCTCCGTGAGATCAATCAAATGAATGATCACGATGCTCTCCATACATTATTCGACCTCAGGCAAAAACCACGATTTGTCAGAGGCAGAAATGGAAACCAGATGGATGTACCCTTAACGATCACAACTTTGGACACTGGACGGACACACAGCATGAAAGCTCTGCTTGACACAGGATGCACCAGATCTTGCATAGACCGGAAGTTCGTTAAAGAAAAGGAAATCAATACAAAACAATATCCTATTCCCATCCCAGTCCATAATGCAGACGGAACCCGTAACAGAGTGGGCAACATATGCAAATACATCGAACTAAGAGTCCGAGTCCAGGATCACATCGAGTGAATGGTCTTCTTGGTTACTGAACTTGGAAAGGGCCAAATTTTCATCGGTTACGAGTGGGTTAAACGTCACAACCCTTGAATCGATTGGAGAATGGAAAGGATCACATTCGACCGATGCCCTGAAGAGTGTCAGCGAATTGTCCGAACAGGAAATCCTGAAGATGATGACACCTCTATTGAAACAAATGAAGTCGACTTCGAAAACGGTGAAAAACTCTTGATGATCGACATAAACCAAAAGTTTCATCTAAGGGCTTTCCAGACAATGGCCTCCAAACTGGCAGAAGTGATGACAAAGACGGCAAAGGCAAAAACCTTTGAAGAAATCGTACCGGAAGAATACCACTGTTTCAAGGATTCAGTGTTCAGAAAAGAGTCATTCGACGAGCTACCACCACGATGACCTTGGGACTATGCAATTGAACTCATCCCAGGAGCTAAACTCCAGGATTGCAAGATCCACCCCTTGATGCTGGACGAACAGAAACAGTTGGACGCCTTTTTGGATGAAAATCTGAACACCAGACGAATCAGACTATCGAAGTCGCCAATGGCCTCACCTTTCTTCTTCGTAAAAAAGAAGGATGGATCCCTACGACCCATACAGGACTATTGGAAACTGAATGACATAACGATAAAAAACAAATACCCGTTACCCCTGATCCAAGAACTAATCGACAAACTGAAGGGGGTGAAGTTCTTTATGAAGCTCGATATCTGATGGGGATATAATAACGTCTGCATGAAAGAAGGCGACGAATGGAAGGCTGCGTTTTGGACAAACCGGGGAATGTTTGAACCCCTGGTCATGTTCTTCGGACTGACGAATTCACCGGCTACTTTCCAAACAATGATGAACACGATCTTCAAGGACGAGATCGATCAGGGACACGTAATAATCTACATGGACGATATCCTCATCTTCAACAAGGATCTGGATAAACACAGACAACTCGTCCAACGTGTACTGGAAAAGCTAAAGAACAACAAGCTTTATCTGAAACCTGAGAAATGTTCGTTTCACCAATTGGAAGTAGAGTACCTCGGAATGATTGTCTCGGAAAACGGCATCAAAATGGATCCTGTTAAAGTTGAAGGCATCAAAGACTGGCCAAAACCCACATGCAAACGAGACATCCAACAGTTCTTAGGCTTCTGTAACTTCTACCGGCGCTTCATCGAAGGATTCACGAAAATTGCAAAACCCTTGACAGAATTAACCGGAAAAGCCAACTGGACGTGGGAAAAGGCCCAAAACGACGCATTCAATGGATTAAAGAATCGGATCTGTTCGGCACCGATCATTGCAATGCTCCGAGATGACGGGAAATTCCGAATGGAAGTCGATGCTTCGAATTATGCAATAGGAGGCGTCCTTTCACAGGAACAATCCAACGGTACCTGGAGACCGGTAGCATTCATGTCAAAATCATTGAACCCAACGGAACGAAACTATGAGATCTACGATAAAGAGATGCTCGCGATCATGACGGGACTCGAGGAATGGCGCCAA
The DNA here is from genome assembly GCA_030407095.1 of Macrocybe indica. NCBI lineage: Eukaryota > Fungi > Basidiomycota > Agaricomycetes > Agaricales > Callistosporiaceae > Macrocybe > Macrocybe indica. The sequence goes on from JARFTL010000013.1 coordinate 412,487, forward strand.
TACCTTTGCGGCGCCAAGCAAAAGTTCGAGATTTGGACAGATCATAAAAATCTCGAATACTTCCGAAAACCTCAGAAGTTGAATCGCTGGCAAGCCCGCTGGATCTCGGAACTTCAGGACTATGACTTTATCCTGGAGCACAAATCCGGAAAATCAATGATGAAGGCAGACAGTCTGTCGAGACGACCAGACCATGAGAAGGGGGAGAACGATAACGAGAATGTCATACTCCTAAAACCAGAAAATTTTCACCGACTTTTTATGGCAAAAGTCACACCGATACCAGAATTCCAAGACATGCTGAACCAAATAAAATAAGCCTGGAAACAAAGAGAACCCGAAGTTCAGAAGTGTCTTGACGCAGGCGAACATGGCTGGGAGGAAAACGACCGAATTGTTACATGGTTAAAACGGTACTATGTCTCCAAAAGCCAAAAGATAAGGGAACGGATCATCGAAATCCATCATTCTGATCAAATCTCGGGACACCCAGGACAGACGAAGACACACGAACTGATCACGCGTAACTTCTGGTGGCCCAAAATGATGAATGATATCAAGGCATATGTCAGAGGATGTGACAAATGCCAGCGAACAAAGATCATCAGAGATTGGAAACATGCTCCACTCCACCCAAATGAAGTACTGAAGGAACCATGGGAAATTATCTCGGTAGACCTCATCGGACCTCTTCCCACATCCCAGGGATTCGATGGCATAATGGTAACGGTAGATCGGTTCACCAAAGGAGCCAAATTCATACCAGTCAACATAGAAATCACGGCAGAAGGAGTCGCTCGTAAACTACGCGATACCGTATTCTCAAATTATGGACTCCCCAAGAAAGTCATTAGCGACAGAGGATCACAGTTCGTCTCGAATTTCATGAAGGACCTTTACACACTCTTGGGAATCAAAGGAGCCCCTTCGATGCCGTATCATCCACAAACCGATGGACAGACGGAAAGAGTTAACCAGGAACTCGAGCAATATCTAAAACTCTTCGTGAATCATCGGCAAACAGACTGGGCGGACTGGCTACCCATGGCCGAATTCTCTTATAACAATCGGATTCACTCTGCGACAGGATATTCCCCATTCTATCTAAACCACGGATGACATCCGCATACCGGAAAGGAACCCCCGAAGCATGATGTCAAGTCACAAATGGCAGAGGAATTTGTGGATATGATGAAAGAGATTCGGACCAAAGCCGAGACTTCTCTGGTAAAAGCGGCTGAAGTAATGAAACGGACCCATGATCGAAAACAGAAGCCCGCTCGGGAATACTACGAGGGCAATCAGGTCTGGTTGGAAGGAACCAACATCACCACCAACCGGCCAACTGATAAACTCAATGACAAACGATTTGGTCCTTTCAAAGTCAAACGGCGAGTCGGAGAATCGGCATATGAACTCGATCTACCGGAACATTGGAGAATTCACCCTATCTGAAATGAGTCCGAACTCACCCCATACACGGCACCGGCGTTCCCGCAACAGAAAGCGGTGACAATTCTTAAATGACCTCCCCCCATTGTTGTGGAGGGAGAGGAGCGGTATGAAGTAGAAGTGGTAGCCAATTCCCAATGGAATAGAGGAAAATTACAATATAGAGTACACTGGAAAGGCTATCCAATAGAGGATGCTACATGGGAACCGGCAGAAAATGTCATCGAAGATGCGCCGGACGCAGTCGCAAAATTTCATCGCGAGAATCCGGAGGCGCCATCCCTAGAACAAGGACAACATCAGCTACTGCCCCGGACGCCACCAAAGAAGATAATACGCACCCGCCTCCATCAATCCCAAACGCCGAAGGTCCTCTTCGACCACACGGCTAATGAAATCTGGGTCTACCCGCGAAGTCAGCAAATGAAAGCGGAACCAAAGAAGCGGACCCTTACCGGATGGATGTCGGACTCAAAAGAAGTCGAAGATTGACTTGAGGCGGCGTGGCAGGCGTGGCAGCAGCGTCGGAACAAGACAATCGTAGGAGAGGGCGAGCGCAAGGAAGACTAGAATGACGACGACGAAAAAGAACATGATTGCAAGGACGCAATCCCTAAAGGGGGGGTAATGTTATGATTTCAACGCCAATCGTTATCTTGATGACAGACACGTGATCCAACAATCACCTGACAAGACACGTGATACAAACGCGATGCGACTGACAAGAGACGATAACCCTATAACGACGACACGTCAGCGCCTGCTAGGGCAAAGGGTTACGATAAAATACCTGCAGGACAACATGAGGAGCGTAGTCATATTTTAGTTCAGACGATGGAACAGGGTAAAGGGTTCTACATAACACGAGGATAGCACGTGTATGTCATGGTCCGTGCTCAAGGATCGTAGCATATAAATAGCTATAGTGTACGTAGTAGAACTCAGCTTTGAGCTGGCTAGTAAATAGCATTCTTCTCCCCGCCTCTTACTCTCTGAGGAAGTTAGAGTAACCTGCACGCAGATTTGGTTTTGCATAGCACGCGATCACATACTGTTACAGACTATTCATTTTTCTTATCTTATCTCCCTTCCCTTATCTCTTCCTCCCTATCATGCTGCACAGTGCACAGTCATCGAGTCATCTTCACTTTTCTAGTCATCCTGAGTCATCTCATCCCAGTCTTACCCATCCACAGTCCACAGCATTGCACAGTCCATAGTCCGTGCTTGAGTACTGTAGTGTATATAAGGACTTCCAGATGTACCAGTAGAGCTAGGCTTAATATTCCATTTGCCATTGTCTTAAACCGCTCTCGCACTTAGTCTGCCCGAGTCCTTTAAGATTCGTCTAGCCTAACAAGATATTAAGCCTTGTCAAGACTCGCTCAGACTCACACACACCACATCATGCTTTATCAAAAACCTAATCAATATTCGACGACAAGCGATCGCCGACCCAGTGAGCACTAGCACGAGTGACGAGAACACCTGGTTCAGAGAAGTAGATCACACATTGCAGTCCATGCCAATCGCAGAGACAGTCCATGCCAATCGCTAAGACACTAGCAATTCGAACAATCGAAAAAGGGAGCGTACGCCTACACCAAGTAGCGACGAAGAAGAACAGGCATTTCTGAGAGAATTTGCCTTCACCACCGCAGATGAGCCCACTGAAAACTTCAGTGACGAAGCAGCACAGCTCATCGCAGAACTCTTACTAGAAGGAGAATATGGGATAAGCCTAGAAGAGCTGTGGTCAGACCAGAATCTTCCTGCTGAAGAAGAGGATGAACCAATCTGCAAGAAAACAAGAAAGGAATGAACGCAAGCCCGAAACTTCAGACAACAGCAGATTGAAAACTACAATCACCAAGTACAAGAAGAGGACATACTAATACAGAGAGGACACGATGCACAGAGCATACGACAGAACCAACAAAAATGACACCAAAGTCAGGGGCACATAGGAACAAAGCTACCAAACCCCTTCAGAAAACTGACCCGCTGAAGTACAGCATAAAGAAATTGCACCACTGTGGCAAAATTAAGCGACAGTGACTGGAATGAATACTATTGGTAGAGGGAGCGAAAGAGACTACCAAAGACAGACGGACCAACCATTGCAGAGTGGACCGAATTCGAACAAGCCTGTAGAATCGCAGGAATTGACCTAGACTATTGGAAAGAGCAAAGAGAAGAACAAAGACAAAAGCAGATTCAAGAACAGCAGATCCAAGCACAACAAGCCCAAGAACAGGAAAGCCAAGACCAAGACAGCGACGAAGAAATTCCGCAGGCAATGGCAACAGAATACAGAGGAATTATCGCAGATCCGAAATCCTTCACAGGAGATTGAACAGCCTTCAACATTTGGTGGAGGAAAATGAAACTCTACATAACCACACATGGAGACCTCACTGACATACAGAAGATCAGAGCAGTACTATCCAGAATGACTGATGGACCAGGCACCCACTGGGCGTCAAAGAAAATCGACACCACGACCAATCAAAGCACATGGGCTGATTTCGTAACTAAAATACAGACACGATTCAGCAATGTCATGTCACCATCGCAAGCAGGAAGCAAATTATTCAACATCAGACAGGGAAACCGACCCATTGACAAATTCCTAGATGAATTCGTAGACCTCACAGGAAAAGCGGGAATGACAGGAACAGCTCCCCATTTTCTACTCAAGAAAAGCTTAAACCGGAGGACAGCAGAAGCCATACACTTGATCTCCGAACTTCCAACAGATGGAGATGAATATATCAAAACAGTTCGAGCAATTGGATGAAACATCGACGAACATAGGAATGTAATGAGGGGAGAATTTGCAAATAACCAATGCAAATCAGGAAACCCAAGCCGAGGAACAGGACAGGCCATGGAAGTCGACAAAGTACGAAGCAACAACTGCTTCAACTGCAATAAACCAGGACACCTTTTATGAAACTGTCCAGAGCTGCGAAAAGGAGCAACAAACATCACATGTTACAATTGTGGTCTGAAAGGACATTATGCACAAAACTGCAAGAAGAAGAAGAAGGGAAAGTCCCGAATCAGAGAAGTGAAAGAAGAAGGAGAAGAAGACAAAGAAGATAAGGACAAAGAAAGCTCTGACAAAGAGGGTTTTGTCGAAGGGTCCAATTAAAAGGTGCTAAATCGTGACCCATACAGCTGAAACAGACTCACTTCGATACCGGATGTAGATCATCCCATACTCTGAAATACACCATTTCTGCAAAGCAATCTGAAGCACCAAGAAAAACCATCTGCGGCAACAAACCACTCAAAAGGAAAGAACTCGCAGTACCAGTGAAGATACGAACGCAAAAGGGAATAGCAACGATAATACCAGAAGTTGATAGCAGAGCAGACAGGACCTGCATCAATACTGCTATAGTAGCAAAAACGGGATTGAAGACATGATGAATCAAGAAGATTCAAATCATAAATGCAGATGGATCACCCAACTGCCAGAAAACAGCAGACCGGGTAGCAGAAGTCCACATTGACATTAAAGGACACAAAGAGCACATGGAAGCCATTGTACTCAACATCAGAAAGACCAACATGCTACTGGGACATGACTGGCTTGTCTATCACAATCCAACGATCAAATGGAGGACAGGAGAGATTGTCTTTAACAGATGCCCCAAAACATGCAAGATAAACCACCAGACAATCAAGATACAGAAAGTGGCTGAACTAGTGAAGACCACAGCCAATGACAGGACGGGAACTCAGATACCTTCGTATCTGACGAGATTCAGACACCTCTTTAAAAAGAAGAACTTTGATCAGCTACTGGACCACAAGGAGTGGGACCATGAAATAAACTTAACAAAAGATGCACCCAAGATGATACCGAGCAAGGTCTACCCGATAACGCAGAAAGAACTAGAAGAACTAGACACCTTTGTCAAAGAAGGACTAAGAACAGTGTTAGGCTCAACGAATCTTAAAGGACTCGGACAGACTAAGTGCAAGAGCGGTTTAAGACAATGGCAAAAGGAATATTAAACCTAGTGCTACTGGTACATCTGGAAGTCCTTATGTATCTACAGTACTCGAGCACGGACCATGGGCTGCGCAATGCTGTGGACTGCGGATGAGTAAGGTTGGGATGGGATGACTTGGAGTGACTAGGGAAATGAAGATGACTTGATGGCTGCATGCTGCGCAGCATGATGGGGAGGGATGCGCAGCATGATGGGGAGGGAAGAGATAAGGGAAGGAAGATAAGATAAAGAAAATGAATAGTCCGTAACAAACAGGGAAGATTTGCCCCTCAAAATCACCTTACGCAGCACCCTGCTTCTTTCACAATAAGAAGGATGGTAGCAAATGACTCATCTAAGACTATCAGGAAATAAACAAATATACGGTCAAGGACAAGTTCCTACTACCATGCATCAGCGAGCTCCTCGATGTACTACAAGGAGTGAAGTATTTTAACAAGATTAACATTATCTGGGGATACAATAACGTTCGCATTCGAAAAGGAGACGAATGGAAAGCAGCATTCCTAACAGCAAGAGGGCTCTTCGAACCAATGGTCATGTACTTTGGACAGTGCAATGCCCCAGGCACTTTCAGCTGAATGATGGCAAGCCTCTTCCAAGACCAAATATGAAGAAGAGTATGCATAATCTATATGGACGACATCATAATCATCGGACGAACATGAGAGGAACTTCAAAAGAACACAGTAGAAGTCATGGAGATACTGAACAAGAACAACCTATTCATCAAAGAACCGAAATGTGTCTGGGAATCATCAAAAGTCCCAGTACTAGGATATGTTGTAGGAGAAGGGAAAGTGGAAATGGAACCAGAGAAGATTACAGCCATACAATCCTGGCCAACTCCGAAAATGAAGAAAGAACTACAAAAGTTCTTGGGGTTCACAAACCTTTACCGATGTTTCATCAAAGGATATGCAAAAATCGCTAAACCTTTAATGGAGTTGACTGGAAACAAAACATTCCAGTGGACAGACAAGCAGCAAAGTGCTTTCAAGAAGCTAATCCGACATATAACCTCGGTACCCATCCTAGTACTACTACAAACAGAAGGAAAATTCTGAGTTGAAACAGATGCCTCAGGATATGCCATCGGAGTGGTATTATTACAGCAGCAGAAAGGGCTGTGGCACCCAATCGCCTTCATCTCAAGATGCATGATCCCAGCAGAGCAGAACTATGAAATCTATGACAAAGAACTCCTTGCAATAATGGTGGCACTAAAGACATGGAGACAATACCTCCTAGAAGCTCGAACAACTGGGCAGAATGGATAGCGATCACAGAATACCAATATAATGACAAAACACACCAGGGAACGAAGGAGACAGCATTCTACCTCAACTACAGAATGCACCCCTGGAAGGGAAAACCACAGACAATAGAAGGAAACAACCCTTCAGCAAAGAACTTTGTTGAAAGAATGAACCAAATATGGAAAGAAACAAATGCTGCACTGCAGTATGTGCAAACATGGGCCAAAGACAATTACGATGCGAAACAAAGACCAGCCCATGAATACAAGAAAGGGGATGGAGTATGGCTTGAAGCCACTAATATCACAGTCAATTGACCATCAAAGAAGTTATCGGCATTCCGATACGGACCGTTCAAGGTGATCGAAAAGAAAGGAGCCTTAGCATATTGCCTGGAACTCCCAGCATCATGGCAGCTGATACACCCCATGTTCAATGAAGCACTACTCACACCCTACAAAGAACCCCATTTCAAGATACAAGAACGGCCATCGCTGCCACCCCCTGAAATCATAAATGATGAAGAAGAGTACGAGATGGAAGAAATTCTAAAAAGAAAGAAACAAGAAAGGGGAATGCTATTCCTGGTCAAATGGAAAGGATACGGACATGAGGAGAACACATGGATCAAAGAGAAGGAACTGGGGAATGCGCAGCAAGCTCTAGACCGCTTCCTGAAGAAGACTACGGAACCAGATAAAAGGACCACGAAAAGAGAGAAGAAGACCAAAAATTGCACATCATGACCACCAACGCCCCCATCAGCATTGAAAGTGGTGATGACAGCTGCGCACCCACCCTCAATCACCCAAATGACTCCAAGAATCTGGCGAGGATTCTCAATGCCAGCGACTATATGGACTCCCTTGCCATTACCCTCGGCGCATACCTGCACTATGTCATGACCATCCGTATGCATCTTTGGACCAAACGAACCCCTGATGGGACCAGCCCCACAATAGCAGAATGCATTGCACTTCACGAAGCAATGGAGATGCTTCGCACCGAAAACTGGCAGCTCAAACTCCTCGCCACCACCCTCCATCACATCTGCTCCTACAATGAAGAGCTCATTCATACATGGGCCCCGCGCGGCAACTGCCTGGGAGAACAACAGGTGGGGACAGCTGGACTAGGACATTTCGCGAGGACGTGAATCTAAAGAGAGGGTGATGTTACGGACGTCGCCCAAAGGACTATTCAATTTCTTATCTTATCTCCCTTCCCTTATCTCTTCCTCCCCATCATACTGTGCAGCGCGCAGCCATCGAGTCATTTTCCTTTTCCCTAGTCATCCTGAGTCATCCCATCCCAACCTTACTCATCCGCAGTCCGCAGTACTGCGCAGTCCATGGTCCATGCTCAGATACTGTAATGTATATAAGGACTTCCAGATGTACCAGTAGCGCTAGGCTTAATATTCCTTTTGCCATCATCTTAAACTGCTCTCGCACTTAGTCTGCCCGAGTCCTTTAAGATTTGTCTAGCCTAACAATAGATGTAGAGCTGGGCATAGACAGGTCGCTCTCCAGGAGGAGGAAGAAGCGACCCAGCTCTATGAGAGAGCTCTCCATGAAGTCTAAACACATAGGGAGCATTTCCATTGGCCTGAAGAGAAGCATCAACTCTGTGTCCAATTGATACCATTGCAAGTGCATTATTGTAGTTGTGAATATGTTTACAGAAATTGTTTGCAATGGGATTTTGCTCAGAGAGCAAAGTTAAAAGTTCAGGAGGTGGGTGATCCAGAGCAGGAAGTACAATTTTGCCTTGGTAGCAACACATGCCAAACTTGGGGTTAAAAATTGAAGACTTGACTAAACGCTCAGAGATCCAATGCAGTGCATGACAGAAAGAACATTCAATGTTCATTCTACCCATGTTATGTTGAGGCCAATTGGGATCAAATAGGCAACATGCCAAGGGTAGAATAGTGACAATAGGCAGTGATGGCAGAGGAGGTGAAGGAGAAGGTGGTGGTGGTGAAGGAGAAGGCAATGGTGGTGGTGAAGGAGGCAATGGTGGTGGTGAAGGAGCAAGTGGTTGAATAGGTAGTAAAGGCTAAATGCAAACTGTTATTGATTGAAATCAATCTAGCTTATTAGAAAAAATGACATACAGCATGAGAAGCAGCAGGAATGGCAGCAGAAGCAATAGGAGGAGGCATAGGAGGCAATAGCAGTGGTAAAGGAGCAGGTAGTTGAACAAGCAGTAAAGGCTAAAAGTCAATCATTATTTATTGTAATCAATGTAGCTTATTAGAACAAATAACTTACAGGAGCAGGCAAAGGAGGCAAATTTGCATATTGAGCAGCCAATTCAGCATAAGAGACAGCAGGAGCAGGAGCAGGAGCAGAAGGAAGAGCAACAGAGGGGCGCATAGGAGGCAAAGCAGTTAATGCTTGCTGTAAATGAGTAGGAAGATGACTATAGATAGAAGCAGGAGCAGCTTGAGAAGGAGGAGCAACTTGAGGAATAGGAGCAGGTACAGGAAGAGATCTGTGACCACGCCGCACAGGTTGAAGCTCTGGCAAAGCATTCAACTGTGCATGCAGTTCAGCCACAGATAGAGCATTGCAAGGTGGTGGAGGCATAGCAAAGGGATCGTTAGGAACATGAGCAGGTCCAGGAGGCATAAGAGGCACAAGAGGCATAGGAAGAGGCAGAGGAGTCACAATCTGACGACAATGAGGACTGTTCAAAGTGCAGTTATTATGCTCATGCTGGCGGAGTGCACTTCGTGGAGTAACCGGTTGATCCCTGAGGCAATATTATTATTATAAAAAGATATGGTGAGAAAAAGAATCTTCAACATACATCAGGCCTTTCCAAAAAAAAAAACCAAAATCAAGGCAGCTATGAAGTGTTTTCTATGGCAGGGTATATGCAGGGAAATTGGTGCTAACAGTGGTAGTTAATAGTGGAGCGACTTCCAAAAAGGAAGGGAAGGCAACTGTAGACCCGCCAGTCCAATCTCCCTACACACTGTGCCCAGAGAGAGGTCCAACCTAAAAAAAGGCCAATAGACAACTGGCAAACACTCTTTTTGTTGAAAAAAGAGAAGCCAGGGAGGTAGGACTTCACTGAGCTTCACCTTGGTCTCCTGCAGAGATGTGGACTGAAGAGCAAACCAACTGGAGAAAAGCTGAAGGTGATGGTAGAGGGGGAAAAAGAAGAGGGGGCCAAATTTTCGTTGACAGCTTTTTTTCAGGGCCTGAATTGATGGGCTCTCGGGCCTCGGACCTGTGGTCCTCACAGGCACTGCTGACCAATGCTGCCAAAATATAGTCATGGGGCTTGGACCTGCAGTCCTCATGGGAATGGCTTACTCAGCTTACAAATTAATTTTAGTCAGCCAACTCTCACTCCCGTCCTCCCATTCTTATTGACAAGTATATAACATGTGCCGCTGGCACTTTAATGCCCCCCGGCCTTTTATTGATGCTCACCGGCACTTTAAATATTCAATCCAATAGTACTTCATTATATACAAAGTTTTTAGTTACACTATCTATCTTGTCTGCTTTCCATATTGCTTTAATGTTATGTACTGATGTTACTCGTGATATAGCAACATAAAACTGACTATGAGTGAAAACCGGGGTATATAAATCCAGCCCAACATGTGTTACTGATTGGCCTTGTGACTTGTTGATTGTCATAGCAAAGCATAAGCAGATGGGAAATTGAAGCCGAGTGAGTGGGAATGGCACTTGTCCTTCTGGCGGCTCATGCTTGATACATGGGATAAAGATCAACTCTCCTGCATGATCACCTGTAATGAGCCTGAGCTCTAAAACACGATTATGGATCCGAGTGATGATTCCCCGACTCCCATTGCAAACACCATGGCTTGTATCCAGATTGTGCAACACCATAATAGGACAGCCTATTTTGAGAGCCAGCTTGGCCAGTGGCAGTCCTGAACAATTGATAGAGTTCAAATACTCCACTGGATACAGAAGCTGTTCACCATTGTTGCTTGCAGGAACTGAATCAGCACTGTGAAAGACTTGCTCTGCTCCAGGAAAGTCTCTGAGAATGTAATGGTTCAGAGAGTCCACATCATCATTGCGGCTAGACAGAATAGTGCGAGCAGAAAAGTATTGCTGTGGATTCTGGATGGGAGTGTTGATATTGGAATAGATGATTTGAATAAGAGAAGCAACAGTGTTGTGTTCACAGTGAAAATGATCAGAAAGGGTAATGTTGGCATCCATGTCTGTGTGCTGACCATGTCCAACTTGAAGTTGCCACTCTGCAAAAGCATGCTCTTCCAGATTATCGGTGTTCAATCGCATGTTTCTTCTCAAATGGAGGACTGTAATCTTTCTCCACAATTGAGAACGTAGCATGCATGCACCCACTATCTCTGGACGGGATCCTTTTTCAATGACAGGAAGAATCTGCTGAAAGTCTCCACCAAAGATGATGGTCAATCCACCAAAGGGTAGATGACTGCCTCGGATGTCTTGGAATGTGCGATCAACAGCTTCATGGATATGACGATGCTGCATAGAAGCCTCATCCCAGATAATAAGATCTGTTATGCGAATCAGAGCAGCAAGTGGTGATGTCTTTGTGATGGTGCATACAGTAGACTCATTGATGAGGATGGGGATTTTGAAACTTGAATGTGACATGCGACCATCTGGAAGCAGAAGAGAGGCAATGCCAGAAGATGCCATACAGATAACAATCTTGCCCTCGGAATGCAGATGATAGCAGAGAGTATGATAGAGGAATGTCTTGCCAGTGCCTCCTGGACCGTGAAGAAAGAAGATCTGTCCTGTCTTGTTGGCAATAGTCTGTCTGAACTGATCAAAGGCATCTCTCTGCTCTGGATTCAACCTGGCCTCATTCTCTGCTGCCAATTGAGCCTGCTCCTCCTGATCGTAATTGTGCTGCTCTGCTATGAGATGATTTGTGATCCTTTCATTCCAATTCTGAGTGACCTGTGGCATGGATGGCCAATCCTTGAGAGAGCAGCGAGAAGATTGGAGAAGCTGGTCAATAAGAAAAAGGCCATAATCCATAATATCTTCATCTGAGGGATTGATACGGATGTTGTCATGCTCAAGACGATAGCGTAGATCATCACAGATCTGGGGCCAATATGTGTTCCATAGAGCAGCAGGATCTGAAGGATTGCAATTTCTCAGAATGGTGACAAAGAGGTGGCGAAGCTGACGACCGGTTTGCATAGCAGCTGCTTTACATAAACACTGATCCCACTCCTGATCATCTTCAAGAAGGCCACGTGCAAGACAGGCATCTTTGAAAGAAGGGTGTATGACTTCTTCATATGTGCGAAGGTCTTCAAAAGATGTTGAGCCTGCGACCTGGGTCAAAAGAAGTCGAAGATAGAAGCGATCGCCTGATGTGGGAGGAGCATAATTCATGTGGCCTATAGCAAATCCTCTCTGTCTGGGCTTCCACTCATGCTTCTTGTTGAACACAAACTGGGAAGGAAAGTCCTAATAGAGCACAGTGGATGCTGTATCAGGATATTTGACATTGGCCTTGAAATAGGCAGTAAGAGTGGAATCCTGCCTTCCACCTTGCAAAATGACCTCTGGCATTGACTCTTGACCATCCTGCCTCCAAGTGACAAACTGCTCATCTGAAAGGTGAACCTGCAACCATATGACATTGGGTGCTTGGCCATGAAGTGGACATTGGAAGATGCACCAAAGACTTTCACATGCAGAGACATAGTGTGCATCCAAATACTGCCTGACCTCATCACCCACAGTGCCAAACTGCATGGAGACCCGGTCATGACCCTTGTAAACATATTTGTAGATGTATTTGACTGCTTTGATAGATGCAATGCACTCCACATTGATATGGCACTGGTACTTCCAGATAAGCCAGGGAGAATAAGAAACGACCCAGTGATTATCGACCTGCTTGCCTCGAACATCATGGGTATGACCGGTGTCTCGACGACAGGTGGCAGCATATGCATTGTCAGTGATGGTGGTATGCTCTCTGAAGGGCTTTGGAAAGTTCTTGGTGCATTTGCCATTCTCCATGCATTGAGCTCTGGGATTTTCTGCACCGCATGGTGTGTGGACCATAAACTTTTTGATCAGCTCAAGCAGTTCAGGATTGTCCTCTGGGAATTCAGAAGAAAGTAGACTATCGATATGCTCAGGAGTCTGAAGTTTAGACTCTGGATCAAGAAAGAGGATGCAGTGCATGTGAGGCAGGCCACGTTTCTGAAACTCGATGACAAAGAGATAGGCTATGACCTTGCCAAAGACACCTTTCTTGATGTCCTCAATCAGCTCATCCTTTTTGCGATAAAAGACTCGGATGACCAAATCTGGACGATCAGCTGCTGTCTGGCCAGGCAAAAGCTCAACAGTAATTTCTGTCCAGTTTGGATTGGCAGTCATAGTGATGAAGAGATCTCCACCATGACAGAAATGATTGATAGCCAAAGCATCCTGAAGAAGCTGCTGCATATTTCTGGTGCTTCCTCCAAAGGTAGCAGGCAGAATGATTCTGCAGCCCAATTCCTCTGTGCTGACATCCACATTGGCAGCCACTGCATCAGCCAATCCAGCATAAATGTCTCCTTGGATTGTGTTCTGGTTGTGCCAAACCCAACGCAAGCGACTCTGCTCTGCAGTAGCCCAGATATCATAGACAAACTCTTGAAAGAGCTTTTGAGAGAGAAAGAGATGCTGAGAATCAATGGCAGGAGGACGGGGATGGAGGCAGTAGCGATAAAACTGGACCTTGGAAACGTATCTGCGTCGTATTGTAGTAGTGTTGCCATTGACCTCAGCCTCTTCCTCTGGAGCTTCCTCTGGAGCATCTGGCAGCTGTGCATTTGCATTGACATGCTGCAAAGCATCAGCTTGGTTGTAGAGAATTTTAGAATGCCAACTGAGCTGTCCAGTAGAAAAGAGCAAGACAAATCGGAGGGCTGGATAGAATGGATGGATGTCTGAAATGCACTGGAGAGGTTCACCAAATTGACGGTACAGAATAATGTCCCGAGCACTCTCAAGTTGATCACCATCACCTGGCAGAATGACAGCAATTTCATTAGTAGTGGGCATATTGTAGCGACGGTGGTTGGTGGTGTCCTCCAATCACAATACAATTCTGCACTGGTGATCTTCTGGCATATTTCTGGTTTGCTCATACGCCTGCCAATATAACTGTACCCCTGGATGACAATGATAAAGCATATCTTGCACTGTGCGAAGAGTCATAGGATCAAGATGGGTATTCCACTGGTTTGCAATATGAAAATTGTGAGCATCATTAGGATCATAGATGTAGAGCTGGGCATAGACAGGTGGCTCTCCAGGAGGAGGAAGAAGAGACCCAGCTCTGTGAGAGAGCTCTCCATGAAGTCTAAACACATAGGGAGCATTTCCATTGGCCTGAAGAGAAGCATCAACTCTGTGTCCAATTGATACCATTGCAAGTGCATTGTTGTAGTTGCGAATGTATTTACGGAAATTGTTTGCAATGGGATTTTGCTCAGAGAGCAAAGTCAAAAGTTCAGGAGGTGGGTGATCCAGAGCAGGAAGTACAATTTTGCCTTGATAGCAACACATGCCAAATTTGGGATTACGAATTGAAGACTTGACTAAACACTCAGAGATCCAATGCAGTGCATGACAGAAAGAACATTTAATGTTTATTCTACCCATGTTATGCTGAGACCAATTGGGATCAAATGGGTGACGTGCCAATGGTAGAATAGTAACAATAGGCAGTGGTGATAGAGGAGGTGAAGGAGAAGGTGGTGGTGGTGAAGGAGAAGGCAATGGTGGTGGTGAAGGAGGCAATGGTGGTGAAGGAGCAAGTGGTTGAATAGGTAGTAAAGGCTAAATGCAAACTGTTATTGATTGAAATCAATCTAGCTTATTAGAAAAAATGACATACAGCATGAGAGGCAGCAAGAATGGCAGCAGAAGCAATAGAAGGAGGCATAGGAGGCAATAGCAGTGGTAAAGGAGCAGATGGTTGAACAGATGGTAAAGGCTAAAAGTCAATCATTATTTATTGTAATCAATATAGCTTATTAGAACAAATAACTTACAGGAGCAGGTAAAGGAGGCAAATTTGCATATTGAGCAGCTAATTCAGCATAAGAGACAGCAGGAGCAGGAGCAGGAGCAGGAGGAAGAGCAACAGAGGGGCGCATAGGAGGCAAAGCAGTTAATGCTTGCTGTAAATGAGCAGAAAGATGACTATAGATAGAAGCAGGAGCAGCTTGAGGAGGAGGAGCAACTTGAGGAATAGAAGCAGGTACAGGAAGGGATCTGCGACCACGCCACACAGGTTGAAGCTCTAGCAAAGCATTCAACTGTACACACAATTCAGCCACAGACAGAGCATTGCAAGATGGTGGAGGCATAGCAAAGGGATCGTCAGGAACATGAGCAGGTCCAGGAGGCACAGGAGGCACAGAAGGCATAGGAAGAGGCACAGGAGTCACAATCCGATGACGATGAGGACTGTTCAAAGTGCAGTTATTATGCTCATGCTGGCGGAGTGCACTTCGTGGAGTAACCGGTTGATCCCTGAGGCAATATTATTATTATAAAAAGACATGGTGAGAAAAAGAATCTTCAACATACATCAGGCCTTCTCAAAAAAAAAAAAAAAACCAAAATCAAGGCAGCTATGAAGCGTTTTCTACTGCAGAGTATATGCAACCCAAATCCTCATATCCAAACAGGGAAATCAGTGCTAACAGTGGTAGTTGATAGTGGAGCGACTTCCAAAAAGGAAGGAGAGGCAACTGTAGACCCGCCAGCCCAATCTTCCTACACACTGTGCCCAGAGAGAGGTCCGACCCAAAAAAGAGTCAATAGACAACTGGCAAACACTCTTTTTGTTGAAAAAAGAGAAGCCAGGGAGGTAGGACTTCACTGGGCTTCACCTTGGTCTCCTGCAGAGTTGTGGACTGAAGAGCAAACCAACTGGAGAAAAGCTGAAGGTGATAGTAGAGGGGGAAAAAGAAGAGGGGGCCAAATTTTCGTTGACAGGGCCTGAATTGATGGGCTCTCGGGCCTCGGACCTGCGGTCCTCACAGGCACTGCTGACCAATGCTGCCAAAATAGTCATGGGGCTCGGACCTGCGGTCCTCGTGGGAATGGCTTACTCAGCTTACAAATTAATTTTAGTCAGCCAAACCGTCCTCCCATTCTTATTGATGATGGAGTGGGTGCTTTGGCGCCGGTTATACGCCGCCATGCATGCTGTATATGTACATATGAAAGCCAGGGGTTGTGTTCCTCTGAATTCTTGCATGAGCAGATTTCAGTCAAGACTGAGTGTAATCAAAACAGAAAAGAGGCGAACATCGTCGCGGTCATGCTGTCAAGCACGGAGGCTGGTTCCCGAAGGCCATGGTTTTGACCTTGGACACAGGGACAGTTCGCGTGGAAATGCCGAGCATCGCTCGGCCAGCCTGGCAACTGTCAGCAATTGACAAGGAGTGGAAATTTTTGCTTTTGTCTTTGTCGTCTCGGAGGATGGTCTGTCGACCGCCACGGAGTACGAAATTGGAGACCGCATCGATGCAGGAATGGAGCTGTAGTACCGCTGAAGGACTGGAAAGGGTCTGAGAGGTTGACGACAGGCCTGACATCACAGGGACATATAAATCAGTTCGAAAGGATTTTTTTTGGGGGGAGGGAGGGAGCAGGATTCCTGGGCAACTTCGGCAGTGTTTCAATGTTCGTTCGGACCTCTTCGCGGACTTCTGTTCTTGCTGATATTTTCCTCTCCCGTGAAACGGACTACCGCTGAGTCAGAAAATAGAGAGATTCTGCTGATGTCAGGTGGAGCAGTCCGCGATGTCGAGTTCATTCCTTCCCACTCAAGCAGACATGTGGAGTATCTGTTCACTCACGTGCTAGACGAGCTTCTGTGGAGGATGTCATGAACGCGGCTGAGCTTTATGCCCCACGTGGGTGAGATATAGAAGCAATTGATCGAGCCTAGGATGCAACCATGGTGGAGTGGGCAATGGGGTGAGAATCATTGTTCTGCGAAGGAAGGGCCAACACACGTTGGTTGATCATTGATCCGTCCGCTCAGACTCAAGCTGACATCGTTTAAGGACAAACCGATTACGAAGACGGTCTAGCGCGAGGCGGCTGTGGGGCATTTGAAGGTGGAGTGACACCCTGTCCGACGTCTCGGCCACGTGTGGGGTGCATTCCCAAGCCGGCGCTGTCGTCCATGAAAGATATCCATCATCCATGTCGGGAGGATATCGTTTATAGGAGTAGAGAAGACGAAGCTAGGGAAGGAAGGTGTGAAACCAAACCCTGTTTTCTGGATTGCGCTCGAATACTTGAAGCGGTAATGAAGATACGCATATTGAACATGCATCAAAAGCGCATGTGTGGAGTTCTTGAGCTATGGGATGGATATGGGAAGAGATAAGACTGGCGGAACTGTTCATCGACGCTGCCATCGGATGCGGTGAATTGTGAATTCCTGACCGTCCAAGTTTCGGCTTCGGAATGTGCTTGCAAACCGTGCTTCAGAGCATCCCTAACTGATGTAAAACTCGGAAGCTAGGTAGGACGTTATTTCATTTGGCGTGCGCGTGCCGTTGATACGATGCGTTGAAAGGTCGTAGGTCAAGAGAGGCCACTGATTTCGTTATATTTGCATTGTAAGCGGGATACGCCTGATTACCCGTGGACGATTCGGATACCAGTCAAACCCAGATTTGAACTGCAGCAGCAAGGCACGATGTGACGACACGTCTGGGGAACGGCCGTGCATTCGAGTAATGTAGAAAGTTAAACTTCAGACGCGTGATACCAAAACCCATTCGATCAACGATCTGGAGCTAGATTGTGCAGGAGGAAACTTGGTTGCAATTTTGATGGATTCCCCACGTGAAGGTCGGACAACGTGTTTCCGTTGGCCATCGTGCAGTTGCTTGGCCGCAGCTTGTTACATTGTGATATCCGTTCTGCCGTTTCTGTTTAAGATGATGAAAGTCGACCCAGCTCGGAGCTACTGCAGCCTCCTATGTTTTCGCCAAGGAAGCAAGGGGCCAAAGTTGCTGTGCTTTTGTGATGAAAAGGTTGATCAAACGCTCAGCAGAGTTTCTCTCGAGGGATTTTCTTTCGTCTTGGGAGCACTCTGCATGTCCAATGGAGACGATGATATTTCAGAGGATGGAGATGTGACTATAAATCCTAGATATAAGCGCATAAATAGGTTTTGCCGGTCTGATGTATGATGAAAGGTCTTTCCCGTTTTGGTCGTCGATGCAACAGCAGTGCTGGCGACTGCCAGCGGCCAACCGAGCTCATTATCCCCGCCCATCTCTTCATCATCGCAGAGCGTGTATGCACGCCCTCGACGTTTCTTGACGTTCTACGCAGAACAAGTCATTGAGCGTGGTGACGCAGCATCAAAAGCGCGACACTTTAGCGCAGCGGTCGGGGAAGCCACCGGTGAGCTGCGGACTCGCTTTTTCAACTGGCCCTAGGTTGATCAAGTTCTCCCGCGTCTTGACCCATCCTTTCAGAGTCCTCAACTCTGTCTACAGTACCGCATATGCCATGGACTTATGGCGAGGCATCTCACAGCGCTTTAACCACAGTCCTGAACGTCGATATTCGGAGGAGGACTACGAACTACTCCCAAACGAGCCCCGTTCGAATGGGATATCGACCACTCCGCGCAACAGGAGCAGCTGGCGCCGCTTGAGGCTAAAAACATGTCTTCACTTCCTTACTTTGCGCCGGATCCTCTTATTCCTGGCTGTTATACCCTTCCTGCTAGTCTTCGGAGTCTTGTTATCTGGGATACCCCCTAGTTTCGAAGATATACGGACTTTTGAGAAAATGTTGCCGCAGCATAATCTGACAAGAGCTATGCAGGAACCTGAGATGTATCTAAGGATTCGTGGGCAGCTGTGGGGACATGGCCTCAACAATATATTGCAGGAGATGTGAGTATCTTCGACCGAATTTCACCCCATACTGTGAAAAATGACATGTTTCCTTTTCTTCATTTCCAGACTATTCTTGTCGTACATGGCATATGCTGCCGATCGATCGTTTGTGTTTGAAGACTACGTCTGGTCCCACCTGCCTTTCCCCTACACGCTCTACGACTTTGCTTTACGACCTGTACGAATGCCCTTGAATGCTTTCATATCTGGACCGACTGCTGGAGGACCCGCCCCGCACTCACGCGCCATCAGCTACAAATTTTGGGAGCGCGTTTGTCCACCTGAAAAACGACGTATTATTACTTCAAAAGATAACCCCAGCGATAGCGAAGGGATCGAAATTGTCGAGTATTGGATAGACCAGTTGAAGGACATTCAAGATCAATGCTTAGAGATAGACATGACGGATAAGCCCGTTTTTGACAGAAAGTACGCAGGTCATCTTTGCGATATTTCAGTAGCTTATCCTGTCATAGCTTCTTTGGCAGTCCACGAATCATGTCAATGTGGCCAGGACTGTCCAAATCGCCTACGCTGCAAGATTTTGTATGGTCTCCGCTGGTCCAATCCGCCGTCACACGCAATTTCGTCATTCTTCAACCTGCATCCGTAAAATCGCTTTATGACCCTTCATCAAACTCGACAATGTCCGGCCTCGTCGCACTGCATCTCCGGCGCGGGGATTATAAGCGGCACTGTCCACGCCTGGCTAACTGGCACAGCCTCTACAACGGTCTGAACCAGTATCCTTCGCTTCCCGACAAATTCGACCCGACGCCGTACGAGGGCGACAGCGCGCAGGAGACTCACATGGCGTACTACCTGCGACACTGCCTTCCGACCGTGGAGCAGATCGTGGAGAGGCTAAGGGCCGTCAGGCAGGAGAATCCTGGTTTGAGGAGAGTGTACGTGCTCACGAATGCGTGGGGCTGGTGGCTCAACGGGCTGAAGAGTGCGCTGCAGAAGGACGGGTGGGAGGATCTGAAGAGCAGCTTGGACATCCAGCTGGACGCGGCGCAGAGCTATGTCGCTATGGCGGTCGACATGGCCATCGCGGAGAAGGCGGAGGTGTTTGTAGGCAACGGGGTGAGTCTCGAGCTATCTGTTCCTCAGATCGATGGCTGACCGCTGTTTTCGTTCAGTTCTCGAGTCTGACATCCAACATCGTCATGTTTCGGATGGCAAAAGGACTCGACATTACATCTAATCTGTTTTTGTGAATTATATATGCTAGACTAATCTTTTTTTTTCTGGCTTGGGTTTTTATTCATTATTTGGGGAAGCCTAGAAGTTATGCATGCATCTACTTTACTCGCATCAACCCCACCTTGGCGATAGCAGAGCCTTCGGCGACCTTAACCGGGTTGTACATACTGATGCATTCTATGCATGCGAGGGTGTTACGTAATATAATAGGGTGTTGGTGAGGAACCATGTTGCAAGCCTTCCGTCGCTGTTCTACAAACCCGCATCGTCAGCGTCTCTGGCTCGCGCGGCGTCTTTTCGCGTCCTCCTCGATCGCACGCGCCGACCCATGGCCGCTGGTGAACACCCCGGAGCACCTGGCATCCACGCAGACCCCGGCCGACCTGCCCGCGCCGACTCCTCTACCACGGCCGAACGAATCCATCGAGATCATGCGCGCGCGGCTCGTGTACCAGTCCCGCAAGCGCGGTACGCTGGAGAGCGACCTTCTCTTGAGCACGTTTGCGAAGGAGAATCTGGACACGATGAACGAGGCGGAGCTCAAGGAGTACGATAGGGTGCGTTTTTTGTTTGCTGCTACCGCTGCATCCGGTGAATGAATGAATGAGTAATTGGGTTTTTCTTTGTATATAGCTGCTGGATGAACCAGATTGGGACATTTATTATTGGTCGACTGGCAAGAGGACGCCGCCAGAACGTTGGAGAGACTCCAAGCTACTCGGAAAATTGGCCCAGCATGTGCGGAACGACGGAAAAGCAGCTCGACGTATGCCGTCGCTAGATTGAGGCGAGGAAAAAAAAAAGAAAAGACTGCGAAACGCGAGCGGTGCAATGAGGCTTTACCGGCGTGCCAGGCTGCGTTGGACGTCCTGTTCTGCTGAGCTGCGGTATCTTTTCGTCGCGTAGTGCTTTGTAGCGGAAAATTCTCATTGTCGAAGTTAGATCAAACCAACAATCCGGCTTACTGACGTTTAATAGCCAGAAAACGAGCATAATCGTGACGTCTATATAAACACCTATGGAATAAAGAGATCACAAGCAATGTACAATTATCCGGCATTAAATGAGAATAATAGTCTTCCAATGTGTCAGTTAGCAGCCCTAGTCCTCTAACAGTCCGCCGGCCGGCTCCCGGACATCCTCATTATCGTCTGCGCCGTCGCGAAGCACAATGTTGGGATCCCTCACGGCCAGTTTTAGATCATACTTCCTGAGCAGCAGTCGATCCACCCAGCCTCCAGGCGGGAACATCTTGTCCCACTGGTTGTGCAAGTGCACGCCAAAGATCTTGCCGAGGATCTCGTCGAGACCGCCGCCCTCTTCCAAGCCGAGGCCCATGGTCCAGCGCCCGTTTTTGTTGTCGGGAACGAAGGGATCGGGGAGGCGATTGTCCAAGCGGCACGAACGACCGTCGCTGAAGCAGAAGGGGAGGACCTTGAACGGAGGGATCGAGTGTGCGACGAGCCGTCGCCAGAGCTTAAAGTAGAGCAACCCGCCCCAGTCCGTCGAGTGCGTGCGTGGAGGCGGGGACGTGGCCATGATGTGGAACGCCTCGCAGAGGTAGGGGGAGTGTTGCCGAAAGCGCATGAGCGCTCCGTTGAGGGGTTCGTAGATTTTGTCTGGCGTCCGGGAGTGAGTTCCGCGATGTCAGAACCGCCTAACGCTGTGAAGACACGCACCATAGCAGTCCCACTGCGTCACAAACTCGTGTTCCAGCAGAGGCCCCAAGTCCCTTGTCAAGAGAGAGTCCATGTCCACCCACACACCGCCATACGTCCACAGGAGGAGCAGCCGCACCAAGTCCCCATCCACCCACGCCTTCTTGTCCTTCATCTTGAGCAGCTCACTCCCATCGAGCTCCGTCGAGCGCGCAAGAGTGGGGACATCGACGATGCGAAGCGCGAACGACTCGGGGTAACGCGCGAGGTACTTGCGGAGGATGTCGTTGTGGCTGAGGTCGCCGTTGGACCACAGGACGAGGCGCGACGCGGCGAGATCCTGCGTCGCGAAGAAGGACTTTAGCATCCACTCCTGGCGCGGACCGAACGGCACGAGGTCCGTCCGCCAGTACGTGTGGAACTGCGTGCGCGCGTCAGGCGGGACCCATCCGTGCCCACGACGGTCCTCTCTGCTCGGCTGGATCGTGCCCGCGAACTCGTAGCAGTCGAGGCCCAGACGCAGAGGCATGCCCGCCTGCACCTCGGTGCGACGCCGCCCGTAGAGCGCCTCGGAGAGGTTGTACCGCGGGCTGACACGCGCGGGGTCAAAGCACCCCGAGAGCGGCGCGAGAGGCTCGATCTCTGACTTGACCCACGCGCGTGGATAGAACGCGAGCTCGATGTGCGGTTCGTAGAGGTAGAGGCCGAGAAGAAGAAGAAGCAATGTCGAAGGGAGCGCGAACTTGAGGAACGTCCGGAACGTGCGGCGGCGGGCGGGCGTGGCGAGGCCGGCTAGCCAGCGGCGTCCCCGCGAGCGGTATGTGGGCAAAGGAGGCGATAAATACGGGGTATACGAGGGGTCGTCGTCTGGGTCGTGAGTCGTCAGAGACATGGGATACCGCGCGGCGTCGTCGTGGCGGTGAGCTGGCAGCGACCGGAGCCGTGGCGAGCTTGAGGATTCCGGGAATGCGTACATGGGCAGCCTGAGGCGTTCCGACCCGCCTCGCGCCGCCATCGTTGGGCCTGGGCTTCCGTTTTGCCTGTGCAGCAACGCCGACTCCTCCGCTCAATCGAGGACGGATATTTGCAGATCCGCCAAATTTTTTTCCCTATTTATTTCAATCTTTTTTTTTCCCGGTTGCGCGTGGCCCGGTCGGGTTGTTTCTTTTTTGTGGGAGATTAAGGCCCGACAAAGTTCGTATCGTTTACGTCGAGGATATGACTTGGGACTCACGTAGGCGAGCCTGTTTGTGGGTGGTGTTGCGGTCATCCATGCGACCCGCTGTCACGCAATCGTGATGCGGCGGACTCGGACACAATTCGCACATCAAAGAAGAGATTCAGCTACAACACTCTTCCGACGTGTCTACCTACATACGCTACACATGCCTCCAGATCCACCTCCGACAAACACACTCTGTCCCACAGATCATCCCGGAACCATCGACATTTAACGAGGAAATATAACGTTGCTTATACAATGACAGTAGAATAGAAGAATGGCAGCAGCGAAAGAGGGGGGGGGCAGCAAGGAGAGCTGATGATATGATGATGACCGATAGCCCGGAAAAAAAATGATATATGCTCTCGGGCGCTCGGGCTTGATATGGACGAGGAAAGGGGAGGAGAGTGAGTTTTAAGAAAGAAACGAGCGCGGACGGATTAGTCGTCAATGGTTGAGGGAAGAGATAGTCGCCATTCAGTTTAGATAAAGAAAAGGTGAGGACTGAACGAGATGAGGAATGCGGAACGCGCGTGTTTTTGTCGGGTTTGAGTATGGAGGCCACCACACACACAACGGGCAAGGACGCAGAAATCATCGAGCTACCGGCGCGCCGCCTCGATAACTTGGCTGAGGTTGTCCTCTTGGGTTGATCGCCGCGCCGTTCTGCCGAACTTGTTGGGGCTGTTGTCCATTGCTCTGGTACACAACCTGCGCTGGCAGCGCGTTCGGCTGCGCCTGGCGAACAGGCTGAGCGGGGTTAGCTTGCTGCCTTTGCTGCTGCTGCTGTTGTTGTTGCTTCTGCGGCACGGGCTCGTCGGGCAGAGATGGCGCGACGTAGAGGCCTTTGTCGATGTGCTGAGGGATGGGCTGAATCTCTGTGCCGAGCTCCTGCTCGATCTTGTACAGGTTGAACCTGTCCTCGTACGTGACGAGGTTGATGGCGAGACCTAGGTGGCCGAAACGACCCGAGCGGCCTATGCGATGCAAATATGTTTCGCTGTTCTTGGGAAAGTCAAAGTTGATGACGACGTTCACGGCTTGGATATCGATTCCACGGGTGAGGAGGTCGGAGCAGACAAGGTTTCGACACACGCCGTTGCGAAAGTCGTGGAAGACGCGATTTCGGTGCGACTGAAGCATCTTTGCGTGCGAGTAGAAGCATGAATATCCGAGCTCCGTCACTTTCTTTGCAAGGAGCTCTACGCGGTTGGTAGAGTTGCAAAAGATGATGGATTGGTTGATTTGTAACTGAAACGGTTTGAGTGAAATGATCGAGGTTGACATCGCTGCATAGACTTACTCGGGAGAAAAGCGTGTTCAAGCAATGCACTTTTTGTCGTTCTTCGACATAGGCGTAATATTGCGTAACGCCGCGAAGGGTCAGCTCGTCCATGAGGTTGATCTCATAAGAAGACCTCATGTGTTTATCCTGCACAGTCACAGCCGTCAGATCATAGGCGTCAGGGATCGTGACATGAGTGGAGCATACTTTAAAGTCCTTCACGATCATTGGGAAAGTGGCGCTGAAGAGCATGACTTGACGCTCAGCGGGGAGGTACGCTAGCAGCTGTTCCATGACGGGGGCGAATTCAGGGGAAAGTAGTTTATCGGCTTCGTCCATGACAAAGACGGGACATTCGCTTAGGTCAGCCACGCCTTTGCTCGCGAGGTCGAGAATGCGGCCTGGCGTGCCGACAAGGACGTGCACGGTATCGGAGAGTCGAAGGATATCGTCCTTGAGAGTGGTACCACCGGTGGTAACCATGACCTGGAGGCCCATATGCTTGCCAAGAATCTTGCAGACTTGGGAGGTCTGGAGAGCGAGTTCGCGCGTCGGTACGAGGAGGAGGGCCTGGATCTTGTTCTTGGCCACGTCGACCTGCTGCAGGGATGGGATGACGAATGCGGCGGTTTTGCCCGTACCGTTCTTGGCACGAGCGAGAATATCGCGTTTCTGGAGCGCGATGGGGATGGCTTCTTCTTGTATCGGTGAAGGCCTCTCGAACCCGGCCTCGAAGATGCCCATAAGAAGCTCCCGCCGCAGTTCCATGTCCTCGAACTCGAGGCCCTTTGTGGCGGTCACATCTTCTGTTTGGGGGCGGACGTCTTTTGGAGGCGGGCGGAGGCCGGCTTTCCAAGAGTCGTTGACGGAGGGTCTGGAGGGATTGCCGTCAGGTCTGGTGCAACGACAGAGAGACACATAAAAAGAGGTGCTCACGTCGAGGATGTTGATGGTCCTGTTTGCGACATGGGGAAGATGGTCAATAAAGGCTTGGTTTTGGAAATTTGTGTTCTTGTTGATGCGGATATGGCGCGTGCAGCAAAGGCAGAGGCGGAAGGGTGGAAGAAAACGGGGCAAGGTCTGAGATTTGGATTGGTTTCGGCGCTCAGAACTCTGATGGTTCAGTTGTGGTTGCGAGGACGACGTGCGCGAGGCTTTGAGGATGAAGAATGCGAGCGAGAGTTGTTGAGGGTGTTGTTGTTGGGAAAGTTTGAGGCAAATGACCAGGTGGATTGGGTGAGGAGGAAAAAGACGATTTGCAAAGACCTGTGGCTCATTTTCGCACGCTCATTTTTTCAACGCCCGCTGTTCTTGGGCGTGTTTCCATTGGAATCATGTAAAATACAGACACAATGGCGCACAGCAGAGACGACCTGACCACCAGGGTCCTGCCACACATGGAGCTATCAGACGCATCGAATCCTTTGACGCGTCCGATTCTGCCTGATCCCTCTCTGAGCCCCTCTGAGCGAGCTGTATGGCGTTTCTCCGTCAAAGGAAACGCAATCGGTGAGCCCAAGTAACTGGGGCCTACGAAGCTATGATCCTACTCTCACCACAGTTACTGGCGGAGCGGGGAACCTCGCCCTTGCAGCCGCCCGCGCTCTTCTCGAGCACGGTCTGTCTGGCTTGGCCCTCTTCGATGTCGAATCGTCCTTCGCGTCGTCGCAGAGCGCCATCGACGCGCTGCGCAGGGACTTTTCCACCTCGAACGTCCTGACCATCCCCGTAGACGTGACCGATCCTCAGGCGATACAGGCCGGCGTTGAGCGGACGGCGAGCGAGCTTGGAGGAGTGGATATTCTCCTGTGCTTTGCCGGCATCATCGGATGCACGCACGCCGCAGAGATGAGCTTCGAGGAGTGGAGGAGAGTGCTCGACATCAACACTACGGGGAGCTGGCTCTGCGCGCAGGCTGTCGGAAGGCTAGCTTTCTCCCTTTTCACGCCTGAATTGAATAAGCTGCGTTGACCCGTCAACCCCAGGCAGATGATTCAGCAAGGCAGAGGCGGCTCCATCGTTCTCACTGCTTCCATATCCGCTCACCGCGTCAACTTCCCGCAGCCTCAGGTCGCATACAACGTCTCCAAGGCGGGCATCTTGCAGCTCAAGAGCTCCCTCGCCGCCGAGTGGGCGCGGTACGGTGTCCGCGTGAATAGCGTCAGCCCGGGTTACATGGATACCATTCTGAACGCAGGCGATGGGCTCGAGAGCACGCGCCGCATATGGACGGCGCGTACCCCGATGGGCAGGATAGGTCATCCGAGTGAGCTTGTAGGCGTTTTGGTGCTGCTATGCAGTCCAGCCGGGAAATACATCAATGGGGCTGATATCATCGTAGACGGTGAGTTCGCATGTCCCAAGTGAACACCCGAAAATAAAGAATGACATTATATAGGTGGAATTTCCATTTTTTAAGTTGGAGTCTGGACCATCGGCCCTCCTTTGACTGCTTCACAGGAGGAGCCTGAACTTCATGTAGCATTCAGATAAACATGAACATGACCGCGTAGGTCACTGATTACCATCCGAAATGATGAACTTCTTGATAAGAGATGGTCGCGGGATGACTTGAAAATCTCCATAACAAAGAAGATGCGGCAACCGGTTTATGTTATCGCTCTGCTCCCTCTGTAGACAACGCGAAACGTCCTGACCCAAGGTCAATTGGCCACGGGCTTCTGGGACCACCGTCAAGTTTGGAAATCTTTGGGCTCTTTGAACCGACATGATTGATCGTATTGCTACTGGGAACAAAATCCAGTCAGAATGGTGGTTCTCTCCTCGCCGTCTCTTTCTGCACCCTTCAGGACCTGGCAAATGGCTTATCACAAAGCCTATGCGAGCTGAAGCACATGAATGAAACATTTGCGTCCTCCAGTCGGAGAGAAATGCACCTGGCCGCCAGCTCCGCGTAACTAAGTCGGCGAGCGTTTTGACCCGACGCTTCTCTGTCATTGGAATTGAGTTGGGCAATGCTTATGTGGTATTACCTTCTCGGCAAGCGCTACTACCTAGAAATCACGGACGTCATTCCCTATGTAGTGCCAAGCATAGCGACGTCCCAGAAAACTCTGCAACACATAATGTACCTGTGAGATTACGCTCATGGAAACCCAGAGCTGGTTAGATTAGTTCCGCGCTTCAAATGCTGAGCGGCTTGTCAACGGGTGCAAATGTACAACTTCTCCTCGTGGCTGACAGCAGGTCAAGCAGTGACCGCTCTCGAACAGCTAAGACAGTGGAATGTATTGATACATGCGTATTGCTTGACGAGAAGCGGGTTATGCAGAATGCTGCCATTGTTCGCAGACCAGCTGGGAAACGACACTCTCTGTAAATCCACAAGCAAGGCGAGAACATGCCAAAATGAGGGAACTTTTCCATGTATGCCTCCGTACACCTGGCGTGATACTTTGCGCACTGGATCCTATCATCGGATTTTTTTTTGGCCGATACACGCAAGGCACACTGGAGGAGCCCAAGTGGCTCCGAGAAAAGAAGACGGCGACAACAAGACAGCTCGTTGTATGAATTTCTTATCACCGCCTTCAGGTCCGCGACGGAAAGACCTGACGCCGATGGCGTCAATTAGTTTTGCTTCCGTTTCGAGCCGTCTTATACTAATGCACATATGCAGTTATTGCCTTTCTATGGAGAACATTGATCCAGAGATAAGCTTGTCGAAGCTGCAAGGAGTTCTACGCGCTGGCTTATCGCGTTCACCTCTCTATATATAGGGCGTGAATCAACCCCATTCCACATGCAATGAGGCGAGATACAGCTTGTGGTCCCTCCTCCGCTACAACAGGTGGGATTTTTACTTGGCACTTCTTCGCCGTCTCAAAAAAGCTGAAAGCTTGTCATCGCTCGTCCACTTAGGACATGATGGCGTTGCTGCCGTCATCACGAAGTTCTTACGCAGTCTAAAATTCGTCTCGACAAAGATTTCCCCTACCAATGGCGCGTTACTGGAAGCTATGCGGGAAGAGGCGCATGAACGAAACATGTGGTGCGCTCCGCTCGAAGAGACGATGCACATGGCCGCTAGCTTGATAGAAGTAAGTCGGAAAGCTTTTGAACCGACTATTGCGTCGTTCAACATCGGTTTCGGCCAGCTTGGGTACAATCATCTCACCTTTGAGGAGAAAAGATGGACGGTGCTCCTTACCTGGTGCGAACGATGAATTTTCTCCAACGGACAGGCCATTTCAATATCAACAATCCATTCAGGTATCTCTTTTATGTCGATGATGTGATCTGGGGTGACAGACGGGCATTCGATGCATTTGGGATGCGGTTCCTTCGAGGCCTACCTCAGCTTGACCCTGTCTTGGATGCTCTGGCCGACGTTCTGCGCTCCGTGCATGACTATTACGATCCACTGATCGCAGATCTGATCTTCTCCTCCGTTTTCAATTTCACGCCCGGCAACTGTCTCGAACAAGAAGCCCGCTCATTCAAGCTGTCGCCAAATTTGAAGAAATTTCCGTGGTTCGTGCGCGACTTGGGTTCAGCAGGGATGGCGTACGTGCATATGTTGTTCCCAAAGTCGACGGGCATTCGGATCGACCAATACGTCCAAGCTGTTCCCGAGATGACCTTTTGGCTCGACGCTGTCAACGATATTTTATCGTGCGCACTCCTTGGTTCTTGTGCTAGGCACCGGATATCTTTCATGACCAGTTATCGCAGATTCCTTAAGGAGGAGCTCGACGGCGAAACGGCGACATATGTGCATCACAGAGCAATAGTGGAAGAGAAGACTCTCCTCGATGCTGTGGTTGATATAGAACGCGAGGTCACAGTCTGCGGAGATATCATTCACACGGCTTTGCATACGGACATAGACGTCATCAGGATCTGGCGCAGTTTCGAAGTTGGATACGTGTGAGTTTCTGATGCAAACCTTGTCTCCGCTTTGTGGCACTCTCGAAACCGGGATATGAATAGGTGGTATCATCTTCAAGGCAAACGCTACAACATCGATGTCAGTAGGCTTCTGCCACACCCGGACGAAGAGTAGAGGAGGCTCAGATCAGGAAGGGGAGAAACTTACATCCAACAAAAGACATTCAGCGAGGGGTTCGAGCCACGCTGCCTCGTGCATGTATATGACGCATCACAATTTGACGCTTGCGGTGGTGAAGATGCTTCACGTCGAGTCAAAACTCCGGTCATGGTTGCTGTTCACGAGCGGCTAAAATTAGCACTTTCTAGGACGCGAGGACGTCGTCACTCCCCAGATCGTTTGGGAGATGATCTTCTGGTTCTGAAGACGCGCTGAGTCTCGGTTGGAAAGCAGCCGACGCGTCGATTGGCATGGCTGGCGAGCTTGAATTGCATGTTGTTTGCTGGCAGCTTGTGAATTAAATAAATCCATCTGCACTTTTTCGAGTTCCACGTCGAGCCGCAAGTCCAATGCACCATCTGCGGCTTCTAATATCGCGTCCGCTGTCCATCTCCATCCCGTCTCGGATAAATCCTAGCTTCATTGGCACACGTAAACCGGCTCTGCGATGTGGACTCGTAACAACTCAGAAAGATAAATATGCGATATTGAAGGCGGAACAGGAACCACCACGTAAATGCTTCTCGCAGCTTTCCTACTGACAGACTGGATCTAGAAAGCACTGACCCCATATCCTTTTTTTTTTTGCTTTGCTTTGAATTGCTTCCCTCGTTTGAAACTCAGGCAGTCTCGAAGAGCGCAAGGTTCTGTACCCGCTGCCCGACCTGCCTGAGCAGCAGACGCGGCAGCCGCTGCGGTACGTGACACAGCAGGAGCTGGAGCGGTACATTGTGCCGCTGTACTCGCGGCGGTGGTACGTGCGGATGTGCGAGCGCAACATGCGTGTCAAGGATGGGAAGCTACGGCGGGACAGGCGGATGCACCCGTTGCTGTGCAGACGGTACCCGTTTGCGACGCTGCAAGAGGCGAGGGAGTTTTTGGACATGCTCGGAGACGTTGCAAAGGCCGAGGACGTGAGTTGCCTCTCTTGCTGCATTCTTATTGATGTCCTGAATACTGACTGTTGGTCAGTACGAACCGATGGTCATCGTGCGCACAGGCTTGCAGGGCAAGGCGAAGATCTACATCAAAGCTGGGTCAGACGACGTGCTCGGCGTTCCGCTTACTGAAACGGCGGACAGCCGGCTGCCAGGAGCGGGACTCACTCTACGCGACGGGCGGTTCGCGAACGTGCTAGAGCGCGCGTATGCTACGGTGCACGGGGAGCCTACGACGGGGTACGCACCACCCGGTTCGCCGTACACGCTCCAGCGGCTGCGGTACATCCATCGCATCACCTCGCAGAGCTTGAGGACGAGAGTGCTTAGGCAGCCGCTGGACCCGGAGCTGGTGGGTCCCCCAGGGGGCAGCGTCATCCCCGTGCGGTATGATGCGCCGCTGCCTGCGCTGCCGGTGATCGAGAAGGGAGCGGAGGGAGAGGAAGCATTTTGCTCGGATGAGCAGATGACCGACCTAGTCGCGCCTCTGTATGAGCGCGGCTGGCGGGTAACGTGGAATACGAAGGTGCTGGTGGACGAGGACGCGGATGAGGGGGCGTCGGTGGAGGAGAAAGTGCAATTGACAAAGTCGCCGGTTTTGATAGCGGCGTACACGTTCCCGACTTTCCAGGACAGTGTCGGATTTGCGCAGGAGTTGCTCAAGCTGATCGATGACCATCCCGAGGTGCGTTTCAATGCCGCTTCTGTGGAACAAAAAAAAAGATTTATTGATTTGTCTGTCTAGTCTACTGTACATATATGGATAGACTGCTTTACGGTGTTTGTGTTCTTCCAGAGCCGGCGCGAGACACCCAGGGTCGCGCTGCAAGACGTGAGGTTGGCGATGCTGACGGAGCAGATTTTTGAAAAATGCAACCCAGGAATGCAAGAATCGGCACTGAAGCTAGCGTTTGTGAAGGCGGAGATGCCGGGGACAAACGCGGAGCTAGAAAAGAGCGAGCAACGGAAGGTAGGGGGTTACCATTTTGCGAAAGTGGCAAGGGACAGGAAGGACATGCCGCGACATTGGTTTTAGGGGCACCTGTCCAACTCTGGGTTGGCGGAAGCGCGACATTGAGCGCGATATGCAATGTCGAGCGTGTCATCTGTGTAATCCGGGTGGTAAATACGTACAGATTACAAGATGTTTTTGGAATTTCTTTTTTGACTTGAATAGTTTGAATGATCTGCGCGCCACTGTCGAGTGAGAAACAATACGAGTTTCAAAAAAAAGGAAAACATGTTTTGGGGGGACCGAGTGCCTGGGACATTGAGCCACGTGGTTATGATCGAGATTGATCACCTTTTTTTTGACTTGATCCCAGCACCGGCGCTCAGTCAGACCCTTCTGTCTCTTTAAACCACAACACCCTCCCAGGCTGTGCTGTCCTTGATTTCTGTTTCGCAGCCATCACGCTCTTTTCATCCCTCACGCTCCTTTATTACCAACCCCCCCTTCTCACATGTTCACGCCCCCACCATCACCCAGACCATCCAAGCCTTGCGTCGCGGATGACGCTGCTGATCCCTCTACTGCACCCGCGATGACGAAGCAGCCTTTCCAACCCATGCCTCTCCCTACGCACAACAATGACCCCGGCTTTGCGGCTTCTCAGGACGCCAAGCGCCGCACCGGCAGGCGCATGAGATGGGCTGCTATTCTCATACCGCTTCTCTTCGTCGCCGTCACACTCTCGACGCGCTACTTTGCTCACCCGGCCGCCTTTGACGTCCTCCTCACAGACAGCTCAACAGACGCCGGCTCATGGCGGGCCTTGCTTGCAAAAGGCAGCGACTGGTCGACGCACAAGCGACACCTTGACCCGCGACAGCTGTCAACCCCTACGCCGACGTCCGCCGGGACGTCGCTCGTCGTGTCTGCGAGCCCTTCGGCCTCATCCTCGTTGTCCAACCCCGCCTCATCACCCGTACCGACAGTCCCGAGCACTCCGCCTGCACTGCCGACTCCGTTCCCTCAGCCTTTCGACTCAGACGTCCCGCAGAATTTTTCCACGGTAGCATGCTTCAATTTCTTTCAGAACATGACTTCTTCGCAGGCGTTCAGGCCCTGTCGACCGTTCTCTGTCCTCTTCCAAAACTCTAATCAGTTCATCCAGGTGCGTCTATCATAACGCTTAGCAGTCGATCAAACTCGTTTTCTGACCGAACGTGCTTCTCTGCTGCGGAAATAAAAAAAAAAATTGGAACGCAAAACAGGCACAACAGAATCTGACGCTGATGAACTCGATCATATGGGGTACCTGCAACACTCCTGTGGGCGAGGACCAGTGCGTCGCAAACATGGGCTGGTTTGCGTCCAACCTCAAGACCGTCTGCGACCAGGAGCTCTCCGAGCAAAACTCGGCCGTCGTCGGCATGTCCATAGGCATGTTTTATCTTTTTATCATCGTCATCAGATTCTCGCTCAACTTGTTCTCCATCTTCTTGGAACAGCCCTTCAAGCGTACAGCCTTATGCGCACGACCGCCTGCATCCAGAATCCGTCACTGAACACGTACTGCTTCGTTGATGCCGTGCGTAACGCCAACCCGTCCGATCTCTACTTCTACTCCCTCCCCCTCGGCAACGGCCTTCCAAAGTCGTCCACCCCGTCTTGCTCGACCTGCACAAAGTCCATCATGGGACTCTATGCCGACGCGCTCAACGACAATGCGCAAGCCGATCAGCTGCCTGGGCTCAAGAAAACCTACGTCGCGGCCGCCGGCCTGGCGGCGCAGCAGTGCGGCACGGGGTACGTCCAGACCGCAGTTCGCAACGCCGCAGAAAGGCGCGCAGCGGTGAGGTGGATGGTGTATGCCACCGTGTTGTTTGGCTGGACGATGCTGCTTCTTTCTTGAGAGACTTTTTTTCATTCTTGCATATTCTTTTTTATTCCAAACGTTGTTGTGCTTCATATTTCCACCCTCCCCTTTTCTGCTTTCTTTATCGGGTTTTTGCTTTGGGTCTCTTTCCTTTTCTTTCATGCACAAAAGGATGGTTGGGAAAGTTTTTTTTTTTTCGACATCACACTACAAACGCAATCGCTTCAGGTTGGGAACATCCGTCGATATCGTCATCACCGTCACCATCGTCTATCCATGCTGCTCCTCGCTCGCACGCCGCCTCGGAATCTCCAAGCAAGGAACTCGAAATTGCTTAACGTTATAGGTCATGCCTTTCAGGACCATCCTACATATTGCTGCCTACCCTCCCCCCCTCCCCGTCACATATCTACACATCTATCCACCTGCAACAATTTCTCTTCTCTCTTTCTTTTCTAGTTTTGTTCAGGGATTTTTTTCTCTATCTGTTTGTATATCTATTTATTGTTTCCTTCCTCGTCTCAGGATTGGATTCTTTCTATTTTCCACTTGTTAATTAGTCGGTCGGTCGAACGGTACTCGCTCAACTAACTCTTTGTCACCCTCTTTCTCATTCCCCGTCTCTCGCTCCTCGTCCAACCGCTCAGTTCAAATTTCATTGGCACGCTCCCATCCGCGTCGGAACGCTTTACGCTCTTTCTCTCGCTACCACTACCCTCGTCAAACGTCAGGTCCAAGGATTCCACTTCCTTCGTCAGCCGGCAACGAAGGGGAAGTCAAAGTGACTGACAGCCGCTACGGTCAGCTACGGGGCCTAGATTCTTTCCGCCAATAACGATTGCTCGGCAAAGAGTTCAGGGGTTGTTCGGCTCGTTCGTCTGACCCTGGACTCCTTGGACGTGCGGCGCGTCGTGTCGGTCCCTGAATCATCCCTCGCCATCCCTCCCTGGGTCCTCTGTCAGAGCCTTATGCCCTCACGTTTTAGTTTTACTTGTTCTTATTCGTTGCATATGCATCCAATCGATACTTAGGGACGTCCGATGCCGGACCACAGTGCTATCATATGCAGATTCCCTCTCACCTAATCTACATCCGATTAATGGTCTGTCGCGGTTTCTCGCCACCCTCGCGCAGTAGATACGCATGCACTCGAGCCTGTCGGGGGCTCTTGAGCGGCGCGCCGTGTTGCCCTGTCGTGCGACGTCAATCAGGCGCGTGACTGATGCGAGAAGACAGGAATTTGTGAGGTCGCTTCGATATGGCGTCTTCGGCGCACACACATGGGTATGCAAGGCTTCTTGTCCTTCTGAACGTGCACGCCGCGCGGAGATGTGCATCATGTCAGCGATCGAAGTGTTTTGAATTCTGGGGTCCCTTTCTTTTTCTTTTTAAGAACGAAACTCAGGATACCAGTAGATAAACATATGACAGAGACGCTCCTCGAGGCTTGACGTGACAGACCATAGACTCGACATCGAAATAGAAATCATTTAGGATTCTGTTCTGTTACATACCGATGCATGTGAATGCATGCTTGAGGGTTAAGATTTTACGCTTCAGCTAGCTGTTCTATGGCTATGTACAGACAGTTGTTAGCGGGAATGATACCGATGATGATGATGGAAATTGGAAGATGGGGCTGCGCGGTTCATGCGATTGGCGCCCTCGGAGAATTTGGTGGCCTTCGCATGCTTAGACTTGCTTGTAGTGTGATCGGAAGAAGATGACCCAATGATGGATCGATCAGTGGCGCCTTCGGTCAGGGACCAGCAGCGGCGTTGTGGCCCTGTCAAAGCAAACCTTGAATGGACGCGGCGATGCTAGACTCGTTAGCGCTTGCTGGTTTTTTGGGCATATGAGCTGCGTCTCATCATCACGAGTCATGGTAGCTTATAACAGAGTACTCGTATACATGAACGAGGGGTGCGATCACGACTTGTCCTTGACATCTTTCAATGGAAATGAGCCTGCCAGCGCGCATACACGTCGTGACTTGTTTGCTGCGCTCGGCGTAATTGACAGACGTCTATGTCCAGTATGAACGAAAGCGTTGGTGACTGGCAATTGACAGCTGGCATCACATATCCGCACTTTGAGGGAGGCATCTGATTAGTCTGAAGGGAATAAGATATACGTATCAGCATCAGCACGCCGGAATGGATAGTGAATCAAAACCTGTGTAGTCATGTCGTGCCACCTGGGCGGTATCACATGTTCTAGGCACTGTCGCATCGAATAATGAGTCTAAAGACCCAATGGACTGTGCAGATGCAGAAGGCCTGATTTGATGGAGGAGGGAAGGCAGGACAGAAAGGATAACGAAAGGCGCAGGAAAGAACTTAGGAAGCATGAGCAGGAAAACGAGCCGAGGCACATCAATCAGGCCGACATGTTGTACGCCAGCGGAACTTTGAGGATCTCTGCTACCGGGTCGGAGCCCCCCTGACTGTACTCACTGTCTCTCGCCAAGCACGCGCTTGCATCATCATGCCGGCCGGACGAAGACTGCACACGTCGTTCTAGTATTAGGGCTTGTCATTGCCATCTGCTCTGGGGGACGCGCCGGGCCAGCGCGCCCTTGACTCATATTAGACAAAAGGTAGAGGGACCACACGACAGGACAACACACATGCCCGAAGATTCGCCCAGTTGGCGAGATTGCGGAAGCATGTGCGCTACGCTGGCGGAGGAACGCCAAATTGCGTCATCCATCTTGTCCTCCTCTATGAAGAGGTTCCTTACCTTCTCGGGTCTGCTCTGCGCGTTAGAAAGACCGCCAAGAGCATGCGGACGACGATGATGCCCGCCACGGTGAGCGATACCACCTACAATGGTTGAGGCGAGGCCACAGCAATGCGAGAAACCTACTTTGAACGCCGCGCCCATAAATGCTCACGGTGTAGCTGTCTCCTTTCAGGACTGATCAGCCGAGCTCGAGCTCGTGCTCGCATTGCGTAGCATGTCATACCATCAAGTCGAGTACCGACACCGGAAAAAGGCAAAGTCCAGAAATTGCGAGCAGAACGGCCAAGCGCCCCGGCGGAGAATACGTATGACATTAACGGTTGAATCGAAGCGGGGGGAGTCAAGTCAGATTGTAGGCGAAGGTGTAATCGCATTGCAGGGACACCATGCGGCACGCGTGCTAGAAAGCAATGTCAGGAGGGGCAACCTACCACCGCGAGTTTGCTGAGTATGTCAACGGAAATCTGAGGAGACCTCACATGACCTGATATTCCACGGCACGAGAGAGAGTTGTACCCAAAAAGGGAAAGAGGATGACGTTTTTGGTGGATTCGAACAACGGTCGTACGACGACCTTTTTTTAATCTCTTTTATTCTTCTATTTTGTCTCGCTCAGCTGGCCTCTGCGGTTTCTTTCTTCTTCTCTTCCATCCACACTCTCCCTCGTGCGCCAGTTTACAGATTGTGCGAGGGCGCCTAAACTAGACTTGTAATTCATTCGCAGAGATAGGAGTACACGCTCGACAGTTGCCACTGGTGGTCCCACTGTAGGAGCGAAACCAAACTGCGCACATCTGTTACTCCGACATATCACAGCTTTTGAGCGCATAAAACCACGTTCTCCTCCTCCATCATCGCCTAGCTATCATGGCCCCCAGGCTGCGTGTCCTCGCAGGCACGTCATCACACAACCTACAGCCTATCACGCAGCTCGTGAACACGCCAAACGCACACGAGCTCGCGTCGGACCTGTTCGAGGGCAGCGTCGCTGTTAATATCAAAGGCCTCGTCGATGAAGACGGTCAGATCAGGGACTCGGAGTACTTTGCCAGGGAAGATAGGCAGGGTATAACGTGGAGCATTCAAGTCCGAGGTTCGTCCCTGTGCCGATCGCTTTTGAACAAAAAATGGAGGATGTTCATTTGACGATACTTGCCAGGGCGGTTCTTGACACCGCACAGAGCAGACGACATTCTATTCGGCAACACGTTTGATCGCCCGCTGAAACTGCCTTGGGGCACCTCCGCGGTGCTGAAGTTCATGAGGCAAGTCCGATCCTGAAATTCAGGCTCGGCGCTCATTTCATTTTTTAAAACGATCTCCAGTTACATAGATCCCACACTAGAGCATGATCTGACATCTGCCAGACCGTGGGCGCTCTCGCCTCTCATATCTACCATGCCTCACTTTGCGCACGTGCGCTTGAGCAATTCAGACGCCTCTTCATCATCATCTTCTCCCCATTCCTCGAGTGGCAAATCGAACGCTAGAAAGACCTCGATCAGCGTTAGGAAAACGATGAGCGGGCGGCGGCTGCGCGGGTTGTCCCCATTTCCGCCTGCCCGGTCGATCGGAGACAACACATCGCAGATATACCTGACCGTCACGTCAGACGGTGACGAAATTGAAGACGACGGGTCCACGTCGGGATCGCAATCGAGCTCATCCGCGCTGTCCCTGTCATCTTCTTGTTCCTCTACCTCTTCGTCTTCGGGTTCATCAAGGAAGTCGGGGTCTGCTTCGCTGGGTGCTGCTGCGCATAGAGAGGGATCGTCGGGAGGACGGAAGATCAAACGGGCTGTCAAGGCGATTACGCGAAGGCGCGAGAGGAGCAGAGCGCCCCTGCCGGAGCTCGAGTTCAAGTCTGCGAGCGAGCGGAAGAGGTATTTTAGCAGCCTCGAACACAGACAAAGCGTCGTCTTCGGACCAGAGGTGGCGATACTTGCAAACTCGGCAAAAATGAAAATTGACCTTGTTGACAGGACGTGATCACGACGGATTTTTGCTACGGATTTCTTGAATTCAGCCCAACCCTCGCGCTACGGCTGCCGGGTGGGCTTTCCTTCGACCTCATGCGTTACTGGGACGGACAGCCCGTCAGGTTCGTGTGTTGCGAACGGAGGTCGGATGCTGAGAGTGGAGGTAATCCTTGGGGGAGGTTATTTTGGTGTGTGCAAATCGAGCTCGTGGACGAGGGCGATCGTAGCGGTGAAGCTGGAGATGGAAACGGCAAGGTTGCGGAGGAGCTTGAGGAGGTGGATTGAAACTGCACTGCGTTGGAGATACCCGCTTGACTTGTTGGACTGTTTTGTTAGAGATTCTGTATAATCAGCACTCGAGGCCTAGGCACGGGCTCCATGCCTGAGACAACACCACATACGTCAACACTACGTCATAGTTACGGTTCAATTGACAAATTCAAGTGTGTGCATTGAGATGCGAAAAGAAAAATCTTCACAACGAACATGCGTAGTTGGCAGTCACGTTTAAGAAACGGGGAAACACCTCGCGGGCCAGTTTGTTTTGGCGGATCAGTTTTTGGAATAACTCCTCCCGTTGCTGTTATGTTATGACACAGACAACGTGGTGAAATCACAAATCCCTTTTTTTGCAAAAACGGAGAGGAAAAAAAAAAAGAACTGAATTATGATATATGTTTACGGAACGGGAGTAGGTGGGCACGGCCGTACCGAACGCTTGCGTGCTCTCTCTCTCTCCCTCCTTCACGTCCCACATCACTGATATCTTATCTCACAGTCCTCTGTGCTCGTGCTAATCACTCTTGTTTATCTATTCGTCCCGAACGGTCCGTCTCGAGAAACCCCTTGGGACGACGGCCCAAGTCGTAGTTCTTAATTTTGCTGATTTCGGATTCGGAATCGTTTGGGAGCACGGTGAATTTGGCGACTCTCACGACCGGGATCTATTTCTGGTAAGTCCGAGGTGGTCTTGTACCA
Source organism: Macrocybe indica (assembly GCA_030407095.1). Taxonomy (NCBI): domain Eukaryota; kingdom Fungi; phylum Basidiomycota; class Agaricomycetes; order Agaricales; family Callistosporiaceae; genus Macrocybe; species Macrocybe indica. The sequence continues at coordinate 451,095 of JARFTL010000013.1, forward strand.
TTTGACCGTGCCAGAAGTGGTGGGAGATAATGGGGAAAACATGCACAAGAAGGGGAGTGGGTGGGGGTGCACATGCTCCTTTGGGCGCATCTCTGCCTGCACTGCTTCCCATCCAGCCGTTTCCCTCCCCGGCAACCCGTTCTTCTCTTGTTCTTTTGATTCGTCCGTTGTCAAGAGCAGTTCATTGTGATTGACCTTTTTTGTTCCTTTCCATTCGTAAAACGTGTAGGCCGCATCACGCGAGCTTCACCTACTCTTCTCTCGTCGACGACGACTCGGAAAACTAGCCTGGCAGTGCGTGTCTCGGCGTGACGCGGACAAAGTTGACGCGGGACGGCCGAAACATATTCAATTCAACCTACACACTCGATCGCACTTGTTTTCTGCCAGGAAATACAGGGGAATTGTAGGACACGGGGTACGTCCTGGACGGACATATCGCGGAAAAGAGAAAAACGCAATACTAACCCGACGCTTGCGTACGACTGAATCCACAATCTATCCGAGCGCCTCCCTCCACACACAAACGCCCGTAGCGCCCAGGTCATACCTCGGGCTTCTCGAGCGCTCCTTGCCCTTCCCTGCACTGCACTGCACCGCAATCCCAGCTTCCGGGCTTACTATCGAAGTCGTCGCTTTCGCTGAACGCTAAACGAGCGCTAAACGCTAAACGCTGGCCGATCCGGGATCCTCCCACCTGCGCCGATCGACTTATCCCCCGTGCACAGACGTTGGGCCTACGCTTCAGATCGGCCCCCCCACGCCAATCACGCACGCACGCACACAAAGCACAGGGCGCACAACTTCCCTCGCTCAGCTTCCGACCACCGCTCCTCTTCCCCGCCCCGGGCCTCTTGTGCGTCAGCCGCCGCGTTCGCCGCGACACCCGTTTCTGTACGATATTCACCAAGGGCATTCGTTTCCAGACCTTTTGCCGGACGGGTGCATTCTTTGGTTTTGATTTATTATCTTTATTTTAAGGTACGAGTTGTCCGTCCGTCGTTTCTCTTTCTGCCAGGTGCTCAACACCAACACAGTTAATTCCGGCTCTTCTAAACAGCAAAAAAAAAGACACTTCTTTTCTGTCCGACATGGCTACCACCAGTTCTCGACCTCGTGCACAGTCCGCTTTTCAGATGGCGCGCCCAACAATCCCTCAGGTAAGAAACCACAGCATTTCACATCTAAATTTCATCAAATCCGTGAGGAACGGAATTTGTACTGATGAGCTTTTCCCTCTCAACATCGTTCACAATTAAAAAAAAAGTCTCGGGCAAGCAAAATCCTGCAAAAAGTGACCAACTTCAAAGGCCTGCGCCTGCGCCTGCCATTGAATGGTAGCCACGGCCGCAGGGCGATCAAGGACGCGGGCACGCTGGAGAGCGCCGCAAGCCATCTGCATCCGCACTCGCATCATCCTCATCACCAGCACTATCATTCCCATTCGCTTCATCACCCATATCCGGGCGAGGACGGCGCGCGGAGCTCGACAGAGTACGCCGGCGTGAAGCCGTACATGTCCCAGCCGCTGCTCGGCTTAACGAACATGATCGTTGAGCCGTTCGTGCGCGATGGCAGCTTGGACTCATCCTCCCCTTCGCCCTCTACCACGCCAACGCCTTCTCCCAGGAGACAGCATCATGATCAGGGCCAACAGCCACAGCCGCAACCGCCGCCGCCGCAACCGCCGCCGCCGCAACAGCAACAACAACGACAGCATCAACATCAGAACGAGCGGAAACGCGCAGCAGATGAACGTAAGTCGGAACAATCGCCCGCTCCTGCCGTGTCAGGTCTTCCTTTGCCAGCGCCTCCAACTGTTCCATCCGTCGATATTGATGGACTCCCGCCTCGTCCGCCTTCGCCGACATCAAAGCCTCGGAACAGACTGAGGAATTCGAAAAGACCCTCCACCGCGACAGGTGCATCTGATTCAAAGCACAAAACCTTTTCCTCCGCGGCGGCGACAAAGGCACACGCCGCACCAGAGACCCCAAGGCCGGACACGAGCACAACGAATCCGAACAGATCGTCATCAGCATCGACCTCGCCCACAGCCCCGCGCCGACAACGATCATTAAACTTCCTTCGATCTGGCTCCTCCGCCGGGACCGGACTGGGCAAAGATGATTCTCCGTCTGGGTTCGGACTGCTTCGCAGAAAGTCCAAGGCTAAGCTGAAAGATGCCAAGGACCCCGATTCTGCCTCGCCTCGCAATGGATCTCCTGTTCCCGCTGCCCCGCCACCACCAGCAACACCATCCGCGTACCGACAGTCGCAGCGTCCGGCGACAATCGCGTACAATGCCACTACCTCCGAGCCGTTGTTGCATCAGGGCACGCAGAGGCCATCGCCTGTGCGGTACGAAACACTGCCCAAGCTGACGCTCCCCGCACATAACCATCGGATTAGCTTGACACTGTCAGATGGAAACTCGGCCCGCCTCTCTCCAAGCTTAATCCTCCACTCTCCACCGCTTCCCATCTTATATCTCCCGCCCATACCTCCATTACCTGCCAATAGCAGCGCATCCATTGCAACCGATGTGGCAAGACGGAGATCTGCGACGGTGGGTCTGAAAAGCATGCCCGAGCTGCCAAGGCATGGCGGTAGTCGGAGCAACGAATACGAGGAGGACGAAGATTTCGAAGACATTGACGAGGAAGAGGACAGTTCTCCTGGGCCTTCAAGGACACGGGGCGACACAAGCAGCAGCATCGGGAGCTTGAGGGAACTGGATGACGAGCATGCACGTGCGGGCGCGAGACCGAGCATGAGCAGCAGCATCGATAGCGGAGGTAGTAGCACTGGCGGGGCGACGTTGTCTAGCGTGGTGCATGCACACCATCCTCCTCCAAATTTTCAGAACGAGAAGCGGACAAGCCTCAGGCTGCTGCCACATGTGGACACCTCGGGGTTGGATCTGTCCTTTCTGGACGCTGCGCCCGACTGGACTGTGCCGACACCGAACAGAGCCGGTAGCAAGGGCAAGGGGAAAGAAAAGGCGACGTGGGCAGCCCCGGCGACGGAGGACGAGGGAGAAGACGCGACGCGCACACCAACCGCCACTTCTGCCAGCACCCGTGATTATTTTAATCCTCACAATCGACCGAACGCGCTGACGGCGACGAGTAATCCAAAAGCTGTTGGCACGCCGGGCACACGCGGAGAATTGCAGGATGATGAGAAAAACGAGGCAGTTCTTCCTTCACGTAATGAGACTGGCACACCACGAACGCCCCGTCCGGGGGACTCACATCACCTAAATGGGATGCTGTATCCGCCGCTTTCATCATTTTCGACCTCGTTTTCTTCGCACTCGCCCCCGTCAACTCCACCTTTATTGCACTACCCATCCGTGCTCACGTCACGATCACCCTCTTCATTTTCACCTTTCATTTCCTCCAACAACGGTCGGGACTTTCTTCGCTCTGACCCGAGCTATCATCCTCTAAGCCAAGAACACGCCAGCAAGTTTGATACTAACAGTGACAGCGGTACGCGATTGAGTGTCGTTTCGCCGTCGGTCATGCTCTCCCCACCGTCGCCGATGGTTCGTCCGAGCCTGTACAAGCGAATGTCGCAAAGTGTGGTCGACCTCCATGCAATCGAGACAAAGGAAAAGGTGGAGGAGATGGTCAGGATGGCGGAAGAGGAGGCCGTCAAGGTCGAAAAAAGGAGAAGCGTCCGCATCGCCACAGCTACCAGCATAAACGGCAGGCCTGCAAAGGGTAACAAGGACTCCGCGATCCAACAGCAACAGCAACAGCAGCAACAACAGCTGCCATCGTCGTTGATGCAAGATCTCGGCGAAGACGACGAGGAAGACGATGCCTTGGCCAACATGCTGGAGCGACACCGGCAAGGGCCTGCTGCGGTTGCGGTTCTCCCCCTTGGCTCGGCCGAAGACTCTGAGTTTTTGTCCGTTCCAAACCCTCTTCGACGGCGTACGTCAATGCCATCCTTCAACCTCGCGTCGTCACCGCCACCTCCATATCCCGACTTTGCACCATTCCATCTACGGGGCATTTCCGCGCCAGGCGACGCGGCAGCGATACGAATCCAGCCGCGCGACGAGGAGGGCCGCGAAAAGCTGCCGCCGTACACGAATGACATTCATTTGCGGGCGATCTTCCCGCGCAAGATGGAGTTTTCGAGCGTCGGCGTGCAGGCGAGGGACCGCAAGTGGCGTAGAGTGATGTGCGTGCTAGATGGCACGGCGCTCAGGGTGTACCGGTGCCCTGCGGGTGTGGCAGGCGTGTCGGCGATTGGAGAGTGGTGGGAGAGCAAGGTTGGCGTCGGGGACGTCACTGGTACGGCTGGGCCGAGCACGACCGGGGGATCTGGGAGCGCTGCGTCGAATGCGACTGGGAGAGGAGACGAAGCCGGTGATGCAGGGCGGTGGAAGCCTCAAGAGACGGAAGGAGTGTCTGATAATGCGGGCGTGATGGAATTGCACGTCCCTGGTCGACCGGGATCCGCAACGACGAGCTTGTCCATGTCGTCCTCATCAAACCCTTCGTCACGTGCGGCGTCACCCTCGCAGAATCGTTCGTTGACGCCGTCATCCGCATCCTCCACGGGATTGCCGGTGGCAAGATCGAAGCTAGGCCTGGCGGTGCAGCTGCTGAAGCCATCGAACAGGGTGGCGCACACGCGGTCGCACAGCGACGTGGCGACGTCAGCGGGGGTCGTCGCGCACGCGGTGTTGGGTGGGAAGGCCAAAACGCCACGGCCGTCGCTGAACATCCCGAGCTCTACCTCGATGCCGATACCGTCGAGTTCGAATGCGTTGCTTGCGCCAGGGCAGATGTCGATGGGTTTTGCGAGCAGCAGCTCGACGCTGGGTGTGCCCACGCCGTCGACGGCGTCGTCTGGCGCGTCGTCGAGCGGTGGAGGCGGGGGTTCGACATCACTGTCCCGCGGGTCGTCCGTGTCGGTGAGACCGCATACACCCAACGCGCCGACGGCCATGGGCACGGGAACTGGGTCGGGGAAGGCCCAGAAACTGCCAGAGCCCGATCTGAGCGACTTGATCAAGCAGTACACGATGCAGCACGCAGAGTGTGGGGTCGGGACGGATTATGTGAAACGCAGGAATGTGATCCGTGTACGCGTGGAAGGGGAGCAATTCCTGCTGCAAGCCAAGGACCCAGCTGATGTAGTGGAATGGATCGAGGTTTGATCGTCCCTTTTTTTTTTCCGCTGCGCAGTGGGATGCTGATATATATCTTTTTTTTCTTCCGACGTGTAGGGTCTTCAAGCAGCAGGTAATATCGCGCTGGACTTGGATGAGCGCCCGATGCCTCGGGGACCTATTTTCCCCCGGTGAGTGGAGTTGATGATGAGCTTTTGTTAGTTTTTAAATCTTGACATGACGATAGACGGCGTCGACGGCGAAACGTGAATGCGACAGGAAATGGGAGTAGATGATATTGTAGTTAAAAATACTTAGTATTTTTTTTTTTCATTTGGTATTTAATAGGCAGATGGTTTATGAACAGGTTTGAAAAAAAAAAAAATAATGTTCCCACGGTGTTGTTGAGTCAGTGGTAATCGATTGTTGGTCGGTTGTCCGTTGACTTTGAGATCCTTTTTCCGCTTGTCTTGTCTCCTCTCCTCCTTGCTCGTCCCGCCCCGACTGCTAAAGCTTCCCTTTCTCTTACCCCGCTCGTCCCTATCGCCCTCACTACCGAGCCTTTTGCGCTTCCGGTCCTCTCTTCTATTCCCTTTTGTCCTCATTCCCGCGTCGTCTCATACTCCCTTTGCAGTCGGGCGAGAGTGTCGACAAGACCGAAGTTTCGCTGATTCAGAACCCACACGCAACGCACTTCTTGACACATCAGTCCTCGTCGTCCTCTCCTTCTGTCGGAAAAAAGAGCACCATCAACCACCAACAACTGCACACGTAACACGCACTTTTTCTTGTTCACTATCGAAACGCCGCTCACCCTTCAACGCAAAGTCGCCCGCTCGAACCTTTCTTATCAAAATCACATAACACTCCTAAGGCCTCGATATGGCGGATTCGACGACGGAGATCGACTTGGATTCGGTCATTGACAGACTGCTCGAAGGTGAGCTCTCTTATCCCTCGTCACACGCTCCTCCGTTCCTCTTCTCTCTTCTTTCTCCCGGACTTTTGTTTTCCACCTGTGCCTCTTCCTTTCACTTTCTGCGCAGCGTGGGCGATAAGCAGGAGCAAGCGGAAGGTGTGGGACGGTCTTTCGGGCGGATCAGGCTGGACCGGGTTGCTCACTCAATGCTGCGGCGATGTGGGCGGTGTTGGCGCTTTTGCTCCCTTGCAAACAGGTACATCCGCGCCGAGTCGTTTGAGCTTGGCCTTGCGTGTTCTTTCGACACGTCCCAAGGCCGGTCTGGTAACCTGGGTTCCCGCTTGCACCCGCTAATCGCACACGTGTGGCCTGGCGCCGTGGTGCAGCTTGGCCCCTTTCGCCAGCAGGCTAGAGGGCCCTTTCCAACTGCTGTTCTACATATTGATAGAACAGCAAGGCGCTCAACAGGTGCTCCAATGCCATCATTCTTCCTTCGCCACGCTGCCTTCCCGTTACGATCATCTCCTCCATTTCGAAAGAACCGATACTTCATACTTTTATTCTCTCCATTGCTTGCTCTACATTATTGCCATCCTTTCCCCCGTTGCTCACCCTTATCGCACCACAGTGCGTGGTAACCGACCCGGAAAGCCTGTGCAACTACAAGAATACGAAATCAAGTATCTATGCACGAAAGCACGAGAGATCTTCATCAGTCAGCCCATATTGCTCGAGCTGGAGGCTCCCATCAAGATTTGCGGTGTGTCGCCATGACATCCGTCCATCTGCCCATTCTAATATCCGTTTTTGTCTCTCCCCTTCCAACGGCTCAGGTGATATCCATGGGCAATATTACGACCTCTTGCGGCTCTTCGAGTACGGTGGCTTCCCCCCAGAAGCAAACTACCTCTTCCTCGGTGATTACGTCGACAGAGGCAAACAGTCCCTCGAGACCATCTGTCTTCTCCTCGCATACAAGATCAAATACCCAGAAAACTTTTTCATCTTGAGAGGCAATCACGAATGTGCCAGTATCAACAGGATATACGGCTTTTATGACGAATGTATGCCGTCCTTTTCCCGTCTCGCCGTTGACCCGTTCTTGATGTCGCTCTTCTTTTTTTTCTCTTTTGTGCTCTTTATCTGTTATCTTTTCGCTTGCTCTTCGGGAATCATTGTCTTTTGCTGTTGATCGAACTAGGTAAACGTAGATACAACATCAAACTGTGGAAAACGTTCACAGACTGTTTCAACTGTCTGCCAATCGCCGCTATCATCGACGAGAAGATATTTACGATGCATGGCGGGCTCAGTCCCGATCTCCAGTCCATGGAGCAAATACGTAGGGTCATGCGACCGACGGACGTGCCAGACACAGGTGCGTAATGGCTTCGCCAAACCACACACGTCATCCCGACTTCAAACCTTCCTTTTCCTTCTCGTCTTCCAGGACTGCTTTGCGACCTGCTCTGGTCAGACCCTGACAAGGACATCACCGGCTGGTCAGAGAACGATCGAGGCGTATCGTTTACATTCGGGCCGGACGTGGTGTCGCGATTTTTGCAGAAACACGATATGGACCTGATCTGCCGAGCGCACCAGGTCGTCGAGGACGGCTACGAGTTCTTTGCGAAGCGACATTTGGTCACCTTGTTCTCTGCACCAAACTACTGCGGCGAGTTTGATAACGCCGGGGCGATGATGAGCGTGGACGAGACGCTATTGTGTTCCTTCCAGGTGTGTGGACGCATTCCGTCGTCATCGTCGGTGTTGGCATATCTTTGCTGATTTTTTTTCCTCCGCCATAGATCTTAAAACCAGCAGAGAAAAAGGCAAAATATGCTTACAGCGGAATAAACATGGGTCGTCCAGTGACGCCACCGCGCAAGCAGAAGAAAAAGGAGGGAAAGATGGGCTAAGAGAAAACAGCGATCTTACTTGTCTTTTTAATGCACGTCATCGGCCTTTTTCTCTTCCAGTTCCTCCCCTTTTCTCTCCTTGCTACTGTTCACTTAGTTGTTGTCCTGTTATTCACCGCCAGCCTATTCTTCTCGCTTCTCGGCCGTTCCTGTTCTCTTCTCTCTCAACCCCCCCCCCTCGTCCTTCATCGCTCCTCTTTTTTTTTTTTTCCTTCAGCGTCTTTTCCGCTGTCATTGACTGAGAGATCAAAGGAAGGAGGAAAGGAAAGGCGAGGAGTGAAGGACGGGCAGATCAAGTTTTCGAGAGAAGGAAGGAGCAGTCTGGTTCTCTTCTACAGCCTTCTCGTCATATATTTTGACTTGTCTTTTTCTCCAAGAGAAAGCAATGGACGGCAAATTGTTCTTTTTTTCACCTCCTTCCCTTCCTTCTCTTCATGTTTATCTATATAAAGTAGTAACCTCCTTTTATCTCCAATCGTCCCATCCAAAATGTTGTCGCCCTGCCTGCCTCAATCACTATCGCCTGGTGCCTCTATGTCTTTTGTCACTTTGTGATTTGGTATGACGCTCAACTGTACCAAGGTGCATCTCTTGGTGTTTTGCGCCTGCATTCCACCATGATGTATTACCGCCATTACTTTCAGCGTCATCTTTCTTTCCTTTTTTTCCACCTCGGCCTCCGTGATCGAATTCCCGGGCTTCACGGGTTCTGTCGATCGCAAGACATGTATACCCAAAACATGCAGCGTCCACGTTAGCCTGTTCCGAGTCTTGCTCCGTTCGGCGCTTCCCGCTCGCACACCTTTGAATCTTGCGGCCCGGAGGCCCGGCGGACCGATTGCATGGCCCTGGATGCAATAATACGCGAATAGTGCAGAAGTCCAAACAGTCTTTCTCTCGTTTCTTTCTTTTCTTTATGCGACGTCTCGAGATGCAGTGACCCAACCAGTATTGGGCTCGCGCGTCCCATCTCTGTCTAGTCCTGGCTACATAAGGTTCAGGCATAGTGCCTATCTCAGCTCTTTTTTCCCGAGCCGTCAACGTAAAGTCAAAAGTGGCAACGTCTGCTGCTCTGGGTTTCAACGCATATATGTCCTCATGACCGTCCATAACGATCAGAACGCAAAAGCATGTGTGACGTGAGTAGGTTCGATAAGCGTTGCAAACCGTCCGCCCATCTGACGCACCCAAGATCCGACCTGCCCGTAGAACAACTTTAGCCTCACGTTCACGATTGTTTAAGAGAAGCTTGTAATGGGCGTAGTGCACATGAGAAGTCGTATAAATACAAGAAAACCTGGGGTAGACATAAACATCGTGAATCCAGATGAATTAAAAAAAGCGTGGAGTTTGACCGGGGGAATAGATATCCTTCTCTTTGTCCTGGGAGTTAGGGATTGAAAAGATAGATTAGGGCCGAAAGTGAAAAAATAGACGGTCCTTTCGCCAACGAATTGAGATGCAGCTAATGAGGGCTTTAGGGAAGGGCGGCGGAATTATGTACAAATCCTTTGGCTCAAGAATCTTTGAAAGACAATGGATATCGGGTCGATGAGAACTCTTCGCCTTCCTACGTGTGTTCGTTGTACGAGCTGGATGATTTTTCATCTTTCGCAGTCGACCCGTGCAGAACGCCGGCTTGTGTAGCAGCCGTTCCAGTAATCTGTTTCGTCGCATGATCCCCATCGAACAGAGCGGCAGTCTCTTCCAACGTCCGTCCTCTTGTTTCGATGACAACTACAGAGTGCGTCAGTTGAAATGATGAACAACGACAGCGAGGAACGTACAGAAGTAGAGGAAGACACCCTCGAAGACGAGCCAGCAGCAATAGACAATCTGCGTACGCAAAGCCGATCAGACGCGGTCAGCTATGTGGCAATTGTGAAAGCTTACATAGTACTTCCAACCGATGTCATCTGTTGTAAAGAGCTGATCAGTACAGCCGACGTCTGCAGCTGACAGCGGCCGACGTACCAAGAGCAATGGGATTGACATATTGGTTGAAGATCAGAGACAGGGAAATGGAGAAGTTAAACACGTTAAAGCCCTTGGCACGAAGCTGATATGGTAGGATTTCTACAGTGTAGGTGACGATCAGAGGAGTGAAGGCCAAACTGGGAAAAAATGTCAAGGCCATGTTCCAGAAAGCATCAGGTAAGGTGACACAACGTACTCATAGGACGCGTAGAAAAGGAAAATCATTGCAATGACAGCATGAGCCGCGTCGTCTTTGCCTGTTTGGGCAAACACCGCAGAGCATACGGTTTGCATGGTGAAGAAAATCAACATGCCAGCGACAGATGTCAAGAACAAGACGCGTCTTCCGATCCGTTCCACCATGGACGAAGCCAGCAAGGCCCAGAATAGATTCCAGATTTGCAAGATACCATTAATGAGGAGCTGTGGGTTGTTGTTTTGAACATCAATACCAAGAGTGTTGAACTGAGAGCTTGTACCTGGATAGTCGCATCTGTGATGCCGATGGTGTCGAAGACCTTATTGAGATAGTAAGAAACCAAACCGTTCCCAGACCACTGGGAGAAAAAGGCAATGGCGATAATGATCCTCATACGCTTCCTGTTGCCCGGAGTTGAGAACAAGGCTTTCCAGCCTACGTTAGCAGCAACTAAATCCAACCAAGTCAGGGCTGGTAAGAGGACAAGTGTATAGACTCCATACCTCGACGATCGAACTCAATGGCCGCCTTAATTTCCTCGAATTCGTAACGGACGAGAGGGTCATCTCTGCCAGTGGATTCAGGTGAACATCAGTCCGTTAAGAAAGCCTCAAACGTACACGTTACCATCGGCATGGTAATAGGCCAAAGTTTTCAGTGCTTGACTGTCACGCCCTTTGCTGACGAGCCAACGCGGCGACTCAGGGCAGAAGAAGACCAAAAGGACTTGCAATATGGAAGGAAGACCTTGCAAAAGTGACGGAACACGCCATGACCAAGTTGATTGGATGTGTTGTGTACCGAATGTTGCCCATGCGGCACTGTTAACTAATGAACACGCCACGACTGTGGACAAATATAAGCGCGACTCACATGATTGCACCCGAGTACCAAAGAGAATTGTACGCAGACGTCAAGGGTGCACGGTATGTGGGGTAGGAAACCTCGGTCACCAACATTGGAGCCGCATTGGCTGGGAGTTTTGAAGGCCCCGAGATCAGACCACATGGAAATAAGGTACTGCCTGATTCTCACCGGCAAAGGTTAGACCAAAACCAATCAGAAAGCTTTCGTAGTGTGGTCAGGGTGGAAAGAGGCAGCTCCCAGCAACGCCACTCACCGGGCGCCGACAAACATTTCCACCGAGTGTGCAGCAGTTTGCACGGCGGTAGCAGCGCACATGATAAGTGCACCAACGAAAATCGTGGATCTACGACCAATGCCGTCCGACAGGTAAGGTGCGAACGGATAGGCGGCCAGAGAGCCAATATTCTACCAAAAGTCTTGGCAACCGAATAAACCATCATAGACCAACAGCCTACCTGAATAGCGTTCAGCAGCCCTAGTTTGCCGCCAGCTGGATGGTGGAAATAGTCTTTCCACTGGTCGAGCGACTGGAGGGCATTCATCATACTTCCATCGTATCCATTAGTTGAGGATGTGATGAGGCTGAAAAAGGTGGAGGTCCGTTGAACGCTTCGTCCTCAGAGGTACCATTTCATTTCTTACAGCAAAACAATCCATGCGTTCAGAATTATGATCCTAACAAGCACGTTCAACCAAGTGACTCTCCACTATTCGAGGGGGGACGTACCGCTTGTTATTGTACCACTTCCTGTTGGGGTCAATGAGGTGCGCATAGCCTTCCCCGGCCCCGGATGCTGCGACTGCTCCACCAGCCATGGTATGGTGCTTGAATGGAAGGAAGCGGATAAGAAGCGAAGATATGCTCTTGTGTGGGACTTTATACTAGACATGCCGGGAATGCTAGAGCCGTCAACAGGCATGGTCCAGATGACCCTCCTTTCCAGTTTCTCCAGAGGTACGCCGACTCGAACGAACATCAAGAAATTCGTATGCAGGCACGTTGTTGTTCTCCACGCCCACCGGGACCTACCTTTTGTAGGTGTCGTTTGACCGGCCTGTCGCCATCGGTGGATATTCTGTAACAATCTTGACGCGCCTGGCTCTCATCCTGCTTCTTCTCCATCAAGAACTGTTTGCCCCCTTCATGCCTATCTTCCAAACCACATTTCCTCCCTAGGGCCAGCTCCACTCCTGTCTGCCCTTCCGCTCGCTCTCCCCGAACCTTGAAAACGTTTCCAACGCTACCGTCTTCCTTCCCATGCCGCTCGCTTCCAGATGTCAGACATTTCGACGAGATTTCTCCACTGTCCTGAGAAAGATAACACTGGGCGTAGATGCCCTGTCACTGCGATCCACGCCCGATCTCGGCCTGTCCTGCCCCATTGAAACGCTTGGCCGTCGCCGAAATAGCACCATAGCCTCCCGAGATTCCCCCGCGACTGGGTATTGTCTCAGATACCCGTTGCTCGCGTTCCCGTTCTTGCAATAGGTCCGGCCGCCATCATTGCATCAAACTGCTTCATTAACGAACCTGCGGTCGGTGTTGAATCAGTCGTCGAACAAGCTAAGATGTGGATAGTAGATTTTTAAGCTATCACTCCCAGATAAGGAAAACTTGTTTGAACCATGAGACCTCAAAACTTGATGGCTTTCATGGGCTTCCTTGGCCCGTTAAATGGCTTCGAGAGATCGTGAAGTTGTACACATGTGGTCCCGTATCTATTTGGTTTGGGGCTCCGGAATCAATAAAACTCTCATATTAACGTACTTCTCCAAATCCGAACACTGAACTGATATGGTCGGCTAAGGACATGATCAAAACCACCAATGGTATGCGTTATTTAGGTCGTAAAATATGCATGCAGATATCATAAACCAATAAAGCAGTGATACAGAAAAATTGCAAAATCTAAATGGCGAAAGGCCGCTCAAATCATAAGGTCTAACGGGATGCACAGAGCTGAACAGCCGCCGACACTGCATAATGAAGATATACTACGGCGAAGATGACACGGCGATTGGTAGGCCGTCGGAAGAAGCCTGCGCCGCATCGGTAGGCGAAGCAACAATAGATCTCGAGGAACCCTCAGCTCCGACCTCGACCTTCTTTTTTCTACCAAATGACACGCCCCAGCTACTCGCCAGGCTAGCAAGCGTGCTAGTAGCTGTCATCGTCGGTCTTTGCGGCTGGCCAGGTTTACCCTGCGTCGAGGTATTGGCCGCGAAGGGTGACGTTTTGGGAATATGGTATGATGCAGTCCTGCGCCGGTTGACGAGCAAGTTGGCCATACCCTCGGATGCTGATTCGTCCGGTGAAGGAGTGTGTGGAAGACCGAACGGGCTGCTTCCGCCTGATGAGGGGGAAGATGATATCATCGGTTGCTCAGAGAGTGCTGTGGTGGGCGCGGCCTTTGCCATAGGGGAACCAGTAACGGCAGGGACACGTCCGAATGAAAACTTGGAGGTAGTGGACAGCCGCGACGCCCTGGATCCTGGACGCAGCGGTGAAGGAACAACGGGGGCATGAGTAGTTATTGACCCCGGCTGGACGGATGCCATGGGTGGAAGGGCAGGTGGAGATGTTGTGGGCGAAGGTGTCCTTTCTGGGGGTGACTGTGGTACGGGTTCTAAATGACTATCAGAGGGTGCTTGTGCGAGAAGGCGGGACAGTGACGACGGGCGAGCGGCGGGTGTGGAATTCGACCGGGACCTTGCTGGGAACAGGTGAGAGTTTGGTGGATGGGTGACTGTAAAGACATCTTCGACTTCAGCCTCCGGAGGTCCGGGAGGCAAGGCCGGAGGCGGAGAGGCCGTCCCGACATTTTCAGATTCTTTCTTATCATGGGAAGTCTTCTTCGATGACACTCGTCGCTTACCGTGGCTGGGCTGGGTCCAGTCTTCCACTTCGAGCATGTAATATTTTATGCCATCGCTCAGACCATACGGATTACTTGACGGGTCCTACAAAAACATAAGAAAGTCCCGATCAGGTGAATCTAGAATGGGCACTTAATGTCACGTCCGTACCTGGTGGTCTACGACGCATTCTGTTATCGATGTGATCCTGGCAACGATCCATTCTCGCGTCTTCAGCTGCTCAGCTAGATGGTCGGTGGCCTGAAGAAAGTAGTGTGGGAAAGATACTGGAACGGAAAGCGAATTTTCGGTCATCAGTTCACGTTCTCGAACCTCAGACGAGTCTAGCGACACGCGCAATTCACTTACCATTGAATGCCGCCCACGGTTTGGACACTGAATTTCTCGTCGGAAGAAAAAGAGCCAGATCGCCTTTGGCAAAGTTTCTGAACGAGATCTTGCCTTTCGCGCGTTCTCTGTAATCCTTGCATTGCTTTTGCCATTTGCGAATGGTAGTACCAGCCTTGGAGATGGCCTCCAAAAAGTGGTCATGGTCGAAGGAACGGAGGATCTCGAGAGCGGCGGCAGGGTCGGAGGGGTCGATGGGTGAGGGCTCGTCGTGTGGCCGAATGATGCTATGTCGCATTCCAGAATTGAACAGCGACTCTGTCATGTTGGCTGATTGCCTAGATGTGCCAGGATGCGACACCATGGTCTGTGCTAAATCAAGCGCCTTGACATGAGAATTGCGGAAGGTTATTGCGACATCTAAGATCTGAGCTATCAGTCGGCTGCTGTCTTCTAGCCGTTGTTCAAAGTCAGAGCGAGACGCCTGGCCGGCCTTGAGGTCGTCCCGCAGCAGGCGTTCGATGTGCCGCGCGTCGCCCAGTTCGTGTTCAACTCGTAAAAGTTCAACCCTCAGACTGGCGGCATCTGAGTTCACGATCTCGATGTCAGCCTTGAGATCCTTGATTTGGCGATCCGTGTGCTCCTGGACAGCCTTCAATTCGAAGAACTGTCTCTCCAAAACGGCACGGTCTCCGTCGGCCTCCGCTATATGGTCCCGAATGATGCGGTCGTGCTCCGAAGCTTGAGCACGCAAGAGGCGGTCCTTGTCTTCGCTCGCTTCCTTCAGAGCACGATGGACCTCCTCACTTTCTGCACGCGCTGCTCTGATCTGAGCTTCCAGGTCCTCCCCACGAGCGCGGGCCCCTTCAAGATTCTTTAGCGTCAAAGCCTGTTCTTCCAGCAGGCTGTTAATCTTTTCGGCGTTCCGACTCTCTAAGATCTTAATATCTTCGTATTCAGCTTTCGTTTGTGCGAGTTCCTGGCGAAGACTCTCTGTTGCCCTTGTCTGCTCAGTGGCATCTGCCAATGCAGCCGCCAGAGTTGTGCGCTGACGCTCGATATCTGCCGACAGCGACATATTCCGTTCTTCGACAATGCGACGCGCGCTGATCTCAGTCTCTAGCTGTGTCCGTACTTGATGGAGTTCTCTTTCCAGGCGACTGCAGCGGTCCTTGTCTTCATCCATAGCATTTTCCGCATCTTGAAGGCTCGTCCTGAGCCGGCTGACTTCGGCCTGGAGAGAGCTTCGTTCTTTTTCGAAGACAGACTCTTGATACGTCTTTGCCTCTTGCATGGAACGAAGCTGATCAACGAGCTCCTGATACGCCCGCTCATCCGCTTCAATGGCTAGATGCAAAGTGAGTATATTGCAAGAAGGACGGAAGCACAACTAACATCGACGCCTGGATGCAGATACATGAGATGCAGAGAGTACTGTAAAATTAAGCGTTAGCCAAGATAAGATGGAAATCATAGTAACCAACATGATCTCTCGGCGATGCGGTCGAAACCGGACTCCAAGCTGTCCATCTTCACAATGAGCTTCTCAAGATTCGCTCGGCAATCTCTCACGGCTCGCAGAGCGGCGGCATCATCGTCATTCAGCGAATACTGTTCTAAATCATCAAGGACACGAAGAAGGGCTATAGAATGCATCAGAGAAATTCGACAAGACCAACGCTAGCCAATCACCGTCAACGTCTTCTCGTTCTAGCGAATATGGATTATCAAGGCTGCCTGTCGGAGAAAAGTCCACTGTGGGAACAGTATCATCCATTCCACGTGTCTCGAAGGGTAGTTGTCCATGGACTTCGCCTCTGTATACCTGGCGGCGTTTCCGCTCTCCCGCCCTGCCCTGTGTCAGGTATTTCAGGAGAAAGGAAAGAGGAAAGGACCCACGAAAGCTTCGCCATCACTTCTAGAATGCTCTGGGCCCTCTGGTAGAAAAAACGAGCTAGCAAAGGCGTGAGAAATAATCAGAACGAAATGCGATTGGAAGGAGGCTCACAAAACTCTTTACGACGGACGATCTCTATGACAGTTGCACCATAAGCATAAAGCATGTTGTGCAGCCGTTGTATATGAGCAAAGCTGCTCTTTCCACGAAGACTGGCCTGGAGAGCCGTCAATAATGGAGGAATCTGAACCATGTCATTGTTCGTGGCGCTTATTTGCCGGAGGAGTCCGATGCACTGTTGTGTATATGCATTCTATGCCAGTCGGATGAGCAGACGCCTGAATTAAGATGTCGTGCGCGCGTATACCTTCGTATCCGCCATAAACAGCAGCTCGTTACGAAGCGCCATATCCAGCTGTCGAAGATCTTGGGATAGAAGCTTTCTAAGAAATATGCGTAGCTTTCATAACAAAGAGACATGTTACCTTGTAGGACTGTATCAGGATCCGACACGGGCACTAGCAACAATAAGGATGGTTTGACAAAGAGATTTTCGACATTAAGGTGGCTCACCATCTAGGGTCGTCGCTCCGTTGGTTATTTTATGAAAAAGGTCTTGGGATCTCCGTAAACAGGCCTCGGCATCATCAGGGAGCCTGCGTAATTTAAGCAGTTAATTTCACTAGTGCAAAAGGATCACACCTCTTGTTCGCAACTGCTGATCGAATTGCATCCGTAGCTTCCATAAGACGTGCGACCATCTGTTCGGTTTGACAGAATCGAGTCTTGAGATCCTCTGCAACATGGAGATGTCGTCAGACTGCACAAAACCTAGCCCGAGCATGTACGTACCATGTATTCGGGTACATGTCTCTGCCACTTGTCGCATCTTGATGAAGGAAACATAATCTCCCAGCGTCCGCGGCTTATCGCCAGCCTCTATCGACCTGCGCACGCCTGGCGACAAGAAGTCGACGTGGACCTTTACTTTGCCGATAAGATCGAGGTCTGCTTCGAGCCCAGCGAGCAGCGCCGCTTGTTTATCCAACTCCCGTTTAGCGCCAACCGCTATCCCGTCAAACGTGTCAACGATCGCGAGCACGTTGAGATCCAGGCTCCCCGATGCTATTCGCATGGCTTCATGTTGATAATGCATAGAAACGAGTATGTGGGTGACGTGGTCATGGTGGACGTGTGCGGTACGGAGATACGACGTTGCAAGCTGGGAAGGGCGAAAAGGGGGTGTAGCCGCAATGCTTTCTGGTGGCGCAATCTGGGCTGTTCACAACATGGTCATTATCAAAAAGCTTCGCAACCCACCTTCAATGGGCGGCTGCATGGGCGCTTCCACTCTAAGCTCGCGCAAGACATCTTCTAACTCATCGTCAAGATAGTATTTGTTGAAGACGTAGATGGACTGCGAAGTGGGGTTTGTCATTCGCGATGTAAGACGTGATGAACAGAAAGAGTCGATACCTGGTCATGCGATCCGGCAAGCTCACGAACGTTACTGTTGGTGAGTCGTCGACCATCGGAAAGATATGCCAAGATAGCGTTCTGGTCTACACCCGTTTCCTGGTGCAGAAACAGTTCCAAACTACCAATCCTATTTGCTTGTTAATGAGTGGCTGTGAGTTTGCAGGCGTGAAATCATGCTCCGAACCGCTCGATATCGCGTAAGGAAGCATTGACCTAGATCATACAATCATTAAGACAGCGTCCGTCAAACTCAATAGTACCACGTTGCCTCACCTGGAATACCTGACCGTCCTCTGCACGACATATCTGAAGCATGGTCAGATAGACGCTTCCCAAAAATCAAGTGTTCTACACGATTATCTACGAGTTGAGCGATAAGATGAAGAGAAAGTATGAGTAGATAGAGTCGTCGTCGATATCCAGTTTCTCCAAGTTTTGTTGAGAGACACCAAAATGGGTGTAACAGTGAGAGTGACGTAACAAGTATTCCGATTAGTCAGCAGTTGAAATACCAAGTTGCCTCCGGCACATCATCTCTTTGTAACATGTTACTTCAATGTTCCTATCTGCTTCAATTGATTGGGCGACACTGACGAACCCGGGGCAAGGCGCCAGGAAGACCGCAAACCCCGTTTCCGAATCGACGCCACGCAAATCATGATGTTCGACAGCACTCAATCTTCACCACCGGAGTCTTCTCTAAATCGGCGCTTCGGCTTGGTGCTTTCATTTTCGACGGCGGATACACTCTCGCGTGATAGTGAGCGAGCGTGCAGCAGCTTCAATATGCAATACAGATACACTGTTCTCCGTTACAATCTGTGATCCGTTCGCTGGTCGTCCCGACGGTCGGACTACATTGCGGCCACGAGCACTCTCTGACCAGAGCAATACCTCCTAGTCTTCAAAACCTAGCATTGGCTCAAATGCACGGACTTTTCCGCCTCAGTTGTTTATTACGCGGCCCACAGATTCGAAACTTTACCAGCTCACAGAGCGTCGTGGACAGCACCGACAGTGAAGGAAATATCGATAATCCATACTCGAAGCGATTCAGGCGAATACATACTACACCACTCCAAAGCCTCGAGGGCAGCAATGACGTGCATATTGCATATTCTCATGGTATCCCAATCATCAGAAGAGATGGAATTAGTCCTAAGCGGCGACAGTTCTGTTGACTGTGAAGCAGCAAGAAAATCCGCCGCCTCGAAGCAAGAGAGCGTTGGAGACAGACGTTTTACGGCCCAGTACTATCATCTTAAAGGTTGGTTAGATGTCATGTATGACGAATATCTAACTGAAAGAGCGAATTATGCGGTGATTCTCATCATATGCTTGGATAATCTATCTAGCTCGCGAGTGTTTCCAGCGTCGCAGCATTACAGAGCCATAGAGCATTTGTATGGTTCGCAGTTCTACACTTCATTAGGATGTTGTCGATTTCAGCGCCTGTCGGCATTTAGGACTGTAAACCAACAACTCGCGACATCAGGCCGGCGAGCGCTGGTCAGAGACATGAAAGTGTTGCGATCATGCGCTGCCGCCCACTCCCTGTGCCCACTAACAAGAAAATGGGTTCGCGAGATAATTCGTACACCTAACCCTATGTTAGCCCGACATATGTACAGCGATATAGTCCTTCCATTCCAAATCCGTTTGATGCTCCAAAGTACTCAGTGAATAAACATGGCTCATCGCAGTCTCATGAGTTCCAGTATAAATGTCGAACGTGGCGTAACCAAACGTCCTCAGTTCTGCGGGGCTCAGTCTTTATATCTCGATATCCGCTCAAAACTCTTCTATTCAAACACACGCCATCGCACGGAATCTGACCGAAGCGGCACGAACATTGTTAATTGGCTGCTTTCCGTGGCTACTTCACATCGGCCGTCGATGTGACGTGTGGGGGGACCCCGTGATGCTCGTCCTCGAGAGCTTTACCCGGTACGAAAAGTCCTCGTCATGCATGAAACAAAATAAATGATGATATCAGGACGGCGGCAGTGAACTCAATGAACTCATCGTCGCGTCGATTTCCCGCCGTGCTTATGGGGCTTTGGTATTGAAATGTGCGCAGAAATGCCCTTAAGAGAAAACCAAGGTAAGCCGAATCAAGAGATTCAACAAGGCTCTATTCATTAGTGTGATGCGGTGAATCCAGGACAATCTACTCCTCTGCCTGAGCAGCAGCTAGCTTGCGTTTGGAGAGCTTCTTCATTCTCCTGACGTAGCTATAGGGTAAGACGATACATCGTCAGCACGACGTTCAATGAGTGGTAAGAAAACGTACTCGTCATATTGGCATCTATGATAATGGATGGATCGTCAGCCGCTTGGCTTAGGGTCATATGTCAGATGTGCTAAACGTACTTTTCGTATGTATGTCGCTCATGTTCGCATTTCCATGGCACGTAGAAAGTTTCCTTGCGGCATACGTTCAAAGGCAGAAGAAGACTATTTGTCGAATCCGTACAACGTCCACGAGAGAAAAGGAAGAGGAAAGCATAAGTCAGGTTGCTTATCGGTCGAATAGCTCCTCGGCTCGACATACGCTGAACACCCATCTCTCCAGGCCAACGGCACCCTGTGTGCTTTGAGTTCCTCCTGCGATGCTGTCGTGGATGATACCATGATGTTGAGATATGTATGCAGCAAGAGGACGAGAAAGCTGTCGCTGTCACGTCCGAGTCTACGGTGTTGCGATCAAATGAATGGTGCTGGTCGTCGTTCAAATTCGGACTGATGCGCACTTATTTGGCATCGTCGTGGTAAATAAACATGGGTTGTTATCTACTCGGTCCACCAAAGTTTCTTGCCATCTTTCGAAACCTAGTACCAACAGTTAACAATACATCAGATTCGGAGTTGGACTTGTCTTCCTCGGCCGCAAGACATATAAATTCAAAGAGGCGCATGCTCGCGTTCAAAGAATCTCGTACTTCAACGTCTCATTGCCCACTTAATCAAACCTTGTCATACACATGATCTCCATCTTTCGTTACGGGTGCCCGCCACCTCCAGCACGCGCCATTGATTCTTCATGGATCACCTCTAACCCACTGGCCGGGGATTTTACGAAAAAATGCCGTTGTCGAGCATCAGTTGCGATTCTGTGCGTTAGGAAATTTCTATCTTCGAAAGCATCCACATCAACTTCGCTCCTTCTGCGTCCGAGGGGATATTGCCTTTATGATAGGATCCTGCCGGGCTTCACGGTTCTACTCATGGACACAATGTGCCTATCTCCCGGGAATCTGAACATTAGCAGTCCGCCAATTTTCTTGCGATATTTATTATACAGCTAGACGTCAAGACGCGATTTATCTGACATCTAGCGAGTATCATTTTTTATCCACTCATTCAACTTCCTTCTCTTCCGGCCAAAAACCGACTTCAAGCTCGCAAACCCTTTCCCATACACTCTGCGCACGGCGGAGGGCCGTATCATCCTTATCCAATCCTCCGAACGCATAGACGTCATCAACTAGCCGCGCAAGGTCGTGCGCAAACTTCTTAAATTCCTCCGTGCTCCAGTTCTTGGCGAAAGGCAGGACCGGATAGCTGCCTTCGAGACTTTTGGCTTCGACGTCGGATGAAACGTTGGGCTTCGTCGACAGAGACTTGTGCACATTTGTCCACGCGTCTAAGTACACCTACAAGCGGATGTCAGTCTATTATGTTTAAAATTTCAGGAGTGACTTTGCGTAACGATGCTATCAGTCCAATGCCGGTTTACCTTTTCCATCGCCCACAGGAATAGCAAGCCTTCTTCAACGCCCAATTCACCCGTGCACCCGTCATTCGAAGTTCCCATCCTCATCATTTCAGCAGTATAGTCCCTCGTCGCCTTCCTCTCCGCCCACCGATCCAAATCCAATCCAAGCCTTCGAGCCGTTGTCTCAAAAAATTCAACCTCTCTCACGATGTTCTCCAACGAAAACACCAAGATTTTCAGAACCCTCCTTTGAAGCTCCTCCAGCTTCGCGTCGTCTGTTTGCGTCATTGGCATCACCGCCGCGAGGCCCGCGACCCTCGGCGCCGAACGGGATTCTCGCGATCAGCGCGCCGATGAACCTCGGATAAGCTTGGGACGCATAGATTCTGTCCTGAGACAGCCAGAACGACAGCAGCGCGGGAGAAAGTGTTCCTGTTGCGGCAGAGACGAGGAACGGGTGGGACTTTGTCGCTGTTTCGTATGTCGATCGGGACGGGCCGTCGACGAGACGAGCGGTCAGCGATTCGGCTGAAGAGCTCTGGCGGCCGCTGCCTGAAGACAAAGCCATTGCTTTTTCTGCGACGACCGACATTTTCTGGGTTATTCTGAAGGTGCTGGCGGGGAAGAGGCCAATAAACGACCGTCCTTTCTAACTGCGAACCAAGTGCATCACAGATCACTTTCTCGGTTCCAGCCAAGCGGGTGAGATCGCCGCAAGTCCGATTTCCGAAACAGGATTCTGACCACTTCTAGTCGCACTCTATCGCATAAGCCAAGAGGATTCAAAGCGTGTTCTAATTGAATAGCAAGAGATAAGACGGACCCATGGGTGCACGTACATGATTGCGGTTATCGTTACAAGTGACAGCAAGGAAAAGAGCTGGTCGCATTCATAGAAGAAAAGAATGTTCTGCGAAGATGGTCCGTAATTCGAGGTTGGTGGATAAAACGAGTGTCCGAGAATATGTGGAAAAAAGTAGAAAGATGGAGGCTATGCTGTTAAAATGAATGGTAGTTGTAATTGTGTCGTATAATGAGCATTGCGAAACGAGACAAAATGGGAAAAATGAGCGTGAAAGACAGGCCAAATTTCTGTGCAGATGAATAAATGGATGTGATGTCATCAGAAACAAAAAATCTATCAATGGCAAAAAGGAAGAATAAATGTGGTGTTCCCGCAAACAATCCCGTCCATGAGACCCAGAACGTTGAGAAAGATGTAAAGTTTTTTGACCAGGAAGAAATAAAGAGGCCAAAAATGACGTCTCTAGACTGGCAGCAATCGTCCAAATAGCTTTCCAAAGCTAAACTTTCTCCGCCGTTTGCCCTTGACACCGTGGTCCCCGGTAAGGTTCGTTTGACTCAGGGCCTGGTTCGACTCATCCTTTCGCTCGGCCTCTGGTCTATAAATGGCACTCATCTTATCCTCGCCTTTAGGGAGCCAGCCAACCGGAGCAATTCCGTTGGCACCATTTGTAAGACGCTCATCTGGCCCTGCGACGTCGGAGACAGAGTGAGGAAGGCTGCTGTATCGGTCCTGTTGACCAGTATGAGGAGTGGTCGTTGCGAAAGCTTTCCCTTCGTCGTCGCGAGCGCAACTTCCCCGTTTCTGCAGATGACATCGTCAGACCGCCGTCTCCCACGTGAGACAGTGCAGCCGAGCCTGCTCACCTGTTCTGCGTCATGTTCTTGTTCCGGCGCGCTGATGCCACCATCACCGTCGCTCGCACCACAATCAACATCACCTGGCGTTTTGGACTGCCCGCCAATGAGGAGCGACCTCTTCTTTCTAGATTTCGGTGTACTCTCGTGACCGTGCGCGGGCGGAAGGCCGGCGATGGAGGTATCCGCAAAAGTCTTGGACTTATCGCCCGTGCTAGAGCCAAACTTTGACACGTCTCCTTCTGCTTGTGCTCCTTCTCTCCTTCTCTCCACTCCTTCGTCACCTTGCGGCCTCGTAGCAACAAATCGGCGAGTCAAACGAGGTTGTTCCGCGACAACGATGCCCGCGTTCTCCTTCGAGACTTCATCTTCCACCGCCTCAGGCTCCTCGCGCTGCGAGCCCTCAGACGAACCATCCACGCTGGACGAGCTCTCAGGCGGCGTGGGGAGTCCCGCCTCGTTGCGTCTGGCATTCTTGCTCTTCCACTCCCGCCACTTCTCGGGCGATGAGTCCTCCTGTCCTAGCTCCGGAACTTGGTGAGGCTTGCCAACCTTTTGCACGTCTTCTTCTTCTTGTTTCTCAGGCTGTGTGAGCACAGAAGCAGTTGCAACGCCACCGTAGTCTAGCGCAGGTTGCTCGAACAATCGGCCGATATGTCCTGTTGTTCGATATGGCTCGGGCTTCGGAGGCGGTATCGGAACAGATACCATTACCGTCGAAGGCGCATTCACGTTTCCGTTTGCTTGCTCGTTCATGCGCGCGACACCGTCACCATCCAAGGTCACGCAGACGTCCTCACCATCACCGATCCATGCTTTGGGCCACGCGCTATCCTCAACCTCATCACCCCTGTTCTTCTCGTTGGGGCTATCACCTCCTCCATAGGTGTACCCACATGCGACCTTGTCCAGAGCGCCGATCAATACCAGCTCTCCCATGCTTATCGTCAACTGTTCGTCTCCGGGCACGCTCGGCAGGACCACCATAGCGTTTCCTCCTTCCTGTTCTCGAACAGCGCAGTTCCAACCCAGGAGACCAGCAGGAACCAAGAACGGAATTGGGTGCGCCGAACCATCTCCAAGATTGACTCCAAGGCCCATACCACTGCTCCTACCGTCTGATCCTGCTCCAACATTCCCGACGATATTATCACCACTTGCGGCTACGCCGTTTGGGATACCTGGGAGCGGTCCAGATGTCATCATGGCTGATGACCTCCTTGACGGTGGCAGAGAGTTATCAGACGCCAGCGAAGGGGGTAGCGAGAGCGGATACGCGAACGAGAGCAAGAACTGCTCAATACCCTGCACAAGTTTTGTCTTCTTCTCTCTCCGTCCTCCAAGCGCCACTGGCCCCGCAGCACCGCCTGGGGACGCGCGAACGGCAAATGAGCCAGAGTGTGTGCGGTTGGGTGCAGGGTAGTGCATCTGAGGCACACTGGGGGAGGTTGTCGCACGGTGTCGGTGCTGGAACGTGTAGGAGGACGGTGGGGACAAGGACGGAGATGAACTTCTCGAGGACGGAAGCGAAGAATGAGCCGCCGCCCGCGGGCCCCCTGCGGCGACCAGCAGGGATGATGACGAAGAAGCTGATGACAATGGCGTGTGTGCTATGCTGTTACTCGCGTGGTACGAAGCCGAATAGGGAAGAACGTGCACTATGCGCGGTCTTCGAGCGGTCAAGGAGGCTGGCAGTGGCGGCGTAGGTGGTAAAGGATCAGCCTCCTTCAGCTTGGCCTTGCCAGGGCGCCCGAGGAACAAGGACTCTGCCGATTTAGCACTGGAGGAGAAGAAGACGGAAAGCCGGGAGCGCCGGCGTGTACGAGAGGACTGGGAATGCGTTGACCGCGAGGATAGGGACGGGTTTGGTGATGATGTTACGCCGCCTTGATCGTCTGGGCCCGCCGTCATACCTTCAAAGATGTTGTCTGCTGCGACGCTCGTGGGAGAAGATGGGGAGGAAAAGGAGGTGGCGATATTTGCAAAAATGGATTTACGCTTCTTTTTCCGAGGCGTCGCCGCTTTTGATGAGAGAGAAGTCGAAGACGAAGCTGCGGAAGCTGCGAGAGACGAAGAGCCGGATACATGTCTCTCAGAGACATGGGGACGAATCTTTGGCAGCTTGAGCTTTGTAATAGTTGATGCAAAGCTAGTTAGCGGAGGAAGCGGGAGTCAGGAACGGAGCGGCAAGGGTGGTCACAAGAATGGCATTCTTGAGCAAGGCCTTGTCCGGCAAAGCGCTCGGCAAGAAGTTGATGAGTGCGGTGAAGGGATGATAGTCATGCTGATGCTCGACGCCAAAAGAATGTTTGTGCTGCTGCTGCCGGATCCTGATGCGGCTTCCCAAGCTCCGTGACGATGACAAAGTCGACAGGCCAGACGCCACTGACGACACAGAAGAGGACAATGAGACGGTGCTTTCCGTGTCGGAATCGGTTTCGGACAGGGGAGAGCGGGCATACGGCCTCGCTAATAGAGATGCCGTGCCCAGCGATGACGGCGCCAACGCCAGACCGGGCGGGTTCGGGAAGGACCTGACGATTGGAGCAAGCTCCACGGGCTCGGACACCGTGAACTCGCCGCCAGGGTGTTCCTCCGCGAGCTGTTGGATGCGAGGGGCGGCATGAGCCTTCAAGCCTAGCCACCGATGTGCGACGCGCTCAGCGCGCTCAAGGAGGCTGGCGAGTCTGAGGGCACCTGAATCATGTGCAGCGAGCGGGCCAGGCAGGTGGAGGACAATGATGGCGGGCCCAGGTGCACCTGGAGTGAGAGGCGGGATCGGGGGCGGAGTGTGGGTCGCTATGATGAGGAGAGACTGGGCAAGGTGTGGTGAAGAGGTGAGGGGGGCGATGTCTGCGGGGGTGGGCGCACCGAGGACGAGGATGGTGTGCGACTGGGGCGCAGGGGCAAGAGAGCGGAGGCGAGCATGCCATGGCTGGGATTGGTCGAGTACGGCGAAAGGGTCAAGGGGCAACTTGGGACGGAAGACGTCGGACGGGGGGCGTGGTGGCATCATAGCGGCGGCGATGGGGTCGTCGTCCTCGTCGCCGTCGTCTGTGGTGGTGAGAAGAAGTGACACGCCTCAGCCAAGACTTTTTATTATTTTATTTTTTTTCCGGGATTTTTAGATGAATGTCGTCAGTGATGCCGGCATGCCGTTGCAACAGTCTTTACATCGGAAGTTATTTGGCACACCCGCCGCAGCCAAATAACGCCCGAAAAAGTGACACGGTTTAACGCTCTGTTCTCGGATGGCCTCCGCTACTGCCGCGAGAGCCGTCAAAGCCTTCCGCCTCAACGAGTTCAAGGCCCTTCAAAAACACATCACCCGCTTCGGGCCTTTACCGGCACCCGCAGACCTCTCTCAATCTTCCGCACTTCGCCTCCCAAACCCGTTCCTTCCTATCCTCAATGAAACGACGGGAAAATGGAATCCACCTAGATACTCTCTCCGCCAGCAAGCCGACCTCGTAAGAAAGGCTAAGGCTTCCGGCCTCCTCTATCTTCTCCCTCCAGGCCCGAAGGCACACCTCTCCGACCTGTTCGTTCCTCCCGCCGCCCCGTCCGAAACCGCGTCATCAGAGGTCAGCGGCAGTGCTGCCACAGAAGAACAGCAAAATCAAGATGAGGATTTCTGGAAGACACCCGTCGAGTGGGTCGGTAAAACCGAGTTCAAGGCCACCGCCGGAGAGCAGGACGGTGCCAAACTTTATGCCGGCAAGAAGAGGATGTTCAAGGGACACAAGTGGGAACGCGTTAAAGAAGGCAGAGAGAAGAAGCAAAAGATGTTGATGCGGGACATGGAAAAGAGAGTCAAGAGGTTCAAAGAAGTGAGTTCTTGCCCGCATCAAAGGTCTGTATGTTTTCCCAACCAGTTCGGCTTGTTTAGTATCATCAAAGACGGAAACCAAATCCTCTCAAGCCTCCTCGATCGTCAAAAGCGCCCAAATTACCCTATTAGATGTATCGTAATCGTCACTTTTGATGGTAATAGCCTCATGACTGAGAAAAGAGGGTGAAGATATACTCGAAAAAGCAACAGAAAGAGGAACAAAGACAGCATGAACTGGCTGCTGCTGAACCAGAACATCCGCTCTGGGGAACATAGATGGTGCGAATGAAGGAGAAAAAAAAATGCATCGCCGCGAGTTTCGCATCCTGAGATGCAGAACGCAGCTGGAACAGAGCGGAAGAAGTGAGCGGTCGTGAGCATTCCGCTGCGAGAATGAGAAGCGCATCCAAATATAACCACATACAATGTAGCAGACCAAAAATAGATGTTGCATTAGTTTTCAGAGTCCGATTCCCCGCCCGACGGCTAGAGCATTGTTGCTGTTTTTGAGACCACACATTCCTCGTTTCAACTCGTCCATTCCGAAGAAAGCAGCACCCGTCTACTTTAAGTCGTCTGTAATATTCACTTGTCTGGACGCGAAGCAGGCGGCTTATTTCACTTCAAGAACACAAGAAAGCAATCATGTCGTTCAAATCAACAAGAACAGGAAGAAAACCTTACAGCGTGCGTTATGGTTGTAACCCTCTGCATCACGACAACGGAAATTGACTTTGAAGCTCATTCTCAGCGACCTGCGCAGCGCCCCGACATCAACAGCCCCTGGGTACACGACAAAGCACCAACTGGACCAGGCAATGGTGTGATGCGCACAAAGCCGGCGGCGGCGACGACAACGGGAGCGGGTACGGCGACTATCAGCAGCAAAATCATCGTATCGAATCTTCACTATGAGGTCACGCCGAAAGACCTCACTGTAAGCCCTTCCTCTCACACCCTCGCTCATTCTCACTGATTTTTTTTCGCTCAGGCCATCTTTGGCCAGATAGGCACTCTAGTTCGTGATCCACATATCAGGGTACGACACAAAATCGCTCCCCAGCTTCATCATGTAAACATATCGATCGATGGTTGATGGTTGATTCCATTTCAATTGCGGTGGTTTCCATTCGAATCAATCGCCCTATCCGGGATACCCACTCTTCGACGAACGGATTCGAAATGAAACCAACAATCGATCGCCTCGACCCGCTTTTTAATTTCTTCTCTTCCGTGTTTTGATGACGTGGATCCTAAAACGAACCTTTTTTTGTTTTTCTTCTGGCGAAATCCTCAAGTACGACCGGAGCGGACGATCTACGGGCACGGCAATCATATCGTTTGAGACGCCAGCGGAGGCGACCCGGGCAAAGAAGCAATTCAACGGCATTTTGGCCAAAGGTGAGCAGAACGTGGTATCACCCTGGAGGTGGCATGATAGACTCAATTCTCCGACTACGCTTTTTGAACTTGCATTTTCCGTCGTCGTTCCTGATCTCTTAGGTCAACCGATGTCGATCGAATACGACACGACGCCGCCTCCAACCCGAAAACAGCGCTCAGCAAGCGTCCCGTCGCTGATTAACAGAATACAAAAACCAGCCCTCATCGAAAGACTGAGCCGAGACGACTCTAACATCAAAGCTCAGTCACAAGCTGTGTCGTGAGTTTCCAATCAGCCTCCCCATCTGTTGGTTCAGTTGTTCATTTTACCTTCTTTTCATCACGTCTAGGCGGGGTGGAGTCGGCCCGATCCGTTCAAGGCCTATTCGAGCGGCGCGAGGGCCCAAGAAACCAAAGACTGCAGAGGAACTGGACAAGGAATTGGATGCGTTCATGGGCGAGCCGGAACCTAACGCAGTTGTTCCTGCCGTAGTTGGCGCAGATGGTGGGGTTGCGCCGTCCCTTACCACAGCTGCAACAGAGACCACTGTTCCGGTGACAAACGGGACTCAGGATGTGGAGATGGCTTAGGCATTCCGAATGATGGTGTTAGGGTTTTTTACGGACTTCACTTTCCGACTCAGATCCGTCGTTGAATGACGAAGGCACTGGAAGCAGACACGTTATTTACCGTGCGGATTCTTTTCTCTTTGCTTCTTTGCATGTTTTAATTGGGTCTTTCTCTCGTCCTACGTTTGTTACTCTATACTAAATGCAGTTTGTATTTCAATGCCATAAAACACTCTCCTCACCATCGAGCTATGTTCTTCCATGGCCTCCCTCAATCACGTCGGATTATCCTGGCTCACCATTCACGAGTGGAATGTGATTTCCCAGACACGAGTGGTCCCATCCGTGCCAGCGCCGACAAGCTTGCTTGTGCCGTCCAACCAATGAACAGTGTTGGCCCCTCCAGGTAACGCGTTCTTAATCGCGATGTTCTTCATCGGCTTTGCCACGCTCCAAACATACACATGTGTATCAAGTGAGGCAGAAGCGCAGTGTTGAGAATCGGCGGTCCATGCAACCGAGTTAATGCGGGCGGTATGGAAGGCCCATCTCGATGTGACCAGCTGTAAAATTCATTTCAGGTGTTAGCAAGAGAATCTCTTCCAAGTAATCTACAATACTCACCTTCTTCTCGAGGACGTCATACAGAATGACTTTACCAGAGGACTAAAACCAAATGAAAAAAATGTTGTTGGAAATGAGGTTGCAGCAGCTCACATCACCGGAAGCCAACCATTTGCCATCCGGAGAGAAAGCCAGAGCAGAAACTAGACCTTTGTTCCCCTCTAATATACCAATCTCTTTCAACGCCTTGCCATCCCATTGGTTCAAGCGGACTTTCTGGTCCTGAGAGAATGCAGTCTCAGCACATGTTCCGCGAAATTAAAAGCCTTTAAAATGTCACCTCTCCTCCGATTGCAACAATTTCTTTGTGCGTGGCGATAGTGCTGGGGACATATTTGGGAGACTCTGCATATACTCTCTGGTTTGACCGGAAGGCTTCTACATGATTGATCTCCACTACGAATACCGTTGAGTCGCTCGTCACAGCAGCAGATTTCGGCTGAAAAGACGTCGACACGCAGGCTGGACTATTTATGATGCGCGATCGTCAGCATACAAGTAAAAAAAAACCTGGAAACAATGCAATGACTAACGTGAATTCCGCACCTTCAATCTCTCGCACATGGTCATCGTATCCAATTGAGAAAATCTTTCCCTGGTCAGGCGACGCAGCCAGACCAGATACGAAGTTGGTGTGGCCGTTTCCTTTGACCTCTGACAGTTTTCCCGAGGACGAATACGCGTAGACTCGTCCATCTGCTGTAGCGCCCAGAAATGTATCTGATTTGACTGGTGCTACAGCAGTAATTGCTTTCTGCGGCGCCTTTTCACGTGACGTTAAAACATTGCTTGAATCGAGACAAGATGCTATACCTCGAAAACATTGACAGGCTTATCGCCCACCCTCGGATCAAAGATGTTTAGATCCCCCGACAATGACAAGGAAACTATGCCATTCTTCCCGCTCCAGGCGTTGCCGACTTGCTGATTATCAGGCCCTGAACCAAGCGACCATATAGTGACAGCCTCTTGCGCTTCCAAATCCCCTGTGATGAAAGACGGGAAAGACCATCCGCTTCGTTTTGTCTCTCATCAATGGCATCAACGGCGCAGCTCACAAAGTTTTACCGTGCAATCAGCGGCTGAGGTTACCAACGACTTGGAGTCAAGGCTCCACGAGCATGCCATCTGAAACCCCAGTCACTCCGAATCAGCAAGCAACTTGGTGACGATGAAGTCCAATAGCTTGCTCACGATACTGCCAGTGTGGCTGTTCTTCTTTAACTCCGCCAAGGTGTCTCCTGTCTTGCCATCGTACAGGAATATCTTTGCATCTGAACCAACACTAGCAAATCGGTCACCAGTTGCATCGTAACGAACGTCCTGAACAAATTTGGTGTGTGTCTTGATTGTCTGGGCGTGCAGATATGATATCAATAACCATCAATCAAGCCGAAAATTGCACGAATCGTTGCCTTGTCGTATTTGTATGGAACACCTATGATCATAGAATTGTCACATTACACTGATGGCAAGGATGCGATGACGCGCACCTTGGTGAAGAATGATTGTGTTGTCATCTGCGGCAGTTACAGCTCTAAACGGCCGTTGACTCCTTATGCTGACTGCATTAATGGCCTGCGCGAGGGTTCGATGAGGTAAACACTAGATATGCAGCAGATAAATAGACTTGCTTTGGAATGCCCACTAATTTCTCCTGTAGAAGATCCTGAGTCCATCATAAATGCGTGTCCAAATCTGTCCGAGACGTGATTCCACATGCACGACTGTAGGGGACAATCAATGGATCATTGCTCACTTCTCGCGCCCGTCACCAACGGCGATGAGTCGCTTGCTCTCCCCATCCCAATCCAAGTCATTTCTAAGATTGAAGACGGATGCAAGAGCAACAATTCTCTTTGTCAGCTATGTGTTTCCTTCTACAGTGATCAGTCCACCTACATGCGTCCCGATATAACTTTATACTCCCCTTTGAGTGTCTTATCTTCGCCCACGATATCCCAAACACGCACTGAGTTAAGCACAAACTAGTTTTAACGAGACGTTTCAAGGACGGTTTCAACAATTGACATCAAACTCACCTGTTCCTGTTGCATCGGCCGACGCGCAATAATAGCCAGAGGGCGAAATTCTCGCAACGGTGGCGTTCTGCGTATGTCCGGAATAAACCGTGGTCGATAGCGGATTCTGTGCGCAATAAGACCGGCTCAAGCCTAGATGCCAAGATCAAGACCGGGGAGGCTCACGCTCAGGTCTCGGATCTACACGGCCCACAAGAAATAAGCACCCAAAGAAGAGGAAGAAAGCACAGAATAATCACTTACTATGACACTCTTGCCGTTCGTATAGACTACTTTGTCTTTGCCTGTGCTGATCTTGGTCGCGACGCCTCGCGCAGTGGTCGGATTTGGAGCAAAGACACCTATGCTCTTGAAGGACATTCTGTAGAGTCGGGCTGAAAGGGATATGCGCGCAGATCACTGACAAGGAGTTGGTGAACGTTGAGCTCCTACGATTGTTCGAATCGCAGCAAAGTGAATCACGTGTCTCACGACGCTGCGGCGTGGCATTCCAGTTCGAAGAGATTCAGAAAACCAGTCAGAATTCAAGCATCATGACAAATGTTGAAATCGAGTTCGATAAAATGAACACCCATTCAAAGCGTTTGAAATGAAGATAGAAGACATAAACGCAAAGAGGTCATCAAATTCGTAAAGAATAACACGGAGATGAGAACGTAGAGGTGACAAGAAAAGGAAGGAGGGTAGAAGACAGTAAAAGATCCTATGTGAGAGGTGGTATTCCGAGTATGAATATTAGGGCGCTTGGGGTTCCTAGATGCAAAGAGACGGAAAGGTCGTAAGAATTGGGAGGGGGCGGAAGGGGGAAAGGAAAAGCAATAAGAAGCGAGAGTAATGAAAGGTGGACTGTCTATTTATTCAAGATGGCTATTGCCTTCTCCTTCAAGACAGCAGGGTAGCTGTTCATGAGGTGAGCCAGAGAGCGGAGATCCTCTTGATCAAGCAGGGCAATGGTGATTTTGGGCTACCGAAAGGAGTCAGATATTTCAGACACAAAGGATGAATTCTGAGCGACTCACCGCTCCCTTAATTCCGAACGACTTGATGACTTTGAATCTATGGATATGGTCTATTAGTGGCACGTTATCGAATGATGTGCGAAAGACCATACAATTTGTCACCCAGTTGCTGCTTCTGAACTTGCAGTGGTTTGTCTCTCAGTTCATCGATGAACTCGTCTGTGGCTTGTACAACCATCTTATCCGCTTTGGGAAGTGGAACGGAAGATGAGGAGGTTGCGATGCGAATGATTTCGGACGCGGGTAGCTTCGCCAGGGACGAAATGGTATACGATGTGCTCCCAGGCGTGCCTGGTGACGGGGATGAAGCCGCCGAGGGTCCTTTGGACGACAATTCAGGAGTACGGGGTGACTCCTCGACCTTCGCAGTGCTTTTCGTTTGTGGAGTAGAAGGCGCGACCGGCGGTGCAGACTTGCTTGTCGGAACGGGATCGATTTTGGATACTTCATCTCTTTCATCACTGTCCAATACCATTTTGGCATCCGCTAGCTTGGCGCGAAGGACTTCCACGTTGAACAGGCACATTGCGCGTTCGCGTTTTGGAAGGCTCATTAACAATTCTGTGAGCTCGGCTTGGCGAGCCGATTCGAGCTTACTGACTGACGCAAGCATCCGTTCTTTCTCGGACATAGGTGGCACAGATCCCGACGGCGAGGAGGTGCGAGGCGGGGTGGATAGCGAGGCACTGACTGAAATCGGCGTGGAGGGATGTTCAGGAGCACTGGCTGTCGCACCAAGGGCATTTGGGTCAAGAAGACGAGAATCCTGCGAGGTTGCTGGAGACGGCGATTTTGAAAGCGGTGCATCATTTGAGAATTTCAGATTCCCTTTCATGGTTTGTACCTGATCCCTGAGCTTCACGGGATCCTCGATGTACTGGATGACCTCACTCAGCGTGAGACCGACAAGGGAGTCAACGATTCCCGCAACATCCGGTTCAGAAACGACATCCAGTGACTTGACCCGGCGGCTAAGTTCTCCTGATAGAACCTCTTTGCGCACGACCGGGGATAATGCAGCGAGGTTATCGTACCGCATAGGTAGATTGAGCGTACCCGAGAGGGCAGCCTGGATATAGTTAACTCCGAACAATCAACCGCGAAACCTCCCATTACTGACCTGGTAATAACTTCCGGAACCCCTCCTGGCGCGTTCTGGCCTGTCGCTGTTGGCCATCGACAGCATTTGGGGACGGGCGCGAGGACTTCCCCATCCGGCATAACTTTCGCCACCTTCACTTGCAGTTGGACTTGTCGCACCGCTGGAAGTCCTGGGATGACCGTTGTGACCGTAGCGTTGGGCGAGTTTCTCCTGTCTTAATTGCTTCGGCTCGTGCAAGCGGACAACTATCTGCTTCGAACCCAGCACTGCACCATTCATTGCATGCATGGCAGCGGAGGCTGCGTATAACCTATTAACAAATGTTCTCGTGTTCGCAGGTTCCACTGACCTTGATCAGGGGTTTGGAACGACACGAAGCCGAAGCCGCGACTCTCTCCGTTTTCGTTCCGCATAACTCGCGCACTGACAGAGTCAGGCAAGAGAAATTTGAGAATAACGATTGACATGCCTTACGATCTGTCCGAACTGAAAGAATATTAGCATAAATGTCGAAAGCTGAAGATTTAGACCAATGCTTACCTGGCGAAAATGAGTAAAAAGGCCATTGGAGTCAATGTCCGGATCCAGATTCTGTAAAGAGAAAGAGATTAGGCGAGCATTCGATGAAAGTCAGTTGGACGCACTTTGCAAAAGAGATTGCATGGATCAATGAGGCCGCTATGGCTGTTCGATCCAGGTCCACTCAGAGGAGCGAGCTGCACTTGTTGGCCAGGCCCATGAATAAAATTCGGCCCCGATGGAATGGGCGACCTAACAGGGATATAAGGACTCCCACGAGGTGAAGAATACTGATTTAACCATAAGCCAGAGTTGACAAGCTTCAGGTTGCTCAGACACACCTGGCTCGAGAAGAGCGTATACGAAGATGCAGAGGGCACGAAGGTGGGAGCGCTGGCGCTGAATTCCGACACAGTACCACTCGTCCTGCGAGGTTGATATATCTGGACGGCTATGTTTTGGCCTTCAACATCTGCACAGTGCATCGCAGCCTCCGCTTGCCGGGCGTCTTCTTCATTCCAAAACTCCACGGTGCCCGTGTCAGCGCCGAAATGAGTTTGGGTACGGACCGAAGCCAGGGCTCCGAAGGGTCTGAATATATCATAAAGCTGGGAATCAGAGAAGCCGGGAGGGAGGTGCTTCACGAGCCGTGGATGGGCAGATGGGGGCGGCAAAGGGGTTGGTGGGTTCGTCGGAGGGTATGGCGATAGCACGATGGGGACTGCAGGCTGCAATTCCGGGATGGGCTTCGCTTGTAAGGTGGCCAAAGCCTTCTCAGCTGTGTCGATATTGAATTGGTTGGAATAACGATCACAAAGAATGGTTCAAGGACAACCGTTGAACGAAGGACGCGACTTACCCTTCTCTCTGAATTTGAATTCGATCGTTCCAGACAACAAGGTGCTCACGCCGTCGCGTAGTATCTTAGGTCTAAAGGGACCGCAAGTCATGAAAGCTATGGCGAGATTTTCATCAGAAACATAAGCTGGGACATTCGAGATGTATAAAAGAGGCTCGTGAAGGTAGGGGTGCGGATGGGGTCCCGGAGCGTCATGGACCTGGGGGTGGGCGTAGTCTGAATCCATCTTGATTATCGGCGAGTCTGATAAAGGTGGAAAAGAAAAAGGTTATAAAGGTGAAAGAAAAGAAGAAAAGATGCACAACGCCGAAACAACGTCTGTGGATCGCAAGACTGTGCTGGGCGGCTGTTGTTGAATGATAAACAAGGTCGCCGTCAGCGAAAAAAGTTGGCCGCAATGTGCCATCCATTATATAAGCATGTGTATCCCTGTTTTAGCTCCGTAATACACGGTCTCTCTACTTCCCAGCAATACAATATAACCTTCCCAGCGCAATCTACGTCTTATCCAACGCCAATAGATACCATATAATAAGTATATGTCAGAACGATTTTCTCACTGTTAGTTTTTGGTTAGTCAGGGAACGCATCGAGCCCGACTACACGCTTACTGGGTGCCGACTAGAATGACCAACTTAAATCAGCAACTGGTAACCCGCATACTCAACAAACTCGACGTACCGACGTAAAGAACGGCGACGGCTGGAATTCTTTGTCGTGTCGCTGCTAGTGGGTCCATATCAGATGTGCGCAAATAGATTCGATAATTGTCATACCTTTTTGCACTTTGTTCAGACATGTTGGTCGGCAAGCCCAGGTCTGCATGAAGTGACCTTGTCGCCACGTTCAACATTCAATCGCCTTGTCCAATTCTGCTGGACTCACTCGTCTACCTCTGAATTTGGTCTTGGAACATCGGGCGAAAATGTTGCTGCCGCCTTGTGATCATGACCCATAGGTTGCAGAGACGCCACGTCGTGAGGAGAGGACTGAACCGGCAAGCCAGCAGCAAAGGAAGCAAAGACCAAGGCCGTGATAGCGTTTGCTTGCGAAATATGCATCGTTGGTGTGCGTGTACGATATCTGTATGTCGAGATGCATGGTCAGAATGGCTGACTTTTTATACGGTGCCTACACGCTAACGCTCGAACCCCAGCCAGGCACTCTAGAAAGTATGTGAAGCTTGGGCGAGGTTCTATCGAAGGACGTGACGCTTTGCACCTCAGCTGCCATTCTCCGCGGTCCTGACTTAGAACGGCAAGCTAATTAGTCAAGGAAGCACATGAGTCGGATAAGGCTTGTCAGGAGAACTAAGGATTCCATAGAACAAGGATTAAGGGGTCGATGCTCCGCGGTAGGTAATCACCTCGGCATTGTGTGTACGTTTCTTCAGTTATCCACTTTCCTAATCGAACGTACTCAAGTACTATGCCTCCTCCTGTGGGGTCGTGGTTGACGGTGGCGAGTATCATGCGCCTCATAACGTTAACAATGTATACCATTCATTGAATCATCAGCGCAAATTCGTACGACAAGGAAACACTCTAAATTACATACAAACCCTCCAACGAGGAATGATCAGGAAAAACTAGATGTGTTAAAGAAGATATTGGCATAACGTTTAAATTTCGGCGTCTGGACCAAGGCCAGACTCAGGGTAGTTCTTCAACGGGTCCTTTCTCAAGGCCTCTACTTCTGATGGTATCAAGGGTGTTTTAGGATTGGCTTTCTTCACCTTCATGACGGTATCAGTTGCTGGTGCTGCAGGTACTGCCGAGGTACTCGTCTTTAGAAGAATTAGGTCGAAGGCGGATAAAACGAGTGATGGCATTGAATACTTACCTCATCCCGAAAAGGTGTAAACATCGGCGTCGCTGGTAACGGCGTCGACTTGGAACTCTCCGGCATGTCGACAAAGGGCACAATTTTAGCCGGTTTGCTAGATATGGTATCCTGGTCTTTCAAAATGAGAGCTGGTGGCGGCGGCATCTCAGCCGGCTCTGGATCTCGATATGGCATGAACTTCAAGCCTGCTGTGCTGGACTGGGAACTTGATGCCATTCTCTTGGACTTCCCTGCGTGTTTTAACGTGGTGCCTCCCATCTTCTTGACCTCGGGTACATTTTCTTTGATCCTTGTCTTGCGGGTGCCGATGTCGGGCCAAGCGTTGGCACTATCGGAAGGTGGGGACCTATCGCCTGAGGCATCCACGAATATTTGAAGAGCATTATTTGATCGCGTGGCGGGGCGGATGGTGTTTTGTGATGCAAGAGGATCGCTCCGCGATGATGTGACCCGTAAAGAGGTGGAGCCTGATCGGGAGGAGGGTGCGGAAGGGGCAAGGACTGGTCTGGCACTTGATGAAGGCGCGCCGCTGGATGGCGGAGCCGGAGACACACTGGTCATCATCCTCTTCTGAAATTCAGCAAATTTGGTTTGAAGATGCTCTAAAGGAGAGGCACGGCGAGCAATTCCCAAATTATAAGTATCATCTGCCTCTTTCTTCCTGACCTGCAATGAGCCGGAGAAGGAACGAAGGAAGCACGAATGCTCACCTTCCATCGCGCTCCAAAACAGCAGCATATTCTTCATAAAGAAGTGCAAAACCCGTTCCTATCTCGTTGACAATCAAAAACCGGTAGATGATTGTCGGCCGTTCGACGAAGCTGGCATATAACAGCCAGAGCTTCAGGTATTTCAACTCTCCTCGCCACTTTCCATCTTGGTGGTCTTTCAAGACTCTAGTAGCTTCTTCCAGTAGTTCCAAAAGTCCTGATTCTGCGCTGTGGCCCTGAGGATAATTGTCCAGGGTCCAATTCACGAAATTGCAGTACGCCTCGAGTGGGTCGCCATCCTCGTCATCGAGGGCAATCTCGACATTAATCCGCAGACGATTACGGGTAGCCGCTAGTTTCGATTCTCTTTGGACAAGGGGAGTGTTCAAGATAGCTGACAATGACGTGACTCGACGGCCAGAAGCCAGAGGCTGAACATTTTCCTTGGCCGCTTCGAGGACGTCGCAATCAACGATGAGAGGGTTTGTTTCGTTATCCGCCATTGGTTGTGAAGTGATGAACTATATAGTGGATGATGGAAGTTTGGAGCGCTCAAGTTGAAAGAACTGAATGAACATGGTTTTCAAAGAAGCGTTCCCTCAGTCACATGACCGTTCATCTAAGTCCCGTGACATATACAAAAAAGGAAGTACGCTCTGCTCCCTCAAATTGACACGACCCAACGTTTCTTCAGCTGGAATTATAGCAAGCCGATTTTATTCGGCCCATTTACTCCTTCAGATGCGCGCTAAAGACATAAACTGCTGTCATGTGCCGTCTTCGATGTTCAATTTCCGTTTGCATTGCATCTTCGTGTCTATGTCGCGTAGGTAGCAAGCCTGGGCAAGAGTATAAACGCGATCTGTATATCGTTGGAGGTTAGTGTGCTGATACGCAGCATCGAAGTCGTTCGAATGCTCTAATTCTGCCCAGCTAGCTTTCGAAGAGCCCCTCAGCTGGTCTGATGGCGGCAAAAAGCGAAGCAGCCGCACAGCAATAAATCTAAATGAACAGAGGCTGACTTCGAGAGGCACGCAGCAACTCTCCTTCAACATGGTTCTCTCCGCTCTGTTGGCTGGAATTGTACTGTCATCCCGAACACTCTTAGCCATGCCAACGCCTTCCAGTATTCATCTTCACGCACTTGTTGCTGAATTGATTCCCGAACCAGTAAGAGGCACTCTTGGTGCAGATATACTTGGTCCGGAGAATATACCTCTCGAGTTGGAGAATAAGGACCTTCTCGCTCCACCGACAACAGACCACGGCGAGGTGAAGAACGTCAAGTGGCCGTTCTCTCTGAGTCACAGTCGACTCACAGAGGGCGGCTGGTCTCGTCAGCAAAACGGTAATTCAAGCTTTATCATACCTTCCTGCAGGGTGTCTCTCACGTTTTCGGCCAGAGAATGACATGCCCATCGCTTCGGGGCTGGCGGGTAAGTGCGTCTTTTGCAAGCTTACACTCAAATTGATGCTGTGTGTGGACTGTAGGCGTGAACATGCGTCTGAAGCCTGGGGCTATACGGTAAGCTCTAAGTCGTTTAATTTTCGTTCGTTGACAGTCATCAGGGAGTTACATTGGCACAACACAGCGGAGGCGCGTCCTTAAGTCATCCAGAACTAGCTTCATCGCAGCTCATGTCTTCCCTATTCAGTGGGCTTATGTCTTAAAGGTATCACCAATCTTCTGCTACCTTCGCGAATTTACTCATAATAATTTATACCTTCAGGGGAACGTCCGCATCAGCACGGTCACTCCAGAAGGAAAAGTTTTCATTGGCGATGCAGTCAATACTCTAATTTAACCTTCAATTTCAGACGTTTTACTAACTTTTTGTCAAAATCAGGGTGAAGGGGATGTTTGGTACTTTCCTGCTGGAAATCCTCACTCGATACAGGCCAAGAACGCTACCAAAGAAGGAGCTGAATTCCTGCTGGTCTTTGATTCTGGGGCATTCTCCGAAGAAGCGACGTTTCTCATCACAGACTGGCTCGCGCATGTGCCGAAATCGGTTCTTGCGAAGAACTTCGGGACTCAGAACCTAGCAATATTTGATCATATTCCAAAGCATGAGCTTTACATTTTCCCCTGTAAGCATCCCCTTCTTACCGATATATCATCGTTCTAATTGTGTAGCCACCCCTCCTCCCGAGAATCCGGAATCCGACATGGTGATTCCAAACGACACGCGGAACCCATATGTTTATCACTACTCCAAAGTGGAATCGATCAAAAAACCAGGCGGTAGTGTTAAGATCATGGATATGCGGACTTTCAAGGCCTCAGAGACGATATGCGCTGTCGAAGTCTCGGTGAAGCCCGGAGGATTGAGGTACGCTTGTCGGCACATATCCTTGCTCCGTCAGATTGAACTGCTATCCTATAAGAGAGCTTCACGTACGTATTCTCCTATCTGAGCTTGCGCCATTGACGGAGAACATCCAAAGTGGCATCCTACCGAAGCAGAATGGACCTACTTCATGTATGGAGCCTGTCAATTCCATTCTTTTATGCGTCTCACCCCTTCACCTGAATTAGCAAAGGACACGCACGGATCACAGTCTTTGCTTCATCGGGAAACGCTCGGACGTATGATTATCAAGTGAGCTTAATGGCCTAATCGAAGCGGGATACCATCTTGCATAACTGACTGTCGTATGCACCAGGCAGGTGATATTGCTTACATTCCACCTTCGTTTGGTGAGCGTCTTAGCCACCACAGGGTATTTCACCTTATTTCGCTCAGGCCATTATGTTGAAAACATTGGTAATGGAACGGTGAAATTTTTGGAAATATTCAATTCCGGTGAGCCAGTAAGAACGTCGCTTATGAACATCTATATCACTTCACTTCCTACAGGGTTATTCCAGGACATAACCCTGACACAGTGGCTGGCGTTAACGCCACCTGAGCTTGTGAAAGCCCACCTCGGATTCTCGGAATCATTCATTTCGACATTCAGCAAGGAGAAGCAAGAGGTCGTGTGAGGACGAGGGTAGGAAGTTTGATTTGCTATACTGTATGGTATTGCCTCGGGTAACATAAGCGGCGTACAACGGAAAAAATCTGATCAATAATTCATCGTACAAAGAACCTCAAACTCCTGCTCGACTATGATACATTTTCCGAACTTGTCGTTCCCTTCACCGTGAACTAACCAATCCATTAATCGATAACAAATTAAGGGACATATCGGAAGTCAGGAGCCTGAGCATAGCAATTTTATCCTGATCTCAAATAAAAGAAACATGGGCACTCACTTTGTCTGCTAGCTCGAAGGTGTCTACCCTAGCGTTCGGGGCGGGCTTGCCATACAACTTCTCGCGGCGAGCATTGTCCAAGCGGTATGAAACCTGATCTAGACATGAGCACGCGCCTTGGAGATGCTGGATGGCACTGACCGTCAAGACGATTGCGCAAAAGGCAGCGAGGAACTCAAGAGCGCAACAGACTGATTTCGTAGTGTCAGAGGTAGATTGCAGGTTTAGAAACTGAATACGAAACTCACTCGCAAAGCCCTTGCTGTAGGTATGACGCGCAGATTAGAGTAGCATATCGCGATTGACAGGGTGACGCACGTGTAGCGAGGACCTTCGGTCTTTGGGAAGATATGTGATCCGAGAACGCTGCCACACTGGCCCATAGCCATAAACATAGGGATTCCAGTCGCCTTCTTGGTCTCTGAGCCAAGATTGTGGGCGTCTGAACGAGCAATAAATAACCAGGAGTATCGAAAGTGAATCGTACTTACACCAAGCAATAATGATACCAATAGTAGTATATGTTCCGCTGACAATGCAGAAAGTTGCAAAATACTGGGCATGTTTGTTGGCATGGACAATCAACAACAATCTGCGCAAGACTCGTCATCGAGTCACTCTCCGACCCAAGTGAATGCCCGTTACTCACAAATATCCAATCGCTCCAATAGTGCTTGAGATCGCCATGAAAATTCCTCGGCTTTGTAGTCGATCCGAGGCGAAGGAGAATGACGTGAGCACCACCGCGCCAACAGCATATGGAGGTACGGTGAGCAATTGGGCCAACGCATTCGCTAGAAATTGACTAGTGACCTCTCTGCTATAGGTTAGTTTGGTGGATTGCAACGCACTATATCCGAATGATTTGATGATGGTGGGTAGGAAAGCGGAGATAGAGGCGAGAGCACAGTTCAGCCCAAAATAGATTACCCCTCCGGT
Source organism: Macrocybe indica (assembly GCA_030407095.1). Classification (NCBI taxonomy): domain Eukaryota; kingdom Fungi; phylum Basidiomycota; class Agaricomycetes; order Agaricales; family Callistosporiaceae; genus Macrocybe; species Macrocybe indica. Next base: position 492,779 of record JARFTL010000013.1, read on the forward strand.
ATAGATCTAGGGGCATAACATTAGCGGATGGCGTGTCAGAGGAAGAAATTTTTACTGACTCGCCAATCGCGGAAAGCAAGCAGGATGTGGGCTACACGAGGGTTAGCCACTTTACAAGAACATAATGGCAATCTATGTGCGCGCCTTTGTTAACCACGGCACCAGTGTCTCCACTAGTCGCTCTGTTCATCCTGTCGACGGCAATTGCCCGTTCTCTTTCATTGAGGAAGGTTGTGGACTCTGGGCGATTCGGTAAAAGGAATAATGTGGCAACGCCTAGAATGACAGCCGGCGTTCCCTGAAAGCAGTTCAGCCATCAAAGAAACGGCACGAAAACTTGCTGCTTACCTCGATGATGAAGAGTAATTTCCAGTTCTCGACCGATGACTTGATATGTTGGACACCGAATGCGATGAGACCACCAAATGCACCGGCGACCGCAGCAAAACCGAACCAATAGGCCATCTTGGAACGGTACAATACCATTGTCAGTAACGAATTTAGAAGCCGAAAGCGAGAAACGTACCCTCAATCCCATTTCTTTCTTGGTGTACCATAGTGCTATCCATGGTACGTTGGTTAAAAATGAAGACAAAGATAAAAGCAGCGCATACAGAAATAGAGGGGGATGGCCGGCCCGAACCCGGATTCGAAAATACCCAAAAATACTCTGGTTGCCATCATTCCCCCGAAGTTGAACGCCGTGGACTGTGTCAACATTGAATGATGATGAGAATTGCATTGGAGAAGCGCGATAGTTAACGGGATTACCATTAGCGTTGATGAGACCCCCCAGCCGATGGCAACGCAAGTCATCCATATCCGTGGTGGGTAAAGCTTCGAAATTATGGTGGCAGGTATTTGACACAAGATCTGTCTAATGTCAGCGCGAACGGAGACCTAATTCATGTGCGAGCTCACGTAGGAGAAGAAGAAAGCAGAGTTGATCCAATCAAAAAGCACACCAGTCGGGTCCCCTCCCAGCACATCCTCCGGCAGGCCTTGCAGTCGGGCATTTCCCAGGTTCGAGCGGTCCAAATCTGCGAGAAGACGGTAAAGGAGTTTGAATTCATTGCAGCAAGTGAAGTGTGGGTGGAAAACGAACAAGCGAAGAGATACAGCAGACAAGCAATGGGCAAAATTCGCTTGTCAAGCTTCCGAATTAGCTGCTTCTCCTCGACGGACCGCTCCTCGTCATGGGGGCGGGAGCCGTCGGAAATCGACTCGAGCTTTTCATCAACCTCTTTCGTTAGCTGAAAGTCGCGTTTCTCGTCGGAGGCAGATGCCATGATGAGGTAAAATGGCGTGAACACAATGAGCGGGTTGTTCAATCAAAACGCAAGGGTCGCCTGTCCTATTTATCCTCCGAGTTCGGTAACGTCACCACTCACCAATATGTATTTGACCTCGCCATGTTGAGCTCCGAAAAAAAACCCATATATTGTCCTTGTGATCATGCCTGACGAAAAAGAAATTCGGCAGTCAGATTCGACAGTTACGATGCGGGGTAAGCAGACAGACGCCAGGGACGTAACGTGGCGATTCCTACATGCTGCCCCCGAGTAAGCTTTGATTCGACATCATAACCACGTTTCGGCCGAAGAAAGTGTTTTAACCATGGCAGAGTGAAGGCATCCATGATGGCGGTGGGAACATATCTCTGCAGAATCCAGCGACGAGTATTCTCTTTCACCGGCCTGGAAAGGAGTTTGTAAAATCTCCTAATCACGATGGTAGGTAATTTGCCGTTCATCAATGAGTCCTATTGATGGTCTGAAATGACAATTGGTAAATTCACCAGCCGTAAATACGGCGCACACAAACACATACGCTAAATACCGCAGCACTCTCGGAATGCAGACAAGAGCTCTGATGGGAATAGAACGCCATGAACATCTAGCAAGCGATTTACTTTCCTAGTCCACGACAAACATATCTGGACTATCTCAGTCTCGAGCGCGACGGCACGATTTCTCTAGGCACGCAGTCTGGCCAAGATATCTACATTCTAATCAATATACCCGGACATGTGCCCGGTAGCTGATCAACATGGTCCCACACCCATGTGTCAGACATTTGTTTTGGACAGATTCGGCCGATCAGTCGCAACTACAGCACATTTGGGTGATAGCCACAGGCGTGAATGTAGGACGGCACTTCTTCCTGACCAAGCTTCCCTCTTTTTCATTTTCATTGGGTTCGGAAGAATTTAGAAAGGTCGCCCATATGGGTCTAATGGCAGACGAGTAGTCATTCCTCTTCTTCAGCAGTTGATCCCGAAGATAACGGTGAGAGAGAACGAATGGCATGGCGAAATATAGGTCCGCGGCGACGTACATAGCACGAAAATTTATAGGTGCCGCTTCGATTTATATGCCCTTGGCCGTAGAGATACATTCAGACGACGAGGTTGGTACGATGGGCCCTTCGCGAGCTGCAGGATTCAGCGAGCACTTGCAGTTCTCCCATGTGTTTCGGGAGCCAAGCTCCAACCATTGCGCGTGACAGCACCTATGACTGCCCGATGACAATAAGAATCCCTGTCTTGGTTCTGCTTTGATCGGTATTTCGATGATGGCGAGACCCAAGCCATCTTGAGGCCTACAAGGGAAGTAAACGGTTTTCTCATGCCTTTGGAATAGCATTGCTTAGCGATGTCAAATATCGTCGCTCAGGGACTCAATCTGTTCTTGCAGATGTTTGATGTTGAATTGACAAGATTCCCCACAGTGGCGTTCGGCCGATATTCAACGGTAACGTAAAATCCTAGAAGAGCTGGAGGTTTGAAGCAGAACGGTGACACCAGCACGCAGCTCAGGAATTCAACCATCTAGGGATGTGCCGAAACCGCCAGTAGCGGGCATGCCCATTTGCGGTACCCAGAAGTACACGGTAACCTCACCGCTCCATGCTCTTGCCGTAATCAGCCAAGCGACGAAAAGGGAAACCAAGGGGGAGCCAACCAGTGATATGCTGCGTCAGGATTTGTTGGCCGAAAACCTCGCCTCTTTGACATAGACGGCAGCTTTCTTCGCAAAGGGCGGTCTCGAAGCAACCCGATGAGATGCAATTTTGTCATTACCAGATCTGCGAGCGACAGGGCTGCCCCTAGCGTACAACGACCAGGTTCCAGGAACTCCCCTGAGCACGCTCCTTGGGCGCAACCATAAGCAGGCTTGAACACACAGGTATTTTTATTTCCATGAGGACTGTGGGGCTAGTAAACTTCCGAAGGGACGCGCAGCGTAAAAGCGCGGAAAAGCGAATACGCGATCTCTACGGAGAGTTGCGGGTCGGAAAAAAAGACAACAATGCGGGCGTTTTTAGAAATGCTGCGCACACCCGACATCCAACGCGGGTGAAAAAGTTCGGAGAGATCAATGCAGCGAGATGTCTTGCTCGAATGACTTGTACGCGGTGTAAAGAAGAGTTGAAAATAGACAATGGGAAGCTATGCACCATATATAGGTATGGAGAACGCTCTTCATCCCACAGCAACGGAGAATGTTCGATAATAATGGGTGTCACCGGCGGTGACTCGAGGATCACTAGAAGGACAGAAGCACCGCTGACAATGCTATGTCGCAACAGGCATATGGCACGATTTATGTCATCACCGGAGTCGTTGAGCGCGGCTTAATTGACCGGCGCATCTAAGAGAAAGCCGGTCAGTCACCGTGTAAATCGGGAGCGACGAAAGTACGCGTAGAAGGTACAGACAATGCACTGACCGAGAGTTGAAACCTTCCTCACGATAAAACCATGCACCACGTCAATGAAGGTCGTGTGATGAGTTGTGCAGTTTCCACCGTATCCAGGTGGTATCATTACACGGCAATGGCATCACGTTGGTCGAATGACCTGGGCAAAGCTAGGTTCGGAGTATTGCCTCGAGACAAAGATAGAAGCGAGCCTCGAGGTGGACGGATATTCCGACGTGTTTCCTTCATAACAGAGCTGCACACGGGAGCATGGAGCTCCCTGCCGATCAAATGCGGTAGGACGAGAACCACCCGGATGCCCGTGCGAGAAGTCTGGATCTATCAGAAAGGAAAAAGATCTGCAATCGCAAAATGTTACCGATTGAAGGACGGTTTACCGTCTGCAAACATGCCTCTGCTAGTAAAGAATTCAAGTCCAGACTGTCCAGTTGTGTGTCACCGCTAATGTTGACCACGTGACCAAAGCACGCCATTAGCACGCAATCGCTCTGAGTTTGAACGAGGACTAGAAAAACCACGACAGGAGCAACTGCATTGCTTTTCGCTCCTTCCATCTCTGTCGCGCACACTCTACAGCCCAAAGTCGTCTTGAAGCGCGAGAATACCATCCTAGCGGTGCACGCAACATCCAGTGACGATTCCTTATCGCTGCTTTTCGGGTGACCAACACCTACCGAAAGCAGGAGCTCTCTGTCTAGACTTCAAGGGGACCCTTCTTATCTTTTTTTTCCTTGACGCCGCCGTTCCCGTGGGTCGCTGTCCAACGGACGGCCGCAATCGTAATGTTCATCACGTGAATGGACCTCGGACTTGGCGAAACACGGCGCCCTCGGCATTCGGATCTTCTGCCATCCCTGATGCTCCCGTCTCGTGAGGATCCGTCGCAAACTCACATACAGAGACACAGGGAGAGGCTGTGGAGGATTCAAGACGTTCCACGCGCCGTGGCGGATGGGACTTGGCTGAAGAATAGATGAATCATAACTTGCTGCCGCAAGGGATTTTTGCAATTCTCTCCGGCATCGACCAGACCCACGTCGTACGCGAGAATGATACGAAAAGCCCCGAACGTAATCAAGTGATCCATGGTCCAATACATTGGGCTAGTGTTCGGGGTGATCGCGGCCTTGAAAAACGAAATGAGGAGATCCTACGTCCCTTCTGGAGCTTTGTACGTATGTATCCTTAATGTAATTTGTCTCGTATAAAAGCGCTTTTCTTTCCACGCTCCGTCCCCCAAGTTCTCCCATTGAATTACTCCCCATTCAGAGAATTTGCGATTTTTTGCCTACAACAATGTCGTCTCCTACCTCCTCGTCCTCTCTGGACTCGGTTTTTGAACTGTCCAAGACCGGATCCACTACTCCTTCCTCCATTTGTTCTGCAGGGTACGCCAAAGGGACGAATACTCTGCCTGCCCTCTTGAAGTTCAGTGTTTCCTTGACTTCTGCGATGGACCCGAAGTCTGTTGCAGCCGTCTTCGACAAATATGCCGAAAGGGGTTTGTTGCCTTTGCGAATAATTGAGGAGGAACAATGGGTTCACCTCCAAGACCGGAGGGAGTCTCTGTTAGTTGGTGTCGAACAGATTGAGATTTTCGTCTCGCACGGCGACATCGAAGTCGACTATGATCATGTGAGGGACATCTGAACTGGTCATACTTTGTATCCTCTGCTGACGTCTGAACCTGCTGAAGAGCGTTTTGCCGACCGACCCTCGGGTTGCAAGAGGCCTGACGGTTCTTGCGCTCGCGTCTTTGCGTGCCGTCTTAACCGTTCAAGTGGCATCACCACCTGGTCTTCTTTACCTCGTCGAACGACCTGCTTTCGTTTTTCTTCCTCTCTCTCACACTGAACCTTTTGTTGGATGTCGACCTTCGCCAAAGAGCGTCATGCACGGCAATATTCCTACGCTACAAGAATGGAAGACATTGTGGTCTTCATGGGATCTAGTCACGCTTAAGATGATTCCTCATGAAATGTTACACCAGAAGCCTATCGATCTTCGCCACAAATGTTTGTTCTACATTGGCCATATCCCGACGTAAATGTTTCCTTCCTTTCGATAGAATATCGCCTATTGAGCTGCTTTTCCGATAGGTTCTTGGACATGCTATTGTCCAAATCAATCGGAGGTGAACCGAGCGAACCCGCATACTTCTGGAATATCTTTGAGGTAGAACTCGTCCACCACTTCAGATCCCTTAGAGCCGTGACTTACATCCTCTTGGACAGCGTGGCATCGATCCCCACGTCGACAATCCTGAATATTGTCATGTGTGTCCACATCCAGGTTTTACCGTTATCCCACTCTGATCATTTTCTTTGTTCAGAGACATTCAGAAGTCCCTGAGTCAGACCAAGATTGGCCTACTTTGGACTGCATCATAGGCTTTCGCAACAGGGTTCGCACTAGACTTACGAATCTGTATGACGAGCTGTCGACAGGCAAGCGTGCATTGACGCGGAACATCGCCCGCACTCTCGTAATGACGCTCGAGCACGAGGGATGGCATGTGGAGGTAGGCGGTAATGTCGTTGTCCTCGCTGCCCTCCTTGCTGATATTTACACCAGACGCTCCTGTATATGCTGATACAACGTGCCGGCTCCGGAACGCTTCCTCCTCCAGGGTTCACAATTCCACAGTGGGACGTCCTTAAGCAACAGTGGGAAGCCATTCCGGCCCCGTCGATGCCTACAGTTACTATCGGACCTGCCATCGTCACACTGGGTCACGACGACAGTGAGGCCGACGACAACCTTGATCATTTGAAGAACAACATTGAAGGGCACGTATTCGGATGGGATAACGAGAGCCCTCGGCGCCAGGTATCCATCAAAGCGTTCCGGGTCGACTGGCGGCCAGTCACGAACGGCGAATTCGAGAAATTCTGGCGAGAAACCGGCGCGGTAAGACAAGACATGCCGAGCAGCTGGCTTGAGGAAGGCGGAGAGATTAGAGTGCGTTGTGTTTCTTCATCCGTAAATGTACCTCATACGAGCGGCTGATGGAACTCTGTTTTGGGGGCCTACCAGGTGCGGACATTGTATGGGCTCGTGCCGATGGCCGTTGCGCAGAACTGGCCAGTACTCACGTCATACGACAATCTCTCGGCATACGCTCGCTCTAAAGGAGGAAGGCTGCCAACGGAGCCGGAACTTCGATTGTTCTTAGACACCTACGATGCCAGTTACGAGGATGGCGCGAACGTCGGATTCATGAATTGGCATCCCATCCCGTGCGCCTTCCTTCCCCTTTTGTCTCGCTCATAACCTGATATCGCCGTGTTCCCAATAGCGCAACCACGGGATTGGCGGAATACTCTGGCAAAGGCTCCAATGGCGGTGTCTGGGAGTGGACATCCACGCTGTTCGACACCCATGAAGGACTATCCCCAACGAATCTCTTCACAGGGTGCGTTGTTATCTTTACCTTCTCTATAAGTTCAGGTTCGAAGGGTTGATGACCCTTTTTATAGATATTCTACCGACTTCTTCGATAAAAAACATCACGTCGTGGTGAGTAACTTCGGCCGCCAAAGGATTGTTCCGATGCTCACGCCGTTTATCCTAGCTTGGCGCTTCATATGCTACCATCCCCCGCCTCGCCGGCCGCAGAACGGTCCGAAATTTCTGGCAACACAATTACCCTTATCCTTGGGTGGGCGGCCGCGTCGCGTACGACCTATAAAGTCCTTTTTCTCAATGAACGTCTATGCAACTATATGTACTATATGTTTATATTTCAAACATCTGAGTATGCAAAAATATTCTGACTCTTCCGTGCTCGGTGACTGGCTAGAGGCACGAGATTCCAGACTTCCGCCACTCTGAAATTCATCAACATCATTCCATCGATCAGTCTCTCATCCTCGTGATGCTTCCGCGAGATGTTCTTTTCATTCAGCTTGCAAACCCTATCTCTTGTTGTCCATCTGCTTGCTTCCCTTCCAGAATTTTCAGAGACATCGACATGGTACTTGTTGTACACGATCAAGGTCAGTTCCGAACGTCCAATCGTCGCCCTCAGTAACCGTCTATTTTGTAGTTGGATATGTAGGAAGATGCGGATGGTCTGCTGTGCGATGGCTCGGCAGCATTCATGCCCCGGGATTGTTTTGAACCGCCACACCTTCGTCCCAGCGTCTCGACTTGACATGAGGTATGACAGCAATTGACTACCTGGATGGAGACCGGCACGTCGTGGTAAGCTAAGCAACCGGAGGCAATGAGAACATGCCGGCCTATGTAAGGTGTATTGTACAATACTTATCGCCTGGGCACGCGAACGTTCTTTCTTGGAATGATGCCCACGTTCAGAGTCCGAACCATAGTTTGGGTAAGAGTTTTGCATAGGCTATGCGATAGATCCAGTATAAATACATCACAGGCTCAGCGCAACTCTGCGCAAAGCAAGGCTGGCGAAAGTTCACAAAGCAGCATAGTCTACTAGTATCGCCATAAAGAGAACCAGGCACATCAATAACCCAGAACATGTCCGTACGAAACATACATGCGCGTAAATAACTGAGATATACACGACTCGCGACAACATACATAGTACAAGCACAATCGAACATAAGAGAACGAAGGTAGGACAGGGGGAATAGGGGGGAGAAACTGAAAGTGGAAACATAGGGTGGCATTTCAACGAAGAGAGAACATGATAGAAAAAAGTGAGCCTGTCGGTCGTCTGACAAGCAACAACAGGGTCTATACGAAACTGGAGCATAACTTCCAAGTGCGAGCGAGATGGGCGAGGAACTCCAAACTATTCCTGACCCGGATTGCGATGACAGGTCTAAGCTGTCCTGTACCGCTATGGATGCGCAATAACGGGGGAAAGTAAGATATCGCAGAAGGGCAATTGGATGGCAAGATGAACCAGGTATAGGTCATGTTATAGGTCAGAAAACCAGCGGATCACCAAACGTCCGGAAAGGTGAAGTAGCGCAATAGAAGTACAGGCCAGAAGATACCGTGAAACAAGGAGGTCGGGGTTGTCGAATCGGATCTTCGTGCCAATAAATAGAACACTCCTAGGAGCAAATATGTCATTGTTAAGATAAATTAACAAGAAAATTTATCAATCCCGATTATACGTATAGTGAGAGAAAGGAAGCTCACATAGGTAAGAACACGGTATGATGAGAATAACGGACAAGAGCACCAATAATAGCACACCCTCCTCAATCGCCTTCTTTGTGATTCACCACCACTTCGTCATTCGTGCTCTTAACATTGGTTGTCTTGCTTTTCTTCGGACGCACATCGCCGTTCGCTTTGGTAGACGACCTCTGCCGCTTCTTCGTTTCGCCTCCTTCGTTGGATGCAGGTGCACCATTCTGAGAAGCCCCATTCTCCTGGCCACCGGTAACATTGTTAGCATCAGCCCCAGCTCCATTCACCTCACCCCCATTCAGAGCTTCACCCGCCGCAGGCTGCTTCTTTCCACTGGCTTCCGCTTTATTTACAGTAGCCTGTGTCGTCGTTGGCTGCGGCTGAGGCTGTGACTGGGACTGGGGTTGTGGCTGAGGGGGTGGTGGAAGAGGTTGGGGTATGGGTTGAAGGGCATGTTGGGGGTGGGCAGCAAGAGCAGGATGGGCGCCTTGGGACGCATAGATGGGGTACGGGGCAAAGGGTGGGTATCCCCCGGGATGAATATAGTATTGCATCAAAGGTGGTTGACCATTTGTATGTGGTGTCCCATCCTGGCCAGACTGAGCATCATGGGGGTGCGGTAGAAAAGCTGGTGTTGGATAGAATAGTGGATAAAATTCGCCTGTGCTGAATTGATGAGCAGCAACGGCTTGCATAGCGGCTGTTGTCGTAGCTGTTGTTGTCGGCGGTTGCGCAGCAGCCCATTGTTGCTCCCCTTCAGCTGGTGCCGGAAGTTAAGATAAATCTATGGCGGCGAGCAATCCAAAGGACGTACAAGTGAAACCAGGCGTTTCCGGTTGGTTCTTATTCTTCCGTTTATAAGGGCCACGTTTGATGCCCTTTTTCCTCTCCTTCCTTTGACCATCTACACAACTGTCCTCTATTCCGTATTTGACACAACGTTCACAAGGTCGGTGTTCGTCGCATCGTTTACATGCCGCTGCGCAGTTGGTGCACTAGATAAATTAACGCTCAACTCCCATTAGTCATAATGCATGAAGCATGGCACTCACCGCCATTTTGACCTGCTTTCGCTTCGGCTTTGGTTGGGCCGGAGCAGCGGCACCGGACTGGGCGACGGCAACTTGAGGTGGAGTTGGGTACGCAGCATATACCATGCCGGGAGGAGGAGGGGCGGGGAACATCATATAGGCGCCTGGCGGTGCAGCAGTCTGGGCGCCCTCAGTGTGATTTGGGTCCGGTGCTGGAGCATATGAAGCAAAGTATGGTGGTGGATAAGCGCCGGGAGCCGGGAAGGCTGCACCGTTGAAAGGCTGGTAAGCTGCAGGCGGCGGAGGGTAGGGATGTTGTTCCTGGGTGTTCTGGGTCGCAGACTTGGACTGTTCTGTGCTCATCCCTGATTGTGATTCTCGGATCGATGTCTGACAAGATAGACAGATGGTTCGACGAGAAGTGCTACGGTCAAAGATGGACCGATGAGAAAGGCACGATTTGTGCACGACAATCCTCGAAATCTAGCCATGGTGTGGACGAGAAGGAGATGATGAATGGGATATGAGCGAAGGTGAGAAATCAGGGAGTAGAAAATATTGCTCACTCCGACTCAAAACGCGAGTTTCCGAACCGGTCGCCGCTGGAACTGAGGGAGGTCCGCTTCTAGCTCAGTCCCAAGTAATTAGGGGAATTTAAATAGACTATTAACCAAACGTTCCTATCGGAGGCGTACGAGGGGGCGGAAGGAAGCACTGAAAATGGAGAACCTCCCCAGGAGTTGTTGGCGGTGTTGTTAAAGGCCCACACGTGCGAATAAACGAATTAAGGTTTGTGCGCGTTTATATCCAATGTCCAGTATATTTGCGCATTCTATATCAAACTCTATCATCACCAGCTCGACGATATGTATTTCTCCAAAGGCCCATTTCAGCGATTCTGCTCATTCTCTGCCCGACAACGCTTACTTGGGCTGCAAGCGATGTGAAGCTCCGATGTTGCGGTGTATGAATACAACTCCTGCCTGGCCATCCCGTTCTGTTTCTCCGCCTCAAACCTCAGCTACTCCGCTCACCGTCGAAGAATCTGAAATCTTTTGGGGACACAACTTCCTGGTCGCTGCATCGCCTCCTTTGCTCCATTATATAGCCGGGCGCCAGAATTTCCCTCATCGGTCCCCCCGGTTGTAAGTATCCAAAATATAGTTTTGATATGCCACTGCACCTGATCACTCAATCTCGGTAACCTTCGTGTCGGTGTCATGAATAACGGAATTAAAAACAAAAGCTGCAATGATTTGTCTGCCCTGCATGCCTTAGTCGCTTCCTTTCTGCCTAGCGCTCAGGAATGCTCGCCATTTGGGCTAAAACCTCGGGGGCACTTCAAGAATGACGAAAACAATTCGTGATGGATCACACCTCTGTCAAAATAGTCCCATCTTGAAACTCAGCGATACTGTTCGACAGACCCGCATGTTTCTCAAGTACATCATACAGTGGCGCCTTATGGCTATAGCTGTCCCATTTGACGAGCTTTCCGATTCTTGAAGATAATTACAACAACTATTAATCCGAGTTGACTTATTTTCAGCCTGAACCTGGTCTTAAATGTCAATTTGGTCCTGAAATCACGGCCAGCCTGGTGCTTTTCTCACCAGTCATTATGCACACGTAATTGCGTAATTGCGTCGCATCGCCTCTCGTTTCAGCATGTCTTCGCCGTGCAGTGGGCAGTTAAATCACGAATCCCTACACGGACTTCGCCGTTGGCCCTGGATCCTCGAATCACAGGGAACCACCCTCGACGGCACCTAGGGTAGGGGGCGACCGTCGTGGACCTAGTACGTGGAAGTTCCGAGGGCATGACCGGGCGGTTCTTATCTCATCGACCTGAAGATCAACCGCATGACACTCTCACCTCTGGCGCTTATCCGTCTCGCTCCTTCGCTCCCAGAATTGTGGTTGCAGCTCGTCCTGACACGGCAGCTTGGAACTCCGTGTTAGCCCCTAGCTGGGTCTGCCACCTTCTTCTAGGCAAGCCTTGTTTCATGTGTCCAATCTGTCACGCTTTCGTGAGAGGGTATTGACAGAAAATGGTCTGGTGTCGTAGATTTTTTTTAAACAAAACTTCCTTCTCAGGAAATCATCGCCAAGTTCACTCGGATCTTTCCAACCGTCCGTTAACGCGGCGATTAGCCTTCTGCTATTGAATGGGGTAAAATAAACACCGAATTTTTCCAACTTCAAAGAAGGGTTTATATTTATTTTAGTTTTTAAATTGACCAGTTTCTCATCGGTCACTGTCATACGTGATTCAGCTTACTAGCCTAAATGGCAGGTCCACGCTTCCTAGGTAAGTGAGCTAACCGACAGCTTCGTTGGGTGAATCTCCCTGGTTGAAGGTTGCCTCCGTAGCGAATTGCATCTACAGGTCTATTACGAGTCTCCTAGTCAAGTTTGCCACGGAGAACAAAAACATAATAATTCCAATCTCCGGTTTTCCGAATTTCTTTCTCCGCCATTGTTGGGGTCCCATGCTACCCATCGGCTTGCTGTCACCCCACAAGCCACAATGTCCTGCCCCAAATTCGCCGTCAAATCAGGACACCCTTCCCTCGCACGCTCGCAGGATTCTAGCGGGGAAGTCCTCACCCACATGTACCAAACCCACTGCGCGCTCTTCTTGACACAGCATCAGAATCGTCTTCTTTAAAATTTCCCCATCCCCAACAAACGGTTTGGCACCTTGAACTGGAATCGCGGCATAGGGCACTAGTTTCTCGCTCCGTCCCAACCACACAGTCTTCACAATACCCCCAATTAGGCCATTTGACAGAATACATTCCATGGAAGGAGCAAGGACAATGGTCGCCTATGACAAGACCTATCTAGGCTCGCCCTCAATAGGCGTCGGTACGCTTCAAGTTATCAGCCGCCCTATTAGCAAGCTGCCGACACTCCGAAACATGCGAATCGAATCTGGCTGGCCAGCGATGAACTTTACCCTAAAAAGAACCTAAGTACGAGCGGGGGTACGTCTTCTTGCTATGGATCTCATCCGTTTGGTTGAGCAGACGAGGTGTCCCCAGCTTGACTCAATTCTCTGCGGTCCGCTTGCGCGCTGACTTTGCAGTCCCCCACCCCGCTACTCCGCTTCCGGGTAGAGGGCCGCAGAGGGCCGCTCGTTGTTGGAAGTTCCCAAATCCCGACGGCCGACCTCGCCCTTCGCACCAGGACTGGTGGATATAGGTATCCATGCCTCTCGGCGTCGTATGCAACGGCAGGGCACAGCAAAGTCCTCGTGCGCGCCACACTCACTACACGCAAGCGACACATGAGTCACTAGCTTCAGGATGCCGAGACTGGGTCTCAAGGAACAGCCGTGGTCTGGAATTCGTGTCGTAACGTAGGTCGCCCATTCATCCTCTGACATCCTGTAACCATGACCAAAGATCATCTTTCTGCAGGATCATCTTTCACCGAAAGTCTGCCCGAGTCCTAGCCAAGTCCCTATATTCTACAATTTGGGACAATGTCTAGGGCGTTTAGCATTCAAACACCTCGCGACGCCGTACTCGGAGCGTCGCTTGCCCCAGGGTTCAGCTGCTGTCGAGCGCCTGTCTTCCGTTAAACCTTATCAGTTTATTCGACGGAGATTTCCAGACACTGGAATTATGAAGACTACAATTCTTCCCCTTTCAATTAACTCGTGTTAGTACTGTCTTCTGCAACAGAAAATCGGAGATGGATTAATCCCTCCACGCACACAACATCTTTATTTAGCTATCCTAATGGCGCAGGTCCACGAGATTCCTGGAAGATCACTAGCACTTGAAATTGTGTCCCTGTCTAGGCCCGTGATCCACGCGAACCGCTTCGAGCTGTTCTGTCATAGTTCGGTTCTCTAGTTTTGCACCGTCATAATCACGGAAATAGGCGACCTTTTTGACTGTTGTTTATTGGGTCGGCGACAGGGACAAGGGCATGTGCAACAGGACAGCGCCGCCCTGAGTGAGATGACATCCAGCTGTCACTGGAATCGGTAGCCGACGCAGAGACAAATCCGAAAAAGGACGTCATGCGACTTCTTTCTGTCTGTATGGCTTCCAGAAGTGTTAACAGGTTGGTGCGTTCCCGCCTTCTTTTTCACAGAGAAGGCTCGGCGCTGATTGGTGTACGGGCTCCAACGCCGCGTCGGGAAGGAAGTCCCTAGATGACAACTATGGGAATCTATTTGTTTTTTTTATCAGTTGATAGTTTTCCTCAACCAATCCCTCACAGCTTCTCTGGACATTGGAAATATATCAAGCCATGTCTAGTGGTCACCTACACAGCATGTCTAGTGTATCCTTCTCTGAGGCAACGACATCTGAATCTATGCATGCATTATGATCTCAACGCAGAATTATTATAGAATTGTGCAAGGATGCGAGACAGGAACAATAATGATACGCGAATACAACGCAAAGAGCAATACAAGAATCACGAAAGCATACACTCGGAATTACACAGATACAGTTGATGGCAAAAAACAAAAAAAAAGAATCACGTTGATGAGAATAAGTCATAACTGATATCATCGACCGTGAAGGCTGGACGAAAAGAAATCAGCTTGCATGCTGAGGTGAAACCTCTTCTTATCTTTCACCGGTCTGACGCTCTGGGTCTGTCAACGGAACGTACTATAGGAAGTGATTAGGCGTGAAAAAATTATTCCCGATTCGAAGAAATAGAGCTCACCGACACGCCCATGATCTCCTTCTTGGTGATTCTGCCGTTGGCATCTTTGTCAACCTGCTGAATGTACTGGAAGTATGTTCCGACAGGGATGAACATTCTTCCCGGACTAGCCAGCTGATCGATCAAGACGTCAGGCATAGTGGGCGCAGCTGCTCCAACGTGAATTGCGTCATAAGGGCCTGAACCACGCAAAGTATAGAGCTTTAGGACATGGACAAAAGTAAGCCAGAGACATTACCTCCGCTTGGGTAGCCTATGGGTATGCATGTATCTTTTTGAGTGATTGATACCTAAAACATCAAACAAAGCGCTCGTTACCTTGTCGACCGTCACCAGCGACCATCACAATCGACTTATTCTCCAGCGCATCGCCCAGACCATCCTTTCTCAAGTTGAGAATGGACCAATCGACAAGCTCGGGAATGTGATCGATACCGACGACCTTGCCGGTGGGTCCGACAAGTTGGTAGAACACGGCCGTCAGATATCCAGAGCCGCTGCCTACGTCGAGCACCTTGGCGCCCGGTTTGAGATACGGAAGCAAGTTCTCGGAGGCATATGCATGCTGCGACCTCGTTCAGATCCAGCCCCACAACAACCACAATTTAAGCAGATGCTTGCCATGTGAGGCGCACTGATCGTCGCACCATGGCCTATCATTCTACGGAATCAAGATCAGATGGTGCGCAGTGAGGGAGAAACAAGGTGAGACAGAACTGAGGCGAATCGACGTAGGCCTCGGAGCGGTGGAGGACATAATTGGCTCTGTCGACCTTGCTCATGGCATTGGTGACACGCTCGGAATTGATGATGCCTGCGCTGAACATGTTCTGAATGAGCTCTGAGTTGGTTCGCCCGGTGCAACGCCACGCCATTTTGGTTAGTGGAGAAGAGAGACAAGGCCACCAATGTCTCCGATGGTGGCTCTTTTCAATGTTTATCTAATCTAATCTTGGTTGTTACAATTTCCAGCTGCTCGATTCCAGTTCCAAGGAAGCGTCTCCAACAACCTCAAACGTACCCGCTGCAAGTGGCACCCATAGAACGCGCATACGGTCACTGACTCGCACCTAGTCCGGGGATCTTGACCCCCCCGGAGCCGGGTCATACTATGGTATGTTGATGCGGCATACAGGTTTGTGAAACGTGTCTTTGACGTAGTAGAAATCCACAATGCCCATGGCTTTCTTGTTCATGAGTTCATCAGCCCCGTGAGCAACGAAAGGACAGACGAGTATGGCGGCAATTCCGAAGGTAGAGTTAGGCTGACCGTCCGAGCGGCCATTACTCAGGATATGCTTCTATTTTTAAGGTGAGGCCGCTAATGCATTCCAACCTTTGGCTCAGTCTAATTTCAGTGAAAGTGTTTCAGCGACATGTTGGCTAAAGGAATTCATGGCCTTGCGAGTCATCTCGGCGATCAGAAGGTATTCATCGCCTGGCGTCAATTTTTATGACCATAGCATCGACTTCCTTGACCTTTCTATCTGGGCGGAACCATAATATGGAAAGGCTGACTGGCTTACCAAGCCCTTTTCGCGCACGAGTGAAGCGTTTCACTGGACAGCTCAATCGTATGAGCCGCAGAGAGGGACGCTTCGATTTGCTTATCGGGATCATAGGAGCCATTTCGACTGGAAGACAAGCACAAGAAGTGTCGGAAGAAAGGCCAGACTAACGTCGTAATCGTAGGGAGGCAGTTCCAGTGGAATATTGATGTTGTCTGGCCGTTTGCAGAAGAGCTTGGCATTGAAGTCGTCCTGGCCCATTCGAACAGAAGACGGAAAGTGACGGCTCTTTCGCATCTTGTCTTCCATTCTTGTGTCCGCTGGCATGACCGTAAAATGTATATGGAGCCACGAACTCTGCTTAATTATCAAGGTCGGCATATGCAACACTCCTTCAGTAATACCCCAAGTCAACCTCGTCCGATTCAGATACAACTCTGCCCTGCGGCACATGTTTGTTAATGAAGATGAAGATTCCCAGCTCAGAAAAGCTGTTCTTTCCGTCCCTTCCATACAGTTTCATTAGATTTTACACTTATGGCCAAGCCTTCCAGGACGGTCTTCCTTCCCTTTTACTGTCCTTTCCAGGCAAGTTTGCACATGACATTTCTCACAAGAAAAAAACTCCTGAAACAGCGGCTCATAACTCAACAAGGACTGGGCGCAACTCGCTGAAACACATACCAGTCACATCGGAAGGACTTGCGGAACCCGTTCCATATTGACCGAGGTATGTAGGATGACATTTCGGAGTTTCGGGATCTCGGAGTTTGGGACTTTTGGCAGGGGTGTAAATCTTTGGAATTTGTTCACCACTTCATTCTGAGTGTCTGCAGCCCTCGGTCTATGCAGAACAGATACCGCCACCCCTTGCGATGCAACTGATATGTGTTTCGGCGAGTTGCACTGAGTTGTTGTCACACACAATCAAATCCGATTCAGGATGGCTTTTTTTTTCGCAGAAAACTGTCATGTGCAAACTTGCCTGAAAAGGACAGTAAGCATCGCTTCCATGCGTGGTGCAAAAATTGTGAAAGTCCTATCTGATCTTGTTCAGTCAAAAAATATGTCCGACGCAACGATAATGAACATTTGCGGTTTCAACAAACCTGCTAGCGGCGTACCCTGCTTCAAGGCTTCATCGCTGACAGCCACCACATGGGTGGAAGTCAACAGGATCCATCCAGCTATGGCGCCTGATGCTGGAACAAAAAATTTGTCCGCAGCCCGCAGCATGCCCGTTTACCTTAGCTGGCCGGGCTAACAACTTTCACCAAGGAGCGATAGCTTATGGGCCATCGCTCAGCCGAGTATGGGAAGTTTACGTCCTGACACAACACGTACAGTATCGTCCCGAATGAAGCACGCTCATGGGTTGACACTGGCTCACAGTTGTGTGCGTCAGGATTTATGACCGCCAATCAGGCATAGTAATGGCCCACAAAAGAAATATACCACCGGCACGCAATTGCACACGTTGCACACCCTCAGGGCGACAAGATCGAGAGCCAGTTCACGTAGGTAGGAAGGAAAGCATCCATTATCGCGCGTGAACCAGTGGCGAGAAAACACCTGTGGGTGCCATAAAATCAAGTCTCGTTCTCGTACGACTTCAAGCGCTACATCGCTGGCCTCGGTCGCGAAAGTCACAGCAGCCTCAAAAATCTAATCGTGAGAGCTATCGCGGTGGGAACATGGGGTTCGTGTACCGTGCAAAGGTTAAACGAACATCGGAAGCATTTGCCGTCCTTTCACACAGCGGGCACCGTCTGAGTATTTGCGGAGGAGTTTGTCAGCAATGGCCAGCTTGTTCGTCACATCGCGTGGGCGCGTTAGGCATCAATTTCTGTCCACTCGTTGACCCACATGTACCTCGAAAACGCGACATACAGGTGTCTGAACCAGACCAGTTGGCTTCGATGCTGTCGCATGGCATTGACGGCGATCCAGAATTCTGCAGACCCCGAAACGAAAACAGCCTGGACCTCGGATGGGATATCGGAGTGCGATGGGGACAGGGGCAGAGTCTGCAGCGAATTCAACAGGGCAGCAGAACGGAGATGGCGCAAGGATGAGAGAAAGGCGCTTTGGAGATACATCCATAAAGGGGCCAAAGTCCCTGTGTACTTCTGGATGAGAGAAGCCGTGACAAGAGTGTATAGCTTCGGTTTTGGTGCGGGCTGTGAAGCAAGAAGATGCCGGATTCCGTTGGGTAGAGAACGATGGTTCGGATGTCGGGATATGCCCAGAGAGTCGAAAGTCAAAATCTTTATATATACATTTCAGGAAAACGAAAGGCTCTTTCAGTACATGAACCACATACCGTTGTAATATTGAATTCCGTGATGAACGGCTGCACGACGGAGGCAATGGTCGGCGGATCCCATTCGACAGTGATATTATCCTTCAAGTCTCTGTAGTGCCGCACATAAGGTGAGGTAACGGAATTAGACAAGATGAATGCCACACGGATGATCCAAAACCCATCGATTTCCTTTTGTAACGCCCAACGCGTCCAGGCTGCGATGGTACTCCTCCCGCCTCACCTGGCCCAAACCGTCTGCATCTCCAACAGAGAGACAGAGCGCGTGCAAATTAGCCTCGTCCCTGGTTTCGCCAGCGCTTGTGTGATCTCTGCGCAGCGCGAGGATTGTGGGACCAAAGAAAAGACACTCGTCGTCCGGATGGGCCGTGACGAGTAGGACGCGCGCTGGGGACAAGAATGACGTTGACGCGTCATCCGCGTGGAAGAGTGCATGAGACCTGTGCAGGAACAGGAAGGGTGAAGAAAGAAGGAGGGAGAGGAGGAAAAAGACGAGGAACTTTGTGGACATTGTGTTCTAGTGATGATGGTTCGAAAAAGCACGTCATTTATGCAAGATTTGATGAACCTTCTGCTCATACAATATGCAAATTATATTTCCGTACACTCTTTCTTCGAAGCGGAACATTTCCACTGCCGACCACGCTGAGATGGGACCGATATGTCGCACGACGTCTACGTGTTTCGTAACTCAGCTGATGACTGATCAAGTCGAGTTCCTGGCTTGCTTTCGTCTCTTTTGCAAAGGGGCATTTATCAGCTACCACAATCTAAACTGTCAGCAATGTTTTGCTTCGCTTATTGATACTGGAGATACTGCCTGTTTCTCCTCTGTCGAGAGATACAAAAGGAGCACAGTAGCCGAACGTCCCGCCATCGTAACAGGATACAGTATATGACATTGACTGCTTCCTCTCCCAACAACGCGAATATCGGTGCACCAAATGTCCCGTACTTCACGCCAGCACAGGCCATACCAGCCGGAAAAGCACTCGACCCACAGCCGAGCGGGCAACCCATCCCAAAGCTATTCCAACCTCTCAAGATAAGAGGCGTCGAGTTTCAGAACCGAATATTCGTATGCGGCTTTCCTTCGTGATCCATGAAATGGACCTTGTTAACGAGCCATTCATCAGCTGGCGCCTCTCGCCCAGAACTCTGCCGACAATGGGAAACTCACCCCATGGCATCTTGCCCATCGTATGTAGAAGCTCATCCTTCCGAAAACAATAGATGTGCTGACAATGACCTCGCTCCTTTCCCGTAACCATTGCCGAGAAACTTCAGTCGGAGGTATTCTGACGCGTGGACCGGGCTTAACCATTGTTGAAGCAACAGCCGTGCTTCCCGAGGGCCGCATTTCGCCGGAAGACTTGGGAATATGGTCGGATGAGCATATCGAGCCCCTTGCTCAAATAGTCCACTTTGCGCACTCTCAGAATCAGAAAATCGGCATTCAGCTTCAACATGGGGGCCGAAAAGCCAGCGTCCCTGCGCCCTGGATTCACGGTGATGCCGTTGCATCCGAAGCCGTTGGCGGTCTTCCGAACAACGTGTGGGGACCATCGCCTGTCCCATACGACCCATCCTTTGTAACGCCAAAGGAGTTGAACAGAGAAGAAATTACGAGGATCGTGGCAGCCTTCAGAGACGCAGCGAACAGGAGTGTGAAGGCTGGAGTAGACGTTCTGGAAATCCATGGCGCACATGGATACCTCGTCAGTTCATTTTTGAGTCCTGCTACCAACTTTCGCACGGACGAATATGGCGGGAGCTTCGAAAATAGGATCCGCTTCGTCCTAGAAGTTGTCGATGCCATTCGAGATGCTATTCCGAAGGACATGCCTCTGTTCTTCCGGTAAGCCGCTGTTTTAGTTTGCAAGAAGTTATGATGATAGCCGACTCATTCATGGCGAATTCAAGCATATCCGCAACGGACTGGCTGGAAGAATCACTCCCTGATCAACCGTCCTGGAGGTCGGAAGACTCCGTGAAACTGGCCCCAATACTTTTCGAGCACGGCGTGGACTTGATCGACGTCTCCACCGGAGGGGTCCATCCAGCCCAAAAAATCAGGGCAGGCGGAGCTTACCAAGCGTCATTCTCCCTCGACATCGTGCGCTCTCTGGATTCAGTGAAGAAAGAGGGGGAGCGGCCTCGTGGTCTCGTCGGTGTTGTAGGAGGTATCACGAACGGCCGCATGGCCGAGGACTTGCTTCAGCAAGGGATGGACGTCGCATTCATTGGGAGACAATTCATCAAGAACCCGGGAACTGTCTGGGCGTTTGCGGAGGATTTGGGTGTGCGGATTCAGCTTGCTCATCAGATGGGATGGCCTTTCTTCGGCCGTGCGACTAAGATATTCGGTGAGGAGAAAGAGAGCAAATGATGAGAGACGATTCGGTATAATCCGATATCGAAGGGGGTACATTGTACACGTCTGCGGACACCACTTGGAGTGCTTAATGTGTACCGAGCGCACATTTCCCTGAATAGAATTACATCAGTTGCACAACATCGATGGCGGTGTTTCTGAATTTTACGCGATCTGCAGATTACGTCACGCGTTGTGCGTGTCGCTCGTCCGCACCACTGGCAACGCAGGGTAGGGAGGACGGTTCACAACAGACGGAAAGTGTCCCGTCTACATGTTATACAGTCCTAAAAATTTGATTGAGAGTCATCGAACTCAGTCAGTCTTCCAGCGTCTTAGAGAAGCACTGAACCTGTGATATGCGCGTGTTTGATTTCGCACCTTGGCACACCCGGCGGAACAACACCATGACTCATTTGCGCGTCCAGCCTGGTCTAGTTCTCCTATTGCGGAGATCTTTATCAGTCTTTGCAGCAAAGCCTAAGGAACGAAATTGTCTTGATAGAGACATAAAAGAGACAGCGAAACGATGCCGCCCACAGGCAACGCAGCATGGCAGCAGATGATATACATTCATCAAGGCCAACATCGGCGCTGAAAACGTACCATATTTCATTCCAGCGCGGGCAATACCAGCTGGCACGGCCTTAATCCACAACCATTTGATCAACCGATCCCAAAGCTCTTTCAACCTCTGAAAATACGAGTTCCAGAATAGGGTATTCGTGAGTGCTTTTGCGTCTTCCGCGGGTTTGCGAGCACGAAACTAAAGACAGTGCTCAGCTCCCTGCTCTAGGTCAGAACTCTGCAGATAATGGGAAGTTCACACCTTGGCACCTAGCTCATTGTAAGTGGATGTGGGTCTCTTCAACAAGAGATATAAGAACCCTTTTTTTTATTTAATGAATAATTGGGCCGGAATTTGTAGTGGGTGGAATCATAATCCGAGGACCTGGACTCGGCATCACCGAAGGAGCGGCTGTACTCCCTGAAGGTCGCACGTCACCAGAAGACGCAGGCATCTGGTCGGACGAACGCATCGATCCTTTGGCACGAATTGTCCAAGGCGCGCATTCACAGAACCAGAGAATAGGCATCCGACTCGCTCACGCTGGACGAAAAGCGAGGGTATGGCACCGTGGATCAAGGGCGATGCCGTGGCTTCTGAAGCTCTCGGCGAATGGCCCAACAATGTCTGGGGACCTTCTGACATCCCGCACCACGAATCATACGCAAAGCCAAAGGCCTTGGACAGGGCGGGCATCTTGAGGATTGCCGAGGCCTTCAGAGACGCTGCCGTGCGAAGCGTCGAGGTTGGTGTACACGTGATCGAGATCCAGGCCGCTCATGGATACCTATGGTGCGCGTCACTTAGTCGCCACCAAAATGTGACAAAATTATGAGACCTCTGAGGACCACCTTATTTCGGAAGTTGTCTTGTCAAAACACTCCATTTGATACGGGGAATGATTTCCCAAGACAAGTTTTTGATTGGGTCAAATTTGAGAGAGATCAAATTTTTCCCGACACAGAAATTGGCCACTTGCCAAATATGGTGCTTACTAATAGTATTACTAAGACATATAGCCAAATTAGGCATCAAACGCCCGTGCCACAATCTCTGGGATGCATCGGTGGGATGAGTATTTCTTGGAACTGAAGGCCTTGACCTTGAGCTGGGCATCAACTGTGCTCAAGCCTTCTCTGTAGGCCTCCATCCACCTGTGAATGCAATGTTCCCATCGCCGGATTGTTATCAATGACACGGAAGCCAGTGTGACTGGCATATTTGACTTGAGTGTTTCATATGACATGTCGCAATGCTCTCGGAGATACCGTTTCACTGTGCCCCAAAAGAATTCAATGAAATTGAGCTCACAGTGGAATTTTGGAAGGAGGATGCAGAGATGGCCAGCCCCTTCGATGACTTCCTGGACTAAGGACTTTTGTTCCAGGAAGTCAGGCTGATTTTGCATGATACGACAGCAGCAACAAGCAACATCCCCTGCATTACACTTGTTCTTGCACTTGCCATGAATGCCCCACATGTCAATTCCTCACTCTGCAAGGACTTGACGAAGACCCTTTGGTTGGTTTGGGAATGTCGGATGGGTGGGAGGGAAATTCATTTCCTGCATAAATCGATGACCATCATGCTCAAACCAGCCATCACGCAAATGTGCTTGACTCCCTCCAGGGTTGACATTCATCCGCGAGGCCAGAAGTGCATCCTCTGCATATGCAGAATGGCCCTGTGAATTATCAACCATAATCAATGCTTGATACCCTGGGCCGTGAATAGCTTCAAAGGCAGGGATAATCTTCTCCTTCAACTACGATCTTTATTGTTGGGAGCGCGGGCATGAGAGGGACAAAGAGAGGCTGTACAGCATGGATGTGTCCATCGGCGAGTGGAGTACGTACCGATCACATGTATAAATAAGCGCCCAATATGAGCCTACCAAAAAAAATCCCTCTGCGCATCTTGACTCAGATCCTTTACCTTCCTCGTAAGGGATTCAACTGCTTGCATTACTCAGCATCTTCCACTGCTGGACAAAAGGTTATGGGCCCCGGCCTTAACTGATTAAAAAGCAGTTGAGCATTACAAACATCGAGTGCGCACCAGCAACAACCTAGCCTCATCGGCTATTGCATCCTATTCGGCTATATCAGCCATTATTGACATCGCTTACAAATCATGGTAACCACTATGTCTACTCCCATCATGACCAATGGTGACGGACTGTCAACCACGACAATGCCAACAACAGCGACTGTGCCAGCACGGCGCCAGATTACTAAGGTTGAGGCTCGGGAGGCGAGCTCGATTACCAGGCTGTCAGAGCTGCTTACGGACAAGAATTGGACAACATGGCAAGAGGACACGAGGCGAGTACTCGGTTTCTGCAAAGTCTTGCCCTACATAGATGGATCTGTCACCTATCCGAGCACAGAGCAGGAGCCCGATGAATACGATGCCTGGGCACACAATGATGGCTACGTGCAATGCCTCATTGCCAACAATATTATGAGTGGCCAGAAGATTAACACAAACAGACTCAAAACTGCCCACGAAATATGGCTCAGCCTTAAAAACATCAACGAATCGAAGGGCAATCAGTACGTGAACACTCTACAGCGCTCGCTGTTCGCCATGCGGGTGAAGGACAGCGACAACGTCATTGACCACCTCAATAAGCTGAAGGAGAACTGGGAGTGCTTATGCATGGTCGAAGAAGATGAGTTTCGCATCACCGACACCCAATTCAAGACCATTATACAATCCTCCTTACCGGCCTCCTGGGATAACTTCACCGATCCCTACGTACATCGACGAAAGGGCTCACAGGCCAACAACGAGCGGAGCCACGTCCGCTCCCAGGAGTTTATAGGTATACTTAAGGAGGAATACCTCCGTCGAAAGGACCGACAGGAGGATAGCGCGCACGTCACATATCAAGCTGCAGCATCGATAGGTAAAGGCCGCAGTGTTAACCCCTCGCAGGATACCTGTCGCAACTGTAGTCTTCGGGGCCATCGTACCCAAGACTGCAAGTGGCTTGGCCAAGTCCATTGCCACAAGTGCAACTGGTTTGGCCACATTGCCAGAGATTGCCATAATCAAGGCAAGCGAAAGTGCGACAACCGACAGGATAAACGCGAGGGGAAGAAAAAGCAAAAAGAGTCAACGTATGAGTTGACAGAGTCTACAGCTCATATCGAAGAGATTACGTGCTGCGCTATGCATGCTGGGAACAATGACGTCCTCATGTATTCCGGAGAGGACAATCCTGCCATGTACAATAACGCTGTAGGCAATAACAATTCTGCTTCTGCTTATGTTTGGCTGGCTGATACAGTGACGACTGCTATGCAAAACCAAATCTGCGCGCAGGTCACTCTAACTATCTTTGAGAGCGAGAGGCAGGGAGAAGAATGCTATTTACTAGCCAGCTCGAAGCTGAGTTCTACTACGTACATCCTAGCTATTTATATGTTACGATCCTCGAGCACGGACCACGACATACGTATGCTATCCTCGTGTTATATAGAACCCTCTGCCCTATTCTGTTGTCTGGACTAAAATATGACTCTGCTCCTCATGTTGTCCTGTAGGCGTTCCGTCATAACCCTTTGCCCTGATGACACGTTGTTGTTGTAGGGTTTCCTTTGAGTTGTCGTCTTTCTTCAGTCGCGTCGCGTTTGTATCACGTGTCTTGTCAGGTGATTATTGGATCATGTGTCTGTCGTCAAGATAACGATTGGTGTTGAAATCGTAACATTACCCCCCCCTTAGGGATTGCATCCTTGCAATCATGTTCTTTTTTGTCATCATCGTTCTAGTCTTTCTGGCACTCGCCCTCTCCTACGACTGCCTGATTCTGATGCTGCTGCCATGCTTGCCACGCCGCTTCAAGTCGATCTTCGACTTCTTTCAGATCCGACATCCATCCAGTAAGGGTCCACTTGTTCGGCTCCGCTTTCATTTGTTGACTTCGTGGGTAGACCCAGATTTCATTAGCCGTGTGGTCGAAGAGGACCTTCGGCGTTTGGGATTGATGGAGGCGGGTGCATACTACTTTCTTCGGTGGCATCCAGGGTGGTAATTGACATTGTCCTCGTTCTAGGGATGGCACCTCCGGATTCTTGCGATGAAATTTCGTGACCACGTCCGGCGCATCTTTGATGATGTTTTCGGCCGGTTCCCACGTAGTATCCTCTATCGGGTAGCCTTTCCAGTGTACTTTGTATTGTAGCTTTCCTCTATTCCATCGGGAGTTGGCTACCATTTCTACTTCGTACTGCTCCTCTCCCTCCACAACGATGGGGGGAGGTCGTTTAAGAATCGTTACTGCTTTTTGTTGCGGGAACGCTGGTGCCATATATGGGGTGAGTGTTACGGACCATTCATTTTCTTTATCTTATCTTCCTTCCCTTATCTTCTCCCCTATCTCCCCCACTCCCATCATGCTGCGCAGCACGCAGTCATCGAGTCATCCCCTTCTCCTAGTCATGCTGCGCAGCGCGCAGTCATTGAGTCATCCCCTAGTCACTCCGAGTCATCCTATCCCAACCTTACTCATCCATAGTCCGCAGCATTGCGCAGCCCATGGTCCGTGCTCGAGTACTGTAGATATATAAGGACTTCCAGATGTACCAGTAGTGCTAGGTTTAATATTCCATTTGCCATCGTCTTAAACCGCTCTCGCACTTAGTCTGCCCGAGTCCTTTAAGATTCGTCTAGCCTAACAAGATATTAAACCTCGTCGAGACTCGCCCAGACTTATACACACCACGTCGCGCTTTATCAAAGACCTAATCAACATTTGACGACGAACGGTCGCCAACCCAGCGAGCACTAGCACGAGCGACAAGAACACCTGGTTCAGAGAAGTAGATCACACATTGCAGTCCACGCCATTCGCAGAGACAGTCCACGCCAACCGCAGAGACACTAGCAATTCAAACAATCGAGAAAGGGAACGTACGCCTACACCAAGTAGCGATGAAGAAGAAGAACAGGCACTTCTGAGAGAACTTGCCCTCACCACCGCAGACGAGCTTACTGAAAACTTCAGTAACGAAACAGCACAGCTCATCGCAGAACTCTTACTAGAAGGAGAATACGGGATAAGCCTAGAAGAGCTGTGGTCAGACCAGAATCTTCCTGCCGAAGAAGAGGACGAACCAATCCGCAAGAGAACAAGAGAAGAACGAACACGAGCCCAAAGCTTCAGACAGCAGCAGATTGCAAACTACAATCGCCGAGTACAAGAAGAGGACACACTAATACAGAAGAGACACGACGCACAGAGCGTACGCCAATGACACCAAAGCCAGGACTACATAGGAACGAAACTACTGAACCCCTTCAGAAGACCAACCCGCCGAAGTACAGCATAAAGGAAATCACACCATCGTGGCAAAAGTAAGCGACAGCGACTGGAATGAATACTATCAGTGGAGGGAGCGAAAGAGACTACCTAAGACAGACGGACCAACCGCTGCAGAGTGGAACGAATTCGAACAAGCCTGTAGAATCGCAGGAATCGACCTAGACTATTGGAAAGAGCAACGAGAAGAGCAAAGACAAAAGCAGATCCAAGAACAGCAGGCCCAAGCACAACAAGCTCAAGAACAGGAAAGCCAAGACCAAGACAGCAACGAAGAAATCCCGCAAACAATGGCGACAGAATACAAAGGAATTATCGCAGACCCAAAGTCCTTCACAGGAGACCGAACAGCTTTCGACATTTGATGGAGAAAGATGAAGCTCTACATAACCACACATGGAGACCTCACCGACACACAAAAGATCGGAGCGGTACTATCCGGAATGACCGACGGACCAGGAGCCCACTGGGCGTCGAAGAAAATCGACACTACGACCAACCAAAGCACATGGGCTGATTTCATAACCAAAATACAGACACAATTCAGCAATGTCATGTCACCGTCACAAGCAGGAAGCAAATTATTCAACATCAGACAGGGGAACCGACCGATCGATGAATTTCTAGATGAATTCGTAGACCTCGCAGGAAAAGCAGGAATGACAGGAACAGCTCCGCGTTTCCTACTCAAGAAGAGCCTAAACAGGAGGACGGCAGAAGCCGTACACTCGATCTCCGAACTCCCAACAGATGGAGATGAATATATCAAGACAGTTCGAGCAATCGGACGAAACATCAATGAACATAGGAATGTGATGAGAGGGGAATTTGCAAACAACCAACGCAAGCCAGGAAACCCAAGCCGAGGAACAGGACAGGCCATGGAAGTTGACAAAGTACGAAGCAACAATTGCTTCAACTGCAACAAACCAGGACACCTTTCACGAAATTGCCCGGAGCCGCGAAAAGGAGCAGCGAATGTCACATGCTATAATTGCGGCCTGAAAGGACACTATGCACGAAACTGCAGAAAGAAGAAGAAGGGAAAATCCCGAGTCAGAGAAGTGAAAGAAGAAGGAGAAGAAGACGAAGAAGACAAGGACGAAGAAAGCTCTGACAAAGAGGGTTTTGTCGAAGGGTCCGATTAAGAGGTGCTAAATCACGACCCATACAGCTGAAACAGACTCGCTTCGATACAGAATGTAGATCATCCCATACTCTGAAATACACCATTCCTGCAAAGCGATCTGAAGCACTAAGAAAAACCATCCAAGGCAACAAACCACCCAGAAGAAAGGAACTCGCGGTACCAGCGAAGATACGAACGTGAAAAGGGATAGCAACGATAACACCAGAAGTCGATAGCGGAGCAGACAGGACCTGCATCAATACCGCCATAGTAACAAAAACGGGATTAAAGACACGGCGAATCAAGAAGATTCCAATCATAAATGCAGACGGATCACCCAACCGCCAGAAAACAGCAGACCGAGTAGCGGAGGTCCACATCGACATTAAAGGACACAAAGAGCATATGGAAGCCATTGTACTTGACATTGGGAAAACCGACATGCTACTGGGACACGACTGGCTTGTCTATCACAACCCAATGATCAAATGGAGGACGGGAGAAATTGTCTTTAACAGATGCCCCAAGACATGCAAGATAAACCACCAGACAATCAAAATACAGAAAGTGGCTGAACCAGCGAAGACCACAGCCAATGACAGGACGGGAACTCAGATACCTTCATATCTGACGAGATTCAAACACCTCTTTAAGGAGAAGAACTTCGATCGACTACCGGACCATAAGGAGTGGGACCACGAAATAAACTTAACAAAAGACGCACCGAAAACGATACCGAGCAAGGTCTACCCGATGACGCAGAAGGAGCTGGAAGAACTAGATGCCTTTGTCGAAGAAGGACTAAGAACAGGGAAGATACGCCCCTCAAAATCACCTTACGCAGCACCCTGTTCCTTTCGTAACAAGAAGGATGGTAGCAAACGACTCATCCAAGACTATCGAGAGATAAACAAACATATGGTCAAGGACAAGTTCCCACTACCACGCATCAGCGAACTCCTTGACGTACTACAAGGAGCGAAGTACTTTAACAAGATCGACATTATCTGGGGATACAACAACATTCGCATTTGAAAAGGAGACGAATGGAAAGCAGCCTTCCTAACAGCAAGAGGACTCTTCGAACCAACAGTCATGTACTTTGGACAGTGCAATGCACCAGGCACTTTCAGCCGAATGATGGCAAGCCTTTTCCAAGACCAAATACGAAGAAGAGTATGCATAATCTATATGGATGACATTATAATCATCGGATGAACACGAGAGGAACTTCAAAAGAACACAGTAGAAGTCATGGAGATACTGAACAAGAATGACCTATTCATCAAAGGACCGAAATGTGTCTGGGAATCATCAAAAGTTCCAGTACTAGGGTATATCATAGGAGAAGGGAAAGTGGAAATGGAACCGGAGAAGATTACAGCTGTACAATCCTGGCCGACGCCGAAAACGAAGAAAGAACTACAAAAGTTCTTAGGGTTCACAAACTTTTATTGACGGTTCATCAAAGGATATGCAAAAGTCGCTAAGCCTTTAACGGAATTGACGGGAAACAAAACATTCCAGTGGACAGACAAGCAGCAAAGCGCTTTCAAGGAGCTAATCCAACATATAACCTCGGCACCCATTCTAGCACTACCACAAACAGAGGGAAAATTCCGAGTTGAAATAGATGCCTCAGGATACGCCATCGGAGCGGTATTATCGCAGCAGCAGAAAGGACTATGGCACCCAATTGCCTTCATATCAAGATGCATGACTCCAGCGGAACAGAACTATGAAATCTATGACAAAGAACTCCTTGCGATAATGGTGGCACTGAAGACATGGAGACAATACCTCCTAGAAGCTCGAGAAAAGTTCGAAATATTGACGGACCACAAGAACCTATCATACTTCCGAAAACCACAACGACTCAACTCGAGACAGACCGGCTGGTATCTGAAACTACAAGAGTATGACTACAAACTATGACACGTGCCAGGAAAAGCGAATGGAAAAGCAGACGTTCTATCATGAATGGCGGGATATGAAGACAACCTAGCAGAAAAAGATGACATACAAATGATCAAAGAAGCCACATTCATCCGACACCTGGAAGAGAATAATGAACGAGATTTCGACTTTATGATGTTCGAGGACGAACATCCACCGAAAGGGGAAGCAGGAAATAACAAAACAATGCAGACAAGAGGAATCACGATGATCGAAACTCCAAGAATGGAACAAATTCGACAATGCACACGGAGAGAAACAATCGTAACAACAGGACTAAAAGAAAAACCACACTGGTTTACAGAAGAAAACCACATTGTATACGCAGGAGGGAAGATCTACGTTCCCCCAGACAACAAACTGAAGGAAGACATCATGTTCGAACACCATGACACACCCATCGGAGGACACCCAGGACAATACTGCATGCACGAACTCATAAACCGCACCTATTGGTGGCCATCAATGCTAACAGACATCAAGAAGTATGTCAATGGATGCGAAGCATGCCAGCGAAACAAAATCATCCGACAAAAGAAACATGCACCACTACACCCGCACGAGGTCCCGCAGCAACCATGGGAAGATATCGGAGTAGACCTTATAGGACTGCTACCCAGCTCGAACGGCTTTAACGCCATCGCCACAGTCACAGACCGCCTGACCAAGATGATCCATCTAATTCCCACCAACACCGAACTCACAGCAGAAGGTCTCGCACGACTATACCGAGACAATGTGTGGAGACTCCATGGAATCCCACGAAAGATCATCAGTGACCGAGGACCCCAATTCGCAGCACGATTCATGACAGCGCTTCTAAAACTACTCGGAACAAAGCAAAACCTATCAACGGCCTATCACCCACAAACAGATGGACAGGCGGAGCGATCCCATCAGGAAACAGAAGTTTTCCTTAGAAACTTCACAAACAACCTGCAGAACGACTGGGCAGAATGGATAGCGATCGCAGAGTACCAATACAACGACAAGACACATCAGGGAACAA
This sequence comes from Macrocybe indica, assembly GCA_030407095.1. NCBI lineage: Eukaryota > Fungi > Basidiomycota > Agaricomycetes > Agaricales > Callistosporiaceae > Macrocybe > Macrocybe indica. The sequence continues at coordinate 523,547 of JARFTL010000013.1, forward strand.
AGGAGACACCATTCTACCTCAACTATGGAATGCACCCCTGGAAGGGAGAACCACAGACAACGGAAGGGAATAACCCCGCGGCCAAGAACTTTGTCAAGAGAATGAACCGAATCCGGAAGGAAGCAAACGCCGCGCTGCAGTATGCGCAAACACGAGCCAAGGACAATTACGATGCGAGGCGAAAACCAGCCCGTGAATACAAGAAAGGAGACGGAGTATGGCTTGAAGCCACCAATATCGCAGTCAATCGACCATCAAAGAAGTTATCGGCACTCCGATATGGACCGTTCAAGGTGATCGAAAAGAAAGGAGCCTCAGCATATCGCCTGGAACTCCCAGCATCATGGCAGCTGATACACCCCATGTTCAATGAAGCATTACTCACACCCTACAAAGGACCCCGTTTCAAGATACAAGAACGGCCATCGCCGCCACCCCCTGAGATCATAAATGATGAAGAAGAGTACGAAATAGAAGAAATTCTAAAAAGAAAGAAACAAGAAAGAGGAACGCTGTTCCTGGTCAAATGGAAAGGATATGGACATGAGGAAAACACATGGATCAAAGAGAAGGAACTGGGGAATGCGCAGCAAGCTCTAGACCGTTTCCTGAAGAAGACTACGGAGCAAGATAAAAGGACCACGAAAAGAGGGAAGAAGGTCAGAAAACGCACATCATGACCACCAATGCCCCCATCAGCATCGAAAGCAGTGATGACAGCCGCGCACCCACCCCCATCACAAACGATGCCGAGAATCTGGCGAAGATCCTCAACGCTAAAGACTACATGGACCCCCTTGCCATCACCCTCGGCGCATACCTGCGCTATGTCATGACCATCCGTATGCACCTTTGGAGCGGACGGACCCCCGACGGGACCGCCCCCACAACAGCGGAATGCATCGCGCTTCGTGAAGCAATGGAAACGCTTCGCACTGAAAACCGGCGACTCAAACTCCTCGCCACCACACTTCACCACATCCGCTCCTACAACGAGGAGCTCATTCATACGTGGGCCCCACGTGTGATGAGCGCCTGGGAAAACAACGGGTGGGGACAGCTGGACTAAGGGTTTTCGCGAGGATGTGAATCTAAAGAGAGGGTGATGTTACGGACCATTCATTTTCTTTATCTTATCTTCCTTCCCTTATCTTCTCCCCTATCTCCCCCACTCCCATCATGCTGCGCAGCGCGCAGTCATCGAGTCATCCCCTAGTCACTCCGAGTCATCCTATCTCAACCTTACTCATCCGTAGTCCGCAGCATTGCGCAGCCCATGGTCTGTGCTCGAGTACTGTAGATATATAAGGACTTCCAGATGTACCAGTAGCACTAGGTTTAATATTCCATTTGCCATCGTCTTAAACCGCTCTTGCACTTAGTCTGCCCGAGTCCTTTAAGATTCGTCTAGCCTAACAGTGAGTTCGGACTTGTTTCGGACGGGATGAATCCTCCAATGTTCCGGTAGATCGAGTTCATATGCCGATTCTCCAACTCATCGTTTGACTTTGAAAGGACCGAATCGCTTGTCGTTGAGTTTATCAGTCGGCCGGTCGGTGGTGATATTGGTTCCTTCCAGCCAGACCTGATCGCCCTCATGGTATTCTTGAGCGGGCTTCTGCTTTCGATCATGGGTCCGTTTCATTATTTCAGTGGCTTTTACCAGAGAGGTCTCGGCTTTGGTCCGAATCTCTTTCATCATGTCTGCGAATTCTTCTGCAGTTTGCGACTTGACATCACGCTTCGGGGGTTCCTTTCCGGTATGCGGGTGTCGTCCGTGATTCAGATAGAATGGGGAGTATCCCATTGCAGAGTGAATCCGATTGTTGTAAGAGAATTCGGCCATAGGAAGCCAATCCACCCAGTCTGTTTGCCGATGATTTACAAAGAGTTTCAGGTATTGCTCGAGTTCCTGGTTAACTCTTTCTGTCTGTCCATTGGTTTGTGGATGATACGGCATCGAAGGGGCTCCTTTGATTCCCAAGAGTGCATAGAGGTCTTTCATAAAGTTTGAGATGAACTGTGGTCCTCTGTCACTAATGACTTTCTTGGGGAGTCTGTAATTCGAGAATATGGTATCGCGTAGTTTATGGGCAACTCCTTCTGCCGTGAGTTCCATATTGACCGGTATGAATTTGGCTCCTTTGGTGAACCGATCTACCGTTACCATTACGCCGTCGAATCCCTGAGATGTGGGGAGAGGTCCGATGAGATCTACCGAGATAATCTCCCATGGTTCCTTCGGTACTTCATTCGGGTGAAGCGGAGCATGCTTCCAATCTCTGATGATCTTCGTTCGCTGGCATTTGTCACATCCTCTGACGTATGCCTTGATGTCATTCATCATCTTGGGCCACCAGAAGTTATGCGTGATCAGCTCGTGCGTCTTCGTCTGTCCTGGGTGTCCCAAGATTTGATCAGAATGATGGATTTCGATGATTCGTTCCCTTATCTTTTGGCTTTTGGGGACGTAGTACCGTTTTAACCATGTGACGATTCGATCATTTTCCTCCCAGCCGTGTTCGCCTGCATCAAGATGTTTTTAAACTTTGGGTTCTCTTTGTTTCCAAGCCCGTTTTATTTGGTTCAGCATGTCTTGAAACTCTGGTATCGGTGTGACTTTTGCCATAAAAAGTCAGTGAAAATTTTCTGGCTTTAGGAGTACGATGTTCTCGTTATCGTTCTCCCCCTTCTCATGGTCTGGTCATCTCGACAGACTGTCTGCCTTTGTCATCGACTTTCTGGGTTTATGCTCCAGGACAAAGTCATAGTCCTGAAGTTCCGAGATCCAACGAGCTTGTCGGCGATTCAACTTCTGAGGTTTTCGGAAATATTCGAGATTTTTGTGATCTGTCCAGATCTCGAACTTTTGCTTAGCGCCACAGAGGTATTGACGCCATTCCTCAAGTCCCGTTATGATCGCAAGCATTTCTTTATCGTAGATCTCATAGTTCCGTTCCGTCGGGTTCAATGACTTGGACATGAATGCAACCGGTCTCCAGGTACCATTGGATTGTTCCTGTGAAAGGATGCCTCCTATTGCGTAATTCGAAGCATCAACTTCCATTCAGAACTTTCCATCATCTCGGGGCACTGCAATGATCAGTGCCGAACAGATCCGATTCTTTAATCCATTGAATGCATCGTGTTGGGCCTTTTCCCACGTCCAATTGGCTTTTCCGGTTAATTCTGTCAAGGGTTTCGCAATCTTCGCGAATCCTTCGATGAAACGCCGGTAGAAGTTACAGAAGCCTAGAAACTGTTGGACGTCTCGTTTACATGTGGGTTTTGGCCAGTCTTTGATGCCTTCAACTTTAACAGGATCCATTTTGATGCCGTTTTCTGAGACAATCATTCTGAGGTACTCTACTTCCAGCTGATGAAACGAACATTTCTCGGGTTTCAGGTAAAGCTTATTGTGCTTTAGCTTTTCTAGTACACGTTGGACAAGTTGTCTGTGTTTATCTAAATCCTTGTTGAAGATAAGGATGTCGTCCATGTAGATTATTACATGTCCCTGATCGATTTCGTCCTTGAAGATCGTATTCATCATCGTTTGGAAAGTAGCCAGTGAGTTTGTCAGTCCGAAGAACATGACCAGGGGTTCGAACATTCCCCGGTTTGTCCGAAACGCGGCCTTCCATTCGTCGCCTTCTTTCATGCGGATGTTATTGTATCCCCATCGGATATCGAGTTTCGTAAAGAACTTTGCCCCTTTCAGTTTGTTGATCAATTCCTGGATCAGGGGTAGTGGGTATTTGTTCTTTATCATTACATCGTTCAATTTCCGATAATCCTGTACAGGTCATAGGGATCCGTCCTTCTTTTTCACAAAGAAGAAAGGCAAGGCCATTGGCGACTTCGACAGTCTGATTCGTCCGGTGTTCAGGTTCTCGTCCAAGAATGCGACCAGCTGTTTCTGTTCATCCAGCATCAGAGGGTAGATCTTGCAATCCTGGAGTTTGGCTTCCGGAATAAGTTCGATCGCATGGTCCCAAGGTCATCGTGGTGGTAGTTCGTCAAACGACTCTTTTCTGAACACTGAATCCTTGAAACAGTGATATTCTTCTGGTACGATTTCTTCAAAGGTTTTCACCTTCGCCATCTTTGTCGTTGCTTCTGCCAGTTTAGAAGCCATCGTTTGGAAAGCTCTTAGATGAAACTCTCGGTTTACGTCGATCATCAAGAGTTTTTCTCCATTTCCGAAGTCAACCTCATTCATCTCGATAGAGGTGTCATCGTCTTCAGGGTTTCCTGTTCGGACAGTTCGCTGACACTCTTCAGGGCATCGGTCAAATGTGATCTTTTCCGTTTTCCAGTCGATTCGAGGGTTGTGTCGTTTAACCCACTCATAACCGATGAAGATCTGGCCCTTTCCGAGTTCAGTGACTGAGAAGACCATTTGCTCAACGTGGTCTTGGATGCAGACTCTCAATTCGACATATTCGCATATGTCGCCCGCTCTGTTACGGGTTCCGTCTGCGTTATGAACCGGGATAGGGACAGGATATCGTTTTGTGTTGATCTCCTTTTCCTTTACGAACTTCCGGTCTATGCAGGATCCGGTGCATCCTGTGTCAAGTAAAGCTTTTACGCTGTGTGTCCATCCAGTGTCCAAAGTCGTGATCGTTAGGGGTACATCCATCTGGTTTCCATTTCCACCTCTGACAAATCATGGTTTTTGTCTGAGGTCGAACAATGTATGGAGAGCGTCGTGGTCATTCATCTGATTGATCTCACGGAGTCTTTCCAGAGAGATGTCCTTTTGTCGCGATTGGTCCGTCCATGCCTTAAGGATCGAGTATGCCTTAGACTCATCCTGCCGATAAATCTGTTGTGCCACCCAGGGTAGAGTATATCCTTTTACGAGACCGAACTCTTGTGCACCTTCTCGTTCGAAATATTCTTTAAGGTCGGGGATGTCTCTTATATTAATATTTGATGATACATAGTCAGCCGGCGAAGCGGTGCTTCTTCCCAGCTCTATTGAAAACCCTGGTTCATTTCCTCAATGTGGGCGGCAGCAGGTTCGTCTTTAGCCTCCACGTTCCTAGTCGTATATCTCGGCCGGGTGTTCATTGGACAGTTTCGTCCGAGATGTCCTTTCTCGCTGCACCGGAAGCAGCGTCCTTCGCGTCTCAACCGGTCGACGTCCATGGCATTAGGGTCGGGCCGTCCTTGAGCATTACCGGTTACTGGTGCCGGAGTTTGCCCCTTAGGTGCCATCATTTCCTGTGCCGGTTTCTGTGTTGGTTTGGGAGCGAATTGCTCCTTCACCCCGAATTCCTTCTGGGCCTGACAATACTGTCAGTCCAATTCCATTGCGCATCTGTACCACCAGTCGATGTCCTCCTCGTAGACACCTCCGAGTTTGATAATCCATCGTCCGAGCGCCTGGTCGAGTCCGTGTTTAAAGATGTCGATGAGCGCAATGTCATTGTATTCCGTCAAGGGAGCCCAGCTCCGGAATTCGACAATGTAGTCCTCGACCGGTCGTCGGTGTTGTGACAGTCCTTTAATCCAAATGATCACGTCGTTCTGGGTTTCTGTGGTCATGAAGAATTCTCTGGCTTCTGCCTTGAACTCTTCCCAGTCTTTGAATGGTGGAAGGTGTCCAAGTGGGTTCGTCCTGACTTCCGGAGTGTTAGCCGTTGCCGGCGTAACGACGCGTCCGTGTTCCCAATCATCATAGGTGGAGTGATATCCGAACTCCTGCCTGTGACTGTTCAATTCTGTTTTGAACTCCAGCCACTCCTGTAGCTTAGAGTCCGCCCAGTTCTGTGCACATTCGGCCTTGCCTCCCATGATCCGTTGCAATGCGTAGGTGATCATGTCCCATTTGTTCGTGATCTCCTCTTTGTCGAAGTAGACTTCCATTCGTCGAAGCCAACTTCTGATCAAGCCGGGTTCCCCTTTATATGGATCCAGCAGTTCCAATTTCATCCTTTTGGGCTTCTTGCCCAAGTCCAGTTCTTCTTTGATCGCATTGACCAAAGTCCGAGTTGCATTCTGTACCTGTTCTGCTTGTTGTGGGTTGTTTCGAAGGGTGCCCCAAGCTAAGGCGAGCGGGTGTGCGGCAAAGAGGGTGGTGAGGATGATGGTGATGAATGCGAAGAGAGCGGGGATGAATTCCATTATGGGTGTCTTTCAGGGGTTTCTCTTCATCGAGGGTAGAAATAAAGTTCTGGGGGGTCTTCGTCCCAGATAAAGTTTCCAGGGATGTGTCGTGGGGATAAGTCGGGGTAGTAGTTGGTCCAATATTCGTATTCGACCTCAACTACTCAGTTTTGGAGGTGAAGATTCTTTCGGATGAGGGTGTAGCTGATATGGCTTCGGTAAAGGGGATTTCGGCGGATTCGTGTGTGGAAAGAGGAGAGGTTGGTGACTTGGTGATTTCGTCCAATAGAATAGTCGATTAGTACCATGCAGGCGGCATGTGACCGTTGACTCCTGCTTTGGTTGGGTCCGATAAAAGTGGAGAGTGCCTGTTAAACTGCGGAAGGGTCGGCTCAAATCCTCATAACTACAAGGATGCCCCAAATGGCAGTCAAGGAAGGTTTCGTCGTCAGAGATCCCAGCGGTCTGGCGATCCCTTTCTCATTTCGGGTCAACACACGTCTCCGACAACGACTTTCAAGGGCGTGTTTGAAGGGTCGGTCGAAGGGTGGGGACTATCCACACGTCCGAGTCCTCTGATCTCTCTTGCTTCGGTATGTCCCTGTTAAGCTAGACGAATCTTAAAGGACTCGGGCAGACTAAGTGCAAGAGCGGTTTAAGACGATGGCAAATGGAATATTAAACCTAGCGCTACTGGTACATCTGGAAGTCCTTATATATCTATAGTACTTGAGCACGGACCATGGGCTGCGCAATGCTGCAGACTACGGATGAGTAAGGTTGGGATAGGATGACTCGGAGTGACTAGGGAAAGGGGATAACTCGATGACTGCACGCTGTGCAGCATGACTAGGGGAAGGGGATGACTCGATGACTGCGCGCTGTGCAGCATGATGGGAGTGGGGGAGATAGGGGAGAAGATAAGGGAAGGAAGATAAGATAGAGAAAATGAATGGTCCGTAACAGTCCTGGGTCAACAAACTACCCGGTCAAACGTGCAGTAGGGCTCTCCGAAGATCACCCTAGCATAGCCTTTTGATGTTCGATTTGGACAGGGTCGGACTCAACGTTACCCTTAGTCCTCTCGCACTTCCAAATGCAACGAACAAGGACCGCAGATAGAGATCAGAATGTAGGTTGGCGCGGGGTAGGGAATAGGGATTGAAGATTGAAAGGTTAGTTAGTGTTTTTGGGAAAAAGGTATAACGACACAGCGGGTTCCTTTGGTCGCACGGCACTCGGAGCCATCAGGCAACGAAGGAAGGGCAGCGGAGAGGTGAGAGCTAAGAGCGGTGAGGTGCGCGATGAGTAGCTTTGAGCTTTTGCTACGCAAAACCAAATCTGCACGCAGGTCACTCTAACTATCTTTGAGAGCGAGAGGTGGGGAGAAGAATGCTATTTACTAGCCAGCTTGAAGCTGAGTTCTACTATGTACATCCTAGCTATTTATATGTTACAATCCTCGAGCACGGACCACGACATACGTATGCTATCCTCGTGTTATATAGAACCCTCTGCCCTATTCTGTTGTCTGGACTAAAATATGACTCTGCTCCTCATGTTGTCCTGTAGGCGTTCTGTCATAACCCTTTGCCCTGATGACGCATTGTTGTTGTAGGGTTTCCTTTGAGTTGTCGTCTTTCTTCAGTCACGTCGCATTTGTATCACGTGTCTTGTCAGGTGATTATTGGATCACGTGTCTGTCATCAAGATAATGATTGGCATTGAAATCGTAACAACAACCTTGCATATAACTAATGACCGAGAGGCCTTCGTACAATACGAAGAACTCAAAACCATGGTCACTGGTGTCAGTGGAATACAAACTTGAGCAGAGGGAAAGGGTACAATCCAACTCAAGTCTGTCATCAACGGACATGCCCACTTTATAAAACTCGAGGATGTATTATACATTTCCAGGAAACAGAACCTACTCTTCCTAACATGCTGGGATGATGCCGGTGGACATTTTATGGGAGGAGGGGGCCAAATTTCGCTTCAGACAAAAGATTGGAAGTGTATTGCAAAGGGTACGAAAATCGGAACTTGATTATACAAAATGCCATTTGAAATCATAAAACCTGGCTCTGCCTCGAAGAAACTATCTACACCGCATGCATTCATAGCCAAGGAACCTGCACAGAGCTGGGAAAAATGGCACCGCCATCTGGGACATATCAGATATATGACAATGTAGGAAATGCAATATTGCCAAGTTGTCGATGGCTTGAACATCGACACGCGTACTGAAAAACCTGATTGTCAGCATTGTACACAAGGAAAACAGATGCGTGAACCCTTTCTGAAGCCGGAAAAATGGTTAACGAAACTGGGAGAACTTACCCATACTGACTTATGGGGACCGTACAGAACGGCGTCAATTAATGGAAACAAGTACTACATCAGCTTCATTGATGATTCGATGAGGCATGGAACACTTACTTTCCTAAAAAATAAAGACGACGCCATCCAAGCTGTCAAAAACTACCTTACGTGCCTCAAGGTTCTCGGAATGCAGCCATGAGCACTTCAAGTCGATAAGGGGAGAGAGTTCAATAACAATGACCTAAAGTCGTGGACAAGTGAGCAAGGCATCGAAATACAATTTACAGCGCCAAACTCACCGTCACAAAATGGAGTCGCTGAATGACTCAATCGAACCCTCCTCAAACTCACTCGTTCTATGATGGATGCATTAAACCTTCCAACGTTCCTTTGGGAACATGCCGTGGCACATGCAATGTATGTCCAAAACTGCGCGTATTATCGATGGATAGGAAACAAAAGTCCTCATGAGCTTTGGACGAAACACAAACCAAACGTAGTGCACTTACGCGAATTTGGTTCTCCAGTGTGGATCCTAAACCAAGGCCACAAAAAAGCCCCCAAACTACAACCGAGATCAAAGCAACAGCTATATATGGGCTGCTGCGATGGCTTAAAATCAGTTCTCTACTATAATCCAGAGACGAGAAAAGTGCTGACCTCTCGGAACTACCGTTTCCTAAACCTGCCAGCCCAACAAACCCCACCTGATAAAACCATCATCGAAATTGACCTCACTCCCACTGTATCGCGCGAGGGGGAGTGTGCTTCAGGGAGAGCTGGTAAGAGCGACGCACGAGAAGCGAGAGAGAATGAGGAAATGGAAAATCAGAAAAAAGAAAAGAAAAGAGCCCAAGAGGAAGACGTACCAGCTGAACTAGGCCCAAGAAAGCTCAGGGATAAGGCTCCTGTGAATTACAGGTACCTTAACAATCCCTTTCCTAATGAGGATGACAACGAGGTCCATATAACACTTGCAACAACTGCTGAAGTCACGTACACTGCATATGCTGAGTCGCTGATGGGCGGCGATGATCTGAAAAGCCTTGCCGAAGCAAAAAAATCACCTCTCTGGCCTGAATGGGAAGCTGCTGCAGATGCAGAGATGCGACAGCTCGAAAAGATGGGCACCTGGAAACTTATTAATTGTCCTGAAGGGATAAAACCAATTGGGAATAAATGGGTGCTCACATCAAAATATGATAAATTGGGCCAGCTGGTGAAACGGAAGGTGAGGCTCATGGCAAAAGGATGCGCGCAACACCTGGGATTTGATTTCCATGAAAATTCATCGCCAGTCGTACGTTTTGAGACAATTCACATGATTCTGGCAATGGTCCCGGATAAAGGCTGGATAATCCAGCAAATGGATGTAAAAGGCACATATCTGAATGGATACCTAAAGGAGAAAGTGTGCATGCGACAGACAGAAGGGTATGATGATGGATCAGGAAGGGTCTGCCTTCTCTTGCAGACACTTTACGGGCTGAAACAGTCTGGCCGAGAATGGAACAAGGAGCTGGACCGACAGCTCAAAGAAAAAGGGTTTGTAAACCTATATTCGGATCCTTGCGCGTACATCCGGGGACGGGACAATGAACTGCAAATCATAACAGTCTGGGTCGATGATTTGCTCCTCTTCATGACGAGCAACCCTTTAATGGTGACAGTCAAACACCAGCTCGGAGAATCATTCGAGGTGACTGACCTTGGAGATCCTGCGAAAATTGTCGGGATCAAAATCAGTCAAACACCTAAGACCATAATGATTTTGCAGAAACAATACATACGTTCGCTCCTTCAATGGGAAGGACTTGAAGATGTTAATCCCATAACAACTCCATTGGACAAGAGCATAAAGCTCGAGCCTAATCCTGAGAACAGCAACGGCGACCGAAGCAATTTGTATGCAATGTTAATTGGGAGCCTGCAGTACTTGGCAACTGCAACTCAGCCAGATATTGCGTATGCCATGAGCCGACTTGCTACATACACGGCAAACCCGACGCTGGCCCATTACACTGTGGCAAAAAGAGTTCTCAGATATTTAAAAGGAACTCAAGATTTCAGGATCACTTACCATGCCACGAAGGACAATGGAACCTTCTACGGTTTCACTGATGCTGCATTCGCAAACACAGATGACTGATGTTCGACCTCCGGATATGTGTTCTTGGCTGAAAATGGAGCAATCACATGGTCGTCGTAGAAGCAGACAACGATCATGTTATCCTCGACCGAAGCGGAGTACGTCGCGCTCTCTGAGGTGGCGCACGAAGCTGTATGGTTGAGGCAGTTATATGACGAGCTTGGACTTGAACAAAAAGCACCTATCTTAATGATTGGTGACAACGATGGCTCGCTCGCAATGGCCAGGAACCCGGTATTCCATAAAAGGTCGAAACATGTCGACATTCATTGGCATTGGGTTCGTGACTTGGTCCAGGATGGCACCATTGCCATTAGAAACTGCCGCGACCCCGAACAAACCGCGGATATCTTGATGAAACCCCTTGACAGGCAAAAGCACAAGCGACATACTCGTGAGATGGGGCTATCCACGGTTTGAGAGGGAGTGTTGGGAGCGCAGGCATGAGAGGGACAAAGAGAGGCCGTACAGCATGGATGTGTCCGTCGGTGAGTGGAGTACATACCGATCATATGTATAAATAAGCACCCAATACGGGCCTACCAAAAAAAATCCCTCCGCGCATCTTGACTCAGATCCTTTACCTTCCTCGTAAGGGATTCGACTGCTCGCATTACTCAGCATCTTCCACTGCTGGACAAAATTTATTTCAGCAGCAAGCCATTGGGATAAATTAGCAATCTACTTACCTGTTTAACAAACAATTCGCCATTCCAATACCCTTCATAATTTTTGCCATACTCAAGGGTCTGACTCGCATCATTGAGCCATCCAACCGTTGAACAAATCACATTGCTTTAATGCAATCCACGCCCAGCTCCTTTCTTTCTCAATGCATGCTGGTCTTTGAGGACCCAGCTCTTCTTGACTGTATCATGTGCTTGTGCTGTCATCTCATCTTGGGCAACCAGAACCAACAGCTGTTCGATGAAATTGCTGGGCAAGACCTCCTTCTCCACATCTCCCACCTCATACCAAACCAAGCAAGCAAAGTGTTTCTTCATCGCTGGCAGGAAGACATTTTGACGATATTCAACAACATCCGGTCGGTCATGTCCATCAAAGTAGAGACCTTTCTTGTATCCAGTATAATGAAAGCCTTCAGTTCGAAGCCAGTGATGTGCAGTACTCATCAAGATCCCCTTTCCAACCTTCATCTGGATGCGTGGGAACAACTCTACCTCCATATACCGCTTCAGACCATGAGGCATTTCGTCATCAACAATTCGACGAACATATTTTTCTGCTGCTGCTGGGAGCAGTTCACCATGTGTGAAGGCCTCCAAATGCGCTGGATTCATGGACCATTTGTTCGAGCGAACATAAGCCCGCAGCTCAGCACAGATTGCAGGGTCATCAAGAAGTGAGTAAACCTTCCCATGTTGCCCACGTTTTGATTTTGGAAGCTCCCTCTTCTCAACCCATGCCGTCGTCCAGCTGCGCAAGCTGCGACCATCCCACTTGGTGGCAAACCCATGGCTTTCAGCAGCTCTCTCTGATGCATCCACTCTCAAGCGGCCGCGTTTGACAGACATAACAAGAAAGCTCTCCATAGCATGTGTACAATGGGCCTGGAGACCATTTGGACCACCAACGAAGTTCGTACTCTTTGATTGCAACACCTTCTGCACATCGGACAGAGCTTTTTTCAGTCTGTCTTGATGTTCTGCCTTCTTCTGCTCACGTGCAAGGCGGACTGGAACATCATGTCGGATCCGCTTTAATGGAGGCGCGGATGGTAACAGGGGGCAAGAAGGACCAGGGTTGGTTAACAGTGAATCATCACCGTCATCATCTCGTTCGTCGTCAGCTTCGTTCGCAAGCTCTTCATCTGATGAAAAGTATACAAGCTCTGCCGGAGAATACATGGCTGTGGGGTCTGTGGATGGATCGGAAGGGGTTTCGGCAGTCATGGTGTCACTGGCACTTTGCTCTGGCACTTTTGCAAAGAAATTCCTCATCAATGCAACTCTGGGATTATTTCTTGTGTCATGGTGAGTCGGCAACATTCAATCCTCATGATAATTGTTACTCACAAGCTCTTTGCCTTTTCGCGCGCTTCCTGCCGTTCCCGCGCTTGCTGCGCCTTGCGACGTCTGGTCCTGTCAGAATGGCCTGTGTACCCGAGCTGCCTTTCTGCAGTGTACCAGGCTGCCTTGGGTTTCTGCATATCAAGAACGTTGCGCAGGTCGGTAACCTTCTTTTGAGTGTCTTTGTTCTCACTGCCATCAATGCTGTGCAGCATTGCATTCCTTTTCATATTCTCCACGTCGTTTTCGTCGAACTCGGTGAGAGACTCACAGCCTGGTGTCTCGGCACCTTCACTCATCTCCGTTGCATCTTCTGTGTCACTGGAATCCGGATCCACATTGACACCACCTTGATAACCACACTCGGACTCGGAGGAGTCATCCACAACGATGAGATCTGGTATGTCGGAGAGGGATTCTTGGTTTCCGACAGATGCATGGTTTCTCTTGACCTTCCGCGCAGCCAAAGCGGCTGCACGAGCTCGTTCTGCTGCCGCTTTCTGATAATTTTTGGGTGGCATTGCATGAAAATTTCGGGAGATGAGCACGTTTTGTTATTTCGTCTCATCAAAACTGTTAATCGTATCGCAAATTACATCTCCTCGTCATCAAACATGTATGTGGCTGGAAAAAAAAAAATCCGACCAGGCGAAATTGGCCACTGTCACATTTTGGTGGTGACTAAGTGACGCGCACCATAATTCACGAGTTTCTGAGTCCGATAAGCAATAAGCGGACTGATGAATATGGTGGAGCATTTGAGAACCGAGTGAGATTCGCTCTGGATGTTACGGACGCTGTCCGAAGTGCGATTCCTGGTGACATGCCGCTATTTTTCCGGTGAGAAGCGTTCTTTTGTTCGTAAGTCCGACACCTTGTTAAATCGCTCTAGCGTCTCAGCTACTGACTGGCTCGAAGAGGCGTTGCCTGACGAGTCGTCGTGGAGGTCAGAGGAGACCGTAAAACTTGCGCCGCTACTCTTTGAACGAGGCGTGGATTTGATCGACGTCTCTACGGGTGGCCTCCACCCGGCGCAGAGAATCAAATTCGGCCAAGCATATCAAGCTCCCTTCGCCCTCGATATCATACACGCCCTCCACCGAGATACTTCAACAACATCCCGGCCAAAGGGACTCGTCGGGACGGTGGGAGGTATCACGAATGGTCATGCGGCGGAAGACCTGCTCCAGAAAGGGAGTGATGTCATTTTCAATCGGAAGACAGTTCCTCAGAGACCCTGCGACCGTCTGTACGTTCGCGGAAGATTTAAATGTGGACATTCAGCTCGCGTATCAAATTGGTTGGCCGTTTCGCGGGCGCGCACGCCAGGCAGTGAACTTGGATGTGCGGGAGAAAAAGGACGAAACCGGGACAACATCTGCATGACGTTTGGTGATAAGATAACTAAGATGTGTTAGAATGCGCCGGTCGAAACCATGTGATGGGGATGTGATTCTGAATCCAGTACATGAGATTAGACAGGCCACGCGATGCCAGATGACACACCAGGACAGTTTGTGTAGAACCGTTTCAGGCAAGTCAATGGTTGACCAGGAGATAAATGGAGTAACCCTTGCTGGGGCTCGTTTTTCGCACCGTGAGTGGATTTTTCCGATGACTAGCGACGTTCGGGAGACAAAACAATGCGATTTGTGAGCTCGATGATCACGCCATTCTTGCCATTACCTTCAAGCAAGAGGAATGGCTTGTGTCAGAACTGACGTTGTGCAACCCAATGATGACAAATCGTCCGTTCAGCCATTCCGGAAACAACCGGACCGGACTCACCGGCGAATGGCCATGTTGCTTCATCGTCTCCCATCGCTATTCTTAGTCAGTATAGAGCTTCCGTTTCCCGAGAAAAGGATGAATAAAAGAGCGAATCACCATCTGGTTCTTCTACTATCATCTGGCAGCGCCGAACAACGATGGACTCCTTTCCTAATAACGTGAACGTACGCGCACCTAACGTTCCATTCTTCACCCCACTTCAAGACCCTCCTGCGGGCACTGCGTTGAACCCCCAACCTAATGGCAAACCAATACCGAAGGCGTTCCAGCCTCTTAAAATCCGAGGCGTAGAGTTCCAGAACAGAATCTTCGTACGCTCGATTTCAAAATGAAGGTGCCAAGCCCGAGCTAATGACCATTCTTCCCAAGTTATCGCCGCTTTGCCAATATTCCTCAGAGAATGGGAAGCTACAACCATGGCATCCTGCTCATCGTAAGCCGTGCGGCGTCGTAGAATTCCCTGGCTCTGCATCTAATTCCGCGGTACAGTCGGCGGTATTTTGACCAGAGGACCTGGTCTCACTTTCTTCGAAGCCACTGCCGTCACTCCTCAAGGCCGTATCTCGCCCCAAGACGCCGGAATCTGGTCTGACGATCTCATCGAACCGTTTGCTAACATCGTCCAGTTCGCACACTCCCAAAACCAGAAGATGGGCATCCAGCTTGCTCACGCAGGCCGCAAAGCATCTACGCCTGCGCCTTGGATCGCTGGAGACCCGCTGTCGTCTGAGGCAGCTGGCGGCTGGCCGGATGATGTCTGGGGTCCCTCCAGTGTTCCCTTTCATGATTCCTTCGCGCATCCGAAGGAGTTGTCCAAAGACGGTATCAAGGACATTGTCGGTGCCTTCAGAGAGGCCGCTGTCCGCGCAGTCAAGGCCGGGTTTGATGTCGTCGAGATCCACAATGCTCATGGGTATCTTCTTCATGAGTTCTTGAGCCCCATCAGCAACAAGCGGACTGACGAATATGGAGGGAGCTTCGAAAACCGTATAAGGCTGACTTTAGAGGTCGTCGATGCTGTGAGAGCTGTCATCCCTCAGGATATGCCTCTCTTCCTCAGG
The DNA here is from genome assembly GCA_030407095.1 of Macrocybe indica. NCBI lineage: Eukaryota > Fungi > Basidiomycota > Agaricomycetes > Agaricales > Callistosporiaceae > Macrocybe > Macrocybe indica. Next base: position 539,020 of record JARFTL010000013.1, read on the forward strand.
TAAGCAGTTCCCCTTGTTTTTGTCGATTATTCTAAGGCTTCGTTCACGCAGGATCTCTGCTACCGACTGGTTGGAAGAGGCGTTGCCCAACGAGCCATCTTGGCGTTCCGAAGACACGTGCAAGCTAGCCCCAATTTTATGGGAGCATGGCGTCGATTTTCTCGACGTTTCCACCGGAGGCAACCACCCAGCTCAGAAGATCAAGCCAGGTCCCGCTTATCAAGCACCATTCTCAATCGCCGTGAAGCGCACTCTTCCGCCTTCTGCCCGAGATGGCACAGCGACGCGTGCTGGACTGTTCGTCGGGGCTGTCGGCACCATTACCAGTGGTCACATTGCGGAGGAGGTCCTTCAGACCGGCATCGACGCCGTGTTGGTCGGCAGGCAGTTCCAGAAGAATCCTGCCACCGTTTGGTCATTTGCTGAAGATTTGGGCGTCCAGATCCAGATTGCGTCGCAGATCAGGTGGGGATTTGCTGGAAGGATCAAGAAGGTTTTGGGAGAGACTAGCGAGGACACGAACGTCAAGACGGCTGGTCTGACCTCCAAGATCTGAAACATCTTATAGTGACTAGAAGCGGATGTTCTCTGGGCTATCATTATCAGCATCTATACATTTCTACTGACAGGAGGAAATGACTAGAACACATGCAACTACTACGTACTTTAGCATTACTTGACTCTGTCAGTGACTTACATCTGCCAAACGATCGCGAAAGTCGCAAAAAGAAAATTCAAATGATCTAATTTCGCCGCACTCATTAACTCTCTCGCCCACAGGAGTGCGACATGAGACAAGACGCCAAGACGCTCCTGCTCTAATTCCCATTTTGCAGACCAAAGAGTGGAGAGGAGAAACGTCCCATGTATTTGTTACCCGAACAGGCAACCCCACCCCAGACGAGGAGATTCAGGATATTTGGTGCTTAGGCCATGGAAAGAATCTCTTCTTTACCCTGTGTGAGATAGATTGGGGTGGATGAGAATTGGAATCTTCGCAAACAACTCGGCCTGTTCAAAGGTGAAACTCTCGACAACATACTTGAATCAAGATCGTGGCATTGCCATCACGGATCATGCATTATAGACAGATGATCGACATCTGATGAAAACGATCTGCCGGACGTAACTATTATAATTTTGTGGGACTCCCAAGAACACAAACACGGCACGGTACTTACAGCTGTCTGACCGTTAGTTACATAGAAAATACTTCTATACACATTCATGACAATCTCGCCCAAGTGCTTCGCCCCTGTACCATGAAATCAGGCCATCGAGCCGCCAAAGAGCCCTGTAATTGACATTAAGCAAAAACAGCTGTTCTGTGCAACCAGTACTTACAGTATTTTGCTGCATATTTGACGGTGATGTCAGGCGAACCGACGACACACTAAAATCGAAATAACAGTTAGCGACCTGCGCTCATGCTTTCGCGAGACACATACAGAGGCTGGGGGCTGCCCTTCTCTGGTGTCAGTTCGGTAGGCCTCTTCCGCTAAGGCTCCTTGAACAGCTTTCAAGCTAACCCAATCAATGTCCTGATTGCCAGTGGGGGCAGTCATGCCACCAGTTTTGGCGGCCAAAACATATGCGTTAGAGTTGCCGGCATACTGCCCTTGAGACGTGAAATCCCATTTAGCAATAATACCACTGCCGGATGGATTAGCAACATGATAATGTTGGCCTGTGGAACGCCAGTTGTTACTCTCAGGTTCGGGCGCAAGGCACCTGGAGCTCACCAAGAATCTCGCCGGCCTTCACTGCATGGAGGACGGAGATCAAAGTCTGTGGTGTGACAAAGGGAGGAGCGGCTTTCCAAGCCTGTATAGCGAAGTCCTGGACTCTGTCGAATGCGGCAGTGTTGTAAAGGCAGGAGATATCAAAGAGTTCTGCAAGGGCTCCAATATTGCTATATGTTGAGCATATTATATGAGGACGAGTTGTCCGCGGAAAAGAAAGTAATGAGCTCTCACCTGTACTTGCCATCGACGCAAGTGTAATTTTGCGTGCCAATAGCGACGGCAATGAAAGACGGCTTGGTCGTCGGTTCCGTCATAGCTGACTGACCAGCAGGGAGGTCCACCGTAGCTTTTGAGATATCACATTTTCCGCGTTTAACGTGGGGCTTTGCCAAAGCAGCAGAAGCAAACAGCAAAGAAAAGAATGAGGAGAACAACATGGTTCTGTTCAAAGAGCGTATTGTTTGCTTTCGAGATCAGTGGAAGAGGGTTAGGTGTTGGAGAAAGTTCAGTGGGGAGATAGAGATTAAATGGTAGATATTTATACCTACCACATCCTACCCTGATGAGGTCCCGCAGTCAGTGAAATCAAGGACTTGAAAAGTGCACAAGCAGAAGCGCTGTCGCGATCGTATGGGAATGCCAGACGCCTGCCATCTGCCCAATGTCGAAAGTTCCACAGCTGCCGATACACATTTGCGAGTCGGGCACTACTCTCCAGAGCATACTCACAGTATGTTGAGAGATCTTCCGTCGTTTGTCACTGCTCATTAATATTTTCGGGTTCGTACCTGACAGGGAAGAGAAAGATGCGGTTTGAGACCCTGGCAACCGCTTTGAAGAATGAAATGATATGGAAAGAAGTTCTATTCAGAAGATGGATTATTCTGAAGATTGAATCAATCGTCGAGTTCACGAATGGTCCTTGATATGAAAAAGGGTTTGAACGTCAAGACGGCATTGTAGTTGTACGGTTGCATTATTATTGGCATCAAGTGCGACTGTTTTTCAGTGATTGATTTCAACGGAGAAAAACGGTGATAGGATTACATACATACCCCGACAGAGATATTGTAAAAATTCAGCCACCGGATGAGCACCCGCCTCGGGACGCATAAATCACGTCTTCGTTGTTGAGGAGCTTCTTTGCAACAAGGAACCAGCACAGATTGCCGCAGGGATACGGTCCCGGTGTCAATAGTCATGAGCGCTCAACGTCTATCCCACTATTCCTTAGTCCTGTTGAAAACGTAGAGAACATTTATATCGGGCAAACCCCAGTCTCACTAAGTTGACAGAAGGAAGGATGAAGATGGGATTGGCAACCGGGAAATGGCGAGGAAGATGTCGATGTCGCGACCTCCAAGACCTTCGAGATTCAGGTATGATCAACGAGACGGACGACGGAAAATTTGCACTGGTGAGGATCAGGATCAGGATCAAGCAAACCGTGGACATCCATCTGTTTCAAGTGTTGACAGATCGGCGAGGTCAAATGAAGGCGAAGGAGGGCTTTGAACGATCCATACCAGAGACATAGCATCCCCCTGCTCAGCACTGGTCGTGTGATAGTCAGAAGAACTGTCGGAACTACTGACAGCCAGAAACACGGTCGGGACAATCAGGCAAAATGCACCGTATAATCATGACCCACGTCCATCAGTCATGTCGAGACGGGGCCGTGCATTGTGGAAATACGGCCAAAACCATGAAGTTATGAAAGGGAGGCGTGTGCCGCTTTGGCAGTTGGACTGAGAGTCTAGATATGATTGAAGCTCTGATATGCAAACTCAATGCAAAGCAGACTTCGTTGTCGTCGTGGCCCACGTTGAACGTGAAAGGAAAGGTCCAGACGACACGAATTTGCGTGAGGTGATTGGGCGGCATAAAGTGTCAGAGTGCCAAATTGTCAACTTGTGTTGGGAACAACATTCTCCTCCATTCGAATCGTTCCCTCACTGCCCGGAGACGTCAAAGCTTGCTCATCAGAAACGAGCTGTGTGCTCATGCGGACGTTTTACCTGACTGAATTGCTCCTTCTAATCCTACTCATCGTTTTCTCCGGGAATGTCACATTCGCTTCTGAATTAGAAGATGAGAGCCTATACACGCCTGCCGAGATTCAGAGAAACGCACAACGGAAGGCCCTGGGCATGCCACCCATTCCTCCGAAAGCCTTGAGAAAAAAGATGCCCAAGAAAAGTAAAGGCAAAGCTGGAAACGCGGAGTCAGGTGCGCTGGGCATCGTCCTCATTGAAACTGAACGTCATTTTAACTGGGTAGCGACTCGTAGTACCGTTGTCCATGGGACAGTGAGTCATCGCTCCTCGCCGCATGGGTTCCATTGACTTGGGCGCTACAGGACCTCGACGGGCTATATCGCTGTGCTGTATGACAACATTGATGGACCTGTTGTGGGATATCTCAGCAACCACAAGATAGTCTTTTCTCTTATAGAAGCAACCGAGTACCAGTATACTACTACGGGAGGGCTCATGGAAATACGTGAAGCCAACTCTCACTACCGGTTGTGCGTTGTAACAGGACTATACGGCCAGTCTTTGGGGTCTGGATCTAAAAAGTACTTCCCACAATATGCAGGAGTTTCCGATTTTCTGAATTACTGCATATTTGCAGCTTCCATATCCCTCGGCGTACGCGTTTATCTAGTGCGTTATGGTCGCCTGTTGTGTATTTCGTCATTCGCTCATTATCCTGGAGCTGGCGATGGTGATATACCCTTTCACGACCATTCGACTGCCCAACACCTGGAAACAACCGTTGTAGGTCATACTGGCGTGATATTTTGTATATTAATCGCATATGGCTGAGTCTTCTGTAGTTCTCATTGGACCCTGCAACCGGCGAGATCGAAATCCATTGGGTGAACCCGGATAAGAGTGAGTTTGTATATCCTCATCATTATCCTTGAACCACAACTGCCCGTCGCCTAGGCCGTCATTTTATCCATATCATCCTCCGAGGAACACGAATATACTACGCTGGAGATGCAACAACGTTCAGATCTCAAATCAATGAAGAAGTCCTGCCTACCGTGGTATGTTGCCGTTCCGAACTTCAACCGTGGGCTCTGAAATGGGCCCTCTCTGAAAGGTATATAAATGGATCCCAAAAGATTCTCCCGAAACACTCGGGATGTGATTGATCTGTACACTACCGGATTGTTGATTGCTCAGCTCAAAGGAAGGGTAGTGAAGAAGCATGGAAGCTTCAAGGCGCCGTCACGACAATGCCATAGCTATTGATTACTGTATAGCTACCATTCCAATAAGAAGACAAACGATCAAAGAAATCAACACGGACAATGCCTGCAGCGAAGGTCGCTCATCAATCCACACCCACATGTAAAACACGGAGCGAAAAGGTCCATAATCATAATTGGGCCCAGAGTTTTCCTGATTTACGTGCAAACGCCGCATCCTGACAGTGTACCACGCTGTCTCGATGCCTGCACCTACCAGCGGTACTCGTGGTATGTAGTTCCAGAGGCGATTCAATGGCGTAAGTAAATGCATGCTCAGGTCTGGTCCCGATAAGAAGGGCTCGTCTAGGTCGCTATTGTCCTTGAGCCTCTTCAGTAGAATCTGAGGCAAGTCAGGACATAATAGTGACGCCCGCCCAATGCCGAGTAGGTGAGCATGATTAGAGAACAGTACCGAGAAGAGGGTCTCTGGTGTACGCAATCCTCCCGTCAGAAGAATCAACGGCAGAGGCCGCCGCAGGTGATCTGGCGGTATCGATTTCAACGATTGCACGGCCTGGCTGGAGAAACGAGAGAAAAATGCTTGTCGGGAAGAGCTCGACGAAGAAAGAAATTCTGGCACGATTTAGGTTACTTAGATGAGAATAAGATGGCATCACCAACCTGGCCTTTCGTAATCCCCTCCACTTATTTCGATAAAATCTAGAGCATCCCAACTGGCCATCTTTTGGACATGATTAAATGCACGCCCTTCGCCGACCGGGGAATGTGCGTAGTCGGCTGCATTGACTTTGACTCCGACGATGAAATTGTCGGGAACCACTTCGCGTATGGCGAAGACGATCTTGCGCAAGAAGCGTAACGCATTGTCCTCATCTGCAGAGTACTTGTCTGTCCGGTGATTCGACTTGAAAGAAATCATTGTTAGTCTACTCTGAAATTGGCGTAACATCCACACAGACCTTGGGCGAAATGAACTGAGAAAGGAGATCTAGATAAGTCAACCCCACTGTAAGATCTGGACAGCCCACACCAATACATACATCCATGGGCAGCATGCAACTGAATCCCATCGAAACCTGATTCCAAAGCCACTTGAGCGCCCTTGACGAATTGCGCTATGGTGTCGAGTATTTCCACCTCGGACATCGCTTTAGGTGTTTGAAAAGCCATTCTGTGCAGCAAACCGGACAATAGACCATGTTCATCGCCTTTGATGCGAACGGCGCTGGGACCAAGCGGAGGGTGGAAGGGTGCTCGGCCCCCGATGATATTGAGTGACTGTCGGCCTGCGTGGCTTAGTTGCATTACGGCCAAGGGATCTGATGAGTTACTTGAGCCATTGTTTCCGTGGATAGCAGAAGCGAGATCCTTAAATGGCTTCAGCGTTTCCTCGGTGACTTCGTTGGGCACGACAATGTCCCGGCCAAGGGAGAGGTGGGAAGAAGAAACCTGAACATTTCCTGTTATAATCATACCCCAACCATACTTGGACCAGACTGAATACAATTCCAAGTGACGCCTGTTCGGAGGACCGCCCAGAAAGCTCGCGAAATGTTCATATAAGGCAACCTTGAAAGACCCGAATTCGTAAACCTAGTTCGAAGTCAGGTTTGGTTTTCACTGCCCCACCTTGACGAGTCTGTTGCAAATGCTGCGCCCGCAAGGCAGAATTATAGGCGTGAATGGCCCGCCGCTATCGAGAGCACAGTCAGGATCGGCCATACGTAGCGGGAGGAGCAGGTAAACAAAGGATTTGTAAGGCAGGAGCTGGCCTTGCGGCTGTGTCTCAAATTTTCCAAGCCTTTTCCTCGAACGACCATCATCTCGACCGAGCGGCTTCGGCAACGCTAGATATCGAGCTTCAAACAGCGTAACTATACATTTCCTGCTGTCGCAGCGGGCTTGCGGCCCTTGGGCCTTTGTTGGGAGCGACAGCTGTCGGTAGACAATGGCGACCAAGGAAGACCAAGAAACCCTTCGTCTCCTCGTTCAGCATGTGGCAAGGGCATTTTACGATGCCAAGTACACTATTATCATGGATCAGCTTGCTCGGCATCCGGTGTAAGTAGCGGTTGAGATAGAAATTCTACAGAGCCCTTCGGCTCCCCTTTTATTTCATGCACAAGTGCGAATAGATACCGATGCTTATTCCCCTTTTTCCTTCCCTGGACGATTCGATCTTCTTGCGGGTGTAATTCATCTAGTCTCAAAGATGACGATCTGGCCGGACGAATGGGTCTGCAACCGAAAGAGCTGAACAAGGTCATCGCAGTTCTATCAAATGACTGCCTGGTCAAAGTGTGCGTGTCATGAAGTTCCATCCACCTTAATGGAACAACTTCTCATACAGTTCGTCGATCCGACATCGTCTTTACTCAGTTATCGTCAGAATGAGCTCAAGGAGGGCGCTCAGAGGTCCGTCGGCAAGCAATATTACTACATCGACTATGAGTACTTTTGCAACGTCGTTAAGTGGCGAATCGCAAAGATGCGGCACATCATTGATTCCTCACTTCGCAACGTATGTGTATGGATGTATACTACCTCCCTTCCTCAACTGACCACGCAACAGGAGCTGGACAACAAAGGATACATCTGTCCACAGTGCAAGCAGTCGTATTCTGCCCTCGAAGTCGACAAATTGATGGACTTCTCGCGTGGCATCCTCATGTGCGAGATATGCCATGCTGAAGTGGTGGATAATGAGAACGCGGAGAGCGTGCAAGGCAGTAAGGATAGGATGCAGAGGTTTAATCATCAGATGCGCTTCATCCGGGAAGGTCTTCAAAAGAGCGAGCAAATGACCCTGCCTGCGTAGGTTTGGCCGCTCTGATTACCGAGGAGAAGGCTGAATTGATCACTCTAGCTTCGACGTCGCGGCCTGGGTGAAAAATAACTTTGGTGATCAGGAGAAGCAAAAGGCTTCTCAAGCAGGAGCCGGCTTGAAGATTGCCGGTTCCGACTCAACGAAGAAGGAAGATGAGGGTATCGGAATCATGATGTCGATGGACAAGGACGAGCACACGCGTAAGTTGGAACGTGCAGCCGAGGCCGAGCTGAAGAGACAGCAAAACGCCTTACCGTCTTGGCACTTGAAGAGCACTATCACGGGCGACTTGACCGCTTTGGGTGTGAAGGAGAGTGCAAGAGCGGAAAGCCACCTAACGAGCGTGTCGAGTTCTAATGATGATATACTCCGAGGGTTAGGAGTAGTTGGTGTCAAGCCCGAGAAACCAGTTGCACCAGTGGAAGATGTTAAGCCGGATGTCGCTCAGGAAGTTGACTGTGAGTCCTCCCGCAACGAGGTCTATCTGATCCGTCATTTATGCATATCGCATCAGATTATGACCAGTACTATGCATCGTTAGCGGCTTCAACATCGACAGCTGCGTCCACTGCACCAACGCCATCCGGCCTCAGCCTGCCTGGGAGCTCGGAATACGGAGATTTAGTGGTTGAAGAAGAAGAAGATCGAAAACCTTCTTTGGAGTATCTCGACTCTTTGAACGAGTACCGGAAACGGTCCAGATCACAAGAAGATGTGGGTTCTGTAGCAAAAAGCAAAATTGCTCGCGTTGGCGAAGGAGTCGATGGGGCAGTGAATGGCACTAACGGCATCCCATCACATGTTGAGGCGCATATCAGCATGGAAGCTGATGCCACCATGTTTGAGGATGTTGCCGCGCCCTCAGTGTCGCCCGAAGGTGACCCTATGATTTACGGTGCGTTCATGGAATCCCAGCTGCATGCCTTTGGCTAACATGGAACCCCCCTTTTTTATAGTGAACGGCAAACCAGTACCTTTCTCCCAAGTGACAGAGGAAGATCACGAGCTCATGACACCCGACGAATACACGGCGTACTTCGAGGTCATGCAATCGCATCCATGAGCCGGAGCGTGGTGGAGTGGTGTAGTGCGAGGAAAACGTGCAACACGAGCATAGAAGTACTGTAGGATTACACAACAATGTAACTAATTGTCACGGCATTTAGGTGCTGGCCATGAACGACTAAGACAATGGCGTTCCACAAACTTCAACTTGACGCCCTCATGGTATTCGCAGCTGAAAACATGAGATATATGGGCGGAACTGAATAGATATATAAACTGATGGAAGATTGACGGCGCAATCATGACCACGTACTCGAAGCCAGATTCCAGATCAGAGTTCTATGTGCATTTTCAGTCAGACTGTCTAGGGAAGTGACGACCACATACCTCACAGTAGCTTGCATGTTTGTCGTCTGATGGATATAGGCATAGGTGTATGCAAGTCGTAGCACGATACTAGAGTATCACCCATGTCAAAGAATGTTCAAATGAAAGTAAAAGGCTCGATAACGCACTGGAGAATCGCAGCTGTGTTTAGGACATAGTTGTCGAGTTTGGCATAGTGGCCAACCAAGATCGCCGCTACCCAGACTGCAAAATTTTCTTGTCCGTTCTGCCTCTGATTTAGACTTGGTGAACGTGAGGAGAAGATGAATTGCATACCAAATGTGCTGCGTCCATGCGGGCCGCCTTTGCGACGATCTCGGGATCCACTTTGTTATCCTTCAGCCGCGCAAGATTTCCTCTAGGAGCGACACTAGTCACATGCGCGTGAGCAGGTATGGACGCTGAAAGTGCATTGAGACTCGCTTGTTGAATCCGATTGTCTTGCTGATCAGTCCAGCCTAGGAAGAATATGAAAAGGAGGGCTTCGACCGTTGGGAATGAACATCCTTACTCTCAATACTGCAGGATAGAGACCGACGAACCAGACCAGAGGAATCGAATAGAGCGAAAGAGAACTTGATGGAAGCGACATCTGTAGGTGGCAATACGACTGATTAGCATTTCTTTCCTGCTGGAAAACGCTTATATATGGACGTGCCCTGCACCTTGATCAGAAAATCAATTTCATATCGTCTCTGTACTTAGCCGGCAGGGCGTTACGTGTACCATCGGCGCACCCAGAGACGACATAAGTGAACGTGCGCTCAACATGCTTAAGTTGCCGGGAATTTAAAGAGTCTGACGCGTCTTCACGGCCTAAAACGGAGTCCTATCCTTTTTCTAAATCTTCCACAGGCAATGTGCTCGTAGCATCTCTTACAAAGCTGACGCGTTCGATCTTCCCATCACTCTTACCAGCCTCGACCCTGACCAAAGCTGCATCCTGATTATAACCTTCTCGGCTCCACAGCGACACTGTAACACCATGCATGAAGCAGCCGTTCTGTTCCAGACATGTCTTGTTTCAAATCCTCAGGTCAATGATCAGTAAGATAACGGGACGAGCTGCTGTCAACGGCACGTTGCAGTCGGCACCGTGCGTGGTAATGGAATTGTTGTCTCAGAAGGACGTAGTAGGACAAAGAAATCGGACATCGGTAGTGAAGCGTTCCGCAAGGCGAGGCGATGAAGGAAAACTAGTTGATTTTGCAACGACAATGGACGTTCACTATTCGAAACTCCGAAAATCGGTTCTCGCCATCCAAAGGATAACTCCTGCTTGTCTTCCACTCGCCTTACAACATATCGAGAAAGTCATGTTTCCTTCACCATGCCGGCATATTCTTGTGATGCCTCCTGCATTAGCCGTCCAGAGTTAGTCTTCATCGACAATCTAGTCGGCCTGCTCCAAATAGGCGAACGAGTTCATGTCTCTTTCTTGACGGAGAGATGAGCATGGATGTCTCGGAAAGCCATCAGCGAGGTGGCGGTGACGTCTGCATAGACCAGTATCGTGTCAACAAAACTCATAAACGAGACTGCGTTACGATGGGGAAAGATTCCGTTTCGAAATAGGACGAAGGTGTCGGGATCGCGATGAGATCTGGAACGGAACGCAGCCATCTTGCCAGAACCACTGTGTGAAAACTTAATCGCGGAAGCTTTCTTGTGCATGACAGTCACATAGTTCGCCAATCACCGAGAAACAATGGCGCTGAGATCTCGATACGATTAAACGCAGGCTGCAGTTACTCGGGGGCCTATGACACGGGGTGTTAGCGCGTGAGAGTGATCAATGGACACATTCGCGCACCGTTATGGGTGCAAAGAAGGTAAAGCATGCCTCGGAAAATTGTTTATCTTTCATAATATGCGCATCCGACAAGCTCCAACCAGTTCTCCCGGTCACGATCCCGCCGACAAAGGGAGTCGTTCGAGTCCGAACATCGTCCGGCGATGCACACAAGACCTTGCGGACCTACGGACGCTTGGATTTGGCTCGATTGCCTTGATACTTGGGTATTGGCGCTCGAACTAGTCGTCTGGATGAGGCAAGGCAAAACTGAAGGAAGGGTACCCAGAGAAGATGCATAATGAAGGATGCGTATCAGTTGCGCGTCGCTCAGAACCGGCGCCAAGAACGACAATATGTGAAATTGAACTTCGGGAGGTAAGGTAACAAAATGAACCAGGGCGGCGCAAGAGCCATTCATTTCAGATACTAAGACACGTTTCACATTTCGGTCGTCCAGTGGCTTGTTGTGTTTTTCCCGGTCCCTAGAGCAGAGCAGAAACGGCCTGGAGTAGCGGAGAAGTGAGAACGCCTGGCGCTCCGTCTCGCGCTGAAGATACAGGTTCCGAGAGAGGATGACTTTTAGAACGGCATGGGCTTCTTTCCAGACCCCATAGCTGTCTTCGCCCTCTACACGGAAAGAGCCAAAGGTGGGATCATCGGACAGCTTATTCGAGAAGCAGTCAAAAGTTGTTATCGTGAAGTTGTCGTTTTCGATGGTTTGAATGATTTGCCTCGCCACATTGAGGCCTAGGGAGTTGCCGCTGCATGTTAACGTATGGAGGCGGCATCGTTTTGGGGATCGGATATAATCCATGATATAGGAGCCTGCGTGAGGGGTCATACCAATGCCAGACATATGAAGTTCTTTGAGCCGAAGCGATTTGAGGCCCGGGAGGAAGATGTGGATGAAAGGATCCGAGAGCTGTCTATTCGACGCTATGGAGAGCAAGGAAAGACATGAACTATTGATCGCGTTTGTGAAGATGGTCGTAGCCTTTTCATCTGGGTTGAATTTATTCTAGGCAGCAGGGCCATCGGCATACAAAAAAGTACAAAGGTAATTTGCCGGTCACTCACGTTCTGAAGGAAAAGTTCCTTGAGGTCCTCGTTGTTTTTCAAATACTCCGAGATCGACGAAAGTCCAGTATTCCCTATGCCGTTGGAATTGAGGCTGATGCAAGATATCTTATTCCTTCTCCCAACCTCTGAGCTCAAGAAGCGGAATAGAACGACACATCCGTCATCTCCGAGTTCATTATGGCCTAAGACGAGCTTCTTGACGACAGTGCCGCGCGACACGATATTCGAAATGATTTCTTCAGCACCTGTTTTGACGGCGTACAGAATCGATTTCTTCAGCGAAACCCAAACGACGATTGGATAACCTACCGCTGACCGAGTAGAGCCCAGACTCCTTTTTGTCAAGGGAACCTGTACGCCTTATAGCTATGATTGCATCCGACGGAGAACGAAGAGGCTTTATCCTGCCTGTCGCCATCCGTGCTGGAAATGCAGAGAGGCCAAGCTGATCATTTGTTTGCAAATCAAATCGCTCCGTGACGGCTAAATTCAGCAGGATTTGGCTGTTGTGATTTGTGGATCATCGCCATTCAAATTCAATAGTTACAACGAAACGCAATCTCGAACTTGAGTTCGTCTATAAAATATCCTTGTCTCGCAGTAGATCAAAGAAATAAAGGTATGCATGCATCCCGGATTTGCAAAAGATAACAATTTACAAAGGCGCAAAGAATCTGGAGTGTGCTCTATGTATGCAGATCCTGATTCAGTTATCAGGGAGGCAGCAAATGCTGATTACAGATAGTGTACCTACCAAGAAGGAATTAAGTGGCATCAACCAGCAATGTTTATCCTGCAAAATGGCTGGCATGGTGCGACGGCTGGCAATGACGCTGAAAATTATAACATCAGAATGATGATACTGATGGATGGAGAATACGAAGCGACATCAAGGTCATCAGGGCATCCTTTGTCATACTCTTCCTTGTATGATATATGTTCATCTCTAGGCGAAGCCAATAGCCATCGCACAAAGCACCATGCAACCGTACAATCGGGGGACTCAACCCATAGGCTTCGCGAGGCACTTCGAGAGCCCTCCAAGTTGCATGGGGCTTGGGAAATGCCCTCCCCGGGAAAAACTCAACCTGGATTCCAGGGTGCACAAGCAATTTTGTTCAGAAAGGGCGACGATGGCATGCACCTGAACGACCGCCATTGCTTTTTATGTGCCATGCCCAGAGGCTCCACAAACACAACCGGGGAAGTGAGTGATCACACTACTGCTCCTCCTCACGAACCTCGCGGCTTGATGCATGGCGGCTGAACCTGGCCAACCACCGTACATTGCGGTCTGTACTTTGGCTCCTGCGACTGGGATTGAGATTCGCTTAGAGGAAGAATGGTTTTATCCAATTTTTGCGTTGGGTGAGATGTGAGTCGAAAGCTTATTGGCGATTGCGCAGAGGACAGCTTTATATACCCTCCCTCGCAAGGTATCACGTGTGGAGAGGCTGACGATGCGCTTGCCATGGTCTGCGCTGTCGATCAAACAGGTGGCAGGCATTCGTGTGCAGCAGCAGTCCCATTCTGAACGTGATTGTCAAGAATTACGTGCCTTCCATCGACCAGGACGCAGATTTTGCAACGGTGTATCAGAGACAGATTGTTACGATTTCAACGCCAATCGTTATCTTGATGACGGACACGTGATCCAACAATCACCTGACAAGACACGTGATACAAACGCGACGCGACTGACAAGAGACGATGTGAAGACTTGAAGGAAACCCTGCGACAATGACGCATCATCAGGGCAAAGGGTTATGACGGAATGCCTACAGGACAATATGAGGAGCAGAGTCATACTTTAGCTCAGACGACGGAATAGGGTAGAGGGCTCTACATAACATGAGGATAGCATATGTATGTTGTGGTCCGTGCTCAAGGACCATAGCATATAAATAGCTAGAATGTACATAGTAGAACTCAGCTTCGAGCTGGCTAGTAAATAGCACTCTTCTCCCCGCCTCTCACCTTCTGAGATAGTCAGAGTGACCTGCGTGCAGATTTAGTTTTGCGTAGCAAAAGCTCGAAGCTTCTCATTGCGCACCTCACCGCTCTTAGCTCTTACCTCTCTCCGCTGCCCTTCCTTCGTTGCCCGATGGCCTCGAGTGCCGTGTGACCAAAGGAACCCGCTGCGTCATCATACCTTTTCTCTAAAAACATTACTAACCTTTTCAATCTTCAATCCCCATTCCCTACCCCGCGCCAACCCATATTCTGATCTCTGTCCGCGGTCCTTGTTCGTTGCATTTGGAAGTGCGAGAGGACTAAGGGTAACGTTGAGCCCGACCCTGTCCGAATCGAACATCAAAAGGCTGTGCTAGGGTGATCTTCGGAGAACCCTACCGCGCGTCTGACCAGGTAGTTTGTTGACCCGGGACATACCGAAGCAAGAGAGATCAGAGGACTCGGATGTGTGGATAGTCCCCACCCTTCGACCAACCCTTCAAACATGCCCTTGAAAGTCGTTGTCGGGGACGTGTGTTGACCCGAAACGAGAAAGGGATTGCCAGACTGCTGGGATCTCTGACGACAAAACTTTCCTTGACTGCCGTTTGGGGCATCCTTGTAGCTACAAGGATTCGAGCCGACCCTTCCGCAGTTTAACAGGCACCCTCCACTTTTCTTGGAACCAACCAAAGCAGGAGTCGACGGTCGCGCACCGCCTGCATGGTACTAATCGACTATTCTATTGGACGAAATCATCAAGTCACCAACCTCTCCTCTTTCCGCACACGAATCCGCCGCAACCTCCTTTACCGAAGCCATATTGGTTACACCCTTATCTGAAAGAACCTTCACCTCCGAAACCGAGTAGTCGAGGTCGAATACGAATATTGGACTAACTACTACCCCGACCTATCCCTACGACATATTCCTGGAAACTTTATCTGGGACGAGGACCCTCCGGAACTTTACTTCTATCCTCGATGAAGAGAAACCCCTGAAAGACACCCATAATGGAGTTCATCCCCGCACTCTTCGCCTTCATCACAGTCATCCTTACCACCCTCTTCGCCGCACACCCGCTTGCCTTAGCTTGGGGCACTCTCCGAAACAACCCACAACAAGCAGAACAGGTACAGAACGCGACTCGGACTTTGGTCGATGCGATCAAAGAAGAACTGGATTTGGGCAAAAAGCCCAAAAGAACGAAGTCGGAACTGCCAGATCCATATAAAGGGGAACCCGGCCTGATCGGAAGTTGGCTCTGACGAATGGAAGTCTACTTCGACAAAGAGAAGATCACGAACAAATGGGACATGATCACCTACGCACTGCAACGGATCACGGGAGGCAAGGCTGAACGTGCACAGAATTGGGCGGACTCTAAGCTGCAGGAATGGCTGGAGTTCAAAACAGAATTAAACGGTCGCAGGCAGGAATTCAGATACCATTCCACCTACGACGACTGGGAACATGGACACGTCATTACACCGGCAACGGCTAACACTCCGGAAGTCAGGACGAACCCGCTTGGACACCTCCCACCATTCAAAGACTGGGAAGAGTTCAAGGCGGAGGCCAGAGAATTCTTCATGACCACGGAAACTCGGAACGACGCGATTATTCGGATTAAAGGACTGTCGCAACACCGACGACCGGTCGAGGACTACATCGTTGAATTCTGGAGCTGGGCTCCCTTGACGGAATACAACGACATTGCACTCATCGACATCTTTAAACACGGACTCAACCAGGCGCTCGGACGACGGATTATCGAACTAGGAGGTGTCCACGAGGAGGACATCGACTGGTGGTACAGACGCGCAACAGAACTGGACCGGCAATATCGACAGGCCCAAAAGGAATTCGGGGTGAAGGAGCGATTCGCTCCCAAACCAGTACAGAAACCGGCCCAGGAGACGACGACACCCAAGGGGCAAACTCCGGCACTGGTAACCAGTAATGCTCAAGGATGGCCCGACCCTAACGCCATGGACGTCGACCGATTAAGACGTGAAGGACGCTGCTTCCGGTGCGGCGAGAAAGGACATCTCAGATGAAATTGTCCAACGAACACCCGGCCGAGATATATGACTAGGAACGTGGAGGCTAAGGACAAACCTGCCACCGCCCACATCGAAGAAATGAACCAGGGTTTTCAGTAGAGCTGGGAAGAAGCACCGCTTCGCCGGCTGACTATGTATCATTGAATATTAATATAAGGGACATTCCCGACCTTAAAGAATATTTCGAACGAGAAGGTGCACGAGAGTTCGGTCTCGTAAAAGGATATACCCTACCCTGGGTGGCACAACAGATTTATCGGCAGGACGAGTCTAAGGCATACTCGATCCTTAAGGCATGGACAGACCAATCGCGACAGAAGGACATCTCTTTGGAAAGACTCCGTGAGATCAACCAAATGAATGATCACGATGCTCTCCATACGCTGCACGACCTCAGACAAAAACCACGATTTGTCAGAGGCGGAAACGGAAACCAGATGGATGTACCCCTGACGATCACGACCTTGGATACTGGACGGACACACAGCGTAAAAGCGCTGCTTGACACGGGATGTACTGGATCCTGCATAGATCGGAAGTTCGTAAAGGAAAAGGAGATCAACACGAAACGATATCCTGTTCCTATCCCAGTTCATAACGCAGACGGGACCCGTAACAGAGCGGGCGATATATGCAAATACGTTGAATTGAGAGTCCGTGTCCAAGACCACGTTGAGCGAATGGTCTTCTCGGTCACTGAACTTGGAAAGGGCCAGATCTTCATCGGTTACGAGTGGGTTAAACGACATAACCCTCGAATCGACTGGAAAACAGAAAAGATCACGTTCGATCGATGCCCTGAAGAGTGCCAGCGAATTGTCCGAACAGGAAACCCGGAAGATGACGACACCTCTTTCGAGATGAATGAGGTTGACTTCAAAAACGGAGAAAAACTCTTGATGATCGACATAAACCGAGAGTTTCATCTAAGGGCTTTCCAAACAACGGCTTCCAAACTGGCAGAAGCAACGGCAAAGACAGCGAAGGCAAAACCTTTGAGGAAATCGTACCGGAAGAATACCACTGTTTCAAGGATTCAGTGTTCGGAAAAGAGTCGTTCGACGAACTACCACCATGATGACCTTGGGACCATGCGATCGAACTTATCCCAGGAGCTAAGCTCCAGGATTGCAAGGTCTACCCCCTGACGCTGGACGAACAGAAACAGCTAGATGCCTTCCTAGATGAGAACCTAAACACCAGACGAATTAGACCATCGAAATCGCCAATGGCCTCGCCTTTCTTCTTCGTGAAGAAGAAGGACGGATCCCTATGACCTGTACAGGATTATCGGAAATTAAATGACGTGACGATAAAGAACAAATACCCACTACCCCTGATCCAGGAACTGATCGACAAACTGAAAGGGGCAAAGTTCTTTACGAAACTCGATATCCGATGGGGATACAATAACGTCCGCATGAAAGAAGGCGACGAATGGAAAGCCGCGTTTCAGACAAACCGGGGAATGTTCGAACCCCTGGTCATGTTCTTCGGACTGACGAATTCACTGGCTACTTTCCAAACGATGATGAACACGATCTTCAAGGACGAGATTGATCAGGGACACGTAATAATCTACATGGACGATATCCTCATCTTCAACAAGGATCTGGATAAACACAGACAACTTGTCCAACGTGTATTGGAAAAGCTAAAGAACAACAAGCTTTACCTGAAACCCGAGAAATGTTTGTTCCATCAACTGGAAGTAGAGTACCTCAGAATGATTGTCTCGGAGAATGGCATCAAAATGGATCCCGTAAAAGTCGAAGGCGTCAAAGATTGGCCAAAACCCACATGCAAATGAGATGTCCAACAGTTCTTAGGCTTCTGTAATTTCTACCGGCGTTTTATCGAAGGATTCGCGAAGATTGCGAAACCTTTGACAGAGTTAACCGGAAAAGCCAACTGGACGTGGGAAAAGGCCCAACACGATGCATTCAACGGACTAAAGAATCGGATCTGTTCGGCACCGATCATTGCAATGCCCCGAGACGATGGAAAGTTCCGAATGGAAGTCGACGCTTCGAATTATGCAATAGGAGGCGTCCTTTCGCAAGAACAATCCAATGGTACCTGGAGACCGGTTGCATTCATGTCAAAGTCATTGAACCCGACAGAACGGAACTATGAGATCTACGACAAAGAAATGCTCGCGATCATGACGGGACTCGAGGAATGGCGCCAATACCTTTGCGGCGCTAAGCAAAAGTTCGAGATTTGGATGGATCATAAAAATCTCGAATACTTCCGAAAGCCTCAGAAGCTGAATCGCCGGCAAGCCCGCTGGATCTCGGAACTTCAGGACTATGATTTTGTCCTGGAGCACAAACCCGGAAAGTCGATGATGAAGGCAGACAGTCTGTCGAGACGACCAGACCATGAGAAGGGGGAGAATGATAACGAGAACGTCGTACTCCTAAAGCCAGAAAATTTTCACCGACTCTTTATGGCAAAAGTCACACCGATACCAGAATTCCAGGACATGCTGAACCAGATAAAACGGGCTTGGAAGCAAAGAGAACCCGAAGTTCAGAAGCGTCTTGATGCAGGCGAACATGGCTAGGAGGAAAACGACCGAATTGTCACATGGTTAAAACGGTACTACGTCCCTAAAAGCCAAAAAATAAGGGAACGGATCATCGAAATTCACCACTCCGATCAGATCTCAGGACACCCAGGACAGACGAAGACGCACGAACTGATCACGCGTAACTTCTGGTGGCCCAAAATGATGAATGACATCAAGGCATACGTCAGAGGATGTGACAAATGCCAACGAACGAAGATCATCAGAGATCGGAAGCATGCTCCGCTTCACCCAAATGAAGTACCGAAGGAACCATGGGAGATTATCTCGGTAGATCTCATCGGACCCCTCCCCACATCTCAGGGATTCGACGGCGTAATGGTAACGGTAGATCGGTTCACCAAAGGAGCCAAATTCATACCAGTCAATATGGAAATTACGGCAGAAGGAGTCGCCCGTAAACTACGCGACACCATATTCTCGAACTACGGACTCCCCAAGAAAGTCATTAGTGACAGAGGACCACAGTTCATCTCGAACTTCATGAAGGACCTTTATGCACTTTTGGGAATCAAAGGAGCCCCTTCGACACCGTATCATCCACAAACCGATGGACAGACGGAAAGAGTTAACCAGGAACTCGAACAATACCTGAAACTCTTCATAAATCATCGGCAAACAGACTGGGTGGACTGGCTACCTATGGCCGAATTCTCTTATAATAACTGGATTCACTCTGCAACAGGATATTCCCCATTTTACCTAAATCACAGACGACACCCGCATACCGGAAAGGAACCCCCGAAGCATGATGTCAAGTCGCAAACCACAGAGGAGTTTGCGAATATGATGAAAGAGATTCGGACCAAAGCCGAGACTTCTCTGGTAAAAGCCGCTGAAACAATGAAACGGACCCATGACCGAAAACAGAAGCCCACCCAAGAATACCATGAGGGCGATCAGGTCTGGCTGGAAGGAACTAACATCACCACCGACCGGCCGACTGACAAACTGAATGACAAGCGATTCGGTCCTTTCAAAATTAAACGGCGAATCAGAGAGTCGGCATATGAACTCGACCTACCGGAACATTGGAGAATTCACCCTGTCCGAAATGAGTCCGAGCTTACCCCGTACACGGCACCGGTGTTCCCGCAACAAAAAGCGGTGACGATTCTTAAACGACCTCCTCCCATCATCATGGAAGGAGAGGAGCGGTATGAAGTAGAAGTGGTAGCCAATTCCCGATGGAATAGAGGAAAGTTACAATACAAAGTACACTGGAAAGGCTACCCAATCGAGGACGCTACATGGGAACCGGCAGAAAATATCATCGAAGATGCGCTGGACGCGGTCGCGAAATTCCATCACAAGAATCCGGAGGCGCCATCCCTAGAATGAGGGCAACGTCAACTACCACCCCGGACGCCATCAAGAAAAGTAGTACGCACCCGCCTCCATCAATCCCAAACGCCGAAGGTCCTCTTCGACCATACGGCTAATGAAATCTGGGTTTACCCGCGAAATCAGCAAATGAAAGCGGAGCCGAAGAAGCGGACCCTTACCGGATGGATGTCAGACCCGAAAGAAGTCAAAGAACGACTTGAGGCGGCGTGGCAGGCATGGCAGCAGCGTCGGAACAAGGCAATCGTAGGAGAGGGCGAGCGCTAGAAAGATTAGAATGACGATGACGAAGAAGAACATGATTGCAAGGACGCAATCCCTAAGGGGGGGGTAATGTTATGATTTCAACGCCAATCGTTATCTTGACGATGGACATGTGATCCAACAATCACCTGACAAGACACGTGATACAAACGCGATGCGACTAACAAGAGACGATGTGAAGACTTGAAGGAAACCCTGCGACAACGACGCATCATCAGGGCAAAGGGTTATGACGGAACGCCTACAGGACAATATGAGGAGCAGAGTCATACTTTAGCTCAGACGACGGAATAGGGTAGAGGGCTCTATATAACACGAGGATAGCATATGTATGTCGTGGTCCATGCTCGAGGACCGTAGCATATAAATAGCTAGAATGTATGTAGTAGAACTCAGCTTCGAGCTGGCTAGTAAATAGCACTCTTCTCCCCGCCTCTCACCTTCTGAGATAGTCAGAGTGACCTGCGCGCAGATTTAGTTTTGCATAGCACAGATAGAAGCTCTAAGGAGAAGAGGCCTTGAACGGTCTGGTCTAGATACAAGGTTGGAAGCTAATGATGGTGACTGCGGAATCGAACACCTAGGATGACTTTGGACTTGCTTGTTATAAGGGCCGTTAAATTTGCGCTCCGACACACCCCAATTCAAGACCAGTTCCTCTCACTGTAAAACCAAGGGTGGAGGAAATTCCGACCTGTGCTTTTCGGTGGAAAAGGGTTTTTTTTCAGCTGATATGGGTAGGAAAAAAACATATGTTGGTGGCAGAATTTCATGACAATTGTAGTACAATATGTGCACCACATGCTTGTAATTATACATGCTTTGGGTCAGATTTCAAGTAGTGGAAAAGGGACAAAAAATGGCTGAAATTCCAGAGCTTATTTCCACTACTTTGGGGTGTGTCAACGTGAGGCTTAAACCATAGCTTTGCAGCATTAATACTGCAGATTAGTATCAGATATTATTTGCCCTCAAGGAACAGGATTTTTCACTATATAATGGAGAAACATCAATTCAATGCAAGCATCAATTATTCATCTTCAAAGAGATACAATTAAAGATCAGGATTTTTCACTACATAACAGAGAGACACTAATTCAATAGGAGGATCAGTTATTCATCATCAAAGAGGTGCAATTAAAGACCGCGCCATTCAGCACGAAAGGCTCGGAATTATATACAAAAAGGGAAGGATATTGGCGATCCAAATGTTGCACTATGTATCTAAAATTCGGCAGAAAAGAAGGAGTTACGAAGATGAAGAGAGGGGGGATAAAAGGACAATTACAGAGGATATCTTGCACTGGAGATGCTGATTACTCGTCGCCCTTGACCTCGTCTTGTTCTTCATCAGTCCCATCGCACTCTCTGCTGGCACCGCTCTCATTGCCACCTTCCTGGCCACCTTCATCTCCATCAACCCTACTCTCTTCATTGCTATCCTTTTCGGCATCACTTCCGAAGCCTGAGCCAACGTCGCCGGTGATATCGTTGTCGAAACTCATGCTGCCGTCGCCGGAATCCCATAGGTTGATGTCAAAGTCATCGTCACCACCACCATCTGCAGTCTTCATGTCATCATTAACTTGTCGCCCATATCCGTGCTTGTTCTTGAGAATAGCCTTGATCATTTCTTCAATGGGCCATTTGGCAGTGAACATTTCGAGAGCAGGTTCCTCCGAGCACACCTGATGGAAAATGATAATAAGCAAGTATGCATAAAGTGGAATTAACTCACATAAGCCGTGACACGACCCACAACATTATGATCTTGCTCTTTCCAACCAACAGCAGGATCCATCCCAGCCCTTTCCATAGCAGAATGCATGAGACGCTTTTAAAGGGATAAGCTCAGTAGAATGTCATTCAAGCAGGAGCTTACTCTAATTCGATTATACCGTGCCTTGTCGTGACCAAGATTTATAAGTTCTTGCAAATTGTTTCCTCTGATTTTTTGGGGCTGTGGAATAGCTCGGCATGCAGATCGGCGCGTTTGGGCACTGCTCGCCTTTTTAAGCTTGTCATTTTCTGCTGTGAGGCATGGCTGCAAGTCAGAAGGTGCTGGAATAATAAAGTATACATGATCACTTACCTCTCAGTTTGGCAATCTCTTGTTCCATGTCCATCGCGGATCGTCTGTGTGAAACGGCGCCCGTAGTCGAGCAGCTCAGCTCCGATGCAGGGGCTCTGGCAATCTCTTGTTCCATGTCTGCCACAGATCGTCCGCGCAAAGTGGGATCTGGAGTGGAAGTGGTTGGCTCTAATGCGGGGGCTCTCGCCGAGGCCACCTTTCCACCTCGATGCTGAAGGGTCTTGGACGAGCCGCTCGATGGCGGGCCTGTGGAGTGCGGGGTCTATATATATATTTGGTTAGTGATGAGTAGGGAGTTGAATACTAAACAAAGACCTTGGTGCCTCCAGCATTGGTCTTGTCGATGAGGGCAGTTTTCTTAGCTTTCTTGAGAGTGCACAAAGCAGCCTCAGAACCACCCTTCACCGTGGCGTGGTTCTTTTTGGAGATGGATGAAGTGGGCTTTTTCGATCGAGAAGCAGCGGGAGTGCGAGCCGGAGAAGTTACCATGGTGAGAGACAAGCACATTTCGAAGCTCGGACTGTTGGGTGTTTGTAATTCAGCAATGGAGGTCAAGTATTTAAACAGTTCTGGACTTAGCGGATGTTCGCAATTCTCACACCCATTGAGAACAGATGAAAACTGTCGAGCGGCGGTGACCATGAATATATGACGTGCCTGCACTAAACATTAGGAATCATGTGCATATGCATGAACCCCAGAGAGGCCGTGCTCGCATAGGATTGAATGCATGGAAAGGTTTCAAAAATAGCCTGTGAGCAGGGATGTGTAATATCATGGCTTGAAAAAGGCGAATGGAGCAGCATAAGTGACTTGTACATATGATGCGAGGGTCCCAAATAGAAGAATCTTGGCTCGGAAATTAGGGTGGCAAGGACCTTGAATATTCCACACAAGAAAAAGATATCAGTTGCACTGAATAGCGCAGCACACTCCTTAGCAGGGTCGGATCATTATCAATGCTGCTGTGTGAATGGGCAAAAGTCACCAGAAAAGGATGCAAGCAGTCAGAACAGAACTTTCGAATAATTGTTCCAGGGCTAATGGTGCAAACAGTGAGACTCTTAAAATAAAAGGATCCACCCTGAGACACTCACCAATCCAAGATGTCCTACTCTGATTCACGCACCCCGTACATGCTGCATCCGATTGCCTGCAACCATCCATTGCAACGTCACTCTCTTGTCGAGGTTTGTTGTCTCCATCACGCTCCATGTCTTCGACTAACATTTGACTTCCTAGGAACCCGAAGTTATCCCCGATTCTCAATCAGAGTCCGCCTCGTCTCTTAATGAGGTCGAGCTCGCCATCGAAGGCAACCCTGGCAGTGCTAATATCAGTTCCGAGCTCGATGGGGAGAATGTTTCAGAGACAAGCGGAATCAACCTCACCGTTAGCGATGACAATGGCAAGGATTTGAGTGTTACGACGGAGATGATGGCCGAGTACTTGGACTTCGGAAGTGACAATGACAGCGTGAGGTCATTGTCACCAGTTGATTTTGATAGCGGGCGCTTCTTGCGCTTCATCGCCTACCATCATGCCTTTACACAAACAGAGGCTTTGGTTGACACCAGCATTCAAACTGAGGTAACCGGACGTGTTGATGCTGCTGTCGGGGTCGAAGAGACTGTATTGGGCTCCAGTCGTCATGTGAATCAATTTTTGCCTGGAATTGGCACGAGTAAGTCATTATAAACACGGAATTTAAAGCAGAAGACTAATTATTTTCCAAGAGTCGAAGAAGCGGAAGCTTGTCGAAGAAGGCGAGGATACAGAAGCCATGCCGAAGAAGATCTACAAGATTGGAAAAGAGAATGTGAGTGCTTTGTTCACATCGAAGAATAAGACTAATTTACTTATCTGTCTCAATAGATTCCGTTGATAGTAAACATATCGGGCAACAATTCAATGGTGAATTTTTTTTAGAGAGGGGGGGGGAAAACATGTCATTACAATTGTTTCATGTCATAGTCGTACTATACATGAAAAAGGCGATGCAGAATCATTGCGGCACAACCAAAATAGTTGTAGAATTGCTGCGTGAAAAAGTTCACAGCGGCCTCTTCGAGCTGACGAGCATCTTCCTGCGTGATGGTTTCAACAGGAGAGGATGCAAGTTTGAATGCCTCTGGGTGTTCTCCTCTCCACGAGCCCAAAAGACGGACGAGCGACAGAATAAAAGGAAAGCGGACCTTCCAATCTGCTGTGGCTAGGCCCTTGTTCTCGGATGGCAGCTTCACATGTGACAGGACATGGTCGTCATCGTCGATGGCGAAACACGAAAGAAGAAGCTCTTGACGCTTGAAGAGTTTGTCGGGATCAGCACTTTGAATTGAAGCTTGTCGGTCCAGGGCAAGGAGGTCGTAACAGAAGTTGAGTTCGAACAACTCCCAGAGAATCTCGCAGTAGGTGGTGTCAGAAAGAATGCTTCCTGGTACATATTCTCTGTTGTTCCAGGTGACAGGCATGCCGAGACTGCTTCTTGGAGGGGTGAGGTCCAGAAACCTGTTGTGATTCAGCAACATAGCAGCTTGGAGTTCCTCTCTGGTCTTCGACTGCTTCGTACCACTGCTGCCCTCATCTACAAATCCTACAGCGAGGAAATTACGCCATTGTTGTGATGCCATGGCACATGAGGAATCATTCGCAACCCGCCATAGCCAGCCTTGGCGGATCCGAAGCCAGCGTTTGAAATAAGCTGCCCTTTTGTCATCTCTTGCAGGTGACGTGAAGAGACCGGGATCAGGGAACGTGTAATGTCTATAGTGTGGATTGGACTTTTCTTGTTCAACGAGGTTTTCATATGCTCGGTCCACAGAGCGCAAGGCATCCAACCAGACGGGAATGGAGAACGGGGCTAGAAGACTATCGAGGGGCAGATATTTGTTGCGACTGGCGCGTTCAGGTGGAGCTTGAAGAAATATGAGCTTCTTGCTAAGAACTGGGGAGGAAACAAGTCTTACCAGTTTGCTTTTGCTTTGAGGTGCTTGAAGATGCAGCGGATGGCTGGGGTGTTGCCGTTGATGAGCGGGAGCCATGCTGCGACGTCGATTGCCGCTGCAGGGGCAACAAGGGTTGACGTTGCATCAATTCGGTCATCGGAATCATGATGCTTTCAGTTGTGACAGGGTGTGGAAGATTGAAGGGGTCAATGGATTCGGGCGTTTCGCCAAATGGATCGCGGTATACAAGCCACGTTCTGGAATACCGATGAATCGCGGTCTGCTTGAGGGCACTGTTGGCACCACCTGAGTATATGATGGGGAAAGGCGGATCATGTTCATCGAGGCAGATTGGGAGCTGTGGTGGTTGAGGGGTGACAACAGTTAGGACATTGATTTTATCCATCGAGGCTTTAAAGACCTCAAACTCGCGGAGGAACCAAACAGGAATACCGGCGGTGAATAATTCTTCGACGAAGCAGGGGCTGGTCATAAATGCACCGATACATGGGTGGAGCTTGTCAGAAGGGGGTTGAATACCCAAAATGCGAGGCTTGAAGATCTGCAAATAATCCAGAAGCCCTACGATTTCGAGATAGTACCGCTGGACTTCGCTGACACCGAACTTCATTTCGGTCAGCGTGGATGGCAAGACGTCAAGGCGAATGTAGCCATGGTGCATGGCTTTGTCGAGGTGTAGGACGTGGGGTTCTAGAAATTTGGTTGATGCCTTATAGTCGGCGACCCTCTTGCGAAGATTACGGCACATCGACATAATTTGCTGAGTCTTATCGGGGCGTAGTTTGCCAAGGCCACCGACCAGGCTATCCGAGGAAGGGACGAAATCACGGGCATCTGGCACATACCACATGAGTGCCAAGGGATCATTGGGATTGGCTGGTCTGTGAGGGATGCATGCTAAGTATGGATATGTGTCGATGAAGGGTTGGGGCCAGTGCACCGGGTCATCATCGCCATAGTGAAGGTCAGAGCGCAGGTGAACATTTCTGACGCCGAAGGGTGGTTTCGGAATGAATGTTGCATTGGGCGACATGCAGATAAATGGGCCAATTTTGGCAATGACCACACCGTCAGTATAAGTCAGTTTTTCTGAGTTAAAATAAGTTAGCCGAATGCCCAATGAAAGTAATCATGATACCTACTTCTGGGGTTGTGCGGAAGCAAAGTCAAATCGAGGTCGTCGATGGTCAAGTTGTAAGACATTATAGCAGGGTCTTCGGGTAATGTAAGTGGACTTGCAAAGGATTGGGTGCAGAAGAGGAAAGGAGGGACGTTGCGTCTAACTCCTTGAGGGCAGACAGTACGTCTATAGCCCTGCTCGAGCGGACAGTGCGTCTAGCTCAAGTTAAGAGATGGGGAGAATGCACACCTGGCAGAAGCAGTGTCTGGCCGGGATGTTAAAATAGCTAAGAATCTTCAGGAACTAATGAACACAAGGCATAATCATCGTACGCACTGCAGGGAGACAATTCAGGACCGTCTTAGATACTTCCGAGGGGAGAGGTTCGGAGCGATTGAATGGATCCGGAGTGGTCAGATGTGAGAGATGTGTCCAATACTGTAGATGAGGTTTGGGCGATTTTAAGCAAGCATTCAAACTAAGAACACGCGAAAAGTCAATCTTTATTGAAAAGGTTTAGAAAAGTGATGAAATACACGTACCGAGTAAGAAAGGGACCCCTTCCACCACAGCAACGAAAATATGCACCACTGCAAGCATTGCCTTAGAAGACCAGCATTTGGGAGGGCAGTTCCTCTGGACGAGCCCTCGATGACATGGTTCAACTGCAGCGCAGATGCAAGGTACCGTGCTGGAAGGAATCCATCAGAATAGCAGACGAGGAGGGACATTGCGTCTAACTCCTCGGAGGCAGACAGTGCATCTAACCTCACACGAGCTGGACATTGTGTCTAAGCTCGTGCTCTGGAGGGGGAGGGAACTGGGAGAGGCAGAAAAGAACTCACCTGTAGTACCGGTATGGGTGAAGTGGCGACGATCCGAGAGTGCAGGATGAGCGAGAAGGGACGAGAGAAAGCGTGAGATGGTGTGTGATAGCGAGCTTTGGGTTGAGCTCATTGTGTGGAATGGAGACGAGAAG
Organism: Macrocybe indica; assembly: GCA_030407095.1. Classification (NCBI taxonomy): domain Eukaryota; kingdom Fungi; phylum Basidiomycota; class Agaricomycetes; order Agaricales; family Callistosporiaceae; genus Macrocybe; species Macrocybe indica. The sequence continues at coordinate 566,459 of JARFTL010000013.1, forward strand.
GGAGCAAGAGATCATGTGACCTTGGTCCCACGCATGGCCTAAGTGCGAAGTGGGAAACTCCAAGTCCACTGCTCGCCCTCACCACTCATCACACTCCTGCTTCCCTTCTCCCGCTTCCCTTCCCCTCTCCCTTCTTCTGCTCCCCCTCACCGAGCTTCCTGCTCCCGCTCCCCCTCACCAAGGTTGCCAGCAACAAGCCACTATCCCAAGCACCAAGCCCGCCGCCCATCCCTTGCCTGCGATAAGCCACCATCCCAATCGATTGTCAATGCCTTTAGGATTTCACTGGCGCCAGCATAGACACAATGTCCTGCTGGTTGCCAGTGCGTGGATTAGATGTACAGTCCATCCACCCAGTCGATAGACGCATTGTCCTCGACTTCCCGACATTCCGCTGGTCCCATTTTCCATACTGCCGTCCTTCCGGATTCGCTGTGACATTCTTTTGTCGACATGCTCAAGCCCAGTGCGTTTCGTTTTTGGAGTTGATATTTTCATGCTGACTTTTCAGTTCTTCCCGCCTTCTAGCAATGTCCCCGGTGACAAGCTCTCTATATTGCCCATTTGGATGGATTCTCCTTGCAGCATAGACGAATTGTCCTGCTGAATTTCACTCTGTGGATTAGATGCACAGTCCATCCACAAGTCGATTAGATGCATCGTCCTCGACTACCTATTGATCTGGATTCCCGGGCCCCTTTCGCCATTATTCCGTCCGACCCTCCTGATTTTTACAAGCCAGTTTTTAGGTGTGTTCTATTCCAGTCCGATCAGTCGTTCTGCAATGACGCCGAATTAGGTCTCTTGTGTGTACCCTTGTTAATATATTGTAAATTCCCTTCTGTCCTGCCTGATCCGCATGCCCCGCACTACTCGAAAACCTCAGAACAAAGTCCAGCACCAGCGAAGGGCTGAGCAACTGCGGAAACGCCCATGCGAATGTGGATGTAAGCTGGAACTATCTGCAAAATCCATACTTCGACATCTTGCAGGAAAGGGCCCCAAGTCGATCACCGCCGCAGCTCTTCAAAGTGCGAGATGGTTGAGGGAAGGTGACCATGTGCGGGGCTCCAACTTGGCAAACAAGCGCTCTTTGACAGTCGGCGAAGCATGCAAAAAGGCAAAGAAAAGGCATCGTGTTCAGCCCCATCTCGAGCCTCTCGATTTCCCACTTGAAAACTATTCCAATGAGATTCCCACTCCTGATTTTGAACCTACCATCGATCATGCGGGTCAAGCTTCAGATTCTGGACTTAATACTGAAGAACCCATGCCACATCAAGCTGATTATCACGTACTTGTATCTTCGCGCAGATCCTAAAGAATTGCAACACAGGCATCCCAACTTATCCAGCAGTGTTGGGGCAATCCAAACAACAGAGTCCCCGAAGCAGTTAGCTCGGAGAAAGGAGACGAAGAAGACGCACAGCATGAAGAAGACGAAGACTGGCCGACCGACGAGCTGCTGGAAGAAGAACTGGTCAAGCTCTTCTCCTCGAATCTGAATCATGCTGGAATATCATTGTGGGATCTACTTGGAGAAGGATTCGAAGCCGAGATTAATGCACTAGGCATGTATTGGGACAGACATTATCATCATCATTCTCATTTTACTTGGTAGGATCGAAGAGACTTTCTGCAGACGACCTTCTTGTCCTTCGTGCGTATACCCTCAAGGTCGAACGACACCTCACAGACGAAGTTTTCGAGTTGTTAACTTTCATGGATCCTTTGTCACCCATCCCATCATTGAAGAAGACGCGCCGACGAGTACAATTTCTGTCTGGCTTCCAACCCGTTCACTACGATTGTTGCATCACTTCTTGCATTTGTTACACCGGACCATATGAAGACTTGGATCAATGTCCATTCTGCAATGAACCTCGATTTGATCATGCAGGGAAATCTCGAAGTTATTTCGAGTACATACCCCTCATTCCGTGTCTCCAAGCCCTGATCGCCAATCCTGAATATGTGACAAAAATGCGATATCGCCATTATGAATATGAACACAAAGAAGGTAGTATTACTGACATCTTTGACGGCTCTCACTATAAGACGCTCTGTGAAACACTCGTCACTGTTGGTGATGAGACCCTGGATTTCTTCCACTTTTCTGATCCTCGCGACATTGCACTTGGGTTTGCTACAGATGGCTTTTCGTTGTTCAAGAGGCACTCCAAGAATGCATGGCCTCTTATTCTCGTCAATTACAACCTTCTGCCAGATATATGAACCCACCAAGAGCACATCATCTCCCTTGGTGTGATTCCCAAGAAGCCACAGGACCCAGATTCATTCGTATGGCCTTTCTGTCTGGAGATGATTCAATTGGCCATTGGTGTCAAAGCCTTCGACGCCCTCTCAGAACAATTTTTTCTCTTGCATTCCTACCTCCTTAGTGGCTTAGGGGATATCCTCGCGATTGCTTTGATTATGCGCATGAAAGGTCCAAATGCTCTCTTTCTGTGCCGTATATGTGAAATTCAAGGAATCAGCACTGCATTGTGTGGTAGCAATGCACTTTACGTACCCCTCCATCGAGCGAACATCCTAGGTGCAACCATTGGCAATTATGGCCTGTCTAATCTACCACTCAGGACTCACGAACGCTTCATGGAGCAGGCCCAAGAAGTCCAGTTCACTAGCACCACGGCTGACTATGAAAGGCTTTCGAAGCAGTATGGTATCAAAGGCATCCCCCTTCTAAGCTGTTTGAGCTCACTTTCCTTCCCGACGTCATTCCCTTTTGACTTCATGCATCTTATCTGGGAGAACCTGATCCCCAACCTTATTCTCTTTTGGACGGGCCAATACAAGAAACTCGATCACGAAAGCCAAGGTTACATACTGGAGAAGTCAGTATGGGAAGGGATCGGTGTTGTGTTGGCCAGAGCAGGGAAAACTATTCCGTCAGAGTTTGGGACACAGGTTCCGAACATCGAGAAAAATCCTGGACAACTCACTGCCAAATCGACGTCAATTTGGACGCTATTCATCGCTCCCATATTGCTGTCCCGGCGTTTCAAGGACGAGAGGTTTTATCATCATTTTATCAAGCTCATCAAATTACTCAACCTGTGCCTGCAATTTGAGATTTCTGCTGAAGAGCTTGAGGAGATAGACGAAGGCTTCAAATTATGGGTTCTTGACTACAAAAAGTGAGCAAACGTTCTCAAAATTCCCTGGATCACCCTTCTTACATATAATTTTAGATTGTACTACTGTCACAAGCCAGAGAGACTGTCTGCCTGCCCTCTTACCATTCATGCCCTCCTCTATGTCACGGACGGAATCAGATCTATGGGCCCTGTATAGGCTACCTGGGTGTTACAATTTTCAACGCCAATCGTTATCTTGACGATGGACACGTGATCCAACATCACCTGACAAGACACGTGACACAAACGTGACGCGACGGACGAGATACGATGTGAAGATTCGAAGGAAACCCTACGACAACGACGCGTCATCAGGGCAAAGGGTTATGACGAAACACCTACAGGACAACATGAGGAGCGGAGTCATACTTTAGTTCAGACGACGGAATAGGGTAAAGGGTTCTACATAACACGAGGATAGCGTATGTATGTCGTGGTCCGTGCTCGAGGATCGTAACATATAAATAGCTGGAATGTACGTAGTAGAACCCAGCTTCGAGCTGGCTAATTAATAGCATTCTTCTCCCCGCCTCTCATCTCTCGAGATAGTCAGAGTGACCTGCGCGCAGATTTGGTTTTGCGTAGCAAAAGCTCGAAGCTTCTCATCGCGCACCTCACCACTCTTAGCTCTCACCTCTCTCCGCTGCCCTTCCTTCGTTGCCCGACGGCCCCGAGTGCCGTGCGACCAAAGGAACCCGCTGCATCGTCATACCTTTTTCTTCAAACAAACACTAACCTTTCAATCTTCAATCCCTATTCCCTACCCCGCGCCAACCCATATTCTGATCTCTGTCCGCGGTCCTTGTTCGTTGCATTTGGAAGTGCAAGAGGACTAAGGGTAACGTTGAGCCCGACCCTGTCTGAATCAAACATCACAAGGCTGTGCTAGGGTGATCTTCGGAGAGCCCTACCGCGCGTTTGACCGGGTAGTTTGTTGACCCGGGACGTACCGAAGCAAGAGAGATCAGAGGACTCGGACGTGTGGATAGTCCCCACCCTTCGACCGACACCTCAAACACGCCCTTGAAAGTCGTTGTCGGGGACGTGTGTTGACCCGAAACGAGAAAGGGATTGCCAGACCACTGGGATCTCTGACGACGAAACCTTCCTCGACTGCTGTTTGGGGCATCCCCGTGGCCACGAGGATTCGAGCCGACCCTTCTGCAGTCTGACAGGCACCCTCCACGTTTTCCTCTGGACCAAACCGAAGTGGGAGTCGACGGTCGCGCGCCGCCCACACGGTACTATTCGACAAAACACACCACATACCAAACCCCTTTCACCTCGCCCATAATGGAATTCATCCCCGCTCTCTTCGCCTTCATCACCGTCATCCTCACCACCCTCTTCGCTGCACACCCGCTTGCCTTAGCTTGGGGCACCCTCCGGAACAATCCTCAACAAGCAGAACAGGTACAGAACACGACTCGGACTTTGGTCGATGTGATCAAAGAAGAACTGGATTTGGGCAAGAAGCCCAAAAGAACGAAATCGGAACCGCCGGATCCATATAAAGGGGAACCCGGCCTGATCGGAAGTTGGCTTCGACGAATGGAAGTCTATTTCGACAAAGAGGAGATCACGAACAAATGGGACATGATCACCTATGCATTACAACGGATCACGGGAGGCAAGGCCGAACGTGCACAGAACTGGGCGGACTCTAAGCTGCAGGAGTGGCTGGAGTTCAAAACGGAACTGAATGGTCGCAGGCAGGAGTTTGGATATCACTCCACCTACGAAGACTGGGAACATGGACGCGTCGTTACGCCGGCAACGGCTAACACTCCGGAAGTCAGGACGAACCCCCTTGGACATCTTCCACCATTCAAAGACTGGGAAGAGTTCAAGGCAGAGGCCAGAGAATTCTTCATGACCACGGAAACACGGAACGACGCGATCATTCGGATTAAAGGACTGTCGCAACACCGACGACCAGTCGAGGACTACATCGTTGAATTCCGGAGCTGGGCTCCCTTGACGGAATACAACGACATCGCGCTCATCGACATCTTCAAACACGGACTCGACCAGGCGCTCGGACGACGGATTATCGAACTAGGAGGTGTCCACGAGGAGGACATCGACTGGTGGTACAAACGCGCGACGGAATTGGACCGGCAATATCGCCAGGCCCAAAAGGAATTCGGGGTGAAGGAGCGATTCGCTCCCAAACCAACACAGAAACCGCCACAAGAGACGACGGCACCTAAGGGGCAAACTCCGGCACCAGTAACCGGTAATGCTCAAGGACGGCCTGACCCTAACGCCATGGACGTCGACCGGTTGAGACGCGAAGGACGCTGCTTCCGGTGCGGCGAGAAAGGACATCTCGGACGTAACTGTCCAACGAACACCCGGCCGAGATACACGACTAGGAACGTGGAGGCTAAGGACGAACCTGCCGCCGCCCACATTGAAGAGATGAACCAGGGTTTTCAATAGAGCTGGGAAGGAGCACCGCTTCGCCGGCTGACTATGTATCATCGAATATTAATATAAGGGACATTCCCGACCTTAAAGAATATTTCGAACGAGAAGGTGCACGAGAGTTCGGTCTCGTAAAAGGATATACCTTACCCTGGGTGGCACAACAAATTTATCGGCAGGACGAGTCTAAGGCATACTCGATCCTTAAGGCATGGACGGACCAATCGCGACAGAAGGACATCTCTCTGGAAAGACTCCGTGAGATCAATGAAATGAATGATCACGACGCTCTCCATACATTGTACGACCTCAGACAAAAACCACGATTTGTCAGAGGCGGGAATGGAAACCAGATGGACGTACCTCTGACGATCACGACCTTGGACACTGGACGGACGCACAGCGTAAAGGCTCTGCTCGACACAGGATGCACCGGATCCTGCATAGACCGGAAGTTCGTTAAGGAAAAGGAGATCAACACGAAACGATATCCTGTTCCCATCCCGGTCCACAATGCAGATGGAACCCGAAACAGAGCAGGGGACATACGTGAATATGTCGAGCTAAGAGTCCGTGTCCAGGACCACGTCGAGCGAATGGTCTTCTCGGTTACTGAACTCGGAAAGGGCCAAATTTTCATTGGTTACGAGTGGGTTAAACGTCACAACCCTCGAATCGATTGGAAAACGGAAAAGATCACATTTGACCGATGCCCTGAAGAGTGTCAGCGAAATGTCCGAACAGGAAACCCCGAAGATGATGACACCTCTATCGAGACGAATGAGGTTGATTTTGAAAACGGAGAAAAACTCTTGATGATCGACATAAACCGAGAGTTTCATCTAAGGGCTTTCCAGACGACGGCTTCCAAACTGGCAGAAGCGACAACCAAGACGGCAAAGGTGAAAACCTTTGAGGAAATCGTACCGGAAGAATACCACTGTTTCAAGGATTCAGTGTTCGGAAAAGAGTCGTTCGATGAACTACCACCACGACGACCTTGGGACCATGCGATCGAACTTATCCCAGGAGCCAAGCTCCAGGATTGCAAGGTCTACCCTCTGACGCTGGATGAACAGAAACAGCTGGATGCATTCTTAGACGAGAACCTGAACACCGGACGAATTAGACCGTCGAAGTCGCCAATGGCCTCACCCTTCTTCTTCGTAAAAAAGAAGGACGGATCCCTACGACCTGTACAGGATTATCGGAAATTGAATGACGTAACGATAAAGAACAAATACCCACTACCCCTGATCCAGGAACTGATCGACAAACTGAAAGGGGCAAAGTTCTTTACGAAACTCGATATCCGATGGGGATACAATAACGTCCGCATGAAAGAAGGAGATGAATGGAAGGCCGCGTTTCGGACAAACCGGGGAATGTTCGAACCCCTGGTCATGTTCTTCGGACTGACGAATTCACTGGCTACTTTCCAAACGATGATGAACACGATCTTTAAAGACGAGATCGATCAGGGACACGTGATAATCTACATGGACGACATCCTCATCTTCAACAAGGATCTGGATAAACACAGACAACTCGTCCAACGTGTACTGGAAAAGCTAAAGAACAACAAGCTTTACCTGAAACCCGAAAAGTGTTCGTTTCATCAGCTGGAAGTAGAATACCTTGGAATGATCGTCTCGGAAAACGGCATCAAAATGGATCCCGTTAAAGTCGAAGGCGTCAAAGACTGGCCCAAACCCACATGCAGACGAGACGTCCAACAGTTCTTAGGCTTCTGTAACTTCTACCGGCGCTTCATCGAAGGATTCGCGAAGATTGCGAAACCCTTGACAGAACTAACCGGAAAAGCCAACTGGACGTGGGAAAAGGCCCAAAATGACGCATTCAACGGACTAAAAAATCGGATCTGTTCGGCACCGATCATTGCAATGCCCCAAGATGATGGAAAATTCCGAATGGAAGTCGACGCTTCGAACTACGCAATAGGAGGCGTCCTTTCACAGGAACAATCCAATGGTACCTGGAGACCGGTGGCATTCATGTCAAAGTCATTGAACCCGACGGAACGGAACTACGAGATCTATGACAAAGAGATGCTCGCGATCATGACGGGACTCGAGGAATGGCGCCAATACCTTTGCGGCGCTAAGCAAAAGTTCGAGATTTGGACAGATCATAAAAATCTCGAATACTTCCGAAAGCCTCAGAAGCTGAATCGTCGACAAGCCCGTTGGATCTCGGAACTCCAAGACTATGATTTCGTTCTAGAACATAAACCCGGAAAGTCAATGACGAAGGCAGACAGTCTGTCGAGACGACCAGACCATGAGAAGGGGGAGAACGATAACGAGAATGTCGTACTCCTAAAGCCGGAAAATTTTCGCTGAATTTTTATGGCAAAAGTCACGCCGATACCAGAATTCCAGGACATGCTGAACCAGATAAAACGGGCTTGGAAACAAAGAGAACCCGAAGTCCAGAAACGTCTTGATGCAGGCGAACACGGCTGGGAGGAAAACGACCGAATCGTCACATGGTTAAAACGGTACTACGTCCCCAAAAGCCAAAAGATAAGGGAACGGATCATCGAAATCCACCACTCCAATCAAATCTCAGGACACCCAGGACAGACGAAGACACACGAGCTGATTACACGTAACTTCTGGTGGCCCAAAATGATGAACGATATCAAGGCATACGTCAGAGGATGTGACAAATGCCAGCGAACAAAGATCATCAGAGATCGGAAGCATGCTCCGCTTCACCCGAATGAAGTACCGAAGGAACCATGGGAAATCATCTCGATAGATCTCATCGGACCTCTCCCCACATCTCAGGGATTCGACGGCGTAATGGTAACGGTAGATCGGTTCACCAAAGGAGCCAAATTCATACCGGTCAATATGGAAATTACGGCAGAAGGAGTCGCCCGTAAACTACGCGACACTATATTCTCGAATTACGGACTCCCCAAGAAGGTCATTAGCGACAGAGGACCACAGTTCGTCTCGAACTTCATGAAGGACCTTTACACACTCTTGGGAATCAGAGGAGCCCCTTCGACACCGTATCATCCACAAACCGATGGACAGACGGAAAGAGTTAATCAGGAACTCGAACAATACCTGAAACTCTTCGTAAATCATCGGCAAACAGACTGGGCGGATTGGTTACCGATGGCCGAATTCTCTTATAATAACCGGATTCACTCTGCGACGGGATATTCCCCATTCTATCTGAACCATGGACGACATCCGCATACCGGAAAGGAACCCCCGAAGCGTGATGTCAAATCACAAACTGCAGAGGAATTCGCAGACATGATGAAAGAGATTCGGACCAAAGCCGAAACTTCTCTGACAAAGGCCGCTGAAGTAATGAAACGGACCTACGATCGAAAACAGAAGCCCGCCCAAGAATACCACGAAGGCGATCAAGTCTGGTTGGAAGGAACCAACATCACCACCGACCGACCGACTGACAAGCTGAACGACAAACGATTTGGTCCTTTCAAAATCAAACGACGAGTCGGAGAATCGGCGTACGAACTCGACCTGCCGGAACATTGGAGAATTCACCCCGTCCGAAATGAGTCCGAGCTTACCCCATACATGGCACCGGCGTTCCCGCAACAAAAAGCGGTGACGATTCTTAAACGACCTCCTCCCATCGTCGTGGAAGGAGAGGAGCGGTATGAAGTAGAAGTGGTAGTCAATTCCCGTTGGAGTAGAGGAAAGTTACAATACAAAGTACACTGGAAAGGCTACCCAATCGAGGACGCTACATGGGAACCGGCAGAAAATATTATCGAAGATGCGCCGGACGCGGTCACGAAATTCCATCGCGAGAATCCGGAAGCGCCATCCCTAGAGCGAGGACAACGTCAATTACCGCCCCGAACCCCACCAAAAAGGATAGTACGCACCCGCCTCCATCAATCCCAAACGCCGAAAGTCCTCTTCGACCACACGGCTAATGAAATCTGGGTCTGTCCGCGAAATCAACAAATGAAAGCGGAACCGAAGAAGCGGACCCTTACCGGATGGATGTCGGACCCGAAAGAAGTCGAAGATCGACTTGAAGCGGCGTGGCAGGCATGGCAGCAGCGTCGGAACAAGGCAATCGTAGGAGAGGGCGAGCGCAAGGAAGACTAGGACGACAATGACGAAGAAGAACATGATTGCGAGGACGCAATCCCTAAAGGGGGGGTAATGTTACGATTTTCAATGCCAATCGTTATCTTGACGACGGACACGTGATCCAACATCACCTGACAAGACACGTGACACAAACGCGACGCGACGGACGAGATACGATGTGAAGATTCGAAGGAAACCCTACAACAACGACACGTCATCAGGGCAAAGGGTTATGATGAAACACCTACAGGACAACATGAGGAGCGGAGTCATACTTTAGTTCAGACGACGGAATAGGGTAAAGGGTTCTACATAACACGAGGATAGCATATGTATGTCGTGGTCCGTGCTCGAGGATCGTAACATATAAATAGCTGGAATGTACGTAGTAGAACCCAGCTTCGAGCTGGCTAATTAATAGCATTCTTCTCCCCGCCTCTCATCTCTCGAGATAGTCAGAGTGACCTGCGCACAGATTTGGTTTTGCGTAGCACTGGGTATTCTTTATGGAATGCTACTGTGGTTGCCTTCCTCCGACTATTAAAAGTAGAAAGAACCCATACATTTTGATGAACAACTATGTTACCGCCAATGCCCAATTGACACAGATCAAGAACATTTATCGCGTCCACTCTGAACTGACGCTTCGAGTTCCGAGGAGCGATGTGGAAAAGTGTGTCTTTGAAGGATGTAAGTAGCAGTATTCTCCTCAAAGTCTAGATAAGTCTGACATCCTTAGATCCGAACATAACGCTCATGATGCCAAAATCTCAAGCGCAACTATCTTCAGGCCTCCATTCCAAAGTGTGTGCACATTTGGTGACGTGCTTCAGGAAGAATATCGCCTTTGCTCGTAAACAGTTCACCATCACCTCAGTCGTGACACAGTACGGGAAAATGAGGCGTTCAGGTGGTGGTGATCTCATACAGGCCTGGGAGCTCATGAACTTTGGGGACAACAACCGGGATGCATCTTTTGTCCAAGTATGACTATTTGACTCTACCTTTCTGCTCACTAACACACTACTATCATAGTATGTGCAAGCTGTGGATATTTACAGTCGTCGCCGCAACATGGATCCAGTGTTTGAAGCTCGAAGCCTCTATGGCCAACTCTTACGCATATTGGTCATAGAGCTTCCACCCACCGCAGTGTGGAATATATCGTCACCGACCACTCTTCTACTTGCAGTTATCAAAAGTGTCAAAATAAAACAAATAAATGCCCTGGATATGCCATTCTTCCACGACTTTGGGGAAACGGAGGTGGTCGATCTGGAATGTGTGGAATGTGTTATCGGTCGCATCACTACTGGTAATGACTGGGCTATTATTGACCGCACCAAGACACCCTTATGATTGCTGGTAAGCATTTCTCATCATCATCTGGACTAGTGGTTAATTCTTTTGCTAGTCTCATTAGGTTCGAAGTTGTAGATTTGTTAGGGAATAAAACACCATATAGTCAATGTCCTGTCTTCGAGGCGTGATGAAACGGTCAAAAAAATCGGATTATGGTAACTCTCCTCGGCCTGCTAATCGGTTTCTTAGATCCTCCAGGTATCGAGCGAAATACAAGGCTTTCGCCTTGCATTATAGCGGTAAACAGTGGTCGTTTATGTCGAATGTGGACTTTCCCTTATCTCATCCCCCGTTTGGCCACCATTTCGCTTTCTGTCCATTCCGATAGGTGTGAATAGTGCCTACACTGATCCGTTGGATGAATCCTTGGAAAGTCCAATGCAAGACGTGGTCAGACTTGGATCTATGTAACGGACTCCTGACGATAATTGAATTAACTGACGTATCGCAGCGGAGGCAAAGGCAACGTATATTAAAACCCAATTCATATCTGTGGAAGGTCCACCAAAACAGTTTTCGATGCTTTTTTGGTTCGCAATGAGTGCATTTTCAAGAACCTTTCATACTCATACACGAGCGTCCGGCAAGAAAAAAAGAAAATGGAGAGTTTTCAGGTAGAAGTGCATGGTTGGCATAAGATAGGAAAGGATGAAGCTTAACGTGAATGTGCGTATTTGTCACTGCCTCCGTCCATTTGCTCACTAACATTCACTGCCCAGTAACTCATTGACCAAATGAAACCATCCTCTCCCGACCCCGGTGTGCTCGCCCTCAGCCCCAATGCCATCAAGTCGCTCGTGCTTCACTCTCCGTGGTCACGACCTCAAAGTCGTTACCGTCCAGGGCGAGGACTCTGATTGCCCTCTGGGGAGGCATGTGTGAGATCCTCGATCACAGTAATGCCATGGCTGGTAAGGCTTTCATCCCGCATTTGTTATCATCATCCCCATCCCGATTCCGTTTCATCCAGTCATCTCGAAGCATCCTATGGCACCTGGCGATCCCAAGATTGAAGGGAGCATCCATGGGCATGACGTTATCCCCGTCAAGGCTGCACTCATGTACTTTGAGAAACGCGGTTACCCCGATTATGTGCCCTTGTATCAGAACATCAAAGCGGTGGCTCAGCCATACCTACACATTTGGTCAATGAAGGAAGTCAGTGCCAACAGAGTCATGTTTGGCGAAGCTGTGAACATGGTGCTTGACATGTTGAGTAAGGAGGAGGCTGCAGCGAAGGTCATGGTTATCGACAGTGCACCCTTCCATTATCTGCTTATGACCATCGTGGCTGATATGTCCTTTGCAGGCGACTTGGAAGGCTTCACCAGCCTCAAATTCATTCATCAGAAGCATCCCGAAGTTTTCATCCCATCCAGAATCATGGAATGCAGCAATTTCTCCGCTGCAGCAGGATTTGGCTTTGTGCCCGACTTAATCGATGTCTTCTCTACATTCTCTGCCTTTTTTGAAGATGAACATCTCGGAATTGACATCGACAGGATAATACAGTGCTGGAAGCGGCAGCACCAGTGGCGTTGAAGAGTACTCGGTGCCCTTCCACTATTGTCCCGGGCATACAACATATCGCTCTCAACACTTTGTCCATGCCCTCGGTACGTCCCATTACTTTTCTTCTCATCGCTCTTTTCCCCACCCGCTTGCTCTCAACATGGTTTTCGCTCTCATTTTCCTTCACACTCAGCAATGGGCATTGTTGCTTCTATTTAGGAATAGCTCCTGCTGATTGAAATATCGAAACCCTGACAGCATAGGTGTTCGCCCAAAATCATATGCAAAGCCCTCGAATTCACTCCGCCAAATCTGGGAGCTCGTTTGCAAGCCATCCAGGATGGCTGGCAGAACGAACCTTCATTACAGAGACTTGCTGTTTCTCATTGTGGCGATATTGATATCGGGGCAAAGTCAATGCAGGTCACAGCCTGTATTATCACTCCAGCCAAGCTTGATTTCAGGAAGAAGTATTCGCTTTATGACACTCAAGAAGACGAGCGACGGCAAAAAAAAGGCCACGATGTTGTTGAAATTAGTTGTATCTAAGAAGACGAGCGACGGCAAAAAAATGCCACGATGTTGTTGAAAAAAATTGATCGCTAAATTGATGCATTTCTGCGAGAAAACTGGTTCCTACAGAGGCAGGAAAAAACATACCCTTGAATTAGACCCCTTTTAGCAAGAAAACCGACACTCGATGAGGGCGAAAAACTTATGCATTCACAGGTCATATTTTCAGCTACATTTATGGTCAAGAAAATATCTACTTCATTCCAGTCCTTGCTTTACGACCCAAATGAGCTGAATTTCTATCCCTCCCTTAATGATACCAATGTCCGGAATTTCAAATCAGCCATTTTATGTCAAGAAAAACGTGAACCGACCCCTAGGGGTCGTAAATTCCGCTGCGCTCGGTTTTACAGTGATAGCTTCTCATGCAATCTGAGGCAGAACCCTGGATGCGTCTCCGTCACCTGACTCGAATTCATGCTTAATGACGGCCGGAGCGCCTTTGCAGTTCCCATGCTGTACACTATCTTCAGAGCCACCAGACGCATTCTGATCGATATTTCGGTATATCGCTTCGCATGGCTCGCAACACCCCGACCACGGCCTAAAAATGGATACTTTGAGCTCGCCTGTATGCAATGCAAAAGTCTCGGCATGAAAGCGATTTCAAGTTGCAACGGTCCGCTTCAGTGGCCTCGTGGTATGGTTCATCCACCGAACTCTTAACAAGTGGTAGGTTCTTCTTTCACCAGGTCCGGGGGTTCCGTCTCAGAACACCTCGGAAAAACGGGTCCCGTCAAATTGGTTGTCACCTGCCAGCTCCTTCACCGAATAAGTTCCAGTTTTCTCGAGCCATTGGAATATATAATCCATCAGACTGCAAGGGCCCTTTCCAACCTGAAATCTATCCATGCGGATCCTGAAGCTCGTTGCCCTATTCTTCCTGCCGCTGCTTGCTCCTGTCCAGGCGCTGACATATCGTGGAGCGGACTTGTCGTCCCTCGTGAACTTGGAGAACTCTGGTCGCACGTACAAGGACGGGGGAACGACGACCAAGTTCGAGACGATCCTCAAGAACCATGGTGCCAACTTGGCCCGGATCCGGATCTGGACGAGCACGAGCAGCTCACAATACAGTCTTTCTTATGGCCTTGCGCTGGCTAAACGCGCCGCCGCGGCTGGGATGGTCTTGCTGGTAGATCTCCATTACAGTGATACATGTCTGTCGTCGTATGACTCGTAGGTGTAGCTCGAGTCACTGAATCACGTATGAATATGCAGGGGCTGATCCCGGACATCAAGCCATTCCTTCAGCTTGGCCGAAAGATCTCGCGGGTCTCAATACTCAAATTTATACGTGCGTTGGAGATTAACTCTAATGTTGATGTAGGCAGGGCTTCTTACACAAGAAAATCAATTCAGATATACGAATAGCCTGGTCAAGTCGTTCGCTGCTCAGGGAACACCTATCCAATTCATTCAAGTATGTCTTCGTCTACCGGTTCTTATATGTACCTTCTATCATCCTCGTTTAGATTGGCAATGAAATTAATGATGGTATGCTTTGGCCGGTCGGTCGTATCTCTGCGAGCGGATACTCTCCATTGTCGCAGCTGCTTCACTCAGCAGCCAACGGCGTCCGAGATGGTTCGCCCTCGACCAAAATCATGATCCACCTCGCGAATGGCTGGGACTCCGGCTCTCTGAACTCGTTCTTCAACCAGATCTTCATACCGGGGCAGTTTGCCATTGGTGACTTTGACGTTTTCGGCGTCTCGTTCTATCCTTTCTACGGCACGGGAGCGACATATGCGGCGCTGCAGTCGAGTCTGCAGAATATGGTCTCGAAGCTGAATAAGGTTCGTTTTGTATGTAATCTCGTGAATCTGTCATACCAAGTGCCAAGTTGTTTGCATAGGATATCATGGTCGTCGAAACGGATTGGCCTGCTGTCTGCTCAGGCGTGACACTGAGCGAGCGGTCAGTTCCGGTTTCCGCGGCCGGACAGTCACAGTGGGTTTCCGGCGTCCGAAATGTGCTGCAAGCTTTGCCAAACGGCCGCGGAATCGGTATCGTGTACTGGGAGCCAGCTTGGATTGGCAACGCAGGTCTAGGATCCAGCTGCGCGGTAAGTCTTTAAAACGACCGCTTCGCAGACTCGTTGAATTTTCATACTGTGTCGCAGGACAATCTATTGGTAGATGGTTCGGGTAACACGCGTAGCAGCATCTCCATGTTCTCTACAAGCATGTAATTAGTATTGCATTTTCGCTCTACGGTGTTAAATGACGTTATCGCCAAATGACGTCACACCCCAAATAGCATTCTATAAAACTCGAACGCACATGAGTGCCTGGTGAGACGACAATCTTACCTCCACTTCGCACAGATGA
The DNA here is from genome assembly GCA_030407095.1 of Macrocybe indica. Lineage (NCBI taxonomy): Eukaryota > Fungi > Basidiomycota > Agaricomycetes > Agaricales > Callistosporiaceae > Macrocybe > Macrocybe indica. The sequence continues at coordinate 581,945 of JARFTL010000013.1, forward strand.
GCGAAAAAATTCCTCGTGTCAGCCGCAGAGGCACCCCAATGGTATGCCGTTCATAAATAAAATGAAGAGAAGTTCAAATGCTGCAAATAGGCGATTGCGTGCGTCGCCGCTATCGGGGCTGCATTGACTGCAATGTATGCTACTGGTTTGGATACGAAGCAGAAGGAAGGCTCAGATTCACCTTATAGTATGCCATTCAACCGACTGACTTGAGCATGACTGATTATTCGTTCGGATGCAGAGACCAGCTCTCCAGTATCAGATAAGCGAATGACTTCAGGAGACGTTAGCGCCGCAGTTTCCATCCCGAAGCCTGGGAAAGAACGCATTCACCATTCAGGAGATTGAAAATTAGGACTGTATTCCTGTTGTCAGATCGTAACTTATTGTCAGAGGTTGTAATTTGATCCTCCTGTTCCTTTTGGCGTCCTCTCTGATTGGTCTTTGCATCGGCGAGGTTATCACATCTTGGCGCAAACGTACGCAAACAACCCCGATGTCTCTGAGCCTTATGGCGGCCGCGTGTGTGAGCAGAGACATATCCTTCACTTCTTTACGTTTTGCGCCCAAATGCCAACGCGAAGGGTCGCGGACGCAAACCACATTACACCCTACCTCACTCACGTCGTAACACACCACGGACAAGTCACCTTGGTCCCGCCAGACAACGCTGGCCGGATTCGCCAGCAGAAACCAACTTCCAGTGTGAAGCCGAAGCCCCGTCCGAGGCAGGACAGAACTGCGAGGCCCGAAGATGAGATCAGATTCAACACTGGCCCGAGGTCTCTCAGGAATCTTGCTACTTCTCGCGGTGCGCGTCGGGGCACTCGACCAGGACGCCAAGGCCGGAGGGACGACCTCACCATTGAGATCGACAACGATTGTGCGTGTGTTTGATTTTAGTGACTTTGATATGACACCGATTATAATCCCTTGAAGCTTATCCCGACTACCCTCCGCCGTCTTTTCAGGAGGCCATGGCTTCTCCCCCGATCTCTGTGTCGAGCAGCAATCTGACCAATGGTCCGTCTTCGGACACTTCCACATCTCCAATCACTCCAGTGCGAGCTGCTTCGCGGCACGGAAATACATCCGGTAGCCCGGTCCGTGGTCCTTCGCCTACAAGTCAATCCAATATCTCCGACGATGACCGAGACGGGGAGCTGGACGGATCATTTGAGACAATTGAGACGAGCTCGGTGCGAGCCGAGCAGCCTCCCTCGGGACCTTTGCTGGAGGAGCAAGTTCGAAAGTACTGGAGGTCGCGCCATGGAACGGAATTTCCAGAGCCGACGTCGCATTGGGAAAACTCTCGAGTTAATGATCCGCCACGCGGTCGGGCAAGGCAGCGTAGCCGTAGCGCATTGGACTTGGACCCTGATGACGAGATTGACAACGTGCGGACGCCAACTCACGAGACTCCAAAACGCAGGCCCATGTCTCTCTCGCCTTTACGAACGTTCTTCGGTTCTAAGGCTCTCAATTCTCATGATCGGTCTATTTCTGCCCACGCCTCTCCGGTGTCGTCGCCGTATTCTTCGCGATCATCTATCCCGTTCTTGAGCACTACCTCTCTGAAGATGTCGTTAGGAAGTGCCTCGTTCCTCAAACTTCCTACCGTCCCACCTTCTCACAATGAAAGAAATAGACTTTTCCATTTCAGATCAAAGGAATCTCTGCAAAGTTGGGAGGTCGTCGAGTCCGAATCACTCGGAATTGAATCGACACTTGAGGCTGCCGATATCGCACGGCCGAAGTCTCCTGCCAATGGACATCGCACTAACGAGTCGCAGCCACCACCCTTAAACCCGGAGGATCCCAATCCGAATCCCAGCACTACAGTGTCCCTCGAGGATACCTCTCAAAGTTCATCTTGTCATCCTTTGTCGCTGCGGGATCGCAAAAACCCCATCGAGGTATATATGCAACGGCCACGCAGGCAGCGACAGCCTCAATCGCATGCGCCAACCCCCGCTCCGCCACCAGTTCCGGCGGGTCCCGTCCTGACTACCGTACGTACACGGAAAGCGGACAAAAGTAACAATTGCCCCTGCGCTCCCGCGCTAGGAAATAGAATATCTCATCCTTCGGATCAGGGTACTCCAGCTAGACACTCTCCCGTACCTTTCTCAAATATGGCACATGCACCTCTGGCACAGCAAGTTTCTCAGCCTGTGGAATGTGACAATCATGTCACGCATCCTGTTCCTATGCCCATCCACGATTCTCGCATTGCTGACGGACTTCACTCTCTAAATGTGCAAGCGGCCCAATCTCCTCCGTCGCCTGTCCAAGCTGCGACGCCTTTTGATGACACTTCATCTCTTCGCCGTCACTATCCTGGACGGCCCTTGCCCCGTCCTCCGCGGGCGCACAACGACCCTCTGCAACTGTTCGATGAACAGTCCCATTTCAGCGCACAACGATCCCAGAGCCCTTGTCCTGAGGGCGTCCTAATTGATTTGGATGACACCTCACTAGATGCCCGCTCAGTTAGCAGTTTGTCGACTCTATGGACGGGTAGTAGAGACAATCCTCAACCCAACGGAACTTCTAATGCACGAACTCTGGACACGCTGAGTGAAGATCCAGACGCATCTTTGGTCACGCCGGTGGCTCCTGCATCTGCCTCAGCTCTGTTTTCGGAACTCACGGATTTAGACGTGCTAGTTTCTCGTCTGAGTGAAGAGCACTCCAACGCCAACGGAACGAATTATGAGGTCAGTCTCTTTTACTCTAGATACGATTGTTGTAGAGTCTGACAACATGGAGTTACAGGCTATGCTCATGCTCTCTGATTTCGTCGGACCTGCGACGTCTGTTGGAAACGCTCATGCTCGGCTCCCGGCGTCTTCTTCCCAACAGCCCGCGGCAGAGGATGGAGCACCGGAGAACGAGATCGTGAACGGAAACGTTGAGATGACAAGGAGCAGGACGACCAAAGACGGGCGGTCGAAAATCAAGCTAGTCCTAGGCGATACGGCCGTCGATAGGTGTGGGATATGCTTGTCGCAGTTTAAGGACGGAGACAGGGCTCAGTCAGGCTCCGTCTGCCGCCATGCATTCCATGAAAAATGCCTGACCCGATGGGTATTCAGGAACAGAACGTGCCCTATGTGCAGAGTGCCGTTTGCTGACCTTCTCTGATGTTGTTTGCACACTGTTTTTTCCCCCCCGTTGGTGGACCTCTTCCAGATCCGTATTCTTTTGGGCGATGCAATCTTGTAGTGACAATGTTCCTGACCAAGCATACACGATTTCTCTTTGTTTCTATCAACCTTACTAGATGTGTTGCATGCAACTTCGTTGTTGTGTGATAATCGTTCTATCGGCCTCACGGGTTTGAAGGAACAAAATTTGCGTTTATGCGACATATAGGTCCTTGTTTACACCTATTTGCCGTAGCGGGGATCAATTCCGCCTCCTTTGTTGCGTGTCACCTGATCGACACAATATCACTATGCCGCGTCCAAGAACGCGTTCATCGGGGCAACTGGGAAGCCTCCAGGCGGCCTAGCGCCACGCTCGAGCCGGCTGCTCATAGGCGAGTGAGTCTGTCGTCTCGGGACGCGTGCTTCTGGAGCTGACATCGTCATTATGAAGTGTAACAACGTCCAAGTAGACTTCGTGGGCGATGGGGTAATGAGTCAAAATTGAAATTGAACGGTCACCCATACTGGTCAAAGCTACATCATCAATGTGATATGTCCACGTGCAGCTGGACAAGGTTGGCTGCTTTCTATATTGTCCGCCTGTTTTCGATAACTTGTTCACTCGATTTGGATTTGTCAAAGCTGTGGGCAACTTTCAACAAATCGTCCTATATTTCTCTCTCCCACTATCCATCACCATTCGAAACCAAGAAGCTCACCATGGTCGGCACCACTTCAGGCGATGCTCACCCTCGACGTATGAAATCCCGTTCCAATGCGAACACGGGCAAGAACGCTCTCGGCTTCAGCGCTGTTCCGAACATCCGCCAACGCGCGCAGCTCCGGAGCGTGAGGGGCGTTGCAGGGCCTAGCCTTGTGCCCGATTCTGGCGACCACCATGCTGGCGCGGGTGGTCCTGGGGACGTGACACCAAAGAATAAGGGATCGGCGTTCAGGAGGATGCCATTGGTTCGGACGAAGAGGGTGCATTTTTTCCACCAACGATTGAACCCTGAAAACGAAGATCCACAGACGCCGCGGCCGTCGCGCATTCTAAGAGATATCCCAAGCACGAATCCGAACGTTCCCAAGATCGTGTTGCCGACAGTCAGGTATGTAGCATCGGCAACGACTTCTACTGTCAGTTCACCGCTGTCTCAGACGCAGACGACCTCTCACACCTCGCAAAGCTCACAAGGACGGAGATGCCACGGACACAGATGAAGAGGAAACCAACGAGAAGGATGCCCACGACGGTGATCCAGGAGATGCTCATGCTAAAAACGAAGCAGCAGCACAACCCCAAGTAAGAGCTGAACATACAAGTTCTAACCCTCCCCATGGACAAGCCGAACGACAACCGGCAATGGAATCGGCCTCGCAGCGGACACGTTCTGGCGAACCCGAACATCAGGATTCAGTAAACCTAGATAGAACAACTTCACCTATTTCCATGCAAGGGAATGGCCAGGCTGAGTCGCGCCCTCATGTCCTGTCCGGTGCACCTGAAGACCCAAAGGACGGTATGGATGATGATGCGCATCAGGACACAAACCTATGGTCGACGCCAGGAGCTCATTACAGTGCCATGCCCCACGCGCAAACATCAGCCTCTGATAACTTTGAGGCTTATCCATCGACTCCTCTCAAGCGCGAGTCAAGCGATGTCGACATGGCGTCCTCATTCTCATTACCTAAACCTTCCCCTCTACCTGAATCTCCTCCAGCTCCTCAACCTCAGCCTGTAAAACCCCAGCACAACGATTTTGGACGTTTTCCCGGTTCCGAACCATCCACCAGCTTCAATCATGCGCAACCGCAGGAACATACCGTCCCCCCACCGGTATGCGATGACGTATCTATTCCTGTTCCTGTGATTTGCTGAATGTAGCACAGGTCTGGAATCCTGCCGGATCTGTCTTCCAAAATTACCAACCGAATCTACCGGATGCTGTACAATCTGATAGTTTGCGAATGCCCGCAACTTCGCGCTGGCCAGGCTTCCAACCTCTCTCTGCTTCTGCACCTCCATCATACGGCTTGCCGCAGGTCAACACCCACTCTACTTTGTTCGACCATACTCAGGCATCGTTTTCACGGCCTTCACTTTTCTTCGACAACCAAAGCACAGGCCTCTCGCATCAAATCTTGTCGAGGTCAGTTCCGACGGTCAATCATTACGATCCACTGCAATCGCACCAACGGAATAAACTCAATTATCAGCCACCACTTCCTCCTGAGAGCAAGTTCACAGTCACTCGGATGAAATTTTCGGAGCAACCAGAGTGGCGAGCCGAGGCAACCAAAGTTCCTTTCGACAGCCGATTGAAAAATGCAAACCCCTTTGAGCCGATGATGCGACGGGCAGAGGCGAATCCTCGATTTCTCTTCAAGCGTGCAGGCGAACCCAGTCCCAGGCTGTATTGCCTGCCGCCGCGTCATGGCGTCAATGGTACATGGAGGATGTCAAGCCCTGGTCGAGGTGCACCGGTCCCTATGCGCTCGGTAAGTACTCCATACATTCGCGGCTAACGGCAGCTCATACGATTTGCAGGATTGTCTCCATTCTGCACAAGCTCTTGCCAGAGTCGAGTATCCGGCCATCGGCAAAAAGCGCAAGCTAGACATAGATGAAAGGGACGAGTTGGATTACAGAACTTCACAGCCGGTGAAGATACCCAGACAATCCGCGACTCAGGATAGCAATAACTCTGCAGACGATTTTTCGGTCTCTCGCAAAGCGAGTGCAAGACTTTGTGGACTCGCCGCTACCGTGGGATCATTTATTGGTTCTGTGATACGGAAGTTCACATGAGCAGCGCATTTTTGGCCTCTGTGTTATTTCTAATGCATTAAGTTATTTGCTGCGGATGCGATGTAACTACTGTAATGTATGTACAATAGCTAGTCCTGTGATGCCTGGGAACCCCGGGAGTTCAAGACACTGTATGTGGGCAACTAGAACGCCAGCTGCCCGGCGGTTGTCTCCGTGCTTTAAGGACAGAGTTCGGCTCTAATATTAATGATCTCTAATACCCAATAAGAAACGGACATCCCGAGTACAAGATAAATGATACATAATTGAGTATAGAGGTGTAATTTGCGGGGGAACATAAACGCGGAATAGTATCTTATGAGTCGCTGCCAGCGCCTTCTTCATCCGCTGGCTCCACGATCGTCTTTCCTCGCGTTGATCTACGTTGAGGAATACCAGGAATACCAGTCTTGACGACGGCTCGCTTCTGAATTGGTTTTTTTCGTTTTGCCCTCTTCGAATTGGGTGATTTGGAATCTGGCGTGAGGACGCGCCTGGTGGGCCGAGTTAGCAGAATCTCAAAAGTCAAATGCAAGCAGACTTACTTCGACCCTTTCCATTTTGGGGATTCTGTCTGAGGAGCCACTGCATCAGCACCACTCCCTAGCTCGTCCTCAGAAGTGGAACTAGACGAGTCGAGTTCAGAGAAATAGATGAGGGAGCAGAAAAGAAGTACAGAACTTAGGTAGGTTTTCTCCAGTGACGGACTTCCGAATAGCTGGTTTCGGTGTTTGTCGACGCATTTTCTTGGGTGAAGGCGTGGGTGAGCTATGGGGAAATTTCACAAGATTATCCGTCATCATATGGAGGCGTGGAATGAAACCCATCATACCTCGGGAGATCTTCGGCTGAGGTTTCATCTTTATGCGTTGCTCCAATTCTGATCATAGCCATAGTGAGCAGAGATCCTGAAATGATAATATGCGAGATTTACTCGGTTGGTTGATCACCCTCACGAGATGGTATTTTAACTTGCAATGGCTGATGGACCTCCGGCATGTCGATACCAGTAAGGTTATACAATTTTCGGAATTCTGCGTCGTCCGCAAACGTGGCTGGATCGACCTCTCTCAACTTGCCCTCAAAGAGTCCGTAGATCCTGTTCTTAAAGCAATCAAATAACTTGATGATGGAGGCGTCCTGGAATGGGCATTGCTGGTATTGTCACAGTCTTTCACTATTAATAGCAACAGTCCAACTACAGCCGCTTACCTCCTCATGATGCTGAAGCAGAAGGTAAAGTTTTGAAATAGACTGTGCTTGCGTATCAGGGTGTATATAAAGCTGCCCTAGGAACTGACAGAAGTTCTTGAGGTCCTCATTTGATCGTTCTGGGTCGTATAACTGAGCGAGAATGTCGACCGCAAGGTCAGTGTGAGCTTCGTGCTCAGTATTATCAAGGCTGTTGATGTCCATCTTTGAATCGTGTGAGATAGGAAGATAACGTGGATCGTACATTTTAGCAAGTTTCCGCGGATCAGTCCAATCGATCATGAGCAGTCCGAATTGGTATGGAGTGACCATCGTCTCGTCCTCTTCGAGGGACTCGTACAGTTTGGTTGATAGATCGTACGCCGTGATGAACGCCTTAAAAGGGATAGGTCAGCGACCGCCCGCTACCAGAACGTATGTAGTTGACACACTGATCTCATACGGCTTTGATTGATCGGCGACGAGTAACAATATACAGGGAAAAAGTACGAGAGGCATTGTCGCAGTTCTTGATTGTCAATCGTAGCTGGAGAGATGTAGGTAATTGCGAGGCGTGTTAAAATCTACAGTGCTTGTGAGCGAGCACATTGGAAAGGCTTTTGGAGGGAATGGACTAGCCCTTGCATCAGTGATTATGTTTGCAAGAACGAGCTTGGCAAAACCTATGCAAAGCGTGGCCTGAACGGAGGGAGAATCTTCTGCCTCCAAAGCCTGCAGGAGAAAATCAATGATTTTTTTCGCCTAAAAGCGCCGATAAAAGTTCAAAGATTGGCAAAGATATCTGATAGATCATCCTTACTATGTCTTCGGACCGTTGGATAAAGTCGGCTTCGTGAACGACCAACAAGTCGAAAATAACTTGGACGACCCCTATTTTGAGGTTTGGAGGCGCATTTTGGACTTGACTTAGAAAGAGTTGGAAAGAGCCTAAAGCCAAATCCTGAGAAGCGGACATGTATAACGATATCTAAGAAATAGATATATGGACTCACCTTTGCAATCAAGCAACACAGTCCTAGACACATCAAACCTTTCTCCCGCATTGCCGATTCTTTTCGCCGCACAGCAGGTATTATCAAATCGGCTAGGATACCTTCCAGAGTGGAGTTGTCTTCGAATGTCTGTGAACAGAGTTCAATGAGCAATGTATACATGAAGGGAAGGCGCGAACTGTTTACTCCATGAACCCGGCTGAGCATCGCAATGCAAAGTGTCAAAGACCGTAAGTCCGTGACATCCATTTCCATGCATTCCTCTGGACTCATCTCTTCTCTCATCTTCACGCGTCTTGAGGGCTGCTCCTTAGCCAATGCAGAGGAACTGGCATCAGTGTCAAACAAGAGATCGTCACTCTGTCAAAATATTTCAAGACATGGATCAAATGTTCTCCGGAGTTCAGGATGCCTCACCAGCACGATAGTTTCTTGTTGGACACCCTCCCTGAGCTCGACTATGATCTCGACTATAACACGAACAAGTTCACGTTCAGTCGGTGTGATCCCCTTGAGGGCATCCATAGCTGGCTCGATTAGGCTTGGAGGCAGTTCTGGGTGTGCCAGCATGTCCCCTGCCCGCATTTCATGACAAACATGAGGAAGAAACATATACTGGAAGGACACACGGATCACAGTGAACAATTTTCTTCGCCCAACTTCATCCATGAAATCCAGCCGCAAAGCTATCCTCAGCAGTTCGGAGAGGACGGTTTCGGCTTTGGCGAGCTCTTCTTCTCTAATTTCGACCTCGTCGTTATCCTCGTCTCTCTGGACGAATCTCGCATTTTCCATTTCTTGAAGGATATCCAGCATCTTGTTGTAGTACTCTTGCAGGTGAAATGCAAAGGCCGTGACCACAGGAAGAGACGCAACCTCCAATTTCGTTTCGCTCTTCGTGTCCATGCAGTGCTCGACGAATATGCGAGCAAAGACGGCCGATTCTGGCGTCAGGTCTTTCCAGAAGGCATCTAGTGGACGAAACAGGTCCGAGGCAGGTGAATTACCATGCTGCTGAAACACCACGAAGAACAAGCGAACCTGTAAAGGCGACGACTTCGAGGATGTCTGCTCTCGTCACCAACACAGACAACATAGCATCGGCTGCAACAACCAGGCCAGGACCGACAACGTCAAAAAGCGACAAGAACTTGACCAGTCCTTTCATGATACCGCCGTCATCGCCCGTCCAACTCTCAAGCTCGTCGCCATCCTTTTCTGACATGACTGTATCGAACCAGCTTGCGACTAGCTTGCCCGCAGCTACTCTGACACCAGGTTCACGGTCACCCAGACCGTCTTTAATAAGTTGCTCTCGTTGACCGATGGTAAGCTGCCGTGGATGACTCAATTTGGGCTGTACTACACCGGAATATACCACTCGGCGATTCAGGGAATCCGTATCACGGGTACGCGAGAGGATAATGCCCAGGGTCGACGGCAAAACAGGTATTGAAAGGAGTGCCGCTCGTCTGACTTCTCTGAAAAGCCGTAAGGTTGGCGGATATATCAATTCGGGGGATTAAACGCTTACGCAGAAGAGTCGTAACACATAACTTCTGCAAGGATTTCAAGGATAGTCCGTCCCCCATCTTCAACGTCATCGAGATCTTCGGTGCCGACAAGCTTAGACAGGGCGACAACAGCATGAGTTCTAATCAATGATTCCCTGTCGTTTATACGCTCCACCAGGCTCTTTCGGAGGATATTGTAAGTGTCCTCTCTAATCGAAAACAGAAAAGACAGGTCAGTCTAAATGGGTACCGAAAGAATGTGCAACCGACTTGCTCAATTTCCCCTAAGTGCGTGATCATCTCAGATACCAACGCCACACAACGATACCGTACGTTCTTGTTCTTCGCCATGAAACCTTCAAGAAACCAGTGCAACAGCCGTGAAACAAATCTTGAAGCGAATGTGTCCTCGTCGTTATCGTCTGCATTCCTTCCACGGGTGGATATTGAGTAAAATGGATCGGATCTCTGGTTCTTCTCCGAAAGAGCTGCGATGGAGTCAAAGTCAATAGATTACGTGGGAGGGGGAGAGGACACAGTGACTGCGAACGCCCGCAGCAGACATCGTGGAACGTGCGATAGACACGCAAGATTGCGCAGTCCCGTCATGCCAGAAAGACGAATCCTAGTAGATACACATGAACAAAGACTGAGTACTGACCTTTCTCATTCAGGAACTTGATATATACTCCAGTAAACTTCATCACCCTATCCGCAGCAGCAGGCCCCTTCTTGATCACCAAAATGCGACTCGTCAATTCCATAAACACATCCCCGAACTTGCGCTCGCCAATAAACTTGACCGAAACCCTGTCCTTGGCCAGGCGAGTGACCGCTGCGGCTTGTTGATGCAGTTTATGCAGCGCAACGCAATTTTTCCGATGATTGGCTAATGAGAATTGAACTTGGTCGAATACAGAAGACACAGACTCCTGAAGTATATCCAGAGTATTTTCTAGCTTTCCCATTGATCAGGATGAGGGTGGCCAATGAACTTGTATCGGTAGGGGTAGAGTGGTTGATCGAAGTCTATTTACTGTTATTGACGATTATAGACGCGTTATTGACATGCATCACTGGAAACGTGACGCGGATTGGCAGTTCTCGGCCACTTAAAAAAAAAAGTCGTACGCCCTATGATGCAGTCACTCCGGCGATTTTGTAGCGCACACCTGAAAAAAACTGCAATTGCTGGCTGGACTAGATATCTTTTTTTTAATGCCGCTAGCCATTTCTAAGCCGATTATCAGGAGGGAGGCCACGAGATCCTCTAGCTGTATTGTCGAAGGTGGCAAGGGGTGACAATGTTCTAAACGTCGTGTAGAGGATATCGACACGAGTGTAGTGTTCGACCTCTGAGATGCAGAAACCGGATATTGTATGCAGTGGACAATCATCCTGCGTTAAGGAATGGAAAGACATCCTTCATAATGCAAGATTTTGACATCGATAAAGAAATAGTGATTCTCAAGTTGGCCGTCTTTGAGTGGCAAAAGGATGGCAAAGCGGTAAAGGAGAAGGCCCAAGATTTTGTTTGAGGTATTTGCTAGAGTAAAGACCTGAGAGGCTATGAGCAATACCCTAGTCTTCATATCCGTTGCCCTAAATGTCAGGCAAGTACACGGGCACACAGACAGCGGATGAACATTGTCGCTGACGTCGGACTATTCGAGTGTTTGACATGCTGATGACAGGAATCACCGAGAAAGGAATTTTGATCAAAGGTAAATACAAAATATGTACAAAAGGGGCGAGGACAGGCCTGAGAGTCACCACAGCAATGCAACAGCCATCCACGAAGAGCATACGGAAAGTTCGATACTTACTACGGAGATATCTAATTAATCCGGCAGAGATCACGAAAAGAGGAATGCATAATGGTATCCGGAAAGGCCGAGGGATAGCACTCGCCAACGACATGCATTTGTTGAGTCGAGTCATAAAGGCCGGACAACGATTAGAAGGGTCCGAGAGTCTGTGAGTCAGAGAACTGACATGAAATACAAGGGTCCCGAAGAGGATCATGGATCATAATACGCGGGGCGTAAGATTTCGCCAGGAGTTAGCATGCGGAAGGAGATGCATGTACTGGATATGAAATGAGATCATGGCCGCACGGTTTTCTAGACCGTTATCTTGTTGTTGAAAATAAGGTCGATAAATACCGTCTCTGGGAGCCTTGGAATAAGCAAAAAGCGTGAAGTCAGATGAGCCGGGCGGAGGCACAGGTGGTCAGCCAGGGGTCAGGAAGTCGTCGCATGTTGCCGACATGGGCGGCGACGGCAGCTCAAACGAGCCTGAGAAAAGGCTATCATGCATATTAGGCGTCGAAGACGCTGAGGTCAACGACTTCGCACGCGGCTTCGTTCTCCTGTAGGATTCGGGAGATGAAGACCGCGCACGTTTGGAGTAACGGGGAGTGGAATCCGTGGGTATATCATACGGCAAGTTCGGGAAGGTGAGAAGGGGTTCATCAAAGAGACCGTCTAACGAATCATCGGCGAGTGCGTCGAAGATATCTTCTCTATCGGTATTGGTGGTCGAAACCTCGTTGCGCCATGTCTCTATGGACAGACTGGGATCGATGGATGGTAACAAGCCCAGTGAGAAGGGATTGGGGTGATGTATCAGCTCGCCAAGCTCATTGGTGTCGTCGGCGGGAATAGAATCAAAGCTACCCTTACCGGTACCTTCAGTGAAAGAATCCATATCTTTCAACAAAGGCGCAGCAGGGGGCTGCAGGGGTCTGTCAGAGATAGCATGCCAATCTGTACTGGGGACGAGTATGAGCAAGTGCACTTGAAGGCGGCGATCGTGTGACTCACGCTACTTTGACAGTCAAGCTGGATTTGTTTGCTTCTGGGGTAGCGAGAGAAGAGATTCCAGACGATGGGGTATCTCTGTTGATTTCGTAAGACAAACAACGAGGGCACCCCAGTGTATCGATACGCACGGTTCCTCACAAAGCTTGAGGCCGAGCTCGTTCAGCTTGTCGAGCTGGGGCATCCTTCGTGTCATTGTCGATCACGAACAGAAGGGGGGATGGCAGATGCCAGCTGAAGGCAAGGTTCGAGTGATCTGGATGTGTAGGGCAGAACCTGAAGACAGTGGAGGAGGGGAACAGTTACGGCTGTGAGAGAGGAGGGCAGAGGGGATATAAGAGGACGCTCACGCGCTGTGGGGTATCTGGCCCAGGTTTTATAGCAACATGGGCCGATTTGTATTAAATAGTTTGCCCCCAATCCTGTTCTGAGAGCAACAGCTGGGGGAAGAAATATGTCGATGGTGGGGGTATGAGAGAGAGAGGAATGGCATTAACTCCGAAGATTATCACTTGTCTATGTGACGGGAGACCGGCACGGTATGGCACACCGCAGCACTGCCTTTCCTAAGCAGTATGTGGTCCCTCGCCAGATTCAACCGATATTTGCAAGCTGTGGAATGTGCTGGACGTCCAAGGAACAATCTGGCGTGGCCTGTGAGGCATGGCTGGCCGAAGAACGAGATAAATGGTTCATTGTGGAATGTCGTGACCATGGCGCTGGCCGAAAATCCGGTCGCCGTGATCCTGATGGCCGGACAGGACGGTGGTTGCCGTAGCGCAGTAGCGCTCGTTCATCTAAGCGAACAGGCGCTATGTACTGTACTAAAGCATTCCGAGATATAAGTAACGGAATAGAATCGAGATGCACAGTCGGGAGATGGGTGCATCAGGTCCGCAGTTACCCCTGCTCCGCGGTACAGTCGCTTGATTTGCTACATCGTATATTTTCGGTTCGAGACGCTAACATACAAAGCACATATCTTCCGGAGCCAAATGTGACTGGAACCTTCCATTTGGTTTGAGAATATTTCCATCCGATCCATACGTAAACGTCCATGAAGAGCGGATTCAAACGCGGTCGGGTAATCAGTTGCGTTAGACCTAAGTATGCTGATAAGCATCGTCAATCCTTTCCTGACTGCGACGAGCCTCTCTATGCGTCTGGTCCTTTCGAGACGTGTGTTAATTCATTCAATTGGAACTACGTCAAAAGCAGCTACTCTCGAAACGTCGGAGATGTCGATGAGCTAGTTGTCCGCGTCGGTGAGGTGCCACGTTAGAGACACGTACGTATCAAATTTATTAAATTTGTTTCTCGCCAGATTTCCTTGCCTTATCAATTAATGATGCGTCGATGATGTTCATGAGGCAAAATTAGAGGATATGGAAATAAATTAGAGCTCAAGCACATCATACCGACCGAGGTTTTTGTTTGGTCGTTTGTTTATCTTGTACGTGGCGGATTACACTCAGCTCTCTTCGGTGGGACGTCTGCGACACCCCATCGCCTCTTACCGCACTAGCGAAAAATATACTGCAACCACTATGCTGAATTTTGAGGATGTTGAGGAGCGAGATGGTCCGTTCTTTGATAACATTCGCTCAATATTGAGAAACTAACTCATCATCACAACCCACTTAGGTGTCCGATTATCCTGGAACGTTTGGCCCTCGTCTCGCATAGAGGCGACGAGGACTGTGGTACCTATTTCTGCGCTGTACACACCCTTGAAACTGCGAGAAGATCTTCCTCCGGTTCTGTACGAACCAGTCGCTTGTAAACCGCCTTGCCGTGCCATCTTGAATCCCTACTGGTCAGTTCCTCTGGCGTCTCCCTCTGCATAACCCGCCGCTCATCTATCCTCGTATTCGAACGAAAAAACAGTCAAATTGATATCAGAGGAAAGCTGTGGATATGTCCATTTTGTCTCTCACGCAATGCCTTCCCACCTCACTACAAGGACATCTCCAACACCAACCTCCCGGCCGAACTCTTGCCCAAATACACGACAATCGAATACACTCTTGCACGCCCAGCACCCGTGCCTCCCATCTTCCTTTTCGTCGTCGATACTTGTCTGGATGAAGAGGACCTCAAAGCCCTACGCGATGCCATTGTCGTTAGCTTGAGCTTGATCCCGCCATATGCCCTGGTTGGACTCATAACCTTCGGCACAATGGTGCGCATAGTTATAGTTCTCCGCCTTGTCGATCTTGCTGAGTATGCCGTTTACAGACCCAAGTGCATGAGATTGGGTATGGTGAATGTAGCAAGTCTTACGTCTTCCGGGGTGCAAAAGAATACTCTTCGAAGCAGATTCAGGATATGCTTGGACTCAGCACCACCGCGCGTGCTGCGCCTCGTCCTGGTCAACCCATGCCTCAACAAGCTTTTGGCGCCGCGCGGTTCTTGCTTCCCGCGCAGCAATGCGAGTTTCAACTCACCGGTATTCTGGAGTCCTTGACGCGCGATCCTTGGCCAGTCGAAGCTGACAAACGTGCACTCCGATGCACTGGCGTTGCTCTCAGCGTTGCCGTAGGACTACTCGAGGTACATGACCTTGCGCTCTTTGCGACGTGAACCTCGTCCTCATGCGTTACCTAGACTACTTATCCAAACACGGGCGCTCGCATCATGTTGTTCGCAGGTGGACCGGCCACTGAAGGGCCTGGAATGGTTGTTAATAACGAGTTGAAGGAGCCGATACGGTCGCACCATGATATTGACAGAGACAGCGCCAAGCATTTCAAGCGTGCTACGAAAGTGTGTTATATTCCAATTCATCTTCTGATCGTTTTATTCATTCCGGGGCATAGTTCTACGAAGGTCTTGCCAAAAGGGCCTCTAACAATGGCCACGCTGTCGACTTGTTCGCGGGTTGCCTGGACCAGGTCGGTCTACTGGAGATGAAGTCCCTGCCCAATTCCACGAATGGCGTTATCGTGCTCTCAGACTCCTTCGCTACCTCCATCTTCAAGCAAAGTTTCTTACGCATCTTTAATAAAGACGAGCAAGGTCATTTGCAGATGGGCTTCAATGCAACGTTCGACGTTCAGGTAATTCACAATTTTTTTCCCCGCAATATTGATGCCCAACTTGACATTTTGCCCACCCTGCCAGACGACCAAAGAACTCAAGGTCTCCGGTCTCATCGGGCATGCCATATCTGCTGGCAAGAAATCCGCATGTGTGGGTGAGACCGAAATCGGAATCGGCCAAACATCTGCTTGGAAGATAAATACCATCACTCCTCGAACTTCTGCCGCCGTTTACTTTGAAGTTGTCACCCCTGCTGGTCAGCCGTTGCAACAAGGGTCACGCGGGCTCATTCAATTCGTCACTCATTACCAGCACTCGTCTGGCCAGCAGAGACTGCGCGTTACAACCATCGCACGCAACTTCGCAGAGGCGGGCTCTCCCAGCATCGCGGCTTCCTTCGATCAAGAAGCGGCCGCTGTGTTGATGGCGAGGATAGCTGTCTTTAAGGCCGAGATCGATGATTCTCCAGATGTTCTTCGTTGGCTGGACCGCATGCTAATCCGCCTGTGTCAAAAGTTCGCGGACTATAGGAAGGAGGATCCTACGTCATTCAGACTGAGCGACAATTTCAGCATTTATCCTCAATTCATGTTCCATCTGCGTCGCAGTCAATTCCTTCAGGTCTTTAATAACAGTCCCGATGAAACTGCCTTTTATAGGTCAGAACCTTCTATATTTCTTTCCGGGCATGCGCTGATCCTTTCTAATTCTAGACACGTCCTGAACGAAGAAGACGTCAACAATTCCCTAATTATGATACAACCAACATTAATGTCGTACACTTTTGACACACCACCTCAGCCTGTTCTTCTCGACAGCGTGTCCATCAAACATGATGTTATTCTTCTCCTCGACACCTTCTTCCACATTCTTATATTCCACGGAGAACTGATCGCACAGTGGCGAAAACAGGGTTATCAAGACCAGGAGGGCTATGAGAACTTCAAGGAGTTGTTGGAATTGCCAGTCGCAGATGCCCAGGTCCGTTGAGATGTAGCCCTGAACTAGATCGCCTTGCTAACCTTGCTAACGGCTGTTGCAGGATCTTCTTGTTGATCGATTCCCCATCCCTCGATACATCGTTTGCGATCAGGGTGGTAGTCAAGCAAGATTCTTGCTATCAAAGCTAAATCCATCAACGACCCATATGTCAGCTACGATGTATGGGTCTACTCCGGGTGCAGGAGCTGGTCAGGCCATCTTCACTGACGATGTGAGCTTGCAAGTATTCATGGAACATCTCAAGCGTCTGGTGAGCAAGCTGTAACCTTATCTCGTCATTCTCATCAGTCTTACGAATTCTCTTAGGCTGTCGGTGCTCAAACGAACTGATAGCACCGTCCGGTTGTCTCTTTTTCTCCATCTGTTAGACCTAGACTTTCCGACCGTCCCATGTCCCTCGCTTGCTATTTCCTTTTAGTGCCACCAAAACTATTCCTACGGTTCTGCCATTTTATTCCTGTTTTGTTCCGATGCTATTTCGTTGAGCCTCCTCATGACTTCGTCCAGTTTCTGAGTGCTAAATTGTTCCGAGATAGGACCCCAGCCGCATTTTCACCGATACCCTTGCTATCTGGATGCCTTGATTTGCAGGTTCCATTCCCAACAGAGTCGGCTCTGAGCGCAGAAAAGACGACTTCCTACCGCTGTTGTCGCATTGGACACGTCAGTGGTAAACCTTATTTGCCCACGAACTGCATGTACGCATGCTTCCCACCCAATAGCACGGCTCACAGAGGCAACCTGAATTACCGATCGGGCCTCCGGTCTCGCCACATGTGTGAGTCGCCTAGTTGAGCAGTAGTTCATCCCCACGCGCCAATTGCGTGTCTAGACTGAGAATGGTGCGAGGTTTCGACATCCGTCAACGCGAAGCACCGACCATGTGGAACGCCTGACTTCTGTTCTGGGCAACATTTAAATTCGCTCTCCCTTATCTGTGTCCATGGGCCTGTCCCTCTATCTGACGTTTGTAGCTGCCCTCTTGTACCAGCGATGGCGGACCCTACATTCGAACGCAATGCTGACGAGATGGTGAAGCGTCCTGACCGCCCTCCGTCGCTAGATGAAAAGGCCGTCAACCGGAGGGGTGATGGCGCGGAGTTCGCAGACGACAAAGAGGGTTTATCCGAAATCTCTTTTGAGCCTGAAGACGACACCACCTACCTGAATGGCGAGCCCGTCGTCACAACCGGAAAGGACGTCTCTAGATTTGTCGTCGATCTCCGCGACGATGGAGACGCTGCCCTCACTGTGAGGTCGATTGTCCTGGGAACCGTCTTCGCCGGGCTCGGTGCAGCGCTCTGTCAAGCCAGTATTCCCACTTTTTCCTGTGACATTGTTCTGAAGGAAAGGGATTTCGTCAGATTTATCAATTCAAACCCGTCCAAATGACGGTCTCCACTGTCTTTCTCTTGCTTGTCACCTACACTGCTGGGAACGGATGGGCAGCGTTCATGCCAAAGAAATCTTGGGTCGAGGGAACTCCATTCCAGTTTCTGGCATCCACCTTCTATCACATCAACCCAGGTCCATTTACATTGAAGGAGGTAATTGCCATCATTACCAGTCTCCTTCAGCGTATTGACACGCAGTGGTTCATGCCTAGCACGTAGTTGCCTCGCTAGTTGCCTCTACCGCTGCTGGGGGCAGCGCGGCGGTCAATAATTTTGCCGTGCAACGAGTACGTGTCCGACGAGGACTGGATTCTTACTGCGGAGAATTCAGATAACCATATTGCGAACAGCTTTACTATGACACTCACGTTAAAGCGACAACTGCCATTCTGGCAACCTTCTCGACTGCATGCTTTGGGTACGTCTTGTTATTGACGAATTATGTCATCGTGAACCAACCTTTTCCAATCAGCTACGGCCTCGTAGGAATTTTACGACCTCTCACAGTTTATCCTTCCGAGATGGTATACTGGAGTGTGAGTTTCTTTCCTCTAGGCCAATCGAACATTGGTTCACTCGATATCCTCTAGAATTTGCCAACCGTCTCCGTCTTTCAAGGCAAGTGTAGCTACGACCAGGATGACGCAACCTTGACAGTTCATATCTCAGCTCTTCACTTCGATACCGCCGCCAACGCTAAGAGGGTTAGACTCTTTTGGGGTGGCTTCACGGGCATGTTTATCTATGAAATTATTCCGTCATATATTTTTCCACTTCTAAATGGATTCAACATCTTTTGTCTTGCCTCCCAAAAGGCATCAAAGAAAACAATCGATGTTTTCACTAACCTTTTTGGCGGAGCTGAGGGCAATGAAGGCCTTGGCTTTCTTTCGTTATCATTTGACTGGCAATATATCGGATCCACGTAAGTCTCTTGCCCGTTCTGCTGCTTAAGGCTCAACAGACTCCTACAGTTTCATGAGTTTTCCTTTAATCCAACAAGGTCAGTTTACTGAAATACACCGATAAATGGCCCCATGTTGACCTGGCATATCAGCTAATTCCTGGATTGGCTACTTCTTTTGTTATATCGCAATTATGGGAATTTTTTACTCGAATACATGGAATGTGCGCTCCGCTCAGAAGCCTTCCCCGTCCACGTTCTCGACACTGACAACACTTCATGCGTACGCAGTCCCTTGCATTCCCCATGCTCTCGACCTCCATTTTCTCGTCTAACGGATCCGTGTACCATCAATCTGCAGTGTTTGGCCCAAGATTTCAACTCAACGAAACGGCACTCGAAGAGGTGGGCCTCCCCGCCTTGACGGGGTCCAATGCCTGGCATAACCTCACTGCCAATCTTGCGGTAAGCCGCGAGCATCTCACAGGGTCCGATTCCCCCGATTAACCATGGAAATAGATCGGCGGTCTCATTGCACATTGCATATTTTTCTGGGGTCCATATGCAAGGGATTCCTTTAGGCTGGCTCGCGATGAGACCCAACCTGATCCTCATTATCAGGTATGCCATCGAAGCGCAGCCCCAGGAAAAGGAGTTCTCATACGGTTGTGACTTAAGGCAATGAGAAAATATGCAGAAGCACCATGGTGGTGGTATACCATACTCTTATTGCTGTCGTTCTTTGCCGGTATGTCCTTACTTCTGAGCGAAGGAGACTCATTCTCAGCACATGGAGCACATCAGGCTTGATCGTCGTTATCAAGGGACAAACAACACTTCCTTGGTGGTCCTACATCATCGCGTTGATATTGGGAGCCTTTATTACAGTGCGCATGATGCGACACTTGCTGAGCTTCCTTTAGCTGATTCCGCTCATCAATAGCCATTCTCCACCCTTTTGTATGCCCGTATGGGGAATGGTATTGCCACCAATCAACTCATGAAAATGGTCGCTGGAGCCGTGAATCCTGGTCGGCCTGTCGCGAACCTTTATGTGCGTCCGCGAATGCTTTGACTTTTTGTCGCCTCCAACACGAAATGCAGTTCTCTATGTGGAGTCACGACGTGATCTCCACTTCGATAAATCTGGCCGGCGATCTCAAGATGGGACAATATCTCAAAATTCCACCTCGCGTCATGTTTCTCACACAAGTGTGGGGCACGATCGTTGGTCTGTATATTGGAACGAGGTTTCTTTGTTTTCAGTCTAACGACGCTTTCTCGTTCGATAGGCGCTGTCGTGAATTACGGTATGTCTCCTGGCCGAGATTTGAGGCGCGGCTGATCATCTGCATTAGTCGTAATGATATCTGTTGTTGATGCTCAAAGAGAAGTGCTATTGAGCCCCACTGGAACAAATGTTTGGAGTGGGCAAGTGCCTCAAAGCTTGAACAGCGCTGCCGTTACTTGGTCACTAGCCAAACAGCTCTATGGCACAAATGGTCCCTATCTTGTTATTCCTCTCGGCCTGCTCATCGGAATGGTACCAACATTCCTTCAATGGCTCATATGGAAGGTGCAAATATCGTTTGCCTGTCATGAAACATTGTTACTGAAGCAATCTACAGCGGTGGCCAAGGATCGGACCTGTGGAGGTTGACACTGTGATGCTCCCGATTATATATATGGTATCCGCCCGTTCACCGGTTTATGGTAGAATAAGCGGTCTCATACACTCCCTTCAGTACTCCGCTTGGATGTCAGCAGGCGTCAACTCTACCATCACGTCCAGCATCATCGTCGGCCTCATCTCACAGCTTTGGTTACGAAGATACCATCCTGGTTGGTATAAAAAATACAACTATATCCTTGGCGGTGCTTTGGACGGGGGTGCGCAAGTGATGATTTTTATATTATCATTTGCTGTATTTGGTGCCTCCGGAGTGGAGCGACCGTTTCCAAATGTGAGTCATTTGTCACCTATCAAACGTACGGAAATTGAATACGTACATGTTTGTTGTTTGCAGTGGGCGGGGAATCCGGCAGTTGGCAACGTCGATTACTGCAATGGAAATGGAGCCTTGGATTGATGACCCGGACCCATGTATTCTGTTTGATAGGTCATACTTGAAGCATTGAAACGTGTTTGTGCAGACATCAGACCATCACTCAGCACAGGCTCTCTGGGGCGATACATGTATTTTCCGATGCGGGACACCTGCATCGCAACAAATCAAACACGATGGAGCATTCGTATGTGGCCACGGGCCCGGAAATTTTACGAACAGGATCGAACCTGTATGTGCTCTTCAAAGCGACACCTGATTGACCGGACTCCAATCTTCTGCCGGACGATTGAAGCCGCGTTTGGCTTGGTCCCTTTATTGGGACCAAGATAATACAAATGTTCGTGATAAACATCTCTACCGAAGCCTTCATGTTCCATGCACCGACATTCATGTTACCATGGACAACGTCAAGCCAAAGTCAACTCTAGTATGTACATCACAACCTTTGATTGGCTGTGGTACCATGCTGGACTGGATGTTTTCCAAAAGCAGGCTTGGAGAACAGGTCACTAGAAAGATTCGAAGTCATAACAGGTTGGAATGTTGACTGACTGGTGGTGGGCTCGGCAGTGAAATCGCTGGGTAAGACTTCGTTAATTTCATTCAGTTTGTCAGGTCCCTCATTTGGAACTAAGATCTTCGAGATTTGGCTAGTCATATCTAATCCAATGTTTGAGACGACCTCGCTTCCCATTTCCTTAAGCCACACTCGATCACTTTTGTTTACTTCTTCACCCTACAGAATGTGGTTTAAGACGGACGCTTATGATAGACTATCGCCATTCTGGCATCATCGCCAATCAGGGGAGCAGCCGCAAGTCCTCCGCGTTCATTCATCTTGAGACGATTTTCTCTAACCAAAGAATTGGCTGTGTGAGTGGTCCCTAGAATCGTCATTGCTGCCTAAATTATGATCACATGGGGTTAGGCCGCGTGATGCAATAATTTTGTCCTGGCACCAGCGAAAGCCATTCCCGCTGAACGTGTTCTCGTGTTTGAAATTATCAGTGGAGTGTAATGAATGATCGAGCGAAGAGCAGATGGTACGTACCTGCCGCATAGCGGACAAAATGCTCCCGTTTGACGCTTTGAGCTCTACGTTCGATCTCGAGGTTCCGTGTTTGCAGCTTTATGTTGTAGAAAATCTTGTCGTTAGTGAAAGAGACAGCAACATGAGAAGCCACAAGCGTATGATAATGTTGACGAGGACTACAGGTGATTTGTGATTAGATGACATGATTCTCAGCAGCAGAATAGTCTAAAATGCCTTCGACGCCAAGAAGGAACAATTTCACGGTATGCAAGAGCAGAATGAACAGCAGCTGTCACCATGTTATGTGGGAGGTATCACATATCCAAGTGCGAGCATTGCAGTTCTTGCCGTTCAACTTGAAGTAGCCGAGAATATCATATGTAGTACTTTATTATTTGAGCTCCTTTCTGGCGAGGTGCTTGCAGTATGTACCTGAGTTACTACTGCAGCGTAGTCAAAAATAAATATCTGTCATAGTAATAAACCACAGCAGTACGTCCAAGAGGGAGTCAACACATTGGTCTAGAATAGTAGCCGTAACAGGTTCGCACCCTTTGTCGGATCTGTTCTGGTAAGCATTTGTGGCGGCCAAGCTGGAGCTAAGAAAAGAAGAGACGGAATAGCAACTAAATTCCAGGCAAATGAGTGATCAAAAGAGGAAAGGCATGTTGTCTAACAAGAAATGTGATCCTGGACGTTTCACCCTGGATGTACCATGATAAATGGTGTGTTTCAAGAGCAGGATTACCCGTAATTCCGTATCTTTCATCAATTGGGAGCACCTGCAGGGCTTTGTCTTTGTTAAATCCCCACGGTATCGCCTTGCGGTGTCCCTGAATTGTGTATACTAGTAGAGGAGAGTTGCAACGTGAACAATCAGCAGGCGGAATAGGAAGACCTGACGTCAGCCAATAAAACGTGTTCCACCGCTCCTCCAAGATATGTGGCAAAAGGGAGCAATCGTATGTTCTAAAGAGTCGGCGTCCGTCAGAATGTAGGAACATTGTAGAAGGATTCGGGGAGAGATTGAGGCGGTGCCGAGCTTACTAAGCGAGGTGGTGGTTCTTCAGCTTACAAAACAGTGTCCAAACAACGCCTTCGCACCTTATCCCCTCACCATCATCAGGTTTCAGCGCCTCTCCTCACCTCATCGTTGTAAGCGTCATTCCGGACAAATTTCTCTGTATAGTAGCTGATTGAACTACTGCTCCCACCAACATCGCTTTGAAATCGCTCACTCTCTTTCATCGCCTCGCTCTTGACTTGATCGTGTGCGATATACGATTGATTCGTAGTTTCTCGCTTCAGTCACACATCTACCTATGGCCCTCAAGCGCATTAACAAGGTATGCACTGGTGTAATGCTCTCGAAGCGCATTCTCATCTTTTTTATCCTCGATCATAAACGCTTCAGGAGTTGATTGATCTCGGTCGCGACCCCCCGTCTTCATGCAGTGCTGGCCCTACTGGTGATAACATGTTCCAATGGCAGGCCACGATCATGGGCCCTGTGAGTACCTGTTTTTCGGTCTCGCTATGACTCATTGTGACCTTTGGCTGCGCAGGGTGATTCGCCATATGCCGGTGGTGTCTTCTTCCTTTCAATCAGCTTCCCTACCGATTATCCCTTCAAACCTCCCAAAGTCAGCTTCACCACGAAGATTTATCATCCAAATATCAATGCCAACGGCTCTATCTGTTTGGACATCCTGAGAGACCAGTGGTCACCGGCACTGACTATCTCTAAAGGTGAGCATGGTTGATACGGTTCGAATTTTCGACCATTGCTGACCGCTATTCGCCCAGTCTTGTTGTCAATCTGCTCCATGTTGACGGATCCTAATCCTGACGATCCATTGGTCCCCGATATCGCTCATTTATACAAGACAGACCGGGCCAGGTACGAGGCCACCGCTAGAGAATGGGCAAGGAAGTGAGTTGATTACAGTCCCGCCGATTTCAGAGATCGCTGAACCGCTGTTAGATATGCAATGTAGTGCAATTGCCAGATGTTCAAGCAAGCCTGACCATGTTGTAGTTCTGGTCATGCATACATATCATTTTTACTAGTTCCTGGTGTTTTAGTACCTCGTTCTCCATATTTCTATGACAATCACATACATGACTTCCACAACCAGTATACTCTGGCCAATTGCGGTCCATTCGAGGCACATCTCTTCGATTTACGGTGTGGGAATATAATGCTTTAAATGGAGATAACAGATTCGCCAAATTGACAGGAACAGACAATATCCAGATATCACCTTTGCACAAACCATTGCTTTGCAACGATCCTTGCATCGCATTTCTTCAAACCAGTGTGCGTATCAGTATCTAGTGGTGTAGCGTGAACGACGCGCGTCGCCGCCGAACTTTGCCCGCTACGATAGGTGGTACCTGTCTGCGCAGTGCCGTGTCCAGGTGTACAAGGTCGGGCCCCCGGTACGCTTTGTCAACCAAAACCGCAATCAAACTAGTCCTGGGGATAACTACTTCGATGAGAACTTCGGCCAGCAACGACAGCGTAGTCCTATGCTTCGTCTGGTTTCTATCACCAGAAGCCCGTCCTGGTCAGCACGGCGACACCAGAGATTTCGTTTTCTCCCTGAAGTCTTGCATTGTCCATTTGGCGAAGTAAGCTCCACCGACGCCGACATATACAGAATTGCTCAGTTACTAGGCTATTATTCGTTTCGGACTATCTCACAGCCTTACCCAGTGATCCCATCCCGATCCGTATTGGTTTTTGCGGGTTAAACGCCTACGGATCACTTACTCCGAGCCTCGCTATGCCCCAGCAACCGACGTCGGTAAATTAAGCTATGAATCCAGGAGCGCTTGTCCCGCTGCGATCTCATTCTTGCGTCTGAGAGTCATGATGAAGGTTTTGTGACTGAAACTCGAGCAATTCCATCTACTGTTCCGAAAGGCACCATCCAGCAAGTCGACAATGTCGCGCAAGTATAAAGCTGGTGCTCAGAAACTGAAGAAGGTCAATCTACTCTAGTCCTTCTTCGTATTCGCTTTCTCTCCGCTCTTTTTCTGACAATGCAAAATCCGTTTGTGGATTGGACTCAAGGAAGGTCTGCAACGCCTTCTATCTATGGCGCGCTTCCCTATCCGACAATACCGACTCCTCCCCAACTTGTCACTTTCCACATTACGTCGTTCGCGCCGACGATTCTGAATTCCACCGTCCTGGGACCGCAGAACCAGATCTGCTTCTACATCGTGACTGATGACCGAGTGCCCGGCTACACCGTCTTCAGAGACCCTTCCAACAGAAATTTGGGTCTCATTGAATGGAAATCACCTCCGATGATTGAAGTACGCGACGCGGTTTCAAAGCAAAGTGTCAGGGACTGGCTGAGGCTTTCACCTGATCAAAAGTAGGTGAAGCTTTCGTCGTGTTAATTCTTTTAATCTGACATCTCGCAGCTCGCGATCGATGCGAGTTCATGGTCAACGATTCACTTGGGCTCCTCGGGACAAGTCAATTTATGTAAGAATCGAACTTGACTCCTGCCCTGTATATGGCTGACTCATCCGTCTAAATTCTTTTAGCTTTGGTCCGGTTCATCGAACAGCCCAGCGTTCACGGCCAGGCTGACGCGTAATTCAAACTCTGTTCTTTTGGAGCTGTCTCCTTCAGCCGTGCAAAGTGGCCTGTTTGAAACCATCGTTGCGGCATCCGTCCTGCTGCTCTGTGGTCGTAACATTGATTGACCTAAACCAGCGCATCCTATGCTTTACTATTTATTCATTAGAATGCATCCTAATAGCAGGATTTTGTAATCCCCGTATTCACTCTATAATAGTCTGTCTTTACATATAGAAAATATTATACCAATGCATAATTACATAGATTCGTCGCTGTCGTAACGATGTGCTCTTGAATTACTCCGTTGGATCACGAGTTAACTGGTCAACCTCTTACGGCGATCAGTGTAATATGTTTGGCTAAAGCGGGGCTTCACGCAAACGATGACTTGGACGATTTTTTCTTAGATTATCACCCGAAAATATGAAGCTCTGGCTTGTGCAACGTGATGTCCACCTCAATTCAGGGATGGTTGTCAAAATCCAACAGCTGGAAACTTCGGGGCACTCGGAACTGGAAACACTGTTATTTAATGTAGGCGAACACAGCACAATGGTCAGTTCCCTGTACATGCGACATTTCGATATTCCCCGCCTGCTCAAAGAAGTGTTGGAACACATCGCAGCGGATTCGTAGGATTCCATAATGACACTACAGAAGACGCGACGGCGGGCATCACCATCCTCAGTTGCTACGCTCACCACGCGACTGAGGACGTGTTGTAGTTTCTAATGAGAGGTTCCAGAGCAGAACTATCGAGGTCCTTTGATACTCCATCGGTATCTTGAACGAGCCACAGTAGGATCGCCCATGGGTACAGGATGATCAGCAACGCCAAAACAGCAACAAACAAATTGGTCACTTCCTCCGTGGCAATGTTCATCGGGTTCCGTTTCCTTACTACCTGGCATTGGGCGGATATACACCTGTTTCACCCCATCAAAGCTAAGGTTGCACGAGGACAACGGAGCGCTTGAGCGCTTGGAGCTCAGAGAGGGTCCTTGGGCTCATGATCAAAACGTTTATGGCCAAAACAACATAAAGCATCATGTGGAATAGGCTGTATTCGGTTGACTTGGGGAAAAGGCCATCCACCTTATTTCCCTGCCATCGTTACACTAACCTTCGATAGACGGGCGCCGACAAGTTTCACAGGTGTTATCACACCTTGTGCAAGGCCATTCGCACATTCTGACTGATTGCTTCCGTGCTGCATGTTCATCATGGTATGTTAGAACGGACATGGCGAGACCAGCTACCAAATTTAGCTATGTGTCTCGATTCTCCCGGTGGCGGACTGGGCCCTACTAACGTCTGCCTTTCGCAAACTCCTTGGCGCGTTTTGTCCGATCCGAAAAGGTTTATATTTACCTCACTAGACACCACGGAAACCGCGCCGAGGCTTCTTGCTTCGAGTTTCTTCCATTCCCTTTGCTAGTGTCTGTCATCGTGACGTCTCAGATGATCTTTTCTGCTCTCATGCCCAAACTATGCCATCTGCTCTGGCATGAATTTTGCCCTTGACCTCGGATGTGGCCGCCTCAAGAATCATTCTGGATTGTCACCACAAGGCTTGTTCTCGGTTTGCTCGGCGAATTTTCCTCTATAAAGCGAGTTCCCCTGGCATGGTATGTGCACTCGTCTTCGTATTCTGCCATGGTTTCCTTCGTTGCCTGGTTCCTCCTTATCACTCTACTATCTGTCCACGTCCGTTGTGCGACATATTCGCAGACCGACAGTCACACAGGGACTGGGTTCCTGAAATCTTTTTCTTTTGAGGCAATAGCTGATCCTACCCATGGTCGTGTGTACGTCGTCCTCTAACATGTTCTTGTTTTTTTCCCCCCTCATATCTGCCTTTCTGTAAGGAACTATGTCGATGCCAATACTGCAGCTAGCCAGAATTTGACATTTGCATCCGGAGACCATTTCGTCGTGCGATCTGACTTCAAGACAGTTTTGAGCGCAAGCGGGCCGGGCAGAAACTCTGTCAGGTTGAAGTCCAACAAACAATATACCACCTCAGTTATAATGTTTGGTCACGCTCCTGCCGAACCAATCGATCAAATAGTTGAACATTTCCTGCAGATTCAACGTGCGTCATATGCCGCAGGGTTGCGGGTACGTTCTCTTCTCTTTGCGAAGGGACGTCTGACGCATTGTAATGCCTTTCCTGGTATCTAGAACGTGGCCCGCTCTTTGGACGGTTGGGGCGAATTGGCCAAACCAGGTTTGATCAAACTATGGACTATGCCTTTCTTTTAATTCTTACTGGCATGAGCATGTTAGGGTGAGATAGATATTCTGGAAGGTGTCAATGATCAAGGCCCGAATCAGTCGACGCTGCATACCAACTCTGGTGGGTAATCAGTCAAAAGACTGGCGTATTTTCTAAAGATAGTCATCTCAGGATGCACGATGCCATCATCCCGTTCACAAACTGGGTATCATTTGTCAGACATTTAGTTGCCTTCAAGTGTGCTAACGAGTATCAGTACTTCGACAGGTAACAATTGTGACGTGGCTGCGACCAATAATGCAGGATGTGGAGTAAAGATGTCTGACTCTCGTAGCTATGGACCCACTTTTAACAATAATGGAGGCGGATGGTATACACAGGATCGCTTCGGGACGGGCTCAGCTGATGTTTGGGAGCAGGTTTGCTGTGGAACGCACGAACTCTTTCATCAAAGTTTGGTTTTGGTCTCGAAGTGCGGCCAACATACCCTCGGACGTTCTCAATGGCGCTGCCACCGTCAACACTGGCAATTGGGTAAGATATTAGTAGTGTAACCCATGGCACAACTCCTTATGTTTCCATTTAGGGTACGCCAGCAGCCTTTTTCCCAAGCACTACCTGTCCAATTAGCTCGAAATTTGGACCGCATAACATCATCATTAATCGTGGGTGCCGTAATTTTCCCGCATGCTCATAACGCTGATATGATGAGGTGCGCTAGTGACTTTCTGTGAACGCCACTGATTGCTTCGTGTTGTGTATTAGCTGATGGCTATCACAGGTGGTGACTTTGCTGGCAATCCAAGTATCTACGCAGCCTCAGGCTGTCCTTCGACGTGCAATAGTAAGTGATTAATAGCCGAGTCTATCATTGAATATGGTTAGCAATTACTGATATGCTACAGATTTTGTCAACACAAACCCTACTGCATTTACTAATGCGTACTTTGATTTTGCCTGGCTTAAGATCTACGGATGAAATCAAGTGAAGAAGTTTTAAACGCTGTAAGAGGTGGATTTGTATAATTATCCACATCATGCCAGTGGTTCCCCATTGTATATTATATGTATGAAAGTTTCAATGCCGTGTTTAGCCTTGTTTGCTCCTTGGCATTTTATTTTTGTTGTCGACCACCCTCCGCTCAGCCGCCATGGCGCGATTTCGAGCATACACTAGCGACAGTAGCGAGGAAGACTCGGACGAGGAGCTCGAGAAACAAGCTATCCTACGCCCTGCGGATGAAGATGAGCAGGGGGAAGAGGATGCTTCAAGTTCAGCATCGGACCAGGAAGAACCCGAACCCAGCAGCCCCAGCTCTTCGGAAATAGAAGATGAAGAGCCATCGCATGTTGCAGAGACTAGGCGGAAACGGCCAAGTAGGAATGCCCTGATGGAAGATGAAAATGGCGGTATCCGCTATGCTCATGAAGTAGACGAAGGACGGCCGTCACTACGCGTCTCGCCTCCGTCGACCTCTTTCCCCGTTGAAACCGGTGTCGATCCCACTATAATACCATGGGCTCAACAGGTCGGGATTGATGCTCAGAAAATGCACGTTATGCAGACTTCTCTCTTTCGTATGCCTGAAGAGGCTGCCGCGCTCAAAGCGCTCAACCAGAAACTCCCCGCTCGACCTAATTTGAGGCTCCCGTTTCAATCCGTGAACCGAAAGCATAGCCGTGATTCCGATGGCGATGGTTTTCGATATGATGCCAAGGAGGTGAGTATCAATTGGCTTGTTCCTCTCGAGGATCTATATCCTCGACTGTCACGAAATTAACAACTGCTTTCAGCGCCCGTCTTTTGCGCATGATATCGAGCTTCCAATGTACCATCCATCAAGAAAATATACGCGTGTTGAGGTTATGGAGTCATCGGTGAGCGGAAATGAAGGTGCAATGGCGGATGCCGGCTTGGCACTAGGTCGCTCATTCCGCGTCGGGTGGGGACCAGGGGGCACACTGGTCCATCTGGGTTCTCTGTGTGGACCATCTTCAACTCTGTACGTCTCTTTCATCTTGTTCACTTGTTCATTCCTGGGTCTTAACTGATTCTTAGCAAAAAGAATGCAAATTCGTCTATCGTTAGCAAAACCGTGATCCCGATATTCCCTAACAACGCAGATGCCTCGACCCTCTCAGGTAAACTCCTCCAACACCACCTTACGAACACGCCGATCTCCCCGGACGCGGATGGCGTACCCTTTGCATCTCCTACGCCTTCACTCAACTTCTCCTCTTTTGCCTCACTTTTTCCAGAAGCCGAAAAGTCTTACGAGGCTTCCATTTTCCGGTTGGGGCAGGCGCTTTTCGACAACATCGATCTTCGTCTTGGTAGCTCTGTAACATTCGACGTGCGGAGTCGAATAATTGCACTGCGCAGGAAAGCGGCTTTGTCGGCTTGGCTCGAAGATGCAGTCTCTCCTTCGATGGAAGCCGATCTGCGCTCTAATCCATCTGCCAGTCCAATTGCGATGGCGTTCACCTTGCTGACCGGGAACAAGGTAGAGCAAGCCTGCCAAGTAGCTCTGGACGGGGGATTCACTAAACTTGCTACCCTGATCTCACAAGCCGATGGGGACACGGAGTACCGGGCAGACCTCCAAGACCAATTGGCGATATGGAAGGACCAGAGAATCGACGTTCACATTGAAGAGGACGTAAGAAAAGTGTATGCACTGCTTGCAGGCATTGTGGACGCCGTGATAGAGGGATCACGAGGTGGTGGTTTCGAGAAATGTTCTGATGTGGATGTAACGAAGGATTTGGACTGGAAAAGAACGCTTGGTTTGTTCTTGTGGTTCTCCGAACCCGCGGATGCAACAGTTGCCGACGTTTTTCATGCTTATACCCAAAACGCGGAGCAAAAATCTCAGCGACATGTCGCTAAACCACTACCCTGGTACCTTGAACAATCCCCATCACCAGCCTCCTCCTCAAAGTGGAAACTTCCTTCCCCTATGCCTGCTACAGATGGCCTTTACTCCTTGATTAGGCTACATGCAGATCCTGCCTGCTCACTGTCGCAGGTGCTCACTCCCCTTTCATTCGGCTCTTCTCCGGTCGACTATTCGTTACCCTGGCACCTTTATGTTATCCTTTCGCGATGCATGCGCCTGCGCGATTTTGCTGATCGTGGAGATCCAGGCGACCATAGTCAAGCAGGTGAAGGGGACGATGAGGAGCAGGTGGAAGGGCATAGCCCGAGCGCCGATTTGTTGGCTAGTAGTTATGCCCTGCAACTTGAACGTCTGGGGATGATCCAGGAAGCACTGTTTGTCTTATTGCACGTTGAAGGCTCTGCAGGGTATGTAGTTCCTGAGTTATCTTGTTTAGAAAAAAAGACGTTGACATCCTTCTGTAGGAGAGAAAGAGCAATCAGAGAGCTCCTCGCGAGATCAGCACCCCTTCTGGACGAATGGATGGTCAGAGGTATTGTTGGCAGCTTGAAAATCCCGATGGAGTGGGTCAATGAGGCGAAGGTACAAACAAGTCTATGAGCTTCTGTTCCTCATCTTTAACGAACTCTCACATTCAGGCTCTCCATGCTCTGCACAACGGAGAGTTCTTTGAAGCTTATCAGCTCTTCCTTGCTGCTGGATCATATAGTGCCGCACATGATATTGCTGTTTCTGAATTGGCTCCAGATGCTATCATTTGCCGAGACTTGGAACTCCTGAAGGCGCTGTTCAACAGATTTTTGGGCCATCCCGTGGACCGATGGGACATTCGCGGCAAGGTATGCCGGGTTTCTCACGTACCGATTTTGTTTTGACCTAGAACATTCACCTGCTCTTCCTAGGCATTCCTGGACTATGTACATATCATCACACGGCTGACAGATCTCGAGGAGGCTCATGCCGAAGATGAAGTCCCGGATGCAGCACAAGAGTCGGAGATCGACGAACTGGCGCGGGGCGTTCCGAGACTGATTGCCATTCTTCCTGATGTGTTAAGCAGTTCATCAGACTTGCGCCATAGAGCCGCTGTGTCGGAAATGACTCGCAGGTTAGTGTCACAGGTAGACAGGGTCAGGCCGTTGCTACTGGTAAGCTTTTCCATACTGTTTTGTTTGCGAAGCCACTAATGGTGACTTGAACAGTCCCAGGTTCAACCTACGCTATTGGATGAGACGACGAAACTATCGCATATTCATTCCATGGCTCACAGCAGGTTCTTGAAGAGTATTGTTTAGTGATGTTGTATCTTTGATGTTTATTAAGATATGGTGGATATATTATATGGACGTGGGCTTTCTTGGAGCGCCATCCTTCCACGTTGTTACGCTAGGTCTCAATGCTCCGCCGCCATGCGAAATATGAGGTCGTCGAACCTGAGTTTAAGATTTCATGGAAGCTCTCATTCAAACCGCACTGTAAACCCGCGAAATGCAACAGCAAACAGCAGAAAACGGAAATTACGCTGCGGGGAGGAGATTTCTCAGTATTTGTTTATATTGACATCTACTTGCACACTATGTTTTCCATCGTGCAGTGGCGGAAATGAGCAGAAAACGAAGGAAATTTGGGCCAGAAATTTCCGACCTAGTGGGTCTCGCAGTGCCGCCATGTGCAGCAGTGCAAGTACCTGTTACAGATCTAGAGTTACGACAAACATCCGATCCGCTTTTCTGTAAGGCTTGACATTTACAGAAGACAGAAGTAGAAAATGCAAAATTTTTTTTCTTGACCGTCCTGTTTGCCCATTGCCCAACCGCAAGGCAACTCGCCGAGAAAGGCAGTAACCGCGGGCCCTGAGCGGTTGACGCATCAATGCATCAATTCCGACTGGATGAGGCGCTACGCCTGCTTACGCACGACAATGGCCTTCTTTCCCGTTCACCCCGTGCAGTTTTGTCTGTTTGTCGCATAATTTCCCTCCGACCTTCTCTGACATATTACGAGTTGATGTTTTTGGTTATTTGACAGGTAAAAAAATTTGTTCAACGCTTGACCCGTCTGAAATTAGGCGCTCGCTGGGACCCAAGTGGGGCAACCCGTCAAGCACGCGTCCTCGCCAAAGCATCCATCACCTTTCATTGCTAATCAATGCGTTCGGGGATATGTATGCAGCACAGATGACGACCTCCAAGATCGTGCGCCTCACCCATCCGTATCATCATCACATTCTGATGAAGAGTCCACGGACGGGTTTTAGATCACAGCCGCGGAACTGTAAGCCTATTCAATTGCAGGTAATTGTTACAATGTTTGGCCCTCTGTCCTTGACAGGACTCGCATCCCAACCCTAAACACCCATTTCGTCCCTCTTTCCTGTGATTGATGCAGTACCATGCCGGCCAATATTCCCCCGAGGGGTTTTATACCATTTTCTCGGCTTCTATTCAGTCGATCTGTCGCAAATGGACATTTTCTGCTGCATGGCGGTGCACCGACACGAGGATACTTGGTTTTGATGACGTCTTTCACATCCCGTTCCGAGCTTTGCGCTGGGTCCTCCGTCCTTTCATGGCGCGTCCGCCAACGTTCTATATGGATTTTCCTCCATTCCTATTTTCGCGTATCCTTATGGCTGTACCGCGCAATTCCCTTAACGAACGGATACGACAGTGACAATGCTGTATTATAAAAGAGCTGCGATGCGGGTTCCCAAGTCCCCCACTTCAGAAGCCATTATGTCGCAGGTCGATCTACATCCGATCCTGCGTTATTCGCATCACGAGGTTGCTCCTGGGCATTGTTGCTCCGTCATCTGGGACCTGCGTAATCCACCAGCATCTTCCATACGACCTGTCACAGCACCGGACATCGTCCTCACTTCACATGAGCTCTCACAACCCGCGACGACGCCCACGATGACGGCGCTGCACGTCACCTGCGGGTACTTTCCAGAGGACTGGCCCATGACCGCACAGAACGACGACGGCGTCACGATCGGCGACGTCCTGCAGACTATCTTCGACTGCCTGCAGCAGCCAATCACCTGGCAGGAGTGGAATCGCATGCGTAAAAAGCACCAGGATCGCATTAATCGGGTCTTTGACTCGCGTTGGCGGACGTCGGAGGACCCGCCTACAGTGCGCGAGCGGGGCATATTGAGGGTCGATTGTTTGATCCACCATACTTGGTTTGGAGGCCTCAGTGTCTCCCTAGAGACGGAGGAAAGCTGTATCTTGTCCCTCCGATGCCCAAGGTGACCTTTTTGGGATTGTCCGAATGGCGCCTATCACGATCTTCGTTGTCGCCAGCGTTGAACTTTCCACCTTTCACGGAGAACTAGAAAAATGTCTGGCTTTCCCCCACCCCCGCGTCGGTTTTCCATTTTAGCTTGAGGCTCGTAGACGTCAATATACAATATACCCCACCTCCACACACGCTCATACCCACACATCACTCACCTCTAACATGTATCACGCATACGATCGTCCATTATCATTGAATAGCTAATACACTTGGCATGATACAAGTACGAAATACACGGCAATGCCGTACATACATCGCCCCCCCCGGACAGATGCGAAAAGAAACAAGGACATAACCTAATTCTCAGATTCACCCCTTCTCCCAATTCCAGGCAGTATCGTATGAGCCAATGGTATAATGGACCCGGTCGTCCATGTTCTCCGATGCGACTGGCAATCGACTGTCGCCATGAGGGATATATCGACGACGGGGAAATGAGGGCATCGCAATCGCAACAGCCACCTGCAGCCTAGCCCTTGACGCATCAGGAGCATCGTCAGCGGCGGATGAGTGGCCAAGGACGTTCTTGATGGCGGTGCCCGACTCGGGGTATTGCCCAGCACCGATTGCCGAGGGTGGGACTCGACGACGCCGACTACGGGGCCACCAGGCGTAATGGCGAAACAATTCAAAGGGCAAGGGCGAGGCAGAGGGCGAGGCCGTAACCGGGGTCAAGGGCGTATTGCCAGGGCGTGGCCGATCCAGGGGGTGGTTGTCGGTTGTCAGTGTCTGAGGCGCCCTGGGCGCCAAACGAGGCGATGGACTTGCGACGTCTTCTCGCATCACCATCGCAGTGATTGGCTTTTTACAAGTCATTAAGCACCTCGCGCCATGGGCGTAATTGGCTCAGTTTTGTTGAACATACCATGATGTCCTTCCAGCTATCTGGGTTCCCAAGCTTTTCACAGGATGAATTTGGCCTCTGTTTTTCCATCACGTTCACAGCATTCAAGGCATCGTACGACTCATCATGACCGGTCTTGACCGTCCACAGATCATGCAGCTTCGGTGGGTCGCCGACGACCTCCCTGCTCCGCCTCCCATGCTGATGGTGAAGCGGCCCGCCGGGGTGAAAACGCCCCCCGGCGTGGTCGCGGAACGCAACATCGGGGACGATCCCCCGCGCTATCTGTATCCTCCGCCAGCCGAACACAGCGATCATTGAGAGCGTAAACAGGCCGATTGCGAGGAACGCAAGGATGAGCGGAGGCGAGGAGCCCGGCGAGAAGAGCTTGTCCGTGGTGTCGTTGTTGCCATCAGTGCTATTGTTGGTGTGCGTGTGCGTCGGAGTTGGGGCGAACGAAGAAGAGGTGTTTGTTGATAGGACGGTGCTGAGGGAGCTCGATGGGGCGGTGTCAGTAGCCATGGAGGGCGGGGCTCATGGCCGTTCGGGGGTGAGTGTGTGATGCGGGGAAGCGACCGACCGACATATTTCTGATCAGCACTGAGAGCACGCAAGCTCGCTAAAGAAAATCGGGAACATGTCCAAGTTATTTTTGGTGTGAGAGCTCAAGCGTCGAGCCGGGGAGCAACCTAAGCCTCTTAAAGAGCTCTTGGTTTCGTTCGCCGACGAGAATCTAAGCCCGAAAAACAA
The DNA here is from genome assembly GCA_030407095.1 of Macrocybe indica. Classification (NCBI taxonomy): domain Eukaryota; kingdom Fungi; phylum Basidiomycota; class Agaricomycetes; order Agaricales; family Callistosporiaceae; genus Macrocybe; species Macrocybe indica. The sequence goes on from JARFTL010000013.1 coordinate 617,533, forward strand.
AAGTGCTAATGCTATTGATATAGATGTACTAGGCAAGGAAAGTAGAGAAGAAGAGAAAGTATGTGTGGGCGTATGTGGGTGTAAGAACAGCCGATCCAAAGTTGGGGTGAATTGACAGAAGATCATAAACTACATAAAACAAAACGCGTGCCGAAGTTCTTCCAAATAGAATCCTTAGCTTCTGAAGAAAATTTTCCACAGAGTTCAGACATCGCGACGTCTAATGCCAACCCTACATCCAAGGGGCTTTCTGAGGAATCCCTCTCGAGTCTCGAGCTGAAATTGTTTTGAGGAAGGTATGGGCGTGAGAACGGCTGACCCGAAGATAATCCAACAGCGAAAGAAGCAACGCACCGTCTGATTGGGGTTTTCAAGCACAAACTCATACCTACGGAGCAACGACGCAAGGATGATCTGCAACTCCAGGAATGCGAGATTGCGGCCGACGCATGCCCTGTGAGAAGAAAGCAGGCGGCCGCGTGAGCGTCATGTTGGCGACGTCACAGTGAATAGGTGAATAGGCGTTGCAGACGTACCTAGGACCGGCGGAGAAGGGGTTGAAGGTCTTTTGCATCATGTTGAAGTCACGCTCGAACCAGCGCTCCGGGCGATACACCTCGACGTCTTCACCCCAGACTTCAGTGTTGCGGTGGATGCTGAAGCTCGGAACACTGAGCACGGTGCCCTCGGGGAAGTACTGGTCAAGCACGGTCATGCCACCTTTGGGCACGACTCGGGGGAGGCCGAGTGCAGAGGTGGAGTGGATGCGCAGGCCCTCGTTGATGCAGGCGTCAAGATAGGGCAAGCGCTTGATCTGCGCCGAGGTGGCGATCATCTCATCCTCGGTGCCGAGCTGCTCGTCCAGCTCCTTGTGCAACTTGGCTTGGACGTGCGGGTTGCGAGCCAGGTGATAGATGATGGCACATGTCGAGCTGGAAAAATTAAACGAAAACGGAAACGCGTGATCAAACATCGATCGCGTGAGCAGACGCCCCAAATTAAAAAAAAAAAAAAAAGACAATGGTATGACATACTTGGACGTGGTGTCTGAGCCGGCGATGAGAAGCGTCAAAGCCTCCGCAGTGAGTTCCTCCCTGGACATGGGTTTGCCGTCGCCGTCGCGTGCCGCTTCGAGCTTGCTCAGCAGGTCGACACGGTCCGTGGGATGGGCCATTCGCCTCGCGACGGCGGCAATGGCAATGCCGGCAAGATTCCGGACGTCCTCACCGCCGCGTCTGTACCACGGGATGAACGTCCTGACAATGGGGCGCCACCAGCCTGGGAGCACTCCCATCGACATGGAGAACTCTCCGCGACCGTTGAGAATCTTGACGGCCGGAATCTCTATGATGTCGGCTGCTTGCGCTTCCTTGCCGTACGACTTCATGACGGACTCTTGGTTTTTGGCGACGAGGGCCATGTCTCGCGCAGCCTCGATCATGCCAAACGGCGCCCCGAACGCGAGGTCGCCAATTATGTCAAAAGCCAGATAGTTGGCCCCTGTGCGTCTGGTTCAGCACGGTGACTTTGTGTGCGACGTCAAAAGAAGGAGCCCACAAGGGAGACAGTCCAGCCACAGCCATCCGTCCTTGCCACGCCATCCCTCGCCTTCATGGCCCGACCCACCCTTGACGGCGGCGTCGCAGAGACGGTCCCACTGCTTAATCAAGAGGCTGATATAATGCCTGGTGTGGGGTTCGAACTCCATGACGCTCTTTTGGGAGAAGATATGCGCAACAATTTTGCGCTTGCGGGCGTGCTCGTCGCGATCGCGGGTGTTGAAGACGCCACGACGGATGGAGACGAATGCGTCGTAGAATTCGGACTTGAGAGCGCCATTGCCATGCGCGTAGATGGTCTGCAGGGCGTCAGGATCAGCGATGGAGAGGTGATTGGGCGCTAGGCGGACAAAAGGGCCTGAATTGAATCCAGCTATTAGACGCCGGATGCGGGGTAACGAGCCATAGCATAGTCGACGTACCGTATTTCTCGTGAAGCTCATGGATGATTTCGGAGCGGTGGCCGTTCTTGGAGACCCAACCAAGCCATACGTCGGAGAATCTGGCCCAGAAAGGGCCGGGGTACTTTCGCATGCGATGTGAGTCGTAGAGATAAGGAAGGACATGAGCGGCGACGAGGACGGCGGGGGCTGCGAGGGCGAGGGTCTGCAGGTCCAGTTGGACCTTTTCGAGTTGGGGAACGTAGTCGTGAATGGCGCTAGCGATGGTGTCAAGAGGGGAAGAAGCCATGGCTGGGTGAGATGGCCAAAGGGGTAGCAGCGAGCTTAAGTATGGGGGAGGGGTGGGCGTAATGAAGGCGCCCTATGGGGCAACAATATCCAATTCGTGAGATCCGTCTCGCCGTCCCAATCAAGTTCCGCCTTCAAGGTCGCCCCACCCCCGCGAGTCTCATTTTCAGTTCATATTGATATAATCGTGTGAGCGCGGCAAAAAGCAAACCAGCCAGCTGAGAGAAGAGCAGGATGTGCAGTCGAGCGAAGATCAAGGGCTGGCGGGTACGACGGGACCGGGTTCGAGCATCAGATACGGTGCAGATCGTGGCACGCACGTAACGCGATGAATGGGTCGGCTGACTCGCGTCGTTCGTGACGCTCGGACCATGAGAACTCTCCCCACGACCGGCTTCAGTAAACGGAAAAAAAGAAAAATCGCCAGCAAAGCTCACTCCTCGGGCCTCTCTGCACTTTGCCGCCATTCCTTACCTGCAGGGAGGCTTGAGAAGAGAAGCGAAGCTGAATTGCAACATCCGTCCGCGCAGCCTGAGATCCATCTTTGCGCGCCAAGCGTTCGGCGTCTTTAGGCAACCACCGCAACGTTCGCCCGAACTCAAGGCACCGATGACACAGAAAAAAAAAAAAAAGAAACAAGAGAAACAAAGTCTCCGCGCTTAACGACCAATTCGCGTGGCACGTCTTCTGACGTTCTGCGGTATGCTTATCACTTAACACCATGCGTAGCGAATCTACATCGGGGCCTGATGTTCATACAGACATCCGGTGGTCGCCGTCATGCCCGCCGATCAGGTCATGTCCGGTTCGCGATATCGTATCCTGCATTGAAGCCATCGTGCTAGGCCAGCGACACGCATATCAGATATCCAGTACGTGTTATAATTAGACTCATGCCCTGTGTCACCTGAGTCCGCCGCTAAGCACAATGTCCTCCTCTCATAGACATCGCACGGCAGACCTAGTCCGTGATTGGGATAAACATAGCACACCCACCACAGTCAAAATTGGAACCCGCTGAATGCCTTGCGGCGAACGCCCCCCACGATCAGCCCTTGCACTGAAACTTCCTTCCTGATGACCCCTCCCGGCAAACTCGTCCTTGGCCTGCTAAGCCTGTCACTTTCTGCGCATGCTCAGACCTACAGCGCGACCTATCTCCCGTCCAACGCCCCGGACCATTCCGAAGAGGGCCAATCTGGCACCAATCGCTGTGGAACAGGGTTCAATCAGTCCTCGAACTGCCAGAATGCGTACGGTGAGAAGCGTTGCATATGCTCTCTTGCGTCCGTTATCAGAGATAAATGTCCAACTCGGTCTTCTTCTATGCTCTGTTACCAGTGAATTCCATAACCGATTGGTGCGTCTGGGCACCCCCAAACCCTGGCGCGGATTCTGTGATCGGCAACACTGAGGTGAAGCTTCAAACAAAGGCCTTTGGGTGTATGTCAGCGGACTTAATAGCCTCCCATCCCGATCAACAGCGTATTGAAGTTGCATGGTGCACCAAAGTAAGGCGCGCTTCTTCTGCAGGCTCATAGTTAATCACAGAGCGCAATGTTCTCTGTAAAATCTAGAGCGGTACAGGCGCCCGATTAATTCCCGACGGTGCTATTACCGGCGCCCACTTTGTCCAAACGCCCGATTTTGTCCAAGTCACCGGTAAGCGGGATCTCACGGGGGGAGTCTGGTTCCAGGTCCCCTCTATCCACGCCCTGTGCAAACCACCTCCATATCCGAACAGGTGTTGGGAATCTGACGTTTATCAACGTCCCTGCTGGAGATGCTGGTGTAAGTTTGACCCGGCCTCTGTTTTTCTCTCATGTGTCAACGCTGACCACCGCGGACATAAAGGGAGAGGTAAAGCTGTCCTTCTCATTTTCTCGTACCAAACCTACGGGAGAGGCTTTTCGTCTTTGGCTTCATCGCAAAAAGAAATGTCACGAGAAGAAGATAATTTAGCGTTTCAAACTATTGAAAGAAGACTCGCAGCGAGCTCGGCCGGCCCGAATCCTCTCCTTCTTGTAGTGGTTGTCGCCGACGTGTTCTGATCTTTTACTCCTTTGACAGCTGGATCCCCATGGGCAAGATGGGCTAGGCGAGCTCAATTTTCACTCTCAATACATTCAATTGATTTGATAATACATTTTGCTCCATTCCGACACGTCGCACAGGTAATCCTATTGGCGGTCTTGTCTTCTCCACTGCGTTCGGGCAGCTACAGGAGATCTTTGAATGGACGGTGCGTCGTCTTCGCGTTCTTCTGCCTGCCGGATTCTTTTCAGGCAATTGCAATGAACAATACACTGCATACGATCCTTCTCACACTCACAGACGGTGTTCCTGTAGCCCGTATGCTGAAGCGTCTTTAATCCCTTTTTTTCTGCTCTATATAGAATTTTATATCCGACACAGAATTTTGCATCCGCGCGTGCAAACGTGGACCTATGGCACCGACCTGGTGTCAGGTAATGTCGTTCACTTGGTCGTTGTGTTTGTTAAATGTTGAGATACGCCCGTTTTCGCCGGCCTTTACGATAATCAATGAACGTGAAGCATATCTACGATGAAATGGGCTGCGCTTGGAACATGCCTGCGAACTATGATCCTGGCACGTTTGAGAGTTGCAAAGGCGACAGCGGGGAGGTGAGCAATTAGTTATGTTATCTTGTTTTCTTTTTCTGTCTTCTTTCCGACGCGCACGCGTCGATCCCGCTTTCGACATTCTTCTTTCTTCCTGTGATAACAGACCCATCACCATGTTCGTGTAAACCGCTTATTTGTCTTTTCGTCCTATTTAGCCGATGGGTATCTACGGCGCTTCGACGTTCCACCAAGGCGAGCCGGTGACACCTGCGGCGCACCCCGCGCCATCATCGTCTCTCTGCACGACCGTCACCTCGATAGCGAATGGCGTCGCCGCCACCGGGACGAGCACCTCCGCGTCTTCGGTCGCATCTGTGGGTACCGCCAATTCCCTCATCACCCCAGCTCCGTCATCGTCCTCTTCGTCTGCGACGATCGGGGTCTCATCATCCTCGTCTGCTTTGATTTCGGCACAGGGCGCCACAAGCGGCCGGCCTCTCGCGCCTGCGTCTTCTGGCGCGAGTCCAACGGCCACGAACGCTGCTCGATCTCACATGACCTCATTCGATCACCTTGATCGGCGTGCGCTGCTCGTGCTGATCGGAGTGAATTGGATGATCGGCTTCGTTGGATCGCCGGTGCTTTAAGTACCTTCCTGGTTGCGATTGCTCCCTTTTTTCTTTTTCCTCGACGCGTGCGGCAGTGCGTATCTCCTTGCATTAGACTTTGGGTTGGAAGAATGCAGTCATCCTCGTTCTTTACTTTACGACATTTTCTTCTGAAACTATATCCATTACTTCGAGTGCTCTTTTTCTACACTGCATGGCGTTCACTGAAATACGGATCTTTCCTATTTTTGCCTTGTACAAATACACGTAAAATTTTTTCTCTTTACAATGGCCTGATGTCCGGGATAGGACCCACAGGTACAATCCTAGTGGGATTGATCTGGGCTTTTGTCAGTTATAGCAGGGGCACAGGGTTGAAACACCGACAGAGGGGTGAGACCAATAATAGTGGGTCTTTATATGATCAAAGCGCGTCGTAGACTTGAACGCGTCGTCGTTCCAATACAGCTTCCTCATCCACCTGCATTCATGCAGTGAGCGATATGACGGCAGAAGAGTGACAGGGCGTTACGTATGGATTGCGGGATATCCATCCCGGATAGTGCGGATGTTGCATTTGAAATGACCGACGTAGACGGGATCAAACCGAATCTATGATGATGGGACCACGTTCAAGCGTCTGTCGACAAGGACGACCAGGGACAGTACTCACGATCGTGACAAAAAGCCTGACGTCTGCCTCGGTCAGTCTGTCGCCAATGAGGTAATCTTTGCCTTCGAGAAGTTTCTCAACTCTGTCAAGAGCGTTAAAGACTTCATAAACGGCTTTCTGATACGCCTCTTGCGTGGTAGCGAAACCAGATCGGTAGACGCCGTCTGTAGACCGAGAAAAAAGGTTAAATGATGTGTTATGCCACCGTCCCACGTCTACGCGGTATGAGACGCGTACTGTTTATATCGTTATAGATCCAATCGTTGACTTCATCAATCTGAGACCTCAATTTCTCCGGGTAAAGATTCAAGGCAGCCTTGTCGGCGGGTACGAGATCGTTGAAAGCCGTATTAAAGATGCGGATGATCTCCGAGCTCTCGTTATTCACGATGGTGTGATTTTTCTTGTCCCAAAGGACAGGAACGGTGAATCTATGGGGTTTCAGCAACATGCAGGACGAGATGTTCGGGCGAAAATCGAACGGACCTGCCTGCATAATTAGGATCAGCTCTAAGGTATAGATCCCTCACATGTTGAGAGTCGTATAGAGGGTCAACATCGGCGCCTGGAAACTGATCGACAGAAGCGAACGGCCACCCAAGGGTGCCCATGTGTGGAGACACCACGGTCACCGCTTGACGAAAGAATTCAGTCTCAGTTTGAGTTTGCTCCGAAGGCACAAGCCCAGATTCTCACGTATGAGGTCTTCTAGACCCTTCAGCTTTCGGAAAATCAGGGTCCTGGTTGCCCAAGCTTGATACGAAATGTATTCGAGTGAGGACATGCGATACAATGTTAAGCTTTGGAATACTCACGGCAAGCGTACGACACATAAAGGTGATACCGATCTTTGGAAAAGGGCACGGAGTCAGTAGGGCCTAGCCGTATATCTGGCAACTATCTGGATTCTACACCTTTCTCGGGCTCAAAGCGACCACCCTTTTCGATAAAGTTGCGGAATGAAGACGGCGCACGTTTGAATGAGCCATCTGGCTCAGTCTTCATCTTTGATATATCGGATTGGGAAGTTGTATCTCTCGTTGTCATGGTTCTTCGCGCAAGATGTTGTTGTGGCTCGGTGTGGGATGAAGGGATGTTTGACGACCACTGGCGGGAGGCCAAGGTGCGTATTTGTCTTGGAATTGTGAAGGGGGACACGTGCTCTTGATATCAGCGATCGGTAAGCAAAACATACGGCTTGCTTACCTGACTGAAAGCATCAATAGTCTCTGCATCTTGTATCAGCAGGTGCTCGCCGAATGAAGCGAAGGAGCATCATTTGCACAGCAGGCACGTATTTGAGGCCTAAGTTCTTACCAACATAGATTTGTCAGGGTTTGCTCTTACTCACTTCCGTCACGGGTTCACAGAAAATCACGCATTCTGACACATTCATTCATAACTCATCTGCCATTTTTTTTTATCATGGTCTCTACGAAATGCCATGCAGTACCTGCTTTTAACCCTTTTCGGAACCGCACCGTCACACTCAGCAACCGCCGTTACTCGACAATCATCTCGATCAGCAAGGTTCAAGATAAATGCGACACTGCGGTCAGCAGTTATTCTGCAATGCAGGGGTATAGGACTTCTCCAAGAAGGATCCGGTACTTTTGGAGATTTTCCAAATATTCCTAATGCGCCTAAGGAACATCAAAGCCGAATTACAGAGTCCGAATCGTTGATTTCACCAACGTCTCTTTACCTTTCTGTCAAGTCTATTTTTCTTTCACTTCTCTTGACATTGCCTTGAGTGCCACGGAGCCTATTGCGATTCTCCATCTCATGGAAAAGAGTACTCTCCTGGAGGTAAGCAAATATTTTCCCAGGTCAACAGCATAAGCACATTCGGCCCTGGGTATTCGAACTGGAACGTCTTATTCGTTAGCGTCGCTATCGTCTAAAATTGTCGCCTTTTGTTTCTTTTTCGGACATACGAACGGGTGAGTCCCGAAATACAGACTGACAGATGCCGTTGCTGACGGCTGGTTTTGCGGCCTTTCGCAGAAGTCCTGTTGTCGAGGCGCGTCCAGAGCCGTAGGGCGGCTTGGCGGTCCTTACCTCACATTCGACGTCGGCGTCCAATCTCACTACGTTGCAAAGATATCACAGCACGCATGAATATATATTCAGGTTCAGCTGTGCCACTTTGATAGCTGGCTTGCATGACAGGAAGAGAACTTTTGGATAGCCGCAATCGTCGGCGCAACATCCCTGCCTTGCTAGTCTACGCGCTCGACTATCGGAGTATAGTCTCACACCTGTACATCCAGACATGCCCATCGGTATGCACTAGCTTGTACCCCAAAACGCTCTCGATGAAAGCGAGGACGACAGTTGGGTTCAACGAAGTCGGTCCAGCACGGAAATTGTGGTTCATGTAAGGCTCAATAAGCAACGTATCATTCACGCCATGGCAGAATGTTGATTCTAGGATCTCGATTTTTAGGTGGTTCCTCTGGTGGAGAGCATAGTCAATGCAAATGCTTGAAATGCGCTCCAAAGCATCGCATCGGTCGAAAACTCACTTTCATGCTGTCGTGAATGTTCGTCTTGCCCCATTTATCAAAGTACGACATGATCAGCTGCAGGCTGGGTTCATGACTGCAACGAATCAGCATCGAGCCTGGCTGGGATATCACGGAGAGAATATAGGGCGCCGAGTTCTGGAACAGCTCGCTAGGTCGGGGCAGGGTCGTGACGGTTGGCAAGCGCTCGATTCCTTGTCTTTGGGATGCAAGTGGCTGGGTGGGCGCAGTTGGCGGGCGGCTGGATGGTGTTCGACTGCTAGTAACGACAAGGGGCGGTGGAGCTTCGGATGCGACATCTGCCCATCCTTCGTCGTTCGGCCCCGCGTTTTCTTTGAGCAAGGAATCAAAGTCTTCGTCGAAGCCCGCCGAAGCTCTGCCCTGAGGGATTGGGTCCGTTTTGGGAATGCCTAGGTAAAAAGTCTTGGTGTTCGCCCTCCAGTACGTTCGTGGGCGGGTGTGCGGAGGCGGAGAAGGCTAGACCATCGAATACTCGTGTCAGCTACACGACTAGGTTTGGAGAAGTCCACCGACTTGCCTCGATTTCCAGGCGCAGCGGAGTCGTCTGTTCCGATAAAAAATTCAGGAATTCCTCGGTCCATTCGGGGAAATTGTCACATTCGAGACGCCACTGAAGACGCTCGAACCACCCGACCGCTATGCGGCAGATCGTAGGCACAAATGTCGACCTGTCGGGGTATTTGTCCTTGAGCTCGTTCCACAGAGCTGGCCACTCCGCTTGTGGAACCACCTTGTGCCCAAGCGTCTTTTCGAGGGCGTTCGCGGCGGCGTGTACGTCGCTGCCCTTTGGGTCCCAAAGGTCGCGTACATCCACCCGGACTTTCAGCGGCCTGCCAAGCGATGTGATTAACGATGTCCGTCGGTCGGACAAACGTGATTGAAAAGAATGCTCACACTTCGACGGACATTGCTAGGTCTGACGCTTTGTAATATCTCTCGTCGGCTTCTGAAGAGATAATATATGCCCTGCAAATCGGGTCTACGACTTTGTGTATGCTAATTGTCCACATCACAGCGATGACAGCAGCGCCCGCCGTCGGACGTCAATAATGTCGGTTTGCTATGACGACTCAACAGAAGGCGGGGCAATAGCCTTCGCGAGACTTTGACATCAGACGAACGTATCATTGATGCAGCAAATGTGTGCATGCATTGCCACTGCCAGCAAGCAGAATCAAATCCCGGCCTGCTTTCAGTCGAACTCTGAAATAACTTTACACCGTCAATGGCTCAGCGCATCGATCGCTGCGTTGGAGCTGCTTCGCAAGCACACATGACTTTTCGACCAAAGATTCATTCTCGAGAAACAATTTGAAAATGCATGTGATGACTTGCGCCTTCCTATATTACATTCTATATATCATGTCGAGGCCACAATCGTTCGTGATTACAGTAAATGTCAAGTGTCAATATTAGATAGACCAAAAGACGTGATGGAGGCACAACACCTTGCTACTATGTCTCGATAGAGTAACTGAACTAGAGATACCACCGAGGTGTTGGGGACTCGAGCTGTCTCGATTTGCGGAGACAAAGCCCTATGTATTCAGCGTGAATGTGTCTTCCGACAGTGACCTTGGGATTTTGCCCAGCTTCTGCCATCGGACTGAGACCACCAGGTGGACGCGCCAGTGTAGACAGCCCCACAAAAGTGACAGCATGCATCAGCGCCCTCCATGGACAGCGCCCAGCGGTAGACAGATGCTTCAGGTCCTGAGATGCGAAGAAGACTGTTCTTCTTCAGGATGAAAAGGAGACACGACAGTGCATCTTTCACAGAATAAATCCACGTAGGAGACGTTCAGCGGCGTCCCAAAGAACAATCTTGGCCCAGAGTGGCCGAATTGCCACCGATGCCAACAGGCGTTGAACAAAGAAAGTCCCGTGATCTGCGACTAGGAGCACGATGAAGGCTTCTAGAAAGAAACAGCTTCATTCCCTTAGCAATATTGACGCATTGCAGGAAATCCGTAGTCATCGCAATTCTGCGCTTTAGACCCTGAGGCCTGCCAATTGGTTGTGTTCCGTTCTAGAGATGTTTTCTCAACAACCGATGTCTGTCCGTGCACAAGTATAAGCTGGAAAAGGTGTGTCAGTCTGACAGTTGAGTCATAGAAGGTCATTACTGCAACAGAAGGAAGGGCGTAGCACATAAGCCTCTGCTTGCACCCTCTTGTGTCAGGTCAGAGCATAGCCAGACTGAACACAGGAAAAAGGTCTTTTGTTTGTATATGTTGTACGGAACCCTGGCCCTTCCAGTGAGACGCATTCGCAAACTTGAAGTTCGTCCCCGACGACCATGACAGCACCGCCCCTCATGCTATCTTGCGCTCATTTGACAGGTAACACGCCTCCGACATGCTCGCTCAATTCAAGTCATCATGTAAGATCACAAGGACCGTCTTCTATCCATGATTGACACGTTATGTCTTCCCTAGCTAGCTATGCACACTGAAAAGATCGCGCTGCCACCGTTGAATATGAAGTTTGGGCGTAGCATGTTCGACATTCCTGACATATCAGTGATTCAGTGGAAGACACAGCTTGCCAAGGACAATCACAATTATTTTATTTTATTTTATTTTCCTTCTTTGAAAACGAAAAGTCGGAAAGAAATCATGAATCGTCAACATATAAAAGGTTGCAGTTGAACTCCTGGTCCTTCACCAGCTCATCAGAGCGCAACGAATTCAGCAGCTTTTATTTCATCTTGATCATAATGCCGAAGCCTCCTGCATGGGCACCCAAACCCGCTCTCGATAAAGTCCCTCTCGCCGTCCGCAAAGACCGTGAGTCTTGATTCAACGAATTGGCATAATATTCGTGCTTGACCATCCCCCTAGTTCGGGACAAGTTCGAGAGCAAAAAAGACGAGTTAGAGAAGGAAATTTCCGACGTCCTCGGCGTCACATTCCACATCAACATCAACCCCAACGAGATCTGGGCTTATGCTCCAGAGGGATCCAGCATGTCTGCGGGAGACACCTTCAAAGGGTTAGCTCTCAAGCTTTGGAAGAAACTTTCCCGTTTTGCTGATTCTTTTTTAGCTACGTTGAGGGCTTCATTTCCGCCATTAAGAAGTACGTCCAGGACTACGGCGACGAAGGCAAAAGCCATTTCAACGAGGCTGTAACCCAAAACGAGCTCACTCTTTCCGTCAGCCCCAAGGGCGATAAGGTGAGTATTTCAGATTGAACCTGACTTCGTAGTGCGTGCTGATGCCTGTCTCAAAAAACAGGGCGATACCATTTCCGCCGACATCAAGGATGGCGTCTTCCGCATTCTTTTCCACCCCAGCTACCTCGGGTACAATATGAGCTACTTGAATGACTACCTGCTAAAGGCCGTGGAGGCCGTCCCTCGCGAAGGTTTCTCTCTCGTTGCGAAGACCTCCATCGAAGACGACTTCAACTCGGAAATCGATGATCTAAAATCCGAGATCGCGTCCATCCTCAACATGCCCGATGTCATCCTTGACCCCAATTTCGAGGAGAATTACAAGATGCTTCTCAAGAAATCCGATCAGACCTGGCAGGACAAGTTTGGCAAAGTCGTCTATCAATACTTGTCAGTGATGAACATCACCTCGTCGTTCCATGTTCCTATTTATTGACCTGTTCTGTCATATCCAGCGAAGGCCTTAAAGGTCAGCTGGAAAGCCAAGGCTTTAAAGGCGACGATATGCTTCAGGAAGGTCTGGCAGAGATCGTCACGTCGAAGACCTTCAAGGTTCGCGTCCTGGAGAAATGTAAGAGCACCAACGAGACAGTCGTCGAAGATGGTATTGTCTACCTGCAGACTACCCCAGACAATTGGTGGTACAATACCAGCGATATGGGTCGTGGCTTAGTTGACAAGCTTTAAAAGTTCTTTATGTTTGTACAAGCAACGCAGACGAAGATAATATATGAAAGAGTGTACGTTTCCATACCTGTTGGTTTGACACCCAGTCCTATAACCCTGAAATGAAGAGCCTTTCCTCCAACGCAACGTGAACCCAAAGTGTCGAGTCACAGTTTCTCAAGCGAATTTGTAAGCAGTCAGGAACAACGTACACTTTTAGCTCCAGCGGTCTCAATGTTGGCCATAGACATTGAAAACACTCGATTCCTTTCCTTCTGTCTAGTTTCGAAAAATGCATAAAAACGGTGTTGCATAGCATCGTGTTTGCCTATATATGACACAAATAGACAGTCCTTCAAAGCAGCGCTCGCAACCTGTGAGAATTCGAAATCAATAGCACTCAGTCCATTAGATACCTGGGTCGTGGCTGATTGCTTTGACTGTCTGCTCAACGCCCTCCATCTTGAGGTTGCCCTGAATGGCTTGAAGAAGAGCAGGAGTTGCTACTGCAGTATGCCTTGTCAACAGAGATTGTCGAGCTCTGGTGAGCCTGGTGACCATATCAACAGATTGCAGTGTTGCCATTTCAGATAGTCAGTGCATAGTGTATCTGCGTTCTGGTGTGTGAACACCTGCTGGATATGCCTTTGTTCTGAGCTGCTTGTTCGAGCGTGAGCCAATCCCGGCTCAAAACGTGTTTTCGTCATGAATGCCTACTAGACTTAGCAGTAATTTTTGCCGTAGTCGAGGCGAGGCAGCAGTCCTTGGCATAGAAGAGATTGAGTGGAGAGCCGGTGACGAAGAGAATGCGTTGAAATTCGTGTAGAATACATTGCGAAACCCCGAAAAGCACATGAAGCTACCTTTAATGTAGACATTTAGCCACAGAATTCGAGTCCGGGACAACCTATCACGGTGCCGAAATCTGGAGGCAGAAGCGGAATGAGTCTCAACAGATGTTGGATGGGCTGTCATGAAGAGACATACGGCCACCGTCAACGCCAATGACAGCTAAGAGCGCCTGGAAGACACCGCCCAGGCCCTCACCGGCCAGGAGGCCAGCGGCAACGGCAAACATGTACATGTCGAATGATGCAGGATTCCGCTTCAGCCAGATGAAGTTGAAGATGGAACCAACGGCCCTGCAATGCCAATGCTATGTCAGCGGCAAAGAACGTGTCATGAGGGAGAGGAGGTCCTGACATAGCGATGGAATAATAGACCTGCGGCACAACGAAGGCAAGTCCGACAGCGTTCTGGATTGTGCGGGTCTCGTGAGTATTTCCGATGAAAGAGGCACAATGTAACTTCTAGACATACCCAGTTGGGAACATACTTCCATTTGTCCTTGGGAACCCAGATGTGCTGGATGTACAGCATAAGCCATTTCATTATATCGAAGGAAACGAGTCCAAACCTTGATGAGGAGGGTAATAAGGCTGACTATGGCCAGAGCGATGGCTGTGTAACCAGATGACGGTGGGATCGCTAAAGCCATTTTGGTCTTCATGAGCGGCAAGTGAGAGACAGTGGGCAACTTACGAAGTTTGGGACTGGACACGGCAACAGCGACGGCTGCCCATGCTGACACGGACGGAGCACTGTATGTGCATTCACCTTGAAAAAAAAAAATATTGTTTGAATATCCAGGGAGTTCACGGCTGACACTATATACGAACCTGAGGCAGGCGGATACCTGTCCTGAAAGTCAAGCTCGCGTATCATAAACACTAGCACAAGAGAACCCACAAGATACATGGAGAGGCCTTCGTGAACAAGATAAACAGTCCGGCAGTGAGGAATACGGAGACGACGGAGCCGCAGAGCTGCGCAATGAACTGATTCTTGGGTTTGGCTCTGAGAAGGTAACCGGTCTTCAGGTCGCCAGTCATATCGGATGCTTGAGCAGCAGATCCAGCAGCGATAACACCAGCAGATAAGTTGAGCATCCGTGAGGGGTCTTGAGGAAGTCCGGAGCCTTTGCCGATACCACCAAAGATAAGTTGCGAAGCCTTGCATGACGATGTGAGCAACTATGAAGGCATCGGTGATATGGGGAAGATGAAACTGACTTTCGCGACGGTAGAAACCGGGTTGACATCGGTATGACCGGCAGATTGGACACCAATGAATGAAAAGAGGAAGCCAAGGATGAGGGAAAGGAGGGCTTCTCCGACATTCATGGAAAACTGGGTTGCAAGGATAGCACAGCACATCACGGTACTTAAGACAAGACCTATGGTCCACCATGATGTCGGTATTCTGTCAGCGAGAGGTGTCTGACAGAGAGTGTGAATACTCTTGAACACATGGAATGTCGGACTGCATACCTGGTCCTCGTCTTCGGGGTCCAATTCAGTCTTGGCGCGGAACCAACCGATGGGGTTGAGATTGCTATTCTTCTTCATGTCTGAAAAATGCAAGAACATGTCGAAACTCCCTTCGCACAATTGCTACGAATAACGTTACCCACCAATGAGGATCGGAATGAGGCTCAGTAGGACTTCCCCAAAGGAGTATACCAACATTACGAGCACTCCTGGCCACAGTAGCCAGTAACGAGGTGATGGATTGGTGATATACAGGTCAGGATCCTTGAACGATAGTGCCTGGTACGATACGAGCGGGAATTCGTCACTGATGGCCAAACCCGAAGCAAGTCCATTCTTGACGATCGATGGAGCGACTGGTCAAACCGTATCAGAAAAAGTCGAACGCTTGGGCGACTTGACTCACTGATTCCCCACGCCAGGATAGATCCGCCAACTGAAGCACATCGCTGAATATGAGGTGAAAATGATACGGCTGCAGACAACTTACAAAAACTCCAACTAGCATTGAGGCCACTCAACATTCCAGCACCGAAGAAAGCGGGCGTAACTGTTCTGACGGTTAGGAACAAACCAATGGGGAAGCAAAAGGTTACAGTGTACATTCGATGAACCACCCATAGTTCTCCAGAGAGATGATGCTCGTGAAGCCCAGTCTGTAGAGTGTCCAACCGATGTGCCAATCATAGATCTGGAAGGAGTGAACGTATGAGGGAATAGCTTATACAGATGGACAGATTGTGCACTAACAACACCGGGCGCATAGCCAGTCATGACTTTGTATACAAACGTCAATGCGAAGGAAATCAGCAGTCCCAGAGACTTCTTCCTGGCAGCTATGGCTCCCGTCTTGCCGTGATGTAGGGAGCGGATGGTGTACGCCTTCATAAAGCTAATTCAGGTTGTCATGTCTAACGAAAAATGCATGCATGCTCACGGTTGCGGCAGGGGTCGGGAACGTCAGCTTTTGGTGCACAATATAGTATTTTCGCAACGGAATGACGAAGAATACACCGAAAAAGCCAGCGCAAACGGTGAGTGCAATCAGTTTGCCGATATCTTTTTGAGGAATGTCCGATAGCAGATTCAGGCGATACATTGCCGGGATTGCGCTGACGAAGAGGATGCCGAGACCTCCAGAAGCTGGATTTCGGTGTCAGAAGAATGCAGAAATCGATGGTGTAAACGAGGCCAAACCTGTCGCAGCGCTTAAGATACCAAGTCAGCGTTCCGGTTCACTTTTAAAGAGCTCTCAAAGATGCAATGCTTACCTTTGAACTGTACAGTTTTCCTTTGGACCGAATGGTCCGCCCAAAAACCATCCCAAGATACCAGACTCAGGCAACGCTTTGGACAAAGGCTTGAGAATGGCAAATCCAAAAATAGCCTGACCCAGTCATGAGGCAAACTTTAAACTACCTCCGAACAATCAGGTACTTACACCAAAGAGTTGAGGCCCAAAAGTAAAGCCCGTTTTAAGTCCAAGGTAAATATTCGAGGCGCCGACTGTCAGACGTTGTTTATCAATGCCGCAAGAGTAAAGGAGCCATGTGCTCACCTACGGCGCCAAGGGCGCATCCGACCAAGAGAGCCCTATAGGTCGTAAATCCTTGGAATGAAAAAAAAAATATAAGCCTGATGTGGACAAATTGCACTTACCTGAAGGTCAACTGGTGCGTTTCCTCAGGCTCATTAGGATCGACCGGGAATGGTTTTGAGCTAAGGAAGGATTAACGCGAGGATCAACCGAGTTGGAACCGACTAACACGTCATGGTCGCTGTAGGATTCCTCCTTATCCACGACACCGCCGTGCAAGTCACTGAGCAGGTCTTTCTCGTTGGAAGAGGACTCCTCGCCGGAGTTATTGGTAGGCCGCCGTCCCAGATTCGATTCCGTGGCAATAGCGTTGCTGGTCATCCTTGACTGTTGGCGGTTTGATCCCCCCCTGCGGACAGGCTACTCAGGTACGGGAGGCTCGCAAGCAAGGGAGAGAGGAAACATGCGTGAATAGCGCAACAAGCTTTTGTACCTTTCAGCTGGCTTCATCCGTGGAAAAGTGTCAGGAAGGTCCGGGTGGTGGAAGGTAGGAGGGGTGGGGATACATGCTTCCTGTGCCCCATCTATCATATGGATAGGGACACTATCAACCTCAAAATGGTCAATTGATTAAAGGCGTGTGGCATATGTGTACATTCCCGATGGCCTGGAGGAGCATGGGTGCGTGTCATGCATCTGCCTAGAGATCTATCGAGCATTAGGCGGGACCCACTTGTTTTGTCCTCCACCGGAGTGACAGACTGTTGATGAATCGTCCATATGAGGTGTTAGTCCGGGTGGGCGATAAGTGAATGGGTAGCCAGGTGAGCATGGACCGACAGGAGGAAGGAAGGACGGCAGCATTGACACTTCTGTGCGTTCTGTTGGCACTTGCTTTTCGATAGACCACGCTAAGAAGTTCTTCCCTGCCGCTGAGCACGCCTGTGAACATCGACCGGCGTCATGAAAGCGCCTTTTCTCCGCATTGAACAGCGTCTCGACCCGGATGCGGTCTTATCTAGTTCGAAACGTCGGTGGGCTCGTGATTAAGGCAGAAGATAGGAAATGCATACATGTGTCCAGTCTACTACATACGCATTCGGGCAACACAATTCGACGCGTTAGGTAGACGGCAATACAGAGAGAAAAAGGTACGTTCAATAGCCGATGCACGCAGATAATTCAATGTCGCTTACGACTAGCATCTGGCAACAGCGACAAGTCATTGAGATACACATCGCGTTTTTCACATTGACGCCACTGTGACGCATGATGACAGGGCAGCACTTCCGGATCCAGATCTCTGTAGGCAGCAATGACAGACTGCCGCAACTAACCTCCTCATCGCATCCACGACCGGGGGTAAGTTTTCATGGATTCATGTGGTGCTTCCATCGCCAAGGCTTCAAAACGTCAACGTTCTTCTTATCACGCGACCCGATACATATCTCTGTAGAGAACGGAGGGAGGTGATAGGCTGGCATTTTTGCAGATTTCAGACCATGCGGGCCTCGTCCACGCCAAGATAACAGAGTCGGTGGGAGAGCAGGATGCCTGATTGGTAGCTTTCGAGATGTTTGCTTATTATCTCGCCAGCGCCGAAGAAATCGCAATGAAGGTTGCGCTCAAGGTACTATCGCAATGTCAACATGTTTTCAATGCAGCTCTTATCATCACAGGATTTGATTACTTGCCGTCATCACCCCGTCAAGACCCCATGTGGTATATGATGAGAATGGAAAGTGTACATCAATACGGGGCATATACTGTGTGGTGTGAATGCCGAATGATGACGAACACGTGCTTGGATTTGTGCTGTACATTGGACCGAGAAATATTGTTTTTGTATGAGATATTGCGGTATTCCGCTACAATTACTTTCACAGGTATGAATATAACAATCTAAGCCTCCCCACACCGAAGAAAAGAAACAAGAGACGACGCCTCGTTAAGCCCAGGGTGGTGATATAATGTCTACATTCCGAGGCCGGACAGCCGTTTACGTGCCAGCCATGCCAACAACACCGACCTGATCGCGTATCTTTGCAATCTGGCTGGCGGTCAAGGACCCCTTGCTGGCTCGGAAGAAATCTTCCCAAGCAATGAGAGCGTCGCCCTCACTCGTAAATTCCCCCCTTTTTAAGATGGAACACATCAGCTCGCATCCGAAGATTACAATGAAAGAGGCTGCCTTAGATAACATACTTCAAAAAGGCGTGCAGGTGCTCCCAAAACTCGGGCTTTGAAACGACGGCGTGGAATGTCGACAACATCTCGGGAGCGACGCCGGCGGGAATGGTCGCACTGTCGAGTGTCAAGACAATATCTTTCTCTACGGCGCCAGGCGATTCGCTAGACGGCGACGGCGACAGGACAACAGAGGGTATTCGATGGTGTCTGCCTGATGGTCTGGCCGGGGTTGAGAGACCCGTTGACGCTGATACCATGGACGACGAGGATGGCGATGGCGATGAAATTCGTTCTACCGGCTTGGACGGATCCCAATCAAGACCAGGCTTGACCATTAAGTTGACGGTATCTCCGTCCTTGACAGTATATTCCTTGAGCAATTTGTTGTCGGCGAGGGCCTTTCCTTTCAAAAGGAGCCTCTGGGCGTCTGCGGGTGGAGCTGTCGGTTCAGACGCAAGCTGTGCTTTTATAGAAGCGATCGTATCCGTCGGCTGTACGGCGAGGGTATAGGATGCAGAAGGCTTCGCCGATTTGAACACGATGGAGATCGAGGCTACGTGGCGAAAGGAGGAAAAAAAAAACAAGGCGTGTTCGACATCATGTTATTTTTTTTTTTGAAATGAACAGTTGATCAGAAAAATTCCGCGATTTTCTTAGAGACAACGCGACCAATTACCTTTAGATGTCGTTGCGGAGTCCGCTTCTTTACGCTCGGGGAGTGCAGGGACTTGAATCTGCGCCACGAGCAATCACTAGTCAGCGCCATGAGTCCAGCCGCACGCATCAGGGGCGGGTGGCGAAAGGCTAACCGGGAGAATAGGG
This sequence comes from Macrocybe indica, assembly GCA_030407095.1. NCBI lineage: Eukaryota > Fungi > Basidiomycota > Agaricomycetes > Agaricales > Callistosporiaceae > Macrocybe > Macrocybe indica. The sequence continues at coordinate 636,919 of JARFTL010000013.1, forward strand.
ACTTTCTTGAGCCAATTATCGGGCTGCTGCTGATAATCGTCGCCGTAGATGACAGGCTGTGTCGACAGCGTATTGACGAAGGTCTTCACAAATGCTTGCTCTGCTTGTTCCGCCATCGGGGTCTGTCGGAGAGATCGGGGTAACGAACAAGGGCTCAAATGCTGTAGCCCTCCAGTCGGCAGCTGGTTGACGGTGACTGAGGCTAGCGCGATGTCATTCAGCGTGTGACTGGCACGTGGACTGTGTCACGGGAGCCGGGGTCCCATTTCTGGTCGGAACCTTCAGGCTCAACACCAAACACAGATGGCTGTACGTTCTCTTTCTGCTTCAATGTTCGGGTCTGTTGCTTGCTGACACCGTATACGTGCTATACAGTCAGGATTTGGATACACGGGAGGTCAGACCTGCTGCTTCTCAGCCGAGAAAGACCTTGCATAATACCGCCTTGGACAGGTCGCTCACGATGCTTCCTCTACTGGCAGGAGTTTTCAAAAGTATTCGAGTGTCCGACATCATATCGCAGTTTCGATGGCCTAATTTGTTGTATTCCAGTGCTATGCGAATACAGATGACCCGGTAGAATGCAGACCGCAGTCTGAGGACTACCTCGAGTGTCTGCACCACCCGAAAGAGGTATGGTCTTTTTCTTCCCTACTCTTTTTTTTTTTCCCAATTTACTGAGTGTCTGATTCAGGTTGCACGTGCTAAAGCGATTCAAGATGAATTCATTCGTAAAGCAGAGGCGAGCGCCAAGGAAGGCCAAAAAGTGGCAGATGTGTTGGCAGGCGGTGCCATCACTGGCGTGGGCCTGATACAAAGAGCCTCGGAGGAGGCAGCGAAGAAGTAGAATCTGTTTTGATGATAGAACTAACCACACGTTCACTGGAATTCATCGTGCGCTATTTCAGCTTGTCTCGTCTCCTACCGCATATAATATAAGAGTCATAGTCCTCAGAATAGTAACGACTATTAAATCAGTGCATCTAAGAGTGCTTTCCGATAAGAGATCCTGATACACATGGAAAGGCTCAATAAGCAGCCGAGGTTGTCAACTAAGCGGACAAGGCCCATCCGTATCACCTGCGTATTTGCGCCGCTCTGTTGCGAGACATCTCCTCGACCGCAACGCCAACCTCGTACTCTTCTGGCATAAATTTACGGGACGTGTCTGGGTGGCGATCGTGGCGCGACGACGGCATGGCGATGACGACACTGACCCGCACCTCCATAGGCTCCGACTGGACGACCGCCTGGCCGTCATCCACGTTCACGATTTCAGACGAACCTTTCTTGCAGCTTCTCGTGCCACGATCGGGCGCTGACGACGTCCGAGTCGCGGTTAGCAGAACGGGATGATGAGGAGCGGACGGATACGGTGGCAGCTGGTCCTCGTATACCTCACCCTCGCACTCGCGATACCCAACCGAAGCAGAGAGAGGCTGAGTTGAACAGACGGTCAAAAGATCCGTGTCTGGTGTAAGCTACATAGTGACCTCTCTCTCACCATGATTGATTTCCAGCTATCGCCACCTGACACGAATTTTGGCTCGAGGAGCTTGGGCTCGCGTAGGCCACCGCCTTCGTGCGACGGCGCTATCCACGGGCTCGTCAGAAGCCGCGCGCTTCGCCGATTGAGGACCCTTCTCCGCGTGATGAGCACGAGCCCGACGCTGAGCAGCAGCAGGACGATAAAAGCGACTAGAAACCCGAAGAAATAGGTCGTCCCGTTCGACATCCCGCTCGATGACATGGTAGCGGGAACCGACAACGACGAGGAGCCTAGACCAGGCGTCGTCGTGGTCGAGGACATTGGCGGTGCTTTTGGGGATGCGGTAACAACGAGACTGGAGTATAAGAAAAAGCCAAGCTGTTACATTGGAGTGTGTATGTCTGAGTCTGTTTTTCCATCTTTGACGATCCGTTGCCGAGTGACTGGGAGTGTTTGGCGTGCCGCTCCAACCCCGATTTAGAAATTGTTTCAAATTGGTCCAATTACGTAGCTGCACAACACCATTACGTCGTTTTTTTTTCTAACATCTTGAAAGGCAGATGGTCAGCATATCAATACTCTCCAATAAAGATAGGACTAGGGTAGTTATGTGCGATTCGCATCTTCTTCAGATGCCTGTGTCGCAAGTTCGTGTATCCTCTGGTCTTGGAGATGCGCATGCGTCAGACATAATTGGACATGGTCTCAAAAGGTTGTAGAATGGGCAGACCGGGAGCATGATCAAAACGACGGTATATATATTATTTCGAACACCTAAAGGGCCAGGATCGCCGGAGTACACTGATTTGTTTTTTTCTGTATATGAAAAGAATTCTAAGCATCAAATAGAGGGAGGAAAAAAAAGAAAATATGATGAAATTACGCATGTTTCTGCAGCCCACCGTATAGCGATTCTTCATCCGCTGTTTCCCTTCCTGGATCTCATGACCTTGTTTCGTAGCGCCTTCTCTTTCAGCTCATTTTCTCGCTTTTCGAGTTCGGCAGAGTTATCTTTCTTAAGCAAGTGTGAGTGATCTGAAATTACCAGAGTCGAAGGCGACATACTGTCGGCTCATCCTGCTCCCATTTGCTTCTTCTTCGCTCCAATTCAGCCTGACCCCGAATTTTCAGTTCCTGGGCCGGCTCTTTTTCCTCTACATCCATGTTCATCCGATCCCTGTCGGTTTGACTGGAAACTGGTTTGGGATGGCGGCTGTGACTGCGAGGGCGGAGGTGAAGAAGATCGACTATCATAGCTCCTGCTTCGGCTGTACTTCTTTCTCGATGGCCCACGACCGTGGCTTGGACTCCGTCTCCGCGGGGAGTAAGAGCCGCGGGAGGACCTAGAAGGGCTTCGCCGACGTCTTCGTGCCGGCGGTGTAACGCTCCTCCTACGTCTGGGGCTGATGCTCGGCCGTCTTCCGTACCTCGCGGGGGGCGAGCGCGAGCGGCTGTATGAACGCGATCGCGAGCGTGGTTCGGGTGAGATGCGACGCCGTCTAGCAGGAGGGCTGCGGCTATCCCTCCCGCCCCTGTATCTGCGATCTCTATCTCGGAGTGGGGGCGTCATCGATGGTGAACGAGCTCTGCGCCGAGTCGGAGGGGTGCGAGATACAGATCTCGACGGCGAGCGGCGTGGCGGTCGTCGCCTTGACGGAGGCGGAGACGCAGAACTAAGAGATGGAGAACGGCGACGGGGCGGAGAGCGATACCGACGAGCAGGTGGAGGAGAGCGTGAACCTCTGGCCCCGCGCGAACTATCCGAAGGAGAACGACGACGTGGTGGCGTGCGGGAACGGCGGCGAGGGCCCTGAAGCAGGCATCAGTTAAGCACTCCGTAGAAAGGATCAAAACTCACACCGCCAGGAGGACCACCTCCTCGACCGGCCCAGCCTGAATCCCGGGGCCTTCCACCACCGCCGTCTTCGGGCCCACCACGTCCTCTGCCTCTGCCTCTGCCTCTTCCCCTTCCGCCGCCGCGACCACCACGTTCATGTTCCCGAATTTCGTCAAGCCTTAGCCTTCTGTCCCTTTCGTCGATAGCTCGAGTGTCGCTCTGCCGTGCACGTCGGAGCTCTTCCTTTTTCTCCTCGACAAAGGTGCGGGGAACACCTGTCACCTCTTCCTGTGCTTCGAGCAGCAGGTTCCAAAGAGCAGACATGAATGCTGGTGTATCATTCGTCAAGAAACCGGTAAGATTGATTTGCATCTTTTTAGGATCCGGCGTCTGTCCATTGCACAACATCAGGATAACAAGCCGACAGCAAATGCCAAGGCGAACGCACCGGTTGCGACTGATCTTCCAAGAGACCCATGGCATACTCTACCACGACTTCATCTTCGAATCCTACCAGTTCGACAATTTTTTTCGCGATCCATGGTCTGATGACAGTCAGATTCACTTTGCGCATGTCAACCTTTGAATTCGAAAATGTGGGTTAAGAGGGTATACCGGTCTACAGATGAACGATAGCTCGCCTTCTTGTCAAACTCGGACGGGAATTTCATCGTTTTGAGGAGTTTGAGCTCCTTGTCGGAGAACCGCCTGTCCTGGTCGGCAGAAGTGCCCTTGAAAAAGCCTTTGGGAAGATAAGTAAAAGCAAGCCTCATTAGAGAAATTCGAAGATGCCTGTACAAAGCTACTGTTCTCACCAGCGTCGGCCATTGCTGAGAATTAGCGGGATAAGTGGATAGGTTGACTGGTTGCGTGAACGAAATGAGTTTGGCGTTGCGGACTCGACTTGGCGTCTATTTGTCACACTTTGGTCAAGTCCTCCTCTCACGGAACACCACGCAGCTACATTACTAGGATGAATGAGTGCAATGGTACTTAAAAACGTAAGGGTGCAACCTATGAACAGAATGAACCGGTGCCGGATGTGCTTCACCACTCTCTCAGTGTTCCATCGATCCCTCTCCAGACCGGATTCCTCCAAGCAGGGTAGTTTTCGACGTACTTGGATGAGGCAGCTCGAATCAGATCCTCATTGAGCCTGATTCCAAGCCCAGGGCCTAGAAAAACAGTTAATCGATGATTACTTGATTGGTCCTTTTGTGACGCACCTTGGAGAGCTGCAATGTGGCCATCCTGGACTTTAAATACTTCAGGGTTCGACATGTACGTGAAGAGATCGGCCTCGGCAGTCGGATCCGGATTGACATTGTAGTGAATCTAGGGATCAGAGATGAGGAAGAGCCCTAGCGATGGAAAGGTCGGAATCTGGCGTACGTTCCAGCTCATTTCTTGGATCACAACTAGTCGAGAAGCACGATTTGAGAACATCGATCTCCGACAAAGGAACTTTGCGTACAGTTTGGTGCAGATAGTGCGACTTGAATGCATGCCGCAAGAGCGATGGGTCCAAGGGGACAATGAGGAGCCAGAGCTACGTCGTAAGTTTCTGTCAGGCTCGCAATGCGATGCAATTCACTAATGCCGCCGCAGTGAGACACCTGTCCCGAAGAAAAGGGTGAGAATTGAACTACAGTAGATCAGTTGTGAGGAGCGTTAACTTACATCTGGCTGAGCGATGTCGATAGCACGTTGCTCAAGATACGGCCTAAAATCTGAACGACCATAGAGACGTTCACCTAAAGCTATTGGAGTGGTGACATAGCGAGAAAGGTCGGCAATTTCTTCGGCTTGAGTTGGAAGTAGAGGCTCTGAATGTCATAAATGCACATTTTAATATATTTAATTCAAGTCAAAAGATTACTCCGCATACCTTCAATGAATAACGGTTGGTGGGGTTCCAGTAGCCTCGCAAGTTGCTTCGCCATTCCTTTGTGCAAGCGACCGTGGAAATCGATGCCCACATCCAGGCCCAAGGAGCGCACCTGCTGGACTCTGGTGACAGTGCCAGAAAGGACCTCGGGAGAGTCGATCCACGCTACCGCATCTAGAGATGCATGTCAGCACTTTGAAGTGGAACCAAAGGGAGTGATAGCAAGAGACCTGTTCCATTCATTTTGACGGCTGTGAAACCCTGCTCGACGCGTTGTTTGGCAGCAGAGAGCACCTCGGACGGGTTATCGCCACCGATCCAGCCGTAGACTCTGATTCTGTCGCGCACTTTTCCTCCAAGGAGCTGCCAAATGGGTACGCCGAGCTTCTTTCCTTTGATGTCCCATAATGCGATATCCAAGCCGGACATGGCACTCTATGTATTCGCCGTGACCAGAATAAGCAATAACATTCCTCTTACGAAGGAATCTCACCATAAGAACCGGCCCTCCACGGTAAAAGCGGCCGCGATAGGCAACTTGCCATATGTCCTGGATGTTATTCGCATCGCAACCAATGAAGCGTCTACAAAGGTCCTCGTATGCGCCTTCAACCGCTTCAGTGTGTCCTTCCAGGGTTCCCTCTCCCCAGCCGACTATCCCGTCGGAGGTTTCGATCCGTACGAAGAGCCATCGAGGCGGGACTCTGAACACCTACAAAGAGTTGATCAGCCCCCTCGGTTGCCGAACTTTTGATAATCAACGCACTGACCTCGATTTTCGATATGATGCTCGGAGCAGAAGGCTGCGGATTGGCCATCTGAGGAAGATGCGGATAAGATGTTAATAATTCGGCTTTATAACCAGTGGAACGGAGATTACTTCATATCTAGGTCTTATGAGCACTGAATGAGCGAACTTCGGGCCGGTTGATGATGAATGCCCGTTCACGCTGCCCGGACTTGTTGAATGACGCCGTTAGAGTGTGGACGCATAAAATGGATTGTTGAGTAATGGTTTGTGACCTTGAGTTGTGTTTTTTGTGCAGAAAGCTGTGATTGGTTCGGAACCAGCGCCGCACACGTCGCACATTTCCAGCGCACTGCAAACCCAACGCTCTTCATCTCTTCCACTGAACTATCCTCAGCCGAGTCCTTGGGACTGCATATTCTCCGTCTAAAGGTTGAACCCTTGAAGGCTTGGTTCCCACCTCCTGTTCGTGGTAGTCAAAGCGGACATCTGCCGTCATGCTCTCTGGCACATTAGCGCTCTTGCTTCTCTCCCTACTTTTCTGTATTGGGCCGGCACCGACGTATGCCATCAAGTTCCACCTCCCTGCTGAGAGATACCCTCCTTCAAAATGCATCTGGAATGCCGCGCATCCGAACACGCTCGTCATTGTCACTGCCAACGTGGGACCTGGAGCAAACCAACGGGTGGATATTGAGATTGTCGACTCGAGTCCAAAGAAGAACGTCTACCTCAGTAAAAAGGGGATCAAAGGAGAGTCACGATTGGCTATTACGACGCATAGCGAAGGCGAGGTCGGTGTGTGCTTTAAGAACCATATTGAAGGAGGTCTGTCGACTTTACGTTGTGCCCTTCTAACCCGGTTTAACCTCCTGAATTTTCAAGACGTTTCTATGGAGAAAGCATCGAAACTTTCCCGTGTCATAGACCTAGATGTCGACATCGGAGCAGACGCCGTTGACTACAAGTGAGCCAGGACACGACTGTTATCAACATTTCTTTTGCTGATCCGTGTGCTTTCTAGCGCAATAGCTAACCAAGAATCCCTATCCGCGCTGGAAACAGAAATGCGCAAGCTGGAGGGAATAGTGAAGGAAATTGTAGATGAAATGGTCTATCTCAAGAGGCGCGAAGAGCGGTTTACGAGCACTAACAGTGCGTTCTGAATAGTTTCGCTTCCGTATCATCCTTTTCTGACTTTAGTTTTTAGCCTCCACAAATCAACGTGTTCAAAACTTTGCGTGGTTTACCATCATATCACTCACGGGCCTTGGAGTCTGGCAGATCTTGCACCTCCGAGCATTCTTCAAACGCAAATACCTTATCGATTAGACGGCTTCCTAGGCCAACGTCGAGCCTTACTCTTGGAACTGCTTAATTGCTCCCATGTGTCTACGTATCAGCTATGCTACGCTAACCTTCGTAATGGGTTAGGTTGATTTATTTTTATTCGACGCTTAACTGTCATCAACGACATCTCTGCAGAGTTGGCTACAAGATGATGTGGTCAACAATGATTGGGAAAACATGGCTCGTTCTGGACAGATTCAACGACGGTTCGGGTGCAGATTGCACTCCGAATTCACCGAGCACCCGCCAAGCCAATGTTCGTTGCTGTCCTGTCAATATGAGCAAACAACCGTTGGCTGGTTGGCTGCATCATTCTCTTAAAACCCCTGTCAGTATCTATGCCATTCGTGAAAAGATAGTGCTACTGTATCCCACAGTTGCTATAAACCCCCATCACCTGATCACGAAGGCGGCCAACCAGAGCCTTCCCTCATCGCTCGAGAAGCTTCTTTTCCACTGATTTCTGGTCATTTCCGATGAATAATCATTTTTGAGTGAGTGCCACGTCTTGTCCGCGCTGACAGTCATACTCATATTCGTCGTATTTGAACTACGAAGATAGGATGTTATGCCTTTTGTTCAGCACTTGAGCCCTTCACTGTGAATAGAATTTTGCTATTTCTCCAGTCATTCGAGGAACAAGGTAGCAGCAACCTTCTAAATCGCGCCTCGAGGCTGGGAGCCCGAGAACCGCGTCTCCGGCAACACATGTGGCCTGCTACATTCCTAAACTAGTCAGACGCCCACGGTTCATCAGAGGTCATTACCTGATCTGCATCATGACGGATTCAGCCCTGTGCATTCCGGTGCACTGCTATCTCCTTCTGTATGCACCTCATCTCTATTCCTTGTCATGGGTCAATTCAATCGGAAGAAGCGAGATACGAGGGACTATAAATTGCTGCTGTGAGAAGCCAAGATCACCCATTCGCCCTTCTCTTAACGACCTGGTTGTGTCTTTTGTTCCTTCAGACCTGGTGTCTTTCAGAGTCGACTCTCTTTGCTTCTTCAACGCCCCTTTGTCAAACAGGGTCTTTCGTTCACTCTTTGACAAGCCTTCATCCCTCCATCTTCTTTAGTAGTAGCAATGGCCCGCTTTACTGTGTGTTTGCTCGGTTTCATCATGGCCGCCGGACAGCTTGCACAGGCTGCGCCTCTCGGTAACCTAAAGTGCAACGTTGCCCGTCTCAAGACCGTTGCCAATCTAAAGGCCGCGACAAAAGCCGTCGACAACATGGCAGCTTCAGTCCAGGGGTGAGTGCTACCTCTGGAGTCTCCTACTTACCGTGTTCATTTTCGCACAGTGATCAGACAACAGCTGATGCCGTCGATGCCGCCCAAGCCGGACTCTCAGACGCCGGCTCGGCCATTCAGGATATTGCGACCGCCCTCTTGTCGAAGCAGGATCCTCCTGCTGATGCCAGAGATGCCGCCGCTAACGGTCTCGTGTCAGCTAAACAAGCTCTTGCCTCCGTCCAAACGTAGGGTCCTATTCGATCGGTTTAAACCTGTCGTTGCTCATGAACATTGTTGAATCCGTCTAGGACGGATCCTCAGGTGACGTCGCAGCTCGATAACGCCAAGCAAAAAGTCCAAAATGCCATCGATGCCGGCCAACAGGTTCTCGACAACTGCGGCGGTGCTGGTGGTACCATCGAGGCCAACAACGGGACTGCCAACGCTAACGGGGACAATGTAAATGGTGACAATGTTAATGGCGACAATACCAATGGCGACAACGTCAACGGCGACAATGTTAATGGCGACAACATCAATGGTGACAACGTCAATGGCGATAACATCAACGGCGACAACACAGGTGCAGCCAACGCAGCTCATCAGGGTGGTTCTAGCACAATCGCCCGGACTGCAAACGTTCGGAGTACGTTCTCAGACCCTCGCCTTCAAGTGATCTGTCTTCCAACAGTATCTCTTCTGCTTCGTAAAGACAAGCGCCAAATTGGCAATTTGCAGTGCAACGTCGCGCGTCTCCAGACGGTTACCAGCCTTGCGCAGTCCCTGAGGGCAGTCAACCAGGTCAGCACCGCGGGTGCCGCGTGAGTCGTTTGCTTCATTTCGTCTAGCGATCGAGCTAAATTCTGCTTTGCGCGATTTAGTGATGCAACTACGACTAGCGCCGCCGACACAGCCAAACAAGGCTTGACCAGTGCCAGATCTGCCATTGGTACCATCGCTGCTGCTCTGCTTACCGGCCAACAAGCACCCGCCGCCGCCCGTGACCAGGTCGGACAGGGATTGAACGACGCAAAGACCGCCCTTGCCAGCATCAACTCGTACGTGTATCTCAACCCATAGGCCGCCTTTGCTCTGATCGGGAACCCTTATCCTCCCTTTAGCACTGACCCCGCAGTCACTGCAGCTGTGGCGGACGCTCAAAGCAAAGTCGACAAGACCTTGACTGCCGGTGGCAAAGTTGTCGCCAATTGCAAGTAAAAGGCGCAACCATCGTCGCCTGTGCGAAGGCGTGACCCGGTACATTCTTTCCTCTTGTTTCTCATGTCACGAAGGACTTCATCGCGGACTCTTTATACTCGCACGGACTTGAGTAGACCATGATACTGCTACTAATGGACAGCTTTGATGCAGGGTAATAGTGTACCGTTATGTAGGGGTTCGTAGGAGGCAGTGTAGAGGAGAAATGAGAACGTTTGCGATGACATTGATGAGCACGTATTGACAAATCAGCAATTCTTCTTCGGGCACCTTACGACAGCCAGACAAGCAAACGGCAACGAAGCATGCTCCCAGGCCTTGCTAAGGGCTAAAATCTGACATTCGGGTCAACTCAATTACTGTTTAACCTGGGGTACGGATTCCAAGTCCTGACAATGGTAACATGATGATCAATCGATCATAAGCTAGAAGCAAAATAAGTGGTTGGTTCTGTAGCTGGTACATGTGTACTATCAGTGCCGTCACTTCCCTAGATTACTCTTGACGACCCGGACGTGACAAAAGACGCCATGGAAGGAAGAGTTTCCACAGCTGTCAGTGATTTCATCGATATCTGGGTTTGAGTGGATGAACTGAAGGAGGCGTCCCCCGAAGATGAGGAATCGAATCTGGGCACGAGTTGGATCATTCGTTGGAAATGCCATCAATGGTGAAGAGGATGTACATACATACTGGCAAGTTCCGATTTATACGTCCCTTGGATTGGCCAGACGGCGACGTTCCCTCTAAAGAGCTGAGAGCCTCATAAACGAGGCAGACTGCCTACGTTGCCACGTCTGTTGCCGGGTGTTCTATCCTCCTCCAAGCCGCGCAACTGCGCCATAAACGGCGATGGGCCTTTATAAAGGGTTCCATTCAGAGGCTGGGCTTCCTTGAAGATCATCGTAAACTCGGAACTGGTTCGGCTTTCAGGGCTCACGTCTGACATTGTTGCACCATGGCCAGCATCATAGAATTTCAGACTGCCCGTGAATCTTGACAATGCCTGATCCCAAGTGTACACCCGTCGCTTATTGATTGGGTTTGAGTCTGCAGAGGGACATACGAACAGACATGCATTTGCCTTTCTTCTCGTATTACATCTTCCTACCTGAAGCTCTAAGAATCCATCTTGCGGTAAAAAGAAAAAAAAAACGATCTCACCTGGCGGTGTTCGGCCCAATGGCATTGCCACAACGTTCGGGCACTGGACTCAATCGGCAAGATGACTTACGGATAGTTTCTGACACCTCCTTTGTGGTCTTTATGTGAAGTCGGTCGAAGAAGCAAGAAAACGCCAGGGTTATACCAGACTTCGCTTCTCATAGTTTTCCCGTTTACGGGACTAGCGACACTTGAAGGCCCCTATACTGGTCGGTGGCCGTCTTTATAAAAGGAAAAGCCAGTGCGTATGGATAGATTACCACAGGAAACCTACAAAATCGAACGACGTAAACGAGAAAAAAAGAGAAAAAAAAGCCCAAGTACAGTGCTACGCATTCTTGCCCTCCATCGCCTGCTCGACGAGTTCTCCGACCCACCTCTCGAATCTCTCCTGGTCCATAGTGCCTTGTTCATCAAAAAACGCATTATACTCCCTCGTCCCACGAGTCTTGCCTTTCGCAAGAAGCGACTTGCCTCTGTTCGTGGAACGGACGTAGTTGATTGAGATATTGTATGCGGGCGGCTTTGACTTCGCAACGGGCTCTGTCTTGGCGGAAAGGGTTATTCGTTCTGTCACGATCTGCGGAACGAGGTGTGATGAGAAACCGGGTATGTCGCGAACTGCGGGCTGCTGACGATACCGACCCTCTTTGAAAATGTTTTCCGCTTTCCAACAAAAACAACATTGCCCTCGACAAAGTATGCGTAAAGAGTTTGGAGAGTAGTAAGAACAACGTATCTGGTATATGGTAAGGCGCAGTGTCTCATGGAAGGGTAGAAACGGGGATATACGCACAGTATGACGCCGGCCCACACAACAGGCTTAGATTTTTCGAATTCAAATTTGTAGCCGTACAAGGCTGTACCAGCAGCGACCAGGACGCTCAGCCATCCTAGGCCCAAGCGAACGTCCGTGTGGAGATGGATCTGCTTGAATAAGTCGGGTCTGGATAGGTACTGGTGATAAAATTAACCATAAGTCATCATATCAGCGTGAAAAAAAAATGGTGACTGCAACGACATACGCGCTTTACAGCATCATCACATGCATGCTTCAGCTCAGTCAGATTCGCGTTGTTGACCTTGATCACTTCACGCTCCTCTGGTGGGGTGATGACGCTCAGCGGGCCAGCGGGACGTTCTGGTGAGGAAGGCGAAGATGGGCCGGCATCCAAGCGACCTGGGCTAGGTACGCGTGCTGCATCGACGCTGATGTCTGCTTTTTTCGTACGTGCCATGTATTGCTAGAGTTCAAAGATGAGAAATGTATGTGGGCATAGACGCAGGAGAGGTCGACGTCGAGGAGGAAAATGGAACGGCGGCACTGCGCGACGTGTCGTTCTCGTGTCCTATTACCCTTTTTGGAACCTCACTCCATTCATCCCAAAGCTGTTACAACCGATTCCGTGCACCTTTACGGAAGCTGCATCATGACCCTGCCCTTCATCTTATGCTTCTTGTTCTCACATGGCCACCGCCCAATTTATTTCGGGACCTGGGTGTCCCAATCAGATCTTTCTTTTATGCTCACGCGGATGTCGTCAACTGTCATCCGCAGAAAAGCCCGGGCATAACAACACCCAGGAATGCCGTACTCGAACCGTAAGTCGAGGTGAGGGCATACCCAGGCGGATCTCCGTTCAACTCGATCCAGACCATGCAGCGCCAAATCGAATCCTTCCTGCAGGCCAGACAGGTGTTTCTTCAGAGTCATCCATTCTTTACTGACCATGTTTACAGGTTGAGCCCGATCCCGGTGTCTACACTCCGTCGATTGAATCGACATTCACTCGAGTGCCGGTGGAAACCTCTGCTCCGTCGCTAGATGACGACAAGCCATTGCCGTCGCATACCACGCAACCTCTAGAGACGCAAAGGCCGCCATCGACAACTCCGTCGGCCGAAAATCGCAGCCCATGGCGCTGCGGTGAAGCTTATAGGCATCCTGTCCCCAGAAGCGGTGAGCACTGGGAAACTTGCCACAAAGCTATACACAGATACGATAAGGAGATGTGCGAAGCGTGGAAAGAGGAAGTCGACAAACTCTTAGTGTTCGTGAGTCACTCTCCGTGTAGCTTTCAAACGATTTCGATTCACTTTGCGTAGGCCGGCTTGTTCTCGGCTGCTGTTACTGCATTCACTGTCGAGTCATATCGATGGTTGCAAGAAGGTCCAGAGGACATATCATTGCGACTTTTAGCTCAAATAGCTGTTCAAATGCAACTACCCAATTCTTCCACTCTATTGGACCCCTTGTCTACGCAAGTCTTGACCGAACCTTTTTCGCCTTCCCCTTCCGTCGTTCGAATCAACGTGTTTTGGTTTTCAAGTTTGACATTAAGCCTGGCCACCGTACTTGTGGGCATACTCTGCATGCAATGGCTGCGGGAATATCAACGCGATTCCGCTTTGCCGCACAAGGACGCCATGGCTCTTCGCCAAATGCGCTGGCAGGGGCTATGGAAATGGAAGGTTCCCATGATACTATCTTCGCTGCCGGTCCTACTTCAGCTAGCTGTGGTCCTCTTCTTTGCCGGCTTGCTTGACCTTCTCTGGTCTCTCAACCGTCTCGTCGCTGTGGCCATCACGGTAGCTGTTGGCTTGATCATCATCTTCCTCTCCGTAACGACGATTTCCCCCTTTCTTCAATACAGCCTCCTCGACGAAAAGAGCTTTGGTGTCGGTCAGTGTGCGTACAAATCCCCGCAATCTTGGGCGTTTTACCGATTAGGTTTGAGCGTTCTTTGGCTCGTGACGCACATCATCAAACCTGTTTCTCGTATCAAGTGGATATACTTCAATATGCACAAGTTACGGCGCTCTTTCCATGATCGTAATTGGACAGAATACGATGTACGTCAATGGAGGCGTCTCCGAAATAGCGACGACACCGTGGGCAGTCTGCTTTGGGTGGACGCGACGTTTTCAAAGAGCGTGGACATGGTCCATGCCATCTACTATTGTCTCCAAGACCTCGATGTCACGACCGCAGCTCAGGTCCTGTACACTTTGAACCCCGACGCCTCGAGTCGCCTTCGCAGCATCATGGAAGATCCTTCCATCGGTTCGACGGCCTATGAAGAAGAAAACATCGCTCTATCGTATTTGGAGTTGCACAGGCGCACGCATCCAAGCTTAACGCCGTATTACTTAGAGTCCATCATCCGTATCGTCAACTCCAACGACGTTCGTCCTTTCATCGACTGGCCAGTGCGGAATCTACTGAAGCTGCCACCAGGTACACGCAAACGTTTTCTTTTCCCCTCAGCTATTGATATCGTGTCTTCGTTCTCAGATATTATCGAGCAGTTTTTGATGTGCACAAAGCTGATGGTATCGCGAGACCTCGTCACGCCACCGAACGTGATCGTCATCTGGGCTCTCATCCAGCGGCTGGTCCAGGACCTCGCAAACTCGGAATCCGGGCCTCACTTGGCGCGTGACGTCCAGCTGGGCTTTGCGATCATCGAAGAGATCGAAAGGTGGCTCAATCGCGCCTCGCACGAGCGGCAGAAGATGGACCGCCTGTCTGTCTGCATTTACGGCGCCGTCAAGGTGTTCCGACCACCGATCGACTTTCGTGCGCTCTGCTTGGCTTATCCGGAGTGCACGAGGGCGGCTTCGCTGATTCGGACTCTTGACGCGGCGCTGGCCGACGTGGGGAATGGGTCTGTCATCCTGGGCCGCTTCGTCTATACCCAATGGCAAACTTTGGTCACGGATTCTTCTGCATTTTGGACATAGATATATCACACCAAAACAGGATATAAAGCTCTCAGGGTATACTATAATGTTATAATCATAATAATAAGTGCGTCTCGACAGTTGGTGGTTTTTGAGATTGCTGCAGACGCAGCATGGACTCGACAAGATGGTTCCACTCCTTGTCGTCGAATGTCAGGTCGAGATCGATCCATCCGTATTCCTTGCGCATGCGCGAGATGCCTCCCATGTCGGCGACGTGCTTGTCCAACGTCTTGACGAGAGCAGTGGCTTTTTGAAATCCGGGAAGCTTCGCCCAGACATGGTGGAGGGCGGAAGTCCGGCGAAAAGCCGTGACCATGCCAGCCACGCATAGCTGGACTCGGAAGCGTGATTGATCGACGGCGGCGGGGCGTCTCAGCCAGCGGTCGTACTCTTCCAACATCTCGAAGGACCACTCCAAGGGCTGGATGTCCTTGTCGGGCTCCCATCCGGCCAGAAGGTGGTGTATGATCTCCCAGATGTCGACCGCCTTCTCTATGGACGCGACGTCGTGGTTGAAAAGCGTCTTGAGACAGTTCAGGAACTGGTACAACATGTCTGGAGGGACGGCGTTGGGTATATAGGAAGAGGAACCATCCGAGATCCTCTGCAGGACGCGCAAGGACGGTTCAAACCAGAGGACGCCGGCCGTGTTGGTGATACGTATGAGCAGCTCCAGGTTGTGTATCTCGAGCGTCGGATGCGTGCGGACGTAGAACCCCAACACGATGGCGGAGAGGATTTCGCGCCTCGTCTGGACGTCGTAGTTCGAGTCCGGCTTCTCAAAGACCTTGTAGAAATGATCGGAAAAGTGCGGGTAGGTGCTGCTGACGACCTCTACGGCGGCGGAGATTTGCAGGTCACGGAAGCAGTGGTAAATCGGGTACACGACGTCGACGCTCTGTGCAAAGGACTTGTGGATCCAGCTCAGGCCCTGGACGATGTCGTACCCGTCCTGCATTTCCATCGGCGTTCCGTAACGAATGACAGTTGCGTCGCGCGTGCGCCGCCAGTGGATGTCAAAGTCGACCCAGTTGCTGTGGGAAAATGAGGCCGAGAGCCTGGCGAGGCGTTTGTGCGTTCGACTGACGACGTGCCTGAGGTGATGAGGTATGAGCCCGAACAGGGCGAGAGTGAGACGGTGGAAGGCCCATGACTGCGGGGACTTGTAGGGGCATTGTGCGATCATGAGATCTGATATTGGCGTTATGATGTATTGCAGCGTGGGGCCGACGGTGGTAGCGATGAGGAAGCACAAAACGATGCTCACGGCCGCGGTTATGCATGCCGCGACGATCTTGTTCAGACTCCACAGGAGGTCAAGTACGCCTGCAAAAAAGAGGATCAAAGCAGCCTGCAGCAACAGGGACAGCGCTGAGAGGATCTGGGGCACGCCCCAGTTTACGAAGCCCTCGTATCGCATCTGACGCAGGCCGATGGCGCCTTTGTAAGGAAGGGTGGATTCGCGTTGATATTCGCGCAGCCATTGCATGCAAAGAATGCCAAGGAGGACGACCGACAAGCTCAGCGTCAGACTCAAGAACCAGAATATGTTGATTCTGACGACGGAGGGCGTGACTGTGAACGGTTGGGGTGGAGCTAGCAAGTTGCTGTGGTCCGTACCACTGCTCAACTGAAGGGAGATCTGGGCGAGGTACTGGGCGATTTGATCGTTTGGTCCTTCCTGAAGCCATGTGTATGATTCGATCGTAAAAGCCGTCACGGCGGCGGAGAACAGACCTGCCTGATTAATGCTATCGAAACGCAATACGTATTATGGATTGACACCGGCGCTCACAAAGATCAACAACTTGTCGACTTCGTCCCGCCAGGCATCGCACATGTCTTTGTCGTATTTTTTGACCAGCTTGTAACAGTCTCCCCAGGAATCGCCGTTCTTTGGAACAGCATATCGGTGAGGTTCACCGCATCGCCAAGGCTAGAGGGTCGGTCCGTTGAGCACGCCAAGCTCCCGTGGATTAGCGAATTCGGCCGCGTACCTCATCGACGAATTTCCGTTCTGAAGCAGTTACTGGAGTTTTCGGCGGTGACGATGACGGCGAGACAGAGGAGTCGCCTGTTCGTGACTGGAATGGTAAACGTCTACTTGAGCTGCCAGCAAACCCAAGGCAAAGGCGTACGTGAACATATCCATTTTGTTCGTGATTCATCGCGCCCTTGCCGCTCCACTCTGCTATGGAACAACGTTGTCAAACTGCTTGAAACGGAGGACTGTGCGCCACAGGTTGCTAGGCCATCTGACCTGCATCAAGATCTGTCACTCAGGGTTGTGGGTGAGCATGGCCCCAACGACAAGTGTCCGTTTGGGCACATATATTGCAAGTAAAGGGTGTCGGGACGTCTGTTCAAAAAAAAAAGACACCAGCGATCGATAACGATCTCGACCGAGGCTGGACTGGTAACTTATCATTTTATTTTATTCAAGAAATAATTGAATGACGTCAACGATTGACGAGGGAGTAGAGACCAATTTAACGCCATTTGGTTGGCTCCTTTGTCGTTGGATTGGTCAGCCTGCGCAGCCCAATCGTTGCTGCTCGTCGTCGCCTACAGCCGCTGAGCATTAAACATTAAACGTTAAACGTCTGCTCGCCATTATCAGGCGTTGGGCACTTTCATTTCACCGTCGAAAGCGCAGCGTTCAAGGCCGGTCCTGACGTGAAGCGCGTGGCGTAATAACCCCGTGTTGTCTGTGGAGCTTGTTTTTTTTTTTGTGTGTAAACCCGTGGCTTCTGTTCAGGTTTCCACAGCCAAGTTGCCACAGACTATATTCAAGGCCATCATTTGACTTTGCGGCCGTGGAACAGATCAACGCGGAATTTCCAGAGTCTTTTGCTTTCAACTTTGTCGGTCCTCTTTACACACTACCCAGCGAACTTTGCCAGCTCCTTTCGACAAACAGCTCTTCCCCCCCTAACTTTCCCGACGCCGACTCCCAAACTAGGTAACAGCCCTGTACAACTCATTTGCCTTGCGCTCTTCTTTCCACTCCTCTGTTCGTCTGTCCCGCACACGGTTTCTACAGAAGTCCTTGTCATCACCAAGGGCAGCCCTGGCTTCATCCACTCGCAGATAGGCAGGGTAGACGGGTCTGTACGTCCGCTGATGGATCCGTTGCGTAACGTATGCCTTTTTTTTTTTTCCTGCGGCCTTTTTCTGTCCACCCAGCGTTTGTTGATCCTGCCACCAGAACTATCCCCCTCCTTTCATATCGCGGACACCTGCAAATTTGACCGATAATGACATCGAAGCTGTCATAAAGATGGCCACCTCGTCTCGTCCATCTCCGGACGGTCGGTCCGCACCCGTCAAAGACACAAGAACGCAGCTCTTTGTTGGAAATGCACGTCCCAGGCTTTCGTCCATATCTTTCTCTTCCGCATCCGATCTGATGTCCTCTTCCTTTTCCTCTTCTACAGTTGCCGTACAGAGTTCGTTGGCAGGATCTCAAAGACCTCTTTCGCCGCGCGGGCACAGTCTTGCGAGCTGATGTCTCCCTGGCCCCTGATAACAGGTCCCGTGGCTATGGAACCGTCCTTCTCGCCACGGCTGAGGATGCGGGAAGAGCCATCGACCTCTTTAATGGATATTCCTGGCAGACCAGGATCCTGGAGGTTCGACCCGATCGTCTGCCTCCCGATCTCGATTCCAACGCTACCAGTCAAGGTCACTCGTCCGCCTTAGGCTCCTTTATACAACCTCACCCTTACCCCCTTCCCTTACAGGATACTCGGAAGATGTCGAGCTCTCAGCCCTCATGGATCTGCATCACAATTTTCCCGCTGCCGCCATCTATCCCGGTCGGATCCTCTTTGTCGGAAACGTACGATCGGTCGAATTTTATCTTTTCTGCGTTCAGATGAGAGCTCAATTCTTTGCGACAGCTGCCATTTCATTGCCAGTGGCAAGATCTGAAAGATCTCTTTCGACAAGCGGGCACCATTCTGCGCGCTGATGTAGCTCTCGGTTCCGACGGTCGTTCGAGGGGATTCGGTTTCGTAGTGTTCGCAACAGAAACAGATGCAGAGAGGGCTGTCAAGATGTTCAACGGGTGCGTCCGCTTTCAGTTTCATGAAATCACCATCAGCCTCATGTCCTTTTTATATACCATCGTCAAGATTCGAGTACAACGGCCGTACGCTCAAAGTGAGCTTTGATCGCTTCACTCAGATTAGCCAGCTGAGCATATTCGGTCTGAATCCGTCGTCCTTGAACGTCGCTGCACGCCCATCGCCCGCGTCCCCATCGCCATCTTATCGCTCTGCGCCGATCGAGCCCCGAACCATAATTCCTCCCCCTTCGTACTCGCTGCGGCAATCTGTATCGCAACTGGAGATGCAGGCCAACCAATTCAGCTTGTCGCCCCGTTCTGTCCACGCCAAATCCTCTTCGAGTTCCCCGGCGTCGATGGAGCTTCTGAGTGCGCAGCTGCGGTCGAATAGGGATTCTCCCTGGGAGAGAGAAGAGCGCGACCGTGAGGTCTTGCGCTCTCTGCAGTCCCTCGATCTCGACAGCCGCATCCCTTCGAGCCTTCCAAAGTCCATCTACCCC
Source organism: Macrocybe indica (assembly GCA_030407095.1). Classification (NCBI taxonomy): domain Eukaryota; kingdom Fungi; phylum Basidiomycota; class Agaricomycetes; order Agaricales; family Callistosporiaceae; genus Macrocybe; species Macrocybe indica. The sequence goes on from JARFTL010000013.1 coordinate 656,165, forward strand.
ACCACGACTTCACGCTCGACCTTGTCCTCCGCGAAGCCGTCCTCGGCAGAGACGCCCTCCAGCTCCGGGGTGTCGTCCTCCTCGTCTTCTCTGGTCGTCTCTGCCTCAACGTCGGTCACGTCTGAAAAATCGAACGCGGCGTCCATGCCGGACCACCGCCTCTCGACTTCGACCTCGCCTAATCCACGAAAGCACGTCCATCATCCACACCCGGGGCCCATCGCCCTGCCTCCACCGCCACTCATCGCTTCCTTCCATCCACACAGCATGTCACCTTTGCACCATCCTCTACACTCTCCCTCATCTCCGCTATTCCCGACACATGTACAACAGCATCACCACCAGTTTCATCTTCAGCATTCGGTGCCCATGACTCCGCACGGTCTCCCGCCAATAACGCCCTCCATGCCGCCTTTCACCTTCCTCCCGCCATCTAGCTCCGTCACTGGCCTGACAGACGGCGTCTCATCTTTCGCTAACCCTTTCCCGACTTACGCTCATGGCCATGCATCTTCCTCTCCTTCCTTGTCTTCGTTTGGCCTTTCTATGCCAACGCCCTCCGCCGAATCCCAGCCGTCCTACCCTTCCTTCAACCAGAGCGCCACTGCGGGCGAACAGGAGCAACCTCGACCCGAACATCAGCAGCAGCAGTCGCCAGAAGCCCCGTTCAAGCCGCCAAAGGGGCATAAACCGCATGGCGCGTTCTCCCTAGCGGGCGTTACGCCGTTCAGCCTCCCGCCTCATGCGGCGTTCTCCTCCGGCATGACAACGTTCTCGCCTGGCGTCGCCATGTCGCCCGGCGCGTTTTGGGGCCGCCCCGGCGTGAACTCGGCCAACCCGCTCATTAATCCCGCAGTGGGCGCGCCGGTGCACATGCCTGCGCACCCCGCCAGCCCGATCCACAGCCCTGGATATCTCTACCTTGCGGGACGCGAGCCGGCGGGGTATTTTGAACCTGCGGGCTATTTCCCGCCTATGGCTTCCGTCGGTCGTGGGCCTGGAGACGAGGGCGTTGCAGCGGGTGTGGGGTTCGGGGTTGGGTCGGCGGCGATGACGAGCGTCGAGAGCGAGATTTTGAGGGATAAGGATTCCGCATTGGCACACGCCGCGCGTGCAGGGAAGGAGAGTTCTACCGAGGCGTCGAAGGCAGCGATGGAGGATGGAAGCGCAAATGCAGGTGCAGATAGACCTGTGCATCGCCAGAGAGCTGCCGAGCTGTCGTTGATCCCGCCGCCGGCCGACCCGGCCGACCAGGAGAGTGGTGGTGAGAGGACGGCAAGGAGATATAAGAGCCCTGTCGAGCAGCGTTCGATGCGGCGGCACTCGAGTCTCGCGAACCCTCTGCGCAAGGCTGGCAGCACCGACGGAGACCTGCGCGGCTGGGAAGGCCGGGAAAGTGTTGACGTCGACGGAGCCGACGCTGACGGCGCAGCTCCTCTTAGGGTAAGCGATGACTCGCACCTTACCAGTTGAAAAGTCTAGATACCACAGACTCATTTTACCTCTCGCCATCCCCTCTTTTCCATTGTTTCCCCCTTCTTTTGTGACAGGGTCATGGAACTTCTGCGCCTGGCTTGGTCCACCGCTCAGATTCGGATCCCGTGCAGTCGCAATCAAAACTTTTCGCTGAAAAGGCCGACAAGAACGTCGATGGCGGACATGCCGACCCGCTCACGACCAACAACACCCAGTAGTTTCCAGGTGGACCTGGTGTCGTCTGTAAACTGACTTGGGAAACAAAACGGTGCCTTTTTTCTAGTGTTTCTTTTTTTCCATCTTATCAGGGAAACGGAAAACGAGAGCTCCCATTTATGCTATGGAATAGAGGTTTGGACGTGTTTCTCGCCTCATCTCCCTTAATATTAGTCTATGGCGTTGCAAAGGCGACTGTAAACCTTTTTTTTTTCCCCTTTTTGTTCTCTTGCTCCTACACGCGTTCCCATTTCTCTGAATGAAAGGTTTCTCTTCTCTCTGCACATGTTTTGGTCTCTAGCTTTGCATCCATAGCTAACTCAATGTAGGGTACCGTAATCTATCACAATGGCTTGTAACTATCCGAATGGAAGAAAGGGAGCAGAAGTCGTTCATGTTTTTGAGGGCGTTCGAGACGTCGTCATTGATGATCACATCCAGGCACCATGCATGGTCAGGCGAACAGTCAGTGATAGGCCACTCGGAAGCCTGGCTCGTTTTCCTGCTTGTCCGCTTTTTAGTGTCTGGCGATGATAACCCGTTCTTCGTACATCGTGCATATTGAAGGCGAAAACGGCGCGCTTGGTTCAGGCAGAGGACTTCTGCGCACGAAGTGGCTTGTGTAGTGGATTGGGGTGCGCATGCCGTGTCGGAGACCTTTGGATTTTCACAATGACACTGCGGCGTGTTGGTGCCATTTTGGCTCTTTAAATATATCTTCAACCATCCGAGTCGCTAGAAGTAAACAAGATGTACCTTCTAGTCAAAATGTTATTTTGTCGCCGAATCCGACGTAGCGGGGTCGGCAACAGTAGCGGGGTTCGCGGCCTCTTCATACGATGGTGAGGAGCGCAGGGCGCATTTCGAGCTTGAAAAAGGTTTTCGACTTTGGATCAATCAGATTTTTCCATCTAGTAAATGTGCGGGAATAGCAAATAATTATATGGAACAGTAATACAAATGTAGTAAGTACAAATCGACCATGAGCAAAGAGAAAGCAACCACGGGAGAGGCATCTACACTTCCTGGCTGACGCCACCTTCCTTCTCTCGTTTTGTTGTCTTGCTTGGTAGGAGTTCGGGTGCTATGTGGGGCACAACACCACCCTGTGAGATGACAACATGACCGAGGAGCTTGTTTAGCCTGCCAAAGCACTGTCAAGTTTCGGCCCAATGAACGTAAATGAGAAAGCAGCTTACTCTTCATCGTTTCGGATCGCAAGTTGAAGATGTCTTGGGACTATACGTTGCTTCTTGTTATCACGAGCTGCATTTCCAGCAAGCTCAAGGATTTCAGCTGCGAGGTACTCCAGGACTGCAGCGAGATAGACTGGCCACCCAAAAGTCAGCTGGTGAATGATATAATTTGAGTCGCCACATACCTGGCGCACCAGCACCGACACGTTGTGCGTAGTTGCCCTTTTTCAAAAGACGATGCACACGACCGACAGGGAATTGTAAGCCTGCCTTCGCAGACCGAGATTGAGATTTGGAGGAATCGCCGCCAGCCTTGCCTCCGGATTTGCCAGCTTTGCCTTTACCAGACATGACGAATGGATGTTTGTGTGGTGTGAGTGGGTGAAATGTGAATGTGGGTGCACTAAAGCGTTGATGGTGGTAGACGAAAAGAAGGTTAAGCTGACCAGACGCTGCGAAAAAAAAAAGTGCTGTGATATTTATACGCTAGGCGGAGGGCCAATTAACAAAGCCAGCAGCCGCGTGCGCGAGTCACGTGCCGGTGGCTTGTTTACTACCAGTCAACAAGGACGCGTTTCTAGACGCGTTGACCCAAAACAACGACAAACTAACGCGCCCTTATATAACCATGCATTCGTCGAACACCTTTCCTCGTTTCGTCTTTATCCACAACTACCACGCTTGGCCGATCCATCACCCTCTACTTAGAACCTACCCGTACCAATGGCCCCCAAACCAGCCTCTACTGCCGGCAAAGCCCCGGCCTCTACCGCTTCTAAGGCTCCTGCCAAAACGACTACCGACGCGACTAAGGCAGCGAAGAAGACTTCAAAGCCTGCGTCTGCAGACGGTGAGAAGAAGAAGAGGAAGAAGCTCAGGAAGGAGACCTACTCTTCATATATCTACAAGGGTACATCCAATCTAGTATCGGTCGCGTTGATCTTAGTCCTAACATGTCTTCAGTCCTCAAACAGGTCCATCCCGATACAGGCATTTCGAACAAAGCCATGGCCATCTTGAACAGCTTCGTGAACGATATTTTCGAACGTATCGCTACTGAAGCATCCAGTGCGTAACTCTATTGGAGTAACGAGCCACGTTTCAACTGACACGCCTTGTTCATTCAGAACTTGCGTCCTACTCCAAAAAATCCACCATCTCTTCACGCGAGATCCAAACTTCGGTGCGACTGATACTTCCAGGAGAACTGGCCAAGCATGCCATCTCTGAGGGAACCAAATCTGTTACCAAGTTCTCGTCGGCAGGTGCCAAGTAGACATCCTGACTCGCTGCACGCATCCTTTTTGCATTGTTTATCTGCTGTGAGTCATCTGCCTTGGCGGTTTGTGTTCATAGTCTCAAATCTCTTTTGCAGGTCTCCCAAGTTTTGAGGAAACGTTGCAGTTGTATATCAGTTTTACATGTATTCCTTAATTTATATAATTTTACCCGATTGCAATGCATCTTGTAGCCGGAACAATAGTCGTAAAAATTCTACGGTATACAGGATCGGTTCAACTGCGATAGTCTCCATTGATTCGTACATATTCCTAGGAGCATGGAATCAGAAGCGGAACGTGTCGTTAAAATGGAGAACTTACGTAGCTGAAATCGCAAGTCCAGTATTTGGCCTCACCGTCTCCACCCATGCCCATGTCAACCAGGATTTCAAAATCTTCGCATGCCAGAATTTCCTTTGCCCTGACCTCATCGACTTTTTCGGGCTCACCGTTGATAAGGACGGGGAGAGGTGACGAGCCATCAGAAGGCACGAATGTGACGCTAACTTTCGTGGGATCGATAGTGGGAGCGGGGGTGTTGGCGTCGGGGGACGTGAGCGGTACCGAGCCGGTGGCGGCGAGGATGCGGCCCCAGCTATAAAGGGGAAGGGATATCAAGCCGCAACGACGTTTCAAAGGAAGGGCTAAGCTCACTTTGCGTCTTCGCCGTAGAGCGCGGTCTTGACCAGCGCGGACGTGGATATGCGAGAGGCGATCTTGTGCGCGTCGTAGCACGTCGGAGCGCCCTTGTTAAAAGTGTGGGAGGGGGTGCTAAGCCGCGGAAGAGAGGCTCACCTTGACGGTGACGGTGACAAACTTTGTCGCGCCCTCGCCGTCGCGGACGACAAGCTTGGCGAGGTCGATGGCAAAGTCTGTCAGCTCGCGGCGGAAGATCTCGTAGGCCTCCTTATCGATCTCCTCGTCTATCACTTCCTTTCCGGCGGTGGCGGAACCGTTGGCGAGGACGATGATGGTGTCGTTGGTGGACATGTCGCCGTCGACGGAGATGGAGTTGAAGCTTCGGTCGACGGCGTAGGTGAGGGCGGACTGGAGGCTGCGCGGGGAGACAGCGGCGTCGGTGAGGATGCACCCGAGAAGCGTCGCGTGGAGCTGCTTGGCGGGGGAGAAGGACGTCGCGGCCGGACCCATGTCTGGGTGGATCATCCCAGCGCCCTTGTCCATGCCGGCGAGGCGATACTCGACATCACGGATGCGGAACGCGCGTGCGCGTAGTTTAGGGAAGGTGTCGGTCGTCATGAAGGCCTTGGCGGCGCGCTCCCAGGCAGTAAAATCGGATCCGAGCGTCGTCGTCGGAAGCCGCTGCGTGCGGATGGCGGAGACGATTCTAGAGATGGGGAGGTGTTGGCCTATCACGCCGGTGGACATGACGAGCGTTTCGTGCTGGTTCTGGGCATCGTTGCTTCGCAGAGGGGGCAGGATGGCGTCGGTCTCCTTGACCATCGCCCATGCATCGTCGAGGCCCTGTTTACCGGTGACGGCGTTAGCACAGCCGCTGTTCACGACGATCGCACGCGCCCTGCCGCCGTTTTGCTTCAGAATTTGCTCCGAGACGAGCACGGGCGCGGCCTTGAAAGCGTTGCGAGTGAAGCAGGCGGCGGCGGCGGCGGGATGTGGCGAGGTGGAGAGAATGAGGGCGAGGTCGGGCACAGTGGGGTTCTTTTTGATGCCGGCGTGCACGCCGGTGAGGAGGTAGCCCTTTGGGAAGAGCGAGGATGGGAGTTGAGCATGGTGGTGCGCTTTTGAGGGCGCTGGCTTGATGGAGACGGTGGAGACGGTGGAGGAGAACCGCCTGAATGCGACGGGTAACATTTTAGAAGGAGAAGCAGGGAAGAGAGTGAGAGAGGATGCTCAGACGAGTCATTTTTGTAGATTTTGAAATTTCATGGCGTAAATGACTCTGAACAGTACATATTTGTATCCGATATCCGTTTGAGCAGCTGTAAAAGTTACTCAGCCATCCCACTTTCACAGCCGTCACCAACGACGGCTGTGCAAGGATCATACGAAACCTCCGGAGATTCGCTCTTCCATCGCTCCGTTACTCTGACAGTCGCCTGTAAAGGCTAGGCAGAGTGCAGCACACGTTTGCTGCATCGATGGGTAAAGAAAGAGTTTTGGAAAAGAAAATTTGATCGTTATAGTGCCAGCGACCACGTGATGCTTTTTATCCCAGCGCTACTCGGACGCGTCTGTGCTATTGCTGTACATGTGATTCCATCATCACATTCTTCTTATGTTCTAATGCACATGGAACATCATGCGTCTCTTGACTTTTCAATCTTCGAACGTGTGGGTTGGCATCACATTTCAAGCTTCGGATCAGCCTGCCCACCTACAATTCGAATGAGAATGGGAAACCGGGCTACTGGGCTACTCGGCTTATAAGGCCAAGCTAGCGTCTTGCTAGCCAGATCACTTTCTAGGCCAGACATGCATTTACTGTGGCATCTGGCCTTGTTACTCTCGCTCCTCGCCTCTGTCGTGTCAGGTAGTCTCGTCGATGACATCGTCAACGCAATCGAAAACGCCGTCGACTGCGGTTCCTGCCATGCACTCCTCGTCCCATTGCAGGGCCTCGCTCTCCTCGGCGATTCTACCTTTTCAAACACGTTCATCTCCGTCTGCAAGGCATTGAAGGTGCGGCGAGTCTTTTTTTTTTTTTTGTGAATTACGTTGCAGGCGCCGTAGCTTACATCTTACGTTTCGTAGCTCGAAGACGCAGATGTTTGCCAGGGCGCCGTCGAGCAGCAAGGTCCAATCCTTGCGCACGACCTGCGTTCCATCTCTGCCTTCGGGCAGACCGCGACGAAGCTCTGCGACGCCGTCTTTGGCCTTTGTCAGCCGCCAATCGTGAACAAGTACACCGTGCCGATTCCTAAACCGGCTCCCGCGAGTCCAAAACAATTCGTGTCAACCGGCAAGCCGCCGGTCCAGGTCGCGCATTTCAGCGACGTGCACATCGACAGAAAGTATACCGTGCGTGCCTCCTTTCGTTCGATAATAACCATCGAGGACTATATGCGTGGTTCGCATCTTTTTAGCCCGGATCGGACGCGACGTGCAACAAGCCCATCTGCTGCAGAAACTTTCCCGATTCTCCGACCACAGCAACGACTCCCGCTGGACCGATGGGCATGCACGGATGCGACACTCCAGCGCAGCTTGCCCAGTCGATGCTCAAAGCCATCTCGGCCAACAACGTGTTTTCCATTTTTACCGGCGACGTCGTCGATGGTGCGATCCAAACGTCCCTGATTTGATCGATCTGGCAACGCTCATGTGAATGTGTTTTCATTGCAGCCGCCATCTGGCTTTTGAACCAAGAGTGACCGACCCCTTGATTCTTCCCCTGGCACGGTTATGCTGATGATCTCCATCTGTAGCGATGTAACCATCGATCTGGAAACGTTCAACAACGAGATGGCCACCATCCTCGGTGCACCTGTATACCCAGCTGTCGGTGCGTCATTTCGTGATCTCATCTTCCAAGCACCTGCCAACGTGCACTTGTACGTATAGGAAATCACGAATCTGCCCCTGTGAACAGCTTCCCCCGAAACACGACCACAAAATCGAGCTCCCAATGGGTGTTTGACATTGAAAGCAAAGGGTGGGCCGTGAGTTCGCTAACATTGGCCCAGTGGTTTATCATTCTGACGCCCTCTTGATCTGCCCAGGAATGGATCTCAGCTGATGGTGCGAGCCAGGTCGCGCATTTCTCAGGCAGCTACTCGGTCGTCCCTCCAGGTACGAATTTGAGGTATGAGCTGCAGCCCTTGTGGTATTTGCTCTATGCTGAGTTGTCACAGAATCATCTCAATTAACACCGTGTATTGGTACAAGGCAAAGTCAGGCTGTCTTGAATGATGGATGCAGAAAATCATCCTGACCTGAAACGTTTGTTCTCAGCTTTTGGCTCTACGACAGTGATAAGTTACAGTGCGTGCCGTCGATACCGCACTGGACCTGACAATAGAATTCATCGAGTCATAGGCCAGATCCAAACGGAATCTTGGCCTTCACCGCTCAAGAGCTGCAAGTGGCTGAAGATGCTGGCCAGCGCGCTTGGATCATCGCCCACATGCCCCCCGGAAGGCAGGACACTCTCGATGATCAGGTTCGCATTTGCTCCTCGCTGTCCACGTTGCAACCATCTTAACGCCTCTGCCAGTCAAACTACTTTGATCAAATCGTCCAGCGCTACAAAAACACCATCGCGGCGCAGTTCTACGGCCATAGCCACAAGGTATGCAATGCACTCTCGGAATTGGCGTTTCGAATCTGTTCATGCGTGGCGTTCGAGGACGAGTTTGCCATCTCGTATTCGGATTACGCGCACCAGAATACGGACACGGCAGTCAGCGTCGCGTGGATCGCACCTTCCCTGACACCCCGGAGTACGTCTACTTCTTTTTAGCTCTCGAGGATTCGATGTTGACCGCAGGATTCTAGATGGGAACTCCATGTTTAAAGTCTACGACGTGGATCCCGATACGTATGAGATCATGGACGCCCGTGTGTTCAGAGGTAGGTTTTTGTTTTTTTTTGTTTTGTTTTTTTTTCTTCCTTGGAGGCATCTCTGAAACGCCATCCGAACAGCTGACCTGAGCCAACCATCTTTCCAATCAAGCCGTGAGCAATATCTCTCATCATTACCCATGTTTTTCATGTCTGAAGCTAAATGTCTCGCAGCTACGTGGGATCTCTACTACAGCGCACGTCAGACATTTGGTCCGCTGATCGGCGTCAAACCAGAGGAGCCGCTGGGCCCCGCGTTCTGGCATAAAGTCACGGAGGCGTTTGCGACCAACGACACGGCGTTTCAGCAGTACAACACGTTCAAGACCGGCGGGTTCGGTGTCAAAGAGTGCGATGCGGAATGCAAGCGCGTCACGATATGCGATTTGAGAGCGCTGCGGTCGCAGAATAACTGTGTATGCGTCCGCTTTTCCTTGGCCCTGCTATCATCTAGCTTATTGTGGTTGTTTTATCAGGACAATGCGGAGCCTGGATTGAATTTCCGTAGGAGAAATGTGGGCGACAACATTGCCGGCGTCGTGCATGAGCAGCCATGTGAAGGGACTGGACTAGGTCATATTTTGTCGAGGCTTCCGAATAAACTGGTGAGTGCCCTTGACGATTTCTGGTGAAAGCGCGCTGATTTGGAACTGTTGCAGACGGATGCAGAGAAGGCAGCATTGAGGCAACAGATTGAGGAGGCCGTTTCGGGTCCGCAGGATTGATTATAAGAGTCTGTCGTTGGCGGTCTTGATGGGGATCAATATTACTTGGCTTTTATTCTGTGGAGTTCTTATGATCCTTGTCAGTAAAAACAACATGCATGAGTCGGTGTTAGCACGGATCCGCGATTCTCACTGACTCTTTTATGGGACCCAGAGGGAAAACATATCTAGGGGCCCGAGGTTCTTGATGGCTGGTTGGGAGAGACCACGAAAGTCGTGACCCCAGACACCGAGCAAAACGGACCGAAAGTCTTACAAACCACAGCGGTGACTCATTCGGCGCCCTCGGTCCCTGCTTTTTTCAATTAGCGACTGATCCATATATTTGTTGGCAAAGTAAAGAAAAGCGAGCTAAAACGCGCTTACTGACCTGAGCCTTTGCTCTTTTTTTTTTTCCCTTTTCCTTCTCTTCTCTGCGGCTGTTTCCCATGCCTCCGTACCAGCTAGAAACATCGATCGCGCTAGCGGTGGGCGCTTGTGGGAGCCTTCTCGTGTTCTTCTTAACTAGAGAGAAAGAAGGAAAGATCAAGCTGCCTGTCCATGTCGGCGATGGCAATAGTGCCGTCACGGACGAGGTGGCGTCGCATGACCCCTTCGATGTCACGACGCTCGAGGACGTCATCGATGGGTACCCTGTCGAACCGGACGCGTTTTGGGCAAAAGTGCGTTGTCCTACGTTGCTTTTTCTCTGCGTCATTTCTGGAGCTGAAAATATCTTTCCCTTTTCTTTTTTTTTTTTTGTGTATTGGGTGCTATGTAGATGAGACGGCGGAAAGTGTTCATAACGGTCCTTCTTGCTATCAGCACTTGCGTCACCGGCGTCGCGCTTGGCTGGACCGCCATTAACAGCGGTTCGAAGGAAGTCGCCTCGCATGCTATCCACGTCCTCTTCTCCATCTACCTCCTCATTATTTCCTCTCGGTCCATAAACCAAAACGACACCTCGACGCACGAAGAGTCGATCCTGCATCTCACGACACTCTCAACAATCGCCACCGCGCTCATGGGCGCCATCACTGTCTTGCCGTCGAACCCGCCACCGGTCGCCGCGTCCGTCGACTCGGTGCCAGTTCTCCGCGCTCTGTGGCTGGCAGAGCTGGTGGTCTATGCGCTCGTATCGATGACGGCGTTAACGACCGCGGTCGGTCCGCCGCTCCATTATCCCATTGAGAGGATATATACCGAAAAGACCGTCTCCGCGGTTACTAACAAAGAGGAAGAAAACGTCAGCGGTGTCATTGGTAATTTTCTGACCGTCTCTTCGTTTGCTTTTTCTTTGGCCATGCTGACGGGTAGCTTTCATTCGCGTTTCACAGGCGCATCTCCTTTGGACGTCCTGCTGTTCTCGTACACGACCAAAGTGGTCTGGCTGGGCAATTTAGCCGCCAGTCTGGAAATTGGCGATTTGCCCATCGTGCCTGGCTATATGCGCGCGACGTTCAACTACTCCGCCATGAAACGGGCCATGCGAGAAATTCGCCTTCGCGTCGGCTCGTGGTCTCCGAAACCAGGATCGGGCTGGAACCTCGCATATCGCCTCTTCAGGCTGAATCTATCGCTATTCGTAACGTTATTAGCTCTCGCTGCGACTTCGGCCGCTATGTTTTATACCCCTGCTATATTTTTGCGCCTGTTCGTGGCATATTTAGAGATCGACGGCGCGAGGGAGGATAAAGGATGGGGTTGGGTGTACGTTCTCGGGTTGTTTTTATCTAATGCTGTCACGTATCTGCGTGAGTCCTCAATCATTTCGTTTCGGAAGATTGTCTGGACCTCTTCTTTGCAGTCACCGGCCAACTTTGGTCCATTTCAACGACGACCATACAGGTTCGTCTGCGGATCCAACTGAATTCGCTTTTGTACGCGAAAACGCTGGTTCGCAAAGACATCGCGTCATCGGCGCCGCCATCACAGTCGACAAACAGGGACGGCGCGGATGGCTCAGAGCACAGCTCCAGCAGCAGTGACGTTGAAAAGAAAAAGGAAGAAGAGGACTTTTCGAGCAAGGCTCAGATCATGACCCTCATGACTACCGACGTGGATCGCGTCAGCGAGTTCGCATGGCATGTCTTCTCACTGATTGGTGAGCGCGATCGTGAGGCTCATCCCGCTCTCGGACTTGCTGACTCTTCGTTAAAGATTCGCCTATCGAAATTGTCATCGGCACCATATTGCTCTATCGGCTCTTGGGTGCGTCAGGCAGTTGTCTTTAGACCATTATCTCTTCCAACACCCTTTAATGAAGGCGTTTCGTGTTTCATTGGACTCGCCGTAACATGCCTTTTCCTTCCTATGAACCACTACGCAGGAAAGGTTGTTGTCGGTAAGTTCTTGGACGATCTTGCTGGCGGCCTTTGCTGACCCACAATTTCTCTAAGGTGCACAGGAGAATCTAATGAAAGCCCGTGATGAAAGGGTGGCGCTCATGAATGAGGTACGCTTTCAATTATCTTTTGTTTTGCGGCTATTCGCTCATCGATTCCACTCTCAGATTCTTGGCGCGATTCGCATGTTGAAGGTCTATTTCTTTCCCTTTTTTGGCGTTCAGTATTCTTATACCATCTATTCTGAAGTTCATGGCCTGGGAACGCAAGTTTGAAGACAAGGTCCTCAAAATTCGGCAAAAGGAGTTGAAATACCAGAAACTAAATTATCTCATAGAGGTAACTGTTCTGTCTTGATTCTCGATTCTCAACGTCTTTCATCGACATATATCACAACGTCAGACACTTTGGAACGCTATATGGTAAGCTGGCCAACCATGATGAGGGGCATCGCCCCATGCTCACGGCATGATGCCAGGAATGCAACGCCCATCCTTGTCACGCTAGTTTCATTTTGGCATTATGCAATCGTCCGGCACCAGATCCTGACTCCTTCAGTGGCTTTCACCTCAGTGCGTTTGATTTTTGTATGCCTTGTTTTCGCCTAACCGATGGCAACTAACAGATTCTTGGTATGCATGCTCTATGGCTCAATCGAGTAGCGTTTTAACAGTCCATGAATAGTGTTTTCGGAAATGAAGTTCGCCCTTGGAGCTTTACCCGAAACTTTTTTGAACATCTTGCAGGCAAGTCATTTTGTGATGTTCGTTAGGGCATTTGGTATCTGACCTTCATGCTCAGAGCGCGGTATCTCTGCGACGCATTGAGAAATACCTAAACGGGGCTGAAGTCGCTCCTGTGCCTCCTCTCGATCAACAATCCAAGACGATAGCCTTCCAATCGTGCACCGCAACGTGGCCACAGGACAGGACGCAAACTAGTGTCGCGCCCTCCGCGGCCTCGACACCCAGGCACAAGTTCATGCTGGTCGACATGACACTCAACTTTCCGAGGGGTGAATTAACCCTGGTTTGTGGAAAATTGGGGTCTGGAAAAACGCTGCTTTTGTCTGGTACGTGGAGCCTGGGTGACATGACGACAGGACATGACTGAGGCTCGCGTCATTTGTAGCACTGCTTGGAGAAGCGGACATACTGGCGGGCCAGGTTCTGAGCCCTCGCTCCCCGCCTGACGCTATTGCGTCCTTCAAGGGACTGCGTATAAAGAAGGAAGACTGGATCGTGGACGGGCTTTGTGCCTATGTGCCGCAAGTGAGTGTGCTAGCTTCGTGTCCGGATTGCTGAAACTGACGCCCGGGCAAGGCGGCGTGGCTTCGCAACGCGTCCATAAAAGGTCCGCGTCAATTCTTGAGACGGAAATGTTTGGTGTATAATGAGATTTGCCAACCTAGACAATATTCTCTTCAATTTGCCGTTTGACGAAGAACGCTACCGCAAAACGTTGGAGGTGAGAACCAGGTCTTCTGGCGCTGCCCGAGCTTGCCTGTTGACGGATTTCAGGTTTGCGCCCTTGTGAATGATTTGGAGATCCTTGAAGACGGCGACGAATCTGAGATTGGTGAACGTGGTGTAAGACGGCTTTGGTTCATTGTCATGCCAGCAAATTTTTCTGATGAAAACACAGGTCAACTTGTCCGGTGGTCAGAAGGCTCGAGGTGAGCGAATGATGCACACAAATTGGTATTTAACTAAAAATGACGTCAGTTTCCCTTGCTCGGGCCGTCTACTCTCGTGCATCCGTGCTCCTTCTGGATGACGTTCTTTCGGCTGGTTAGTAACGAACCCAAATCCTTTTTTGTTAACAAGCTGAAACGTTTCGCAGTCGATGCCCACACCGCCTACCATCTGTACCACGAATGTCTGAAGGGTGAACTCTTGCGAGCGAGGACTGTCATCCTCGTCTCTCACCACGTCCAGTTGTGTGCTCCTGGAGCTCATTACATTGTCGCGTTGGATAACGGCCGGGTTATCTTTGAGGGTGGACGGGCCGAGTTTCAGAGTTCGGGAATTATAAGAACTCTGATACAGTCTACTGACACAGCAGATGAGAAGGAGGAAGTCGCGGAAGTCCTGGAAGAGAAAGTCTTATCTCCAGAGACGTCTTCGGAGACGAGCACAACAGCGACCTCACAGACACAGATCGTTGAACCTAAACGTGAGAAAAAACCACCCCGAAAGCTCGTGGAAGAAGAGAAGCGTGCCGTTGGCCGCATTGGCCGGGACATATGGTTGACATATATCCGGGCATGTGGCAACGGTTGGTACTGGCTGGTCTTCTGCTCTGTGCTGATTGTTGCGTCATTGAGCCCGGTATTGGAAAACAGCTGGTTGAGGTGAGCTCGGACTCTGTACTCGAGAAAGACATGCCTGATCACTAGCAGACATTGGTCGAGCATCGCACTCAAGGGCGAACAAGGCGACCCTGTTTTCTACATCGGCGTATATGCGCTCATTACGACCGCTGGTCTGATCATCACCACCCTGAGGTGGTTCGTACTCTATGACGGGTCCATCCATGCCTCTACCGTATTATACAAGCGACTTCTTGAAACAGTCTTGTTTGCAAATATACGATTCCATGATACTGTCAACCGCGGTCGCCTCCTCAACAGATTTGGAAAGGATTTTGAAGGTACGTTTGTCTTTGATGTGAGCTCACGTTATCTGCTGATTATCCGGTGTAGGTATCGATAGCTCTCTATCTGATAACTTCGGAAGAAGCATCATCTATGGTTTGTCCGCATTAACGACTTTGATAACGGTCAGTTTCGTCGGCGGATTGCCATTCATCCTCGCTATCATCGTGCTCGGCACTATATACTTTAACGGTGCGTGAATCGGAGAGCACTGGATTACATTGTTCCTAACTCGATACACATAGCCGCAAAAGTAAGGATATAACGAGATGGTTTGTGAATTTTCCGAAGCCTAAAATGTCCGGATTTTCTAGATTTATGGTCAAACATCCCGTGACATGAGACGACTAGGTAAGTTAGGCGTTCAAATCCCCTTTCTACATCGACGTATCCATCCGCATAGACTCCGTGACTCGTTCACCGTTGTACTCCATTTATGGGGAGACGATAGCCGGTGTGACCATCCTTCGCGCTTTTGGTGCATCCTCCAAGTTCTTACGAGACATGCTGTGCTGCGTGGATACGGTAGGCGATGTCCTTTTGTGGCCTTGATCTCGTTCTGATAAAGATCTAGAACTCGAATCCATTTTACTGGATGTGGGGAGGTACGATGTCATCATAACAGCTCTCAGACCTCTATTCAAGTCCCACAGTGAACCGTTGGCTATCCGTGAGATTTAACCTGCTTTCAAGCGGGGTTGTGGGGGCCACTGCCTTTGTTTCTCTCATAACGCCCAGCATCAATGCATCGCTGGCAGGTTTCGCGCTTGCTTTCGCTTCCACAATCACGAACGATATGCTATTCATGGTTCGGCGGTTTGTGGGTCTTGAACAGTCCATGGTATGTCTGAGTCTAGCTCTTCGGTTCTTCGTTCCTCGGTGGATCAACTACCCCACCTGGTCAGGTCGCTTTGGAACGTGTCAAAGAATATTCCGAACTGCAGAAAGAACCCCCAGAATTTATAGAACCCCGGCCTCCTGCTGCTTGGCCCCCCACTGGACACATACAATGTGAAGACCTTGTTATCCGATATGCCGTAGGTCTCATTTGTACCTCTCAGATAAGTACCCGAGTATAAGTACCTGAAATTCATTTTCATAGCCCGACCTGCCAGATGTATTGCACAGGCTCAACTTCGAGATCCAAGCTGGTGAGAAAGTAGGTTCTTGCATATCGGCATTGTCCTAGTCGACAATAATGGTCGCAATCCAGGTGGGAATTCTGGGAAGGACTGGCTCAGGGAAGAGCACGTTGGCACTGTCCTTCTTCCGATTCGTAGAACCTGCGCAAGGCCGAATCGTTATTGATAGTGTCGATATTGCCAAGATTGGTCTCACAGACCTACGAAGCAGGTTGACAATCATTCCTCGTACGTCGAGAGAGCTACTTCGCCTCACATGCATTACTTCTTAACTTTAAATAGAGGATCCGACGATATTAAGTGGCAGTCTCCGGTCGACTTTGGATGTTTTTGATGAATACGAGGATGTCGAAATCGTATGTTTGGAGAATGAAACATCTCGGCTTTGCGCTAACTCTTCCATCAGTTCGAAGCCCTTCGTCGTGTGCACCTGATACCATCCACAGATGCGGAGGAAGAAAGCGAGTCAGTGAATGCCAATGTCTTTAGGAATCTGGATTCTATGGTGTCTGAGGGCGGAGAGAACTTCTCCACTGGGTGAGTAAACCCTCCGAAGTATGACAAACCTGAAGCGTGAATGATCCTGGAAGCGAGAAACAATTGTTGTGTATGGCGCGTGCCATCCTGAAACGGTCCAAAGTACTTGTCATGGATGAGGTTAGTCTGAACTATTAATAATTTCCCATTGTATCTAATTCAAAAATCTAGGCTACAGCAAGGTCAGCGATGAAGGCCAAATCGACCCTTGACACGTCGCTGAACATGAAATTATAGTGTCGACTATGCAACTGATGAACTTATTGGAAAAACAATTCGGCAGTAAGTCTTCTTGAATTGGAAAACCCGACCAAAGCTCTGACAATTTCTTCAGAGAATTTGCCGAGAGTACAATTCTCACCATCGCGCATCGCTTGCGCACGGTGATCGACTATGACAGGGTGAGAACGCAAGAGTTTGTCCGGTGCACCCACTGACAGATTTACAAAGGTGATGTTACTCGACCAAGGCCAGATTATTGAATTCGATAGGTAAGTTATCAGTCATTGCATCCAGTGATGTCCCACCGTTGATTTGCGTGTAGGCCGCGCGTGCTCCTCAGGGATCCTTCATCTAAGTTCTATGCACTATGCAAAGCCACGGGGAAGGAGGAATTTGCCATGTTGAAAAAATTGGCCGGTCTGTAACCAGGGAGTGCAGTCATATGACGTCTTAACCTCAGGTTGATCTCTGAACACTACTACAATCTTGACCACATGATAATACATGTTATCGCGAATTCATTCGTTGTTTAGACCTCCTTTGTCCCTGGGACGCGACCCTTCCACGAAGATCGTCTTGTGCACGTTGCTAGCCACAGCTTATCGACCATTCCGGTGTGCGAATCCCAACGCCTAATAACGCCTTGGGGCAGCCTAGGTATTTGAAAGTCGACTATTTCGAGGCCGATTATTTACTGCGCAATGGCCAGCGTAACGCAAAATCATCTCTATAACCGCAGGATATGCATGCACATATTGAGGGACATTCGAAATAATTGCAGGGCTCCTCGTCAGGAGTGCAAAGATTCTGTCAAACATCACTGTCAATCCTAGTCTAGCCTCTGACAGATAGCCTCCGTCCGTCTGGGCGGAGTGACAAGCGACTGTAGCCACCTGCAGCCGAGTCGCCCACATCCAATCCAACGGATCCATCTTGCACTGAATTTAAGTCGCAAAGTTCCTTATTATGAACCTCCCACTTCTTCGCGTGGAAGCTCGACGTATGTCTCCACCCCAGCCATCCAAGACTGAATACTGAGGCCTTCCATAAGGTCAAGCGTTTATTTTCAATTAATATGCCTCCAGCGTTGCTTCACACAGGTAAGCCGTCCGCTTACAGCGATCCAGGAATGTTACTCACACAAGTTCCAAGCAAGGCGGGCGTACGAAGACTTCGATAATGGAGCCTCCATATTCATCGACCTTTGAACGAATCCGCCCAAGAACTCGGCGGCCACGGCTGAGGATTAGGCGAGACGGCGATGATGGGGACGACGATGCATCTGGTGAATCGGACGATTCGGATAGCGAACAACGCCCACAACGAACCCAGGTCGTCGCGACGCCTTCCCCTTCCAATCAGGGGAACTCCACCAATACTCCCAACCCTCCTGATGGCTCTAGCTTTTGTTTCAGCTGCGTCGTCGCGGACAACGATGCGAGACTCTTATACAGTGGTCCCTGGTTGCTTAATATTGGACCTTCACCCTTCACCACGCATAGTACGACAACGCCCGGTGCCAGTGTATCTTTTCGATTTAACGGTGATGCCAGCGAGCCCTTTAGTCAGCGTGGAAAGCTAAAACCTTTGCGTCCGTTAGGGAGTGCTATCGTTGTCTTTGGTACCGTTCCGATAAGCAATGCCACGAGGAAGCCACCGACAGCATCCTATACCATCGATGCAAACCCTCCTTTCACAACTGCACAACCTAACGCCTTGGCTAATGTGCCCAATCAGCCGCTGTTTGGGGCCTTTCAACTCTCCTCTCGTGAGCATCAACTCACGATAACCGTGATATCCGCGGACACTCCCTATATCCTTGATCATCTATTCGTGTTTCCTCAGGCCAATATCACGCAGGCAGCCGTGGAGGGCTCGTCGACCATCAGTTCCGCTAAACCTTCCACCTCAAATAAGAGCACTGGAAAGCCAGACATGTCAAGGACCATCGGAATATTGGCAGGGACGCTAGGAACGCTAGTCGCGCTCGTCGTCTTAACCTTGTGTACCTTCATGGTCAGAAAGCGGCGCCGAGCTCTTCTCGGAACGAATAAGTATCCAAATCTCTCAGGTCGTTCGTCCTCTCCTCGAACCAGTAGCCGGGGTGCGTAGTCTCCAACGTAATTGCTTTTCACCAACGTCACTTCTTTCTTCCCTACCTCACAGAAACAATCATATTCACAACGACAGAATCAATAATGCGTAACGAAGCAAGCTTGTGGTCCAATAGCTTCTACGCCAGGAGCGATGTAGCAGGGCTTGACTACAGGACCTCCTTCGCTACGATCCCACCACAACTGCCACCGAAAACATGAAGCGGGCTCAGCGGATGTTATGCGGATCAGATAGGACATTTGTTTCCATTTATATCTTTCTAGCTTTCAGGACCATGAACAGTTGATCTGTGTAACTGACGTTTCCCGTTCATCTCCAGCTATAGTAACCATACGGTCAGGCCATTGTTTTGGTTCTGGCGATTGTGCTTTGGACTGGACATTTGGTTTTGCTGTGCAAATTTCTCTTTCGTTCTTTTGGCCAACATATATCGATAGTCACCATCGCTGCAGTATTCCTTCATTCGTTGTTTCCGTATCCGTACAGTGACTAGTTTAGGACGACAGTTAATTTCAATCCAATAGTTTGCTGTATCTAAGTAGTCGTGCGACGCACCGGTGACCTAGTTAGGTTATGTTCGTTCAATCACGCCTGTCTCAATGGCGTCGCCCTAGCCGGCGATTTTAAGTTCACCTTTACTGTTACCAAGGACCAAGTTAACACTCGTCCTGGTCGTTGTCGTGTGGTGAAGTGCATTGATGTTCTCACCTGCATTCTAGCATCGCGGGCGAAATTCAGCCAGATGAGTTGGCGAAATGCAACCCAAAACGGGCGAAATTTCATGGGGGATCAGCAATAGCTGATTGGCAGAAATTTCTACCAACAACATATCAAACAATTGGCTAACAGCGAAAAGGCTAACAAGGGCGTAAACAGATTCCAATGCATAGCTGAAGGGTCATTACTAGGATCGTGTAAGTAGCGTACATCTAGCGTATACAATACCTTAAGGGTTCCACATTTTTTCGCGAACAAACTTCAAGAGTTCATCGTCGCTCATAGTGCGCAAATCCGGTGACCTGTCCACATTCTGTGAAGGAAAACAATCAGCGACGATTCAAGATGTTGGCGTAAACAAAAGCTACAGCTTTCTGGGCGGCCCTAATGACTTCCTTAGCAATAAAGGCACTGATATCCCGAACTAGGGGTCATATCAGTACAGAAACATTCGGCAGAGAAGGCGTGAGGAAGTCGCGTACTACGACTGATCTGCGGGTACAGCAAGCCAAGGGAACGCTCTTCGACCGTGAGGCAATCAGCCAAGCCCAGAGATGATGCTTCTACCATAGAGTCGGTGACGGAGGACGCCTTAGAGAGAATAGCACCTAGACCCAAGCCTGTCAAATGACATCGTTAGGACAAGACCGGATAAACGAAGAATATGTATCTGATACCTGGGAAGATATACATATTGTTACCCTGACCAGGGTACAATGTGGTTCCATCGTATTCAAGCTCAGGGAAAGGGGAGCCAGATGCAAACAAGACGGTGCCGGCGCTGTTTACGACAGCATCTTCAAAGGAGCATTCAGACAGTCTGACAGGATTCGAGAGAGGGAAGATGATGGGACGAGGGTTGAGAGCCGCCATAGCTTGGATGACATCAGGACTAAATGCACCCTGTGACCTTCAATGTAAAGATTTGCATCACAGCGACCTTTGGATTTGTAACTCACGGAGATGGTTGATAAGCCGAGCAAAGCAGTCGGTCTCACGTATTCAATGATATCTAACAAATTCGTAATAGGGGGCCCGACGTAGTCCTTTCGTGAGAAGTCTAAGCCAGATCGTTGTTCAGCTGGACAGCATCTCAAGATCAGGAGGGGAACGAAAATGACATACATTTCTTGTGCTCGGCTAACTTGCCGCGGGCGTCATACACGAGACCTTGTGAGTCAACCAGCCAGATGCGGTCGCGCGCTTCCTGTTCGGAGAGCCCATTGAGGGTGAAGAAACTCAGGAGTTGCATGCCGACGCCGACACCGGCGGATCCAGCACCGAAGAAGAGGATGCGGTGTGACGTGAGTGGCTGCCCCGAAGCTGCACTTGCCAGCTTGGCGGCGTTGAGGAAGCCACTGAGCACGACGGCACCCGTCCCTTGAATATCGTCATTGAACACAGGGTATTGGTTGCGGTATCGGTCCAGATACAAGAACGCGTTGTCGGTCGAGAAATCCTAGAAAGGAAGTAAGTATATGCGCATTTACTTCATCCTGAAGAGATCCAACCTCGAATTGGACGAGAAGTTTAGGGAAAGCCAAAGACATCTCCCGCATGAATTCGTCCATGAACTCGGTCATCTCAGGGCCGGTGAGTCGTTTTTGGCGAAGGCCGAGGTACAGCGGATCATCCAAAAACTTTTCGTTGTTAGTTCCGAGGTCAAGACAGATTGGAATTGTCGACTGAGGACGAATGCTTTTCCTCCCATCAGCCAAGTCGGATGCAGCAAAAGTGGAAAAGGCCAAACCCAGCGCCAGCGATATAAAGCGAGAGCTTGCCGACGGAAATGGGCATTCCATTAACGCCCAAGTCGCCGAGACCCAAAATACGGGAGCCTATAGATCGTTGGCAAAAAGCAACGCAACGCCAAGATGTATGGCGCACTCACCATCAGTCACGACGCTGATCCTGGCTTCGTCGATCTGGGGCCAGTTGCGGAGGACTAGAGATCAAATATATATCCGTCAGCACCTGGACCTGAATGAAAGCAATGCTCACCATTGCGGATATTCCCCTTATCTTTGATGGAAACAAACTATATGCGTCTGTTAGAGGATAAAGTAGTTAGATGAAGAGCTGATATTGACTAGGCCTTCTGGTCGTCGGTAGATGTGAGAGTACTGCAAGCAAGCATCTCCGACAACGGGGGTATAGATGATGGGAGTGAACTCTGCCATGTTTTGCAGGCAGAGTTTGAAGAACATGCGGTGGTCATGGACCTTAAGGCTGGACAGATAGATGTATTTCTCGATAGCCTTGTCCTTCGAACGCAACTGGGCGAGACATCGAGCTTCATGGACAGTATTATCCAGCGCAGGAGGTACAAGGCCGCGCTTCGGTTGGGGAGGGTCTGGGACGTTTTGAGCAAGCTGAGCTTGCTCAAGATATGTAGGAACGCACCTTCGGACGCAATTTTGAGCTTCTGGACGCCGTCGGACCAGTAGGGGGTCAGAATTATGGTCATAATGATTATACAGAGGTAGCAAGTGGTACAGAGAATTCTTTTATGAAGAGAGAGTGTGAAAAAAAGAGGATAAGGGCGCCCATAGTCGAGCGTCGTTTTTAAAAGTGGGGCGATTGGTTTGGATCCGTGTTAGGCGCGTTCCGTCTGTCGGCTTGTCGTTGCCTTGGGGTTCGTCCCTGATCGATCCACCGTGCTTTGCCTTCGGTAGGCGTGGGTGTCGTTCCCAACACGCCAATAACCTCACTCGAATGACAGCCTACGTTTCAGATCTATCATATACTCAGTCCAGAACTTGAATTCGCATCTGCAGAAACTGATGCAAATCACAAGAGAGGCAGACAAACTTCATGGTCGCTCAAAGGTTGCCACGACTCAGACACCACAACAACCGTTACCTACCGCTGCGCTGCATAGCTACTCGCCGAGTGAATGGACGCCCAGTTGGGATTCAAGTTTCCCGAGCTCCAACCTCTTTTCGTTCGGCAAGACCAAGACAGATATAGGGCGATCAGGCGGTGTCAGCTGGGTAAAGAAAACCTACTTTGATGCTTGACGATGAAATGTGATCAGTGAGTTGACGTTCTTGCGAAGAAACCTGACATGCACGAAGGAATTATTGAGCAAAAGTTGTTCTTAGCTTTTCAACCCCAAAGAATCCAGTCAACTTTCTTGACGTCTCACATCTCAGACCTGCCTTTTCGTCGAACACGCACTGAACATGGACAATTCACCAATTTCATCGTTTGCCAGCCTTGATTTTTGTCACGATAACCGAGATGAAAGTCACCCCCCGTGCATTCGACACGTGACAATCATCTGCGAGTTCCTCCCTGTCCCAACCGAGTACGCCACGCAAGTTTTTCCGCAATTATGCTCGTCTGACCTCGTTGGATATCAAAGGTTGGTCGACAGTTGCCTTTGTGTGGTCTTAGCAGATCCGCGTCTCCCCTCTTCATGTGTGTGCATAGCACGCGGATCAATCTTCCGCCCTCGCAAGTCCTCGCTTTTGTCCTATATCCGGAAAGACTCAGCATATTGCGCTCTTTCCCATATTGAGCAGTACGTGCGACTCCTCATGTGCTCGATGTTAGACCAATGATGAATCATGAGTTCGGTGATATTAGCTCGCGCGTTAGCAAAGCAGGACCCCGTAATAGCAGGACTTGCCTCACATCATGGTATGCAGCTTCCCTTGTGTTCATCTCCAAATACAGCTCAACCTCATTACTCCGCTCTTTTTCTCAGGTCGCATACCTCAACCCGAGTCAAACTCACGACAGGTTACCGAAGGAACACCTGTCTTCCCCACGCCGGTAACCGCGGAGAAGGTTCACGTTCGCCAGATCCTGCTTGCTGAGGGAAACCTTGATGGTAGTGGCGTTCCCGTTCTCAAGAACGCCGTCATTCTCGCAGAAGAGCGGAAAGATTGTTCTGCACAGCTCACGGATCATGACTATTTACCAGAAATGACTGAAGATTCGCTTCTTCGGCCTGGTTCTGCGCGCTTCGGGCCGCACATGCTTTTCGCGTTATCTCACTAATGAGTGGACGGCTCGGGTACTTCCAGGAGCCTAACGCCACCCCTCCGTTTAATCATCATCGACCCCTCATTTATGATGAGAGCGAAGGAATGACCTCCGTACACTGAGCCTATTCCGGAAAAACGTCCGCATGAAGCACCGAAAAAAACTAGGGTCCAAACGAGAATCGGGTGACTGCGAAGCGGAGTGAACAAACGCCGGTGCAAATGAGCTACAGATCTGCTATCGTGGGCCTTTACGCACCAAGTCCCGCCCGTGGGCCATCACACTGGGCACCGGCTGCTTCCGCGCTGCTGGCATGCGGGGCTGCTGACACCCTGGTCATTTCTTTCAGCCCCCGGTTTGCCTGCTATGTACTTCGGCCGAAGTCCTAGAACAGTGCAGGAAACGCCAGACGCCCGCACACACATGAAAGAGAATGGTGACGTTACGAGTGTAATGCTAAGCGCCCGTCCTCATGGTCTCAAGCTTTCGGTGCTCTCGCTGCATATCGTTTTCCGGCTCACAACGTTCATGTTATCGACTCGCTCCTTCAGGCTAGGGCGGACCAAGAGACGAGATTCGGTGTGAGCGGCGGGTGCGGTCCGGATGCATCCTTTATTTTTGCTTTTCTGGCCGCTGACCCCGTTCTGGAACCATCAGATAGATAGCAGTTCCGCGTATCTCATGTTAGGATCGCCCCATTCGTCGTGTTCTATCGTTGTTTATCGTTGTCGCCGCGGAGAGCAGCTCGCAAATCCTCGAACCAATCACCTCCGCTTCTCCAGTCCGCCTTCTCTGGGCTGTTGAGCACGAAAATCCTCCTTTAGGCCTCACGCCTATCCCCAGTCCATGCTTCGGCCATGTTGAATGATCGGTATCTTCACCTAAGCTTTGTGCGAAAGAGCCTTTCGATGCCCGTGCCATTCTCCGATGAAGAACACAGCAGGCCTAGCTGGACGGGGGTCATGACCGGTCCTGGCCTTCATAACCGGGAGAAGAGGAAGACTTGCAAGCTATGTCCAGTCCTTTTGGGTACAGTATACACATAATCATCGGTGCAACCTGGCACATACCCAGCATCTATAAGTTTGTCACCGGGCCGATTCCGGTTCTTTAGCTCTTGCGGTTGAGTTCTTCCTTAATTTTTTGCCACAAGCAGTAACAGTAAGACCAATGAAGACTAAAATTTTTTTTTCCTCAGTCCGGCACCTCGTATCTGAGGTTCGGGACAGAGTGCACGCAATATGAAGATGATGTTATGTTGTGGAATTTGTCCTGTTGTGGAGCAGCAAGGCACACAAACATATGAACGCCGCCCTGAACGTCTAACGCTTCCTTATTCGCGGGGTTAGCACAAGTAGCCATATTTCAATTTTGTTCATTGCCGGAGAAGTCTATTAAGGCCGTGTTTCTTTTCGACGTCTTTTATAAGCAGGAAGATTGCTTTACGAGGCAAGAGTCCGACTTTCCCACCGGATATTTCTTCTTTTTTCCATGCCAATCAAAAAAGATTCACGGTTCTGTGCGCTTTTGTTGTTTTGCGAATGCATAACGTTCTCCGCAATCTTCATCAGAAACGACGGCAAGGAAGTTTCCACCGGAGCGAACAAGCCGGAACTTGCGATACGCGTGGCCACGGAACTATCATGACTAGACCAGATCGATTTCGTTGAATGTCTACCAGCAACTCGTTCCAATTTCAACCAGTGTCACTAGACCAAACACAACATGACATAGAGATCCCCGCAATCTTGTCCTGTTTTCACACATTGATCACGGCAGCATCTGATGGAACCATTAGGATCGTTGGGATACGACCTACGCAGTGAACTCAGCTCACATAGGATAAGCACCTCGCGCTTTATGACAGGAAAATTCGGTTTTTTGTGAAGTCCATCTCGCGATAGTGGCTTGCTCGCTTCCTTTCATTTTTCCAAAACAAGCGCCGTCCCATCTGTTTTCCACAAAAGAGGCGCGTTCTAGACGCGCGTATTTCCGTATCGCTGAGTCTCAATGCGTACACATGATGCGATACGAAAGATTACAATTCATTCGACAGGTTGAACGCTGGCCTGTGGCAAGCGGGGAAAGGAAAGAAGCAAAGGCCCTCTAACAGATCTGTCGCGTGCAATTGGGTCCTGTACGTGCGAATTTATGCAATCATGCCCACCACAACCAAGGGGGCTTCTTTCAGTCTTCGAAGGGACAATTGCAAACAGAGCTCACCAAATCTGAACTAGAACGTGATCAGTTAGACTGATAAAAAAAGGAAAGTTCTTGCAAATATGACAGAAGACAGTTCGTCGGAGGTAAAAACCTTTTTATGAATCATTCACGTCTCCCACGAAGTTTTCTCGAAGCCGGAGAGTCGCAGATGTCGACGAGGCATTTATGGGGTGACCTTGTCGTACCGTGTTCTTGGTCCTGTTCTCCATGTATGTAGACATTTGCATTGATGGTCAATCAGTGATCAGAGGCGATAGCAAAGTGGTGAAGGGAATCGTGGAAAAGAGTTCTGTTTTTGTCACTTTATAAATCGTTCTTGTGTGAGGCGGCCGCGATTTTGCCAGGAGTAATTATCGTCCCATCCAGCCCTGCGGCAAAAAATTAGAATGGTTACATATGTGACCAAATAAGACACCTTACACCGTCGACGACAAGGAGTTCGCCACATACATATTGACTCGCGGCACTGGCGAGAAATACGATAGGACCCGCAAAGTCTTTCGGTGTTCCCCACCGACCAGCCGGAATACGCTCTGAGATCTGACGAAGGCGGGCTGGGTCATTCAAAAGCTTCTCGTTCCTAGATATGGTAACGGATGAATCTGTGAGTCGAAGCCAGCAAAAATGGAGCAAGCCCGTAAAAGGTGAGAATAGACATAGCGTGGGGAGAGAATTATGGGCGGAAAGTTATAGCATGTAGCATATACGTGCCAAAAGGTGGCCTGACGATTTGAGTTATACCTACATATCTGTTACGATGTACCCGGGACAGATTCCGTTGACTTGAACATTGTGCTGGCTCCATTCATTGCTGAGGGCCTTGGTAAGCTGACCAAGTGCGCCTTTAGCGGCGGCATAGGCCGGCACGGTGAAGCCGCCTTGGAATGTGAGAAGGGAACAAAAGTTGATGATTTTGCCCCTGCGAAGAGGGACCATATGTCGGCCCGCGGATTGCGACAGAAGCCAGACAGATTTAAGATTCACATTGAGAACCTGCACGGATGGTGATGATTGATTGTCCCTCGTTTTGGAGGTAGATATATGCGTGTACATACCACGTCCCAGTCGCTTTCGGGAAAATCAACGCTCGGAGATCGCCGCTGAATGCCGGCACAGTTGACGAGGACGTGGATCTGCCCATCCATGACATCGAGGGCGCGTTGGAAAAGGTTCTTGACCTCATCGAGGTTTTCCAGGTCGCAGTGAACGACATGTACATTGACGCCAAGGGCTTTAATGGCCTCGTAAGTGTTCAGGTTCGGCCCCGAGCCTGGTGCAGGGTGCCTCTGGACGAGGCATATTGAGGCACCAGCCTCAGCGAGGGCGATCGCGCAGGCGGCGCCAATCCCTGTGCGGTGAATTAGTCAAGGTTGGACGCGAAAGATGGGGAATGACGCGTCTACCTCGCGTTGCGCCGGTGATGAGGACGTTCTGGCCAGAGAGATTGAATAGGGCGGGGGTGGGACAGGCGGGAGTGGGATCCATGGTCAATACACTCAATAGAGGAAACAAGAGAGCGTCATATAAGATGGAAAAAAAGAAAAAGAAAAAGAGAAAAAATTGCAGGCGGGGACCGGTCCCGAGATCCGGGATAACGATGTGGATGAATCTACCATGGAGGAGAGACGATGCGTTAGCCAAAAGGAGTAGAATAACCAAATCGGGCTACGAGCAAAGCCGAGAGTCACGCGCAGACGCCATGGAACTCTCCGCTACCTCTTCGGCTGCCCGGTCCGCCCAACTTCATACCGAGATCTCACTATTTCTCCTATTCATATTTATTATGGCTCGCCGCCTCTTCAAATCCCGCACTCCATGTCTCCAGTCGCCCTACCCACACATTCTGCCGTCGTCCTCCATGGCCCCGCCGACCTCCGCCTTGAGGAGCGCACAGTATGGCCGCCTCAGACCAGTCACGTCCAGGTCGCCATCGTCTGCACCGGTGTCTGCGGCAGCGACAGTCCGTCTTCTCCTCCTTCTTTCTGCCAGCTCGGTCAACTGACGTTCTCTGTCCAGTGCATTATTTTCTCCATGGCCGAAATGGCGATTTTGCCGTCCGCCGGCCCCTAGTCCTTGGTCATGAGACTGCGGGGTACGTTACTGCTGTCGGCAAGGATGTAGAGGGCATCCACGTCGGCCAACGCGTCGCCATCGAACCCGGCATTTACTGCCGCACCTGCGACAATTGCAAACGAGGTCGCTACAACCTCTGCAGAAGCATGCGCTTCTGCAGCAGCGCCGCCGTGTTCCCCCACGCAGACGGAACCCTACAGGAATTCGTAAACCACCCCGCGTACATCGTTCACCCGTACGTCTTCTTTTCCCCGCTCTTGATTTCCCATCAGAAGGAACGTCCCATCTGACCCCTGCCTGCCTTGATTGTTCATTTTCCACCCATAGACTGCCCGACAACTGCTCTTTTGAGCTTGGTGCTCTCGCGGAGCCACTGTCAGTCCTCATCCACGCTTCTCGACGTGTGAGTCTCGCTGCTGGCCAAACTGTCCTCGTCTACGGTGTTGGCGCCATCGGCCTTCTCGCATGTGCACTTGCCCGATCCAAGGGCGCCTCGCGCATAGTCGCGATCGACAACAACCCCACCCGCCTCAACTTTGCCATGTCCCACGGCTTTGCTTCGCAAACATTCTGTACGCCACCGGCCGCTGCTTCGGACAAAGTGAAGACGCCCGACGATCAACTCCGACGTGCTAAGGAAATTGCACAGGCGGCGTTAGCACAATTTGATGCTCCGAACGGCTTTGATGTTGTCTTTGAATGCACTGGAGCCGAACCCATCATCCAGATGTCCATTCATGTAAGTTTACTCTCGTCTTGTCTTCGTTTCTCAATACTGCACCAACCCTGACACTCTTTCATCTTCTCTCTTTCCATTTTCATTTCTGTTTTCCATTCCTCCTTTTGTTGTTGGTTTTTGTTTATATCGACATAAAACTGATTACTTGTCGGCTTTTGTCCTTGATGCAGACCGCCATCACCGGCGGCAAAGTCATGCTGATTGGCATGGGCACGCGTAACACAATGTTCCCCCTCTCTAGCGCCGCACTGCGCGAGGTCGACATTCTGGGCTCCTTCCGATACGCCAACACTTATCCGGAAGCACTTTCGCTCCTTGCATCTGGAAAACTTAAAAACGTCGACAAGATCGTGACCCACCGCGTACCATTGAAGGAGGCGAAGCGAGCCTTTGACTTACTCGCCAAGGGAAAGGATGACGAAGGAAACATGGTCCTCAAGGTCATGATCCAATCGACATCGTCGTGAAAAGGACAAAGCGTATTGTATTTCTTGGCCTCCGTCCTGTGCCATCTGACCTAGCTATGATAAATGTGACACTGGTTGTCCATCCCGGTCCTCTTCCCTCCTCGTCTCACGCCGTTTTCATCATATTGTTATGAAAAAAGAAACGCACAGTCACACTTCATTCCATTTACACAAGGACATATTTGGCTTTCCTCCGTTCTTCTGGCATGTTTTCGACGGATAGATTATACACAGAATTCTTGTATTCCTTGTACCCTTTGTCTTTTCTTGTGTTATTTATCAATTCATCTCTTATTTTCAAACTTGCCTCATCGTTTCTGTTCATCTTGGATCTCCTGGGATTCTGCTTTGAGACAGTGATGGTATAACTCACCAAGAGGAGCCCAGGCTGCTGTTCGCACTTGTTTCGGGCCGTCTGTACCTCCATCCATGGAAGAAGCCATTTCGGACACTCATATTCTTCCTTCAAGTCACAACTCCGCCGTTCACGTTCCATGCTAGTGGGCGAAAACTTCGGAGCGATGCGCTCTGGTACCGCCTTCACTCTCCACAATTCACTTGTCAAGCGACTAAGTCACTTACGATAGGGTAATATAACCTTTTTCAGAGGACGTCGGGTCGATGGAGTCATTTCCTTCTTATCTCGAGACTTTTCCGTGATTTCAATTCCGCTGCTGCAGTTCGCGATTGCTGCAAATATAATCGTTCTCCTGTCGGGCTTGTGCGTCATTAAACGCGAAACACCGACTCGGCGTCCGGCCGCTGCAGACCGAATATGGACGGAATAAACAGAGGCATGGCCAGAACCAGAGCGCAGGTCAAGGTTCTAAAGAAGACCATAACGGTTGCATTCCGCCCCTCCACTCTTCCAAGTTTCCTTTAGTGGAAAAAAATCCTGGTCTTATTCCTGTTCGCTTGGCAGATCTGCAGCTGGGAAAGGTCGTAGCCGAAAAATTGTAGATCTTGTAAGTAGTGTCTGAGAGACTCAGTTTTGTGTATCCGTGTATGTCCCTGTGTGTCCATTTCAATTCATTCATGTAAGTAGTACTCGAACGGTATGCATTGGGGGCATTCCCTGTGCCCGAGCTGAGGCGGTGGAGGAGTGCTGTTCACCCAT
This sequence comes from Macrocybe indica, assembly GCA_030407095.1. Lineage (NCBI taxonomy): Eukaryota > Fungi > Basidiomycota > Agaricomycetes > Agaricales > Callistosporiaceae > Macrocybe > Macrocybe indica. The sequence goes on from JARFTL010000013.1 coordinate 685,922, forward strand.
GTCGTCACCTCGTCTCATCCTGGAGCTTTGGTTTTGACTCCTCTACTTATCTCTACGGATTCATGCCAGCAACATCACACGAGGATAAGCCCAGGCTACGTTAAACGAGGACCGCCATATGCCTGTCTCGTCAGAACGTCAGAACTGCCAGTGGACAACCTTTCGGCGACGGACGAGGTACAATGGTTCGTTGCAAATATTCACATGATTCTGCTTTTGGCATAATCAAAACAGAAAAACGGACGTGTCAGATTGGACCACCCTGCTTTAATTACAATCTAAACGCGTACGTCCCAAGCAACGACTTTCTGAGCTGCTTGTAAGGGCCGAGTCGGAAGGGACGATTAGAAATTGTGGAGTCCGACCCCGAACTTTTCGTCGATGGCAACTGTTCTTTTCCGCTTTCTGTAGCTATTCTGAGATGAGTACGGCATGCATGGACACGGGTTTTGCCACTGCCATGCATAGAGCGAAAAGGCTTTATACACCGCCCCGCCGAAATCGCTTAAAAGTACATAACACGAACGAACGGTGGATTTGGAACGTGCTCCATTTCCGGTCTGAGTATTTAAGAACACGTAACGATCCGACCTCTGTGATTTGGCGTGAAATTGAAAGACAGACAAGCATCCCTGACCTAAAACCGAGATTTCAACTCCCGCGAAGTAAAGACCAAGACAAAAAAGACCTAATCATGGGACTGCCGGGATGTGGTTCAAGATGCCGTTATGGACCCAATCATAGATACAGCAATTCGGTGCCTCGTCATACCATGGAAAGCGTTAAGCACTAGCCTAAATGCAGTCAAATGAACGAATTTATGCCTGGAGCGGAGTCAGTGTCGTTTATGGAAGATCGTTGAATGGAGATAACTGCTATGGCATGAGCAGCAAAAGTGGGTGCGGTAGCGCCACTTACACTACGTGATTTTGACCCCGTCATCGGCCGATGGGTATGTCTTCAGTTTCCTATCATTCCGAGTTACGCTGTGGATCCTAAAGCCTTCGCACTGATGTTTCGGCCGGTCAATAGTAACACCAGGAACCGTAAGCATGGATTGTCCTAGTAAGACATTCAACCGGCATACATCGGTATCGAGAATTTAGTTAACGAATACATATGAATCCTTCGCTTGTAAAATAAGCAAGTTCACATTTTCGCATGAAGAGGCTAGGCTAATCGAGAGAGCCGCCTTATGACAGCAAGCGGCGGACTAAGTCTTCCCACACCGCAACGGGATTGTTGACGCTGGTAAGATGAGTTATGTGCCGGCGCTGGAATCCTATTGAATACTTACAGTTGTACCGTCAGAGGGAGATTGAGATCTGCTGGATGATCTTGCCATTCTGGTTACGAAGAATGCCAGGATCAACGATTAGGACAGATACGGTAGGAGACTCGGAATGATAAGAAAAGGGCAACGAGGCGGGAAAGACTTGCCTTCAGGTTCCGTCGTGTTGTCGATTCCAAAAGCTAATCTCCAAGTGATGCCTTGAACACCATTCACCAATCTGAAGATGCAGATAAGTATCCGTGTTCGTTCATCCCACAGGTCAGTGGTGCAAGTAAATTTGTGTCCGGACTTAGCCGGGCGAGTAATGATTCGATGGAAATGCGGATGAATAAAAATGAGGAGAGTACGCACAAGTCAGGGGGAGCCAGCGTGCTGTTCTTTAGGTGGGTGGTCTGGTTTGAAGAAACAACTCAGATCATTGCCGATAGAACACAACAACCAATATACCTTGATTTCGGTGTCAATGGTGGAGAAGTCAGTCGACTGCCCGCCAACAGTACCACAATATTGTTGTTTGACATCCTTCTTTCCACCGAGAACAACGGTTTTCACGCCTTCTTCTTTCGCCATAGTTATCTGCAATAAGCTTCGATATCCTCAGGAATGGCTATATCCCGAAGTTACACCCACGCTGAACAGGGAACATGAGCTGGCACACCTATCGATGTTGCACGTAGTCATTTCGCTAGTAATATGAAGACCAGAAATGATGAAAGTGCACACCTGCCGTTTGACACGATGACGACCTTCTTGGGGTCAAACAAGGCTTCGCTAGGACCATTGTTCGGGAATCCTGCGGGTTGACATTCCTGTCCCAAGCTAAAGTAGTACGTGAGCTCAATAAGAATGCTTTGGAACCCCTGACTGTCGACATACCGTTGGCTGAAAGCATCACGTCGTCCATTGATGATCTTCTCAACAGGAGGTTGTAGCCAATCTTCGTCCGCCGCAAATTGTTGACCCTGTGCATTGTTCCACTGGAAAGGATTGTACAAGAGTTGAAGATCAGGGTCCGCCTTTGTGGTGATAATTTGCTTGACGATCTGCTGAGCAAGAGGCCCATCCCGAGCAGTTGTATCCAAGCCCGCCTGAGGAACCGTAGTAGACTTAGGTCCTATGATCTAAGGAGGATGGTCAAGAGCCTAATTGAAGACGACGCGATGTCGAATGAACCTACAATTCGGTGAAGCCACTAGGACACGTGTATTCCATGAGTCGGGTGTCAGATCAAACGACTGATATGGACAGTCCTCACATGAGCAGCGCATATGAATCCGCCACCATTGTTGGACTGAAAGATCAAGTGAGCGACCGATTTGCGTCGCCGGGGTCCCGTTCCACGTACCACGTCAACGATCAACTGTGTAGCTCCTTGGGATTTCATAGACAATAAGCCTTGGAGCAAGCTGTTCAAAAAAGCGAAATAGTCGTTGTCTGAGAAGCTGCCAAGCGCCAGGACGCCCGTCTTCCCGTCCTCGAGTATATAGAATTGAGCAGCATTACGGCTGCCGTTAACGGGCTTCAAACCGGGCTGTAGGGTCGGCGGGAGTACTACGTCGGATGGCGGCGACGTATCGAGTAGAACGTTGACTTTGTGCTTGATTGCGTCTGCGGCCGAGATGGTAGGCTGTTGCTGGAACTTCGCCACAGGCTTTTCTGCGGGGCTCACGCGCGCCGCCGAAGGAGCGTATACGTCTATGCCGTTTGTGCCCGGAACAGCTTTACAGTTGTTTGCAAGGAAGGAATCAGTATTCGTGAATGCTCTCGCCGTCGTCCCAATACGAGAGCGATATGGCAACTACTCCATTCTTCAACCGGAGACTGGAGTTGAAACTATAGAACCTACATTGACGATTTCGGGAGTCGTACGATTCACGCGCTGGATGAGTAATGTCACGGAATCATTCAAAGGGAGCGATTGCTGAGCAAAATTTCCCATAATGTAGGTCCATCCAGCTGCAGTAGCCTGATAGCTCGAGAAGAACCTGAAAAGAATGTGATACACTGCAATTTTCGATGGATTTAGATGAACCTACGTATTTTGGCGTGTGCCGAAGGATTGGAAGCTCCCCGTTATCTGAGCATTAGCATTGACAGCGTCGAACGGGGGCCTGCCATTGATTAAAAGGACTTTGGCTCCAGAAAGCTGTTTAGACGTGAGTATCTTGGTTTCAGAACCGCTGAAAGGGATTGGCACGCATACAGTTTCTAGTTTACCCGTTAAAGGAGCAGTCAAAGCATTTTGCCACACATCAACCTGGTCGGGAAATTCGGCAGATGCGACCGCAAAAGCTTCCGGCGCAATATGGATGTTCTGACTACCATCTTTTTCTGTCAGAAGAACCAAGGGAATGGGAAGATAGTTGACAAAGAGTGCTGCAGCTCATGTGAACAGCGCAGCAAGAGCGTCAATCAGATAGCTTACAATCCTGCACACGCATTCAGTGAAAATAGGAACGGTATGGGAAGCGAATCAGCTCACGTAGCAGCGATTGATCCACACGCAATGACCATCGTTCAAGCGCTTGAGAGTTCGCGACAGATCGATATGAAGGTCATAATCTGACTTGTAGCTCTGCTTTCTGATCCTGATTAAATCAGCCAGTAGATCTTCATGCACGTCATTCGCAAATGGTGCCGGGGCCTTGATCTGATAGTTGACTGAAGTATGGAAGGCCAGAGTCTTGTTGATCACATCGATAATCTATAAGGTGTTCGTGACTCCTGAGTGTATCCTGTATTGCAGAAAACGGATGTCATACATTCGTTTTCAGGGTCTGGTCTATCTTGATCGAAGAATAGCAGGCTCTGACATCCTTTGGCGCCACCCACTTTTTTCCGGCGATAGCGGCACATGGATCAGGAGCGTGATCCTCTAGGACTGTGCTGCGGGCAAAGGCCACTGCAGCGCTGGCGAAACCCAACAAAGTAATGAGCTCGTAGCAGCGCATCCTTTAAGACTCTGAGATTGGGCACGAAGGGTGCAATCCACCAGGACGTGGTCCACGTCTCCCAGCATCAACGCTTTTATAACTCGGCGCCATGTGCAACAATTATCTTGTCACTGGTCGGTTCGGCATTAAATTGGGCGAAAGAAGCACCTCATTTGGGAAAAATTCGCGTGCGCCTGCCGACCACCGAGAGGTTGAACATACCCGACCAAAATGCGTGAATTCTGTCCTCAGCTCGGAGATGGACGACGTAATGTAAAAAAAAAATAGCTCTGTAATTGCCATCGCAGATGTCAGAGGATTATGGATCCAAAGGTATTGGCAGTGTTGAGGATGCAGTGTAAGGAATTGAAAGCGTGAGAAACTCTGGTCAACCTATCGCTTGGCAACTGTTCGCTCACATGGGCGACGATGGTGTGTGTTCCTTCCAGATGTCCGCCACAATGGAGCAGCCCGAATCGCCGGCTATGGTGACCAGAAAATTGACGTTCATAGCAGCGCCGATGGTCAATCAGTCTGATCTCCCATTTCGATGTCTTGTGCAATGCCACGGCGCGACATTAGCGTACACCCAAATGCTTGTACCAGACAAGCTTCTCAACGAACAGGACTATCTTGAACACCACTTACGCGATCTTTATATCAACTCCGGGATGTCAGATCGGCCCGTGATAGTGCAGCTCTGTGGTGATAATGTTGAGGCGATCGTCCAGGCAGGTCGGAAGCTAGAACGTTACTGTCAGGGAATAGGTACGCCCGTATATCTTGTTGTATTCATTTGGAGTGAAGGTTTTGGGAAAGCAAACAGATTTGAACCTTGGGTGTCCATTGGACGCAGCTAGGGATGGACACTATGGAGCATATCTGCTGGGTCAAAGGGATTGGCCACTTGTCCGAGAGATCGGTACAACCCACTCAAGCTCCAGAGTCTGAATCGACTGTACTTATGCCTCAATCGTTCTAGTCTCTGGAATGTCGCGTTCCTTCACTGTTCCTGTCTCAGCAAAATTACGACTTTGTCAATCCTCCCCTAAGACTCTTGATTTTGCACGGACACTGGAGGCATCCGGGGCATCATGGATCACCCTGCACGCCCGCACAGTTTCAGCGCGCCGTCGACGCCGGGGTGCAGCGGACCTAAGCGAAGTGAAGAGGCTCAAGGAAAATATGTCCATACCGATCATTAGCAATGGCAATGTCCGGGGGTGGTCTGATATACAAGAAAATCTCGCGTATACAAACGCGGACGGCGTCATGGTAGGGGAAACGCTTTTGGGCAATCCTTGGTCAGTTTGAAATCATGACATGCGAAGGCGAACGAGTAATTCATCGGGTGACAGCCTCTTTGAGAATATCACACCGGATCCTGTATGCATCTCGTTGGAGTATCTGCATCTATGTGAAGAGTATCCAAGTACCGTATCAATTCCAATCATTCAGACACATGTACGGCACTTCATAGATTTCCAGTGGTACGTCACATTACCTTCTTACGTCGCTCCATCCGGGAATTCACATATGAACCTATTTTAGCGGTCGGCGGCCATGGTTCCCGAAATTCCGAGCCGCACTTGGGGCGACCAGAACAACTGGGGACATTGAGAGACTTCTGAGATTGAAGGTCGAAAAATGGCGCGGGAGGCCTGCTGGAAGAACCGATCACGACGCGCATGAGGAAGAGGAAGTTGATTTGGACGAAGCTGAAGCGGACGCGGATAATTTCAATCCAATATTGTTTGGATAGGACTGGCGGGACACTCGGAATATTGTGTTCTGGAATGCTTCCGCAATGTTCGTGGGTTATTTTATCCCTCGAGAAGGCTCTCATGTTTCTCCACCGAAACGTTGGTCGATCGCAGTGCGAAGTGGGGTTCAATATGCAAAGATGCATCTGGGGTCTCGAATCTTGTGCCCAAGTACGACTAACGCAGCAACGCGATGAACAGAATCACCACCATTATGGCAACTTACCGCCTTGTGAGTGTGCCATCTCGGACCGAGCTTCCATACCTTTCCGAAACAATGGACTGTTTGGAACAAGGCGAATGCTGGAAGTCGTGTATATTTCGTGGAGATACTGTACTTCAGGTTTCAAGCTCTAAAAGTCTGAATACAAGATATAACTTAATGATAGTCGATTTATTTTCCACGCCTCCGTTTCATAGAGTGAGAACGTCGACGCGCCTCAACTTGCCGTTGTTGCCTCTCTGTAAGCAATCACAATTAGCCGCGGGACTCAGAGAAAGGCAGAGCAAAGACTACCTTCAATAACAGCAGCCTGGAATCGTCCATCATGACATCCGTCACCTCGAACGCATCTTTGCTGATCACTTCAACGTAGGGCAAGCAACTCTTGATGTCGTCCTTGAACACCCCTCTGACATTGGTGATAGAAGGCTCCGTGACGACATATGAGGCACGCCAGTTCATTTTGCCTTTGCCCTTACCATCGATTGCTTTCTGTTCACTCAGGCAAGTAGAAACAGTATAGGGATTGAAATCTCTGAGACGTAGATGGCGTCGCGGCGCAGATGAATCTTGATTCCTCTTGCTCATCGGCCCGTTGTTCGTCGAGGCATCGGATGGATCGGAATCTTCGCCGACTAGGGTTGACGACGCATCGTCCGGTATCAGTTTATCGGGCATGGAGACGACTTTTTCAACCAAAAATGGCAACTCTGAGTCCTGTTCATTGCCATTCAGACCATCCATCTGAGTAGCGGGGATAAGACTCCCGTTTTTGACCCTCCCGAATTGGATATATTCTATGGTCTTCAGCCCGTAAGACGAGTGCTGCCAGTCTGTGCTTAGACATTCTCGGAACCAGCGAGTATTTTGCGGACCCCATAATGACCAGGGTATGCTCAACGAATGAGGCGACGTTGTCGCTTCATACGAAGGCGAAAAGAAATTGTGGATGGGAAAAGAAGCGTGCAGGGGAAGGGGTGGCAGTGTCGTGGAGAAGGATAGGTGATTGGTAGTGCCATTACTTGGTACGTATAAGTATTCAGGCTCCAGAATAACTTGAGACGGATGAGGTGAGGCGGATGGACTGGGTGGCGACACAGACGTGGAATGAGACCGATCTCGTATCTCTTCGCTTCTTGTGTTCGCGCTCGATGAGCTTGACTGTGACGATGCCGATTTGGTCAATGTGCTGGCCACTCTGCGACGTGGACGTTTCTGCTGTAGCCATTCTTCCGGTGGACGGAGCAATGTTTTGATGTTGATGAAGAAAACGAAACAGTCGACTCGATGGTCATGGTCTTCGGAAGTCGAGTTGATGATGTACATGCAACAGGCATGGATCCTTTCTTCTGGACTTGGGTAGTAGACCTGTTTGTTCCGCAGCGCATTTCCAACCCCCCGAGAATTTGGGTGTGGGACAAATCCTGGTGTTGGATTACTGCTCATGGTAATGTACCAGTACATATATCCCTTGGAAAGAGGCGGGAAGTCGTAAATGGCCTGACGTATCGGCGAAGTGCCGGAGACAAGAGGATTTTGAAACTTGTACACTTCAAAGTTACCGGTCGGAAGTACCAGCAGAAAAGCGTTAGACGTTAAGAATGTGAAATCGTCGATTCCGGACATTCGTGCCATCTTGCACTTGACCATATCAGCGTAAACTCATAAGGTACATGCAGGGGAAACTTACGGATATATGTGGATTATTTTGCCAATCCCAAATTTCCAGATGAGCACCAATGCTGCCATGGACGTCTTTAATCAAGAGGGCGACAAGGTTATCGCAAACCTGGACTCGTACGGCCGTCACATGTTCTGTACTTTGGTGAGAATGTGGCAACATCGAAAGGCAAGGTAGGGTGGCCAAAGTTGCATCAGCATGTGGCTCATTCGTAGACATTGAACGTAAGTGGAGCTCGTAAACGTAATCCGGCCTGGACAGACGTCAACGTCGTCCCAAGCTTGAACGACGACGGCTTACCGACTCGACAGTGCGACTAAAACGAGCAAGTCCTGCGAAGGATCCATAGTAAAGTCGATAATGCTGACATCAGGCATCGAGTGGGTCCAGATATTCAGGTCCGAAAGATCATTGTCAAGGCGCCCGTACGAGGCAGAAGGCAGCTCCAATATGGAGATAGACGATGTAATGCGACGATCATCCTCATTGCCGATGGCATAAAATCCTCCAATAAATTCGTAAACGGAGCCTGTAGACGGCAGCTGCAAATGATATTGCCCGCTCCATGTGAGCGACCTCCAGGCTGCTTCCCGATCGCGCAACAATCGCAGACGTGAAATGTACGAAGGCGCCCGGGAAGAGGATGTCGCAAGAGAAGTCATCCGATGTTTTCCAAGTTCGATGGTATATTGTAACTGGGAGGAATCTAGCACGACCTTCCATATCTGCTTTGATAGCTGTGGAGCGTTCAGACGTTGCTCGACCTCTCACATGAGGCTCTGCTCACCCGAGTGCATTGAATGAGATCATATATGTCGAGCAGGCTCAATATATGACATATCAATTCGACCGGGAGGTTTGAGAAAGACCGAGGACTCAAGGGGGTATATGGGACAGGCATGGCCGTACAGGCTGACGAGCGAAAGGGCGTCCGAGTCCGAAAGACGGTGCGGGGAAGAAAACGGGTGAAATGGAAGTAAAGGATTTAGGTATTGATTAGATATCTGTGCGACGACGATCTTCTGGACGAGCGATACGACGAAGGACCTAGTCGGTGGTAGTCCCGAGTGCAACCCTTCCAGTGCAAACAGGCAAACTTGAATTATCCCAAGCACGTGCTTACTCCTCTACATGTCCACTCCGAATCACTGCCAGTGAAGAACCACCTTCAGATCCTGACCTGAATGTCTACCAAGAGCCCCATAGGCTCTCACAGATCATCTGGCTCTTTTTCGAGACCATCCAGTGTAGTTCAAACGATGCAGCGTATGTCCATCGACAGCGACAGCAGCGCCTCCTCGCCAGCGCGGCAGGAGAATGGGGCGATGAACGGAGACGTGCAGGCCTTGGATTATGAAGGTCAGGAGAACGGCGATGCAGATCTTGACCCGGTCACTCGTTTGCAAAAGGAACTCGAACGAACTCGGGCGGAAAAAAATGCATTAGCAACTCAGTACCGCAATTTGTTATCCAAGTTGACGGCGATGAGGACAACGCTGGGAAATAAATTGCAACAAGATGCTGTATGTCTGCTCTGTCTCCTGAGTCTACAAAATGTTCATTGAGTATGCACGTGCGTAGGAAGAGTTGGATCGACGCGAACAACTGGTGCAACAACTGACTGCCCAAAATGAGGACTTCGCGGCCGCAATTGAAACTCTCAAGGAAGAACTCATAGCATCTCATGAAGAAACTGAACGCGTTTCGAAGGAAATGGATGCACTACGGAGCAAAGCCCTCCAAGAAAGTACTGAAGAGAGTCTCCTTCGCGACCGGGAGCTAAGAGAAGCGCAGACCGAGCTGGAGCGGTGTAAAATAGAGCGCGATGAATGGGAGAGGACATCCCTTGAAGAAAAGACCTTAGCTGACGATCTGAAAATGACCGTCGAGACATACAAGCGAGATTTGGAACTAGAGCGGGAGGTGAGGGAACGGGAGGTGGCGGAACTGGAATCTGAAAGAGAAAAGTCCCGTAATCTCCAATCAGTGCTTCAGGACTTCCAAGCCGGTATGCAGTTATGCAACTACCTGATCAAGAGAGCCAGTTGACACTCCTTACCAGCACGAGACCATGAGCTACGGCAGGCCGTTAAGGATTATGAGTCGCAGCTTAATCAAGCCACACAATCCCTCGCAGAGTTCAAGCATCGAGCCCTGACAGCCGAGGTACGACCGCTCTGCATGCCAGTGTGTTGTGCGGGCGAGAGCTCATTTCGGGGTTTCAAGCTTCAACTGGAGGAGTCGCGAACAAACACCTCTCGAGCCCAGGACCTAGAAAAGGAGGTCAAAGAGAAAACCCTACTGGTCAACAAATTGCGGCATGAAGGTCTTAACACATCTTGCTTGTGCTTGGACCGGTTGCTAATCCGCCCTCTTAGCCGTGATATTGAATGAGCATCTAGTGGAGGCATTGCGTCGCCTTAAGCGCTCCTCTTCAGAAACTAACGTGGACAGACGCCTGGTCACGAACGTTGTTCTGTCGTTCCTGGCCACACCTCGTGCAGACCCCAAACGGTTTGAAATGTTATCGCTGCTTGCCAACATCCTTTCCTGGAACGATCAGGAACGTGAAAAAGCGGGTCTGCAGCGTGCGCATTCGAATGTCCCGCCTTCTTCGTCATTCTGGAGCCGCTCCTCGAGCACCTCACCAGCCAAGTCATTGGAATTAGATAAGACAGATGAAACCGAAGTAGGTTATCCACACTGGTGATCATCTTGTCGTTGCTCAGCCCTTAAACCAATTTCAGTCTTTCTCCCGCCTCTGGGTCGAATTTTTGTTGACGGAGGCAGCGTCAGGAGAGCCACCCTCTGCAGCAAATTCTCCGCCGTCGAAAAACAATACGTCCCTGCCCAGCACCCCGATATCCTTGTCTCCTGGTGCACCGAAAGGCACAAGACGTCTCGCATCCTTAACATCGACGAATGCGATGGCCAGCTCTCCTAATCTAATATTGAACACACCTCCGTCGAGAAAGGGCAAGGAACGTGACCCGGGGCCATGATAATTTATTCTCGATAGCAGTTCTTTCCCCACCGCCGCCCTTATTACAGTTTTATTTCTCCTTTTTGGATTTTGTGGCATTCTTCTCTCGGTTTTTGCACTCGCTTCTGGACGATCATTCCGTGCTGTATCATAAATACCAGTCAATCTAAGTTAAAGGAAATGGTTCGCTCAGTGTGGGTTGCAAGCGCTGTGAGTCCTTGATCTGTCCTGCCCTCTATCAAGCGGACTTCACTATTGTCTGAAATCTAAAAAGCGTAAATAGAGTCACGTATGCCGGAAGTCCATTATGCCCGTGATGTACATGCATTGTATTGGTTAAATAGAATAGATATCAATCATAATCTGCACCTTTCATTCCGTCAATTCACAGAGCTTGGGACGTAGGGTTGGGCTTACCTCCTCCCTCCTCTCCGCCGCCGCCGCCGCCTAGATCATCAAGATCGTCTCCTTCGCCATTGTCAAAGTAGTTCTCCGCATAGTCGTTGTCGTTGTCGTCTTCTTCGTCATAATCTGGTTGAGCTTCCTCGGATCCGTTCTCAGAACGTTCTTCTGGCGATTTGTCCTGTGTAATCATGAACATTATTGAGATAAGGCATGAAACATCGACAAATACCTCTTGCTCTTCATCCTTAAGCTCATCAAGATCTAGGAACAACTTCGATGCCTTTTTCTGTTCTCTCTTGGATTTTTTGCGTAGGCTGAAGTAGCCTTCGAATAATTCGGGCGGAAAAAACTCAGGATTGAGATCCGAGCGCTTTAGTTTCGGTCGCTCAAAAGCAGATGGGCGGTATTTATCAGAATATCGGGGTAGTTCTGAGGAAGTTGATGAGAAAAGTGGAACATGAGCATCATGCCAAGGGTCGCACTCGCCGGTTGATTTCACCCGTTCCACAACATAGTACTCCGATTTCCTGAGGCGGTCAACAAAGCCAATTTGAAGCTCAGCTACGCGCTTTTCATCGCTGGAGTACTTTGTCAGGACTGGCACCCGTCTAGGCTACATGGTGGTGAACGAATCGTCGGATGAAGGGATATATATTCATCAACACACAGGATATAGAGCGGTCGCTTCTCGGGACAAGTTTTGGATGTCCGCAAAGGTCAGACCCATGGGCGGCATGTTGGAATTACCCCCAAAGCCGCCTCTGCCACCGCGACCACCACGACCACCACGAGACATGAGTGAGAAACGGCCCAGACGTGCTCGACGAGCAGTTGTGGAGTGAGCATGTGCGCATGTCGGACTTGGCGAAATTGAATCTCCGATATAATTGCATATATCCAGAGAAGCTGTGCAACGCCTTTCAACAACTCCCTTTGACCATCACCCACCACCCCCGCGTCTCCGCGTCTGCTCTTTCGTCCTCGCACCTTCACAAAACTCTTGAAGTCGCACAGTTTGATCAATGGACAAGTCTCTTGACGATGTTGGTGACTGTTTCGCGTCGTCGCATCCACGTCCTTTGTTGATGTTACTGACACGCAAATTTTCCATTCTGTAGATTATTGCTTCCAACAAGCCCCGTCGCCGCACCGTTCGTCGTGGTGGTGCCCGCGCGCAAATTCTTGGCAGCAAGCCTGCTGTGAGCCCGGCAGCACGCGCACGCGTCGCTTCAGCGACAGTCACTCCTGCCGCAGCCGTTCCTGCTTCCCAAGCACCAGCGGACAAGATTATCGTCTCAAACTTGCCTCAGGATGTCAACGAAATGCAAATTAAGGTTTGTCGACGATATTCATCACCTCAAAGTTTGCGTCTCAACTTTCCTATACTGCAGGAGTTATTTGCATCGACTGTTGGTCCCCTGCGTGATGTCACGTTGCACTACGACAGCACCGGCCGCTCCAAGGGTGTTGCCGCCGTCCACTTCCAACGCAAGGGCGACGGCAGCAAGGCTTACCAACAATACAACAACCGGCTCATCGATGGAAGTTAGTATCGCCTCTTTGCCTTTCGTCCCGTTATATTCTGTGGTTGCCATGGAAGAGCAGCCGGAAGACCCGTTGTTAACCAGGGGATATGCGGCTCCCTGTCTTCTCAGAGATGTGCTGATGCGCATGTCATCTCCGCCTTTGTTGCCTCGGTGGTTGTGTTCGTGACTTGGGTATCTGGCGCACATCCAGTCCGACGTGTTGCACCTGCCTGCGTCGTGGTTCTCAGGACCATCTCATCCTCTGGTCTGATCAACCAGTTGGACGGAGATGTTGGTTGCTGAAAGAGGGGCGGTCAGCACCATCTCATGACTCGGGCTAACGTACGAGAAGTCACCGGTAGAACGCGAGTGCAGCAGGGTCAGTGGGCATGATTTGGGAGGCTTGGCCCTCCTGCCTAACGCTTTCCAGTGGTCCTGGTTGGTACACGTCGACTCCACGAAGTCTACGTCAGGCATAGCGACTATCACGAAGCGCAAAGCAACTCTGGAGACAAAGCACTATTCCTTGGTAACATTGGATCCTGAAGCGACTCATTCCGCCCAATGCCTTTCGTGCTTCTACATTTTACTTGTTGATCGCACCTGTGAACACCGACTGATCAAACTCCACTTTACTCTTTTGCCACTGCCATGTCTACATCGTCATATAGAACGACCCATGAGGATAGAAATTGTAGTGGATCCCGCCCGCCCGACTGCGCAATCGTTGGTTTCCCGTGTCGCGCCCGCCCCGGCTGCTGCCGCTGTTGTCACTGTACCTAGGTCCGTACCTAGATGACGCTACCGTTCAACACTACTCACGTCGTTAACAGGACGGCCGGTCGTCCTAAGAGAGGTCGAGCTAAGGGAAGGAGGGGTGAAAGACCTCCCAAGACAGCAGCAGATCTTGACGCCGAGATGGAGGTTCGTCCTTGTTGTTCCCGCTGCCTATTACGGTCCCTGACACTGATTGCAGGATTATACGGCCAGTAACGCTCCTGCCGCAGCGGCCACTGCTGCATAGAATCATTCACGGCTTTTTGCTTTTCTCTGTTTTTCTATGCTTGCTATTGTAATCCCTAGGCTCTTTCAATTCTATTTGGCTCTCTAAATGATGTTCTGTCTCTGCTATTAATACCCAGACCGACCCTCGCCTCGATTCGGATGCTATGGCTATCCGATTCATTCTTAAGGTTTCTACACTGTTGTCCGATTGAGAAATTGAAAATGCCGAGATATCCGACCCGTTGAACCTATTGTGTCATCCGAGACAACGCGAGCTTCTCGTGCGACCATCAACTATGCCGCTTTCATCGTCAGGCCCCAGCACGCCCACCCTCTACAGTGAACGAGCGGATTGGTCAGATGTGATTCCCATACACCAGTACGAAGACGAGAATCCGATCGCGCCAATTTTTTATTCAGAAGAATGTGAGCAGGCAGTTTGCATGCCCTGTGCTGTGCGCTGACCATCCTTTGTTGAGGACAGATAAAGATGCCACAGACTACTTTCGAGGTATTGTGAAAATAGGCGAGAAGAGCGAGAGAGTCCTGGAGCTCACGGAGAAGATCATCCGGCTGAACCCCGCACACTACTCTGCATGGTGAAAGCCTCGTCCCGATTGATCTGTGGAGCGAACTGCTGACTCCCATGCTGTCCTCATCTATCTCGTTCCATATCGCGATCACTCTGAGCGTAGGCAATACCGGTATGAGACTCTGATGGCCCTCAACTCGCCTCTAGACGTGGAACTGAAGTTGATGGACGAGCTCGCGGTGAAGTACCTCAAGACATACCAAGTGTGGCACCATCGGCGGTTGCTGATCTCGGACGCGCGCAATGCGCGGGACCCGGAAGACGAGTTGCGCTTTATCGCCAGCTCACTGCGCGCGGACGCGAAGAACTACCACACATGGTCGTACCGCCAGTGGCTCCTGGCATATCTCAATGACGAGGACCTGTGGACGGGGGAGCTCGACTTTGTGGACCTCATGCTTGCGCAGGATGTTAGGAATAATTCGGCATGGCATCATCGCTTTTTCGTAGTATTTCAGTCCGGGCTGAGGGAGGGAGAGGAGGATAGGGCGAGGGTTGTCAAGAGGGAATTGACGTACGTCTTTTTTTCCCTATCCATTCTATGCGACGTTGAAACTTCATCTTTTCTCGTCATTAGCTATGTAAAGCAGAACATCTCACTAGCTCCTAACAATCTTTCAGCGTGGAATTACCTGCGAGGTGTCCTCGATGCCGCCGCACTCCCATACTCTCTACTGCTAGAATTCGTCACACCTTATACGCTGTCGGCGGAAGAGAATGAGATCTCTGACCTCGTGGATTTGGAAAATCCACCCCCGTCCAAGACGGCAGAGTTGCCGTGCGTCTGTGCTGTAGAGTTCCTGGCTGACGTCTACGAGCAGGACGGAGGGAAAGAGAGTCTGCTATTAGCCATCGAGGTTTGGGCGTTCCTTGTCATTCTGCTTCGAAGTATGTTGCTAAACCTTGAATCCAGCTTTGGAATAGGCTTGGCGGTGAGCTTGATATGATTAGGAAGAAGTACGTTTTCGAACTGCTCAGGGTCATGACTTGTCCTTAGATTGTTTGTTAGATATTGGGAATATCGCGCGAAGGAGCTGTTCTCCAGGATACCTGCGCAATGACAACCGCCCTCATCGTCTTGTGTCAGCGGGTCGTCTTTTTGTTTACGAGTGACCCATGTGTCTCGAAATTTCTTGGACTGAATTGGTTTCATGTACTTATACTAACACATAACGAAGCATAGAACAACTTTCTCGATTGGGTATACGAAAAACAAAGCTCGTTATGCGGCGCTGTTTTGGACAATCTTGGCGATGTTGCAGGTGTTCTCAGAAGAAGTGGCTCCCGTTACAGTATACGGCTACAATCCTTGATGAGGGTGGAATAAGACGACAATTGCAAGGCATTCACATAGTTACCGAGATGTGCGGTTTTACCACACCAGCCTGAAGCTGCAGTTGTCGCGGTAATCTTGACGTTGTTCTGCAAAAGCACTGCTTAGCGGACGATCGGATGGAGAGCTGCACGAAGGATGGCATACGTAGGTTATGGGACCAAAGTTGAACGGCACATTGGTGAGCTTGGCGCGGGACAGAATGCGTCAGGATGAATGAATAGTTAGAACCCGGAGACCATTCCTACCTCAGCGGCAAAGATGGCCCTGAGCCGACGCTTAGACATGGCTTTGGAGTCACGGAAGGTATGGGCATACCTGTTCATAGTGTTTCCCGTGACGTTCAACGTTGTTGACGCCGATTTCCCATTGCTGGAAAGGGTACAGGTCCACACCGAGCCAGACTATAGCAATCAAGTCATATGCGCGCTCATGCAATGCGTGACAGCAGAACAACTTACAGAACTAAAGGAAAAATGAACAGTGTCGCCAGGATTGACGTTAAACCCATTGCCCCAAGGAAGAGACGGGGTACCGTAAAACCCGTCACCTTTTGAGATATGTAGCAAGGCATCATATTGATCATTCCGGGTTTAGGACATACCGATCCACCAAGTGCCGCTGCGTCCATCGAGGACGGCCTGAAGAACGCCATTGCCACTCTGGAGTCCAGGCCAAACGTACGGAGTACCTGATATGTTGAATGCCGGTGCATAATGTATTTTTCTCAAGCTGAGTTACCTCCTGATTGCGGGAGCTTGGGAACAACCATGTCCCCTGACATAGCGGTGAACGTGCTATCCAGACGGTTTTAGCGTAACAGGGAAAAATCATTTTTGACTCGGAAACACACGAAGCATCCCATTCGACAGTGTACCAATTCGCCGCGTGGGCGGAAAGGAAGAAAAGCGGCAAAGCGAAGGTGATCAAAGCAAGCATCATTTCTGGGAATCTGCTACTGCACACGACATGATTTATAGTGCATTCTGAGAGCTGCAACGGACCGTGGCCGGCCAGACTGAATGCTCAGCTGGTTGAGCAATTCCCCGTGTTCAAACCGAGTTTGAGCCATCCTCGAATTCCGGGATTTGACGACGACGGGCGACCTCGTCGCTGATACAAATAATACCAAACAAATTACATCGCCCGTCGTCGCCAGTTCTTCTGCCAGCAGCTCCTTGACTTCGCTATCTTTACGCTGAATGCTCTCAAAACGTATCGTCGCCGTTGCGCGCGGCCGCGCTCTTTATCGTGCCCTGGCACCGACCCTTTCCAGGGGATGGTATGCATGCCAACCTTGCTCCGGTCTGCTATCTTCCGTGACACACAGGACACAGGAATCTCGCTGGAACTAGTACGCGGCGTGCACAGTTTCATTCGTCTCGTCTCTTGCAAGGTGTGTGTCGTGTTGTTTGAATTGTGTTGCGCACTATGGCGGTGGTGCTCATGCGCTGTGCATAATTGGCAGCGGAGACCATCAAAGTCCCCCAGATGGCTGAGTCCATCAGTGAGGGCACGCTCAAGAACTGGTCAAAAAAAGAGGGTGATACCGTCACGGCTGATGAAGAAGTTGCCACCATCGAGACTGACAAGGTAACGGATGTCGAACTCGATGTTAGACTCGCACATCCATGCTCATGCCTTTTTTCGTTTGTATAATAAAGATCGACGTATCTGTCAATGCGCCGCAGGCCGGAACTATAGTGAAACTTCTCGCTGCGGAGGAAGATACTGTCACCGTTGGTCAAGACCTTTTCGTTCTCGAACCCGGCGAGGTGCCGGAAAGTAAGTCAACTACCTCCTGCTCTGCCTTCTAGGATGCCAGATTTCATATTTTGTATCATTCCAAAGCTGCCGCTCAGCCTCCTAAAGAAGAGAAACCTGTTGAAGTCCCGGAGCCTCGCGAGGAGCAGGTGGGTAAGAAGCTTCCGGAACCCGCCGCACCATCACCATCGGCCGATAAGACAAGGGGTGGCGTTGCAGAGCCTGTTGCTCAGGAAAGCAAAAAGGCTCCGAAGGAGGAGGCGGCGAAGGAGGCCGTTCCCAGTCCCGCACTCGCGCTCGGGACCAGGAATGAAACTAGGGTATGTTGCCGCCGTCTTCCCTTCCGGCACCTACTCATTTGAAATACTCGGTGCATATGGATAGATCAAGATGTCACGCATGCGTCAACGCATAGCGGAGCGGCTTAAGGAGTCGCAGAATGCTGCGGCATCTCTAACGACATTCAATGAAATTGACATGTCGTCGCTGATGGAGATGCGCAAGAAGTACAAGGAGGCGGTGTTGAAGGAGCACGATGTGAAGCTCGGATTCATGTCTGCCTTTGCTCGCGCGTGCACGCTTGCGCTGCAGGAGATTCCGGCCGCGAACGCGTCGATCGAAGGCGATGAGATCGTGTACAGAGATTATGTTGACTTGAGCGTCGCCGTCGCGACACCCAAGGGCCTCGTCACACCTGTGGTCAGGAATGCGGACAAGATGGGTTTCATTGAGATCGAGAAAGAGATCGCGGCGCTGGGAAAGAAGGTTTGCATCTTTGCTCTTTTGAAGGAGTGCTTGGGGCTGATTCATGTGATCTTTCATTTTGTCTAGGCCCGCGACGGTAAACTCACCCTTGAAGACATGGCCGGCGGAACTTTCACTATGTATGTTGATTTATTTCGATGGCGTTTTGTCCATGCTCTGATGTCTGGTGATTGTTGCGCAGCTCCAACGGCGGCGTCTTTGGTTCGCTGTATGGAACACCTATTATCAACTTGCCCCAAGCTGCCGTCCTTGGTACGTGCCAGATAGGATGTTTTGCATCACTGACCATCGCTAATGGCTGACGCCCTTATCTTAGGAATGCACACGATCAAGGACAGGCCTGTTGTCGTGAACGGGCAGATCGTCATCAGGCCCATTATGATTGTCGCTCTGACATACGATCACAGGCTGCTGGACGGTAGAGAGGCTGTCACCTTCCTCGGTGCGACCTAATTGTTTTCCGCTCCGGTCTCACAAACCGCTAACAAGCTCTCTCTTTATAGTCAAAGTCAGAGACTATATCGAAGATCCTAGAAAGATGCTCCTCGCTTCTCCTTGAAAGGGCGATTGAAGTCAGTGCTCCGCTGATCCACTCTAGAATCAGTTGTCAAATTGAGTGGAAGTAGCTAGGGTAAGAGAAAGCAGGACGGGGAGGGAAGATGAGTCTGGAAAACCGTACGCCATCACCGGAAATGTCAACATAATCAATCTATCCATCGAATATTTTCTTCTTTTTGTCCGTTTCATCCTTGCGTAATTGTGATACTTTAAGGCTGTCATTGTTTTCGACGTTGAGATAAGGCTGATCGGGCAAAACCGTTTCTCGAAGCCCGGAGCCAAGAGCGTTTTAACGCCAACATCAACTAAAGCGATTGTATTCCAGTTGAAGGTTTCAAACAATGGCATAGCAGAGGATTGTCACGTAACGCCTTCACTGAGTTGACCAACAGCAGTTGAAGGTGAAGCCCGAGCTAATCATGATTGCGGACCTGGTATGCTTGCAAGCGAAGTGGTGGGATTGAGTCAGAAAGAGAGCATTGTCTGAGGTGGACGCAGAATATGCTGCGGATAGAGTACAAGGCTGAGAGAACGTGAATGTGCGTGCTTCTGTTATTGTTGGATCTGGGTCGATCTGTGCTTCTTATCTTCGCCACGTTGGAATAAGTACGGGCGCCACGCTTCAAGTCCGAGGACATTTGTTCAAGTGGGTCGCGGCCGGCCTATGACTCCGGAAAGAAGGCTGAGTGGAGTGTGCGATAAAAGGACTGATGGAGAGGAAGAACAATCTCGGAACGAACGAGGGACAAGAGGGAACAAAATAAAGGTGAGAAAAGAGAGTCCATGGCGAGGAGTGGATGAATGGCCGCTTGTAGACCGGAAGCAGAGGCTTTGTTTTTGGAGGGGGGTGCTCACTGGAGGACCAGTCAGCTCCGCGATTCTGGCTTCCTTGGACACAAGAGCGCCGCCGACATGGTTTGACGGCATTTCTCCAGGGTGATGCAATGCAAAAAATAAGATGCAAATGAAAATCCAGGGGTCGGTGGCGGATAAGAACAGGAACCATTCGTTATCGAAACGGAGGTACGGGGAAAGGCCTCGTTATTCCTACAGGTTAGCGGCTATAGTATATTGAGATGATGAAAGACAACACGTTTGAAAGGCCTTGACAACCGCAGGCGTGTCGACTGGAAGATGATTGATTGACGATTCGGTCAAGTTCTTGAGGTGGCGGTTGTATTGTGAACCCTTGATGTCATGTTGTGATCGTGTGATGATGGCAGAAGGCCAGTTGCGAAAACCGAGGTCCAGTTGGCTGAAGAAGGTCAATTCAACTGACTACCGCTGGTCACGAGGAATGGGAGAAGGGTCGTGGCCGCGATTTTTTTCAATGTTGCGAGTACATGGGGATAGCAAGGATGATGCGAGGACAATGCAAAGTTTCAGAACGGAATCTAGGAAGCGAGAAGACGTGACTTTGACAGATCTCCCGCGCAGTGGGAGTCGAGACTCGAATGGAGAAGATTGAAGAAAAAGTGAGGCGTGGTGATGCTGATTAGTGGAAAGAGGAAATCTAGGTTCTGATGGGAGACAAGCGGAAGGTTATTGGTTTGTGATACGCGTGGCAAGTGCGTTGGGGACGGAGAAAGGGCATGGAATTTCCGCTGAGAGCGTCGGACATGCCACCGCTGGCTGGATTGTGTTGGGCCTCGAGGACGATCATGATCTCGGAGGGAGTATGGGCGAAATAGGGACAAGGCTGAGACTTAATTTAGAGGTGGAGTGTGATCGGAGAACACCTTTGATGATAAGTCAGCGTTTTTGTGTTATTTTCAGATTTCAGTCTCTACATGCCAAAGAACAGATGCACAGCATCAAAATCCGAAATACAAGCCGACATAGCCATAGAAATGAAAAACAAAGAAACCTGCAGCAATCGAGGAACAAAATACAAGGACCGAGTCCAGAAGAAGCATTGGTCATGTGGTGTAGTGGCTGTGCGATACGCCACCGGACGTCAACAAAGCACAACAAATAGCAGCTGAGAAATGCGGCTGGCACGCCGTTTTTACAGGTCAAACAGACAACGCTCTTCCCACCTCTATCAACTCGCCGCATACATCTTCTCCTCCTCATCCCCCTCCTTCTCCTCCTACTCCTCCTCCCTCTTGCCGACCTCACAATTATGATGCTGGTTCAGAAACCCTCTGCTTTCCCAATATCGCCCATAAACCACCCCCTACACCACCGTCGACATCCATCAGCCCCTCCAGCTGTTGTGGTTCAGCCCACCAAAATACCGGGCCTATTGTCCTTATCAAAGCCACAGCCTGTCCGCCATCAGCCTCAGCAACGGTCGCTCCGCCTTGCACAGCCTGCAACAGTTGCCTACACAAGGCCTGTTGGGCCCAAGCATAACAATGCCAATACCCAGCAGCCACCCGCCACCCCTACTCCGGCCCGAGGGAGGCAAGTCAAAGACAAGCAACAATCGTCCACAAGGTGAGTGTCTTTGTCCGTTCCTGTGTATTTAGTCCATTGCAGAAAAATTTCTGACCTTATCTCATCCAATTATGTCCAGGAACGAATCTCTTTCTACTCGTAGACACCCCCGCCGCCAAGAGTCTCCCTCTCAGCTCCCCACCGCCAGTAGTACCTCGCAGGTAGAGGGCACGACGTCCATCAACTCAGGCGATCAATTGAGCACTGATCCTTTCCTCGTCTCCTCCACCACTACTTCCCAAACGTCTCCAACACTTGCAGTCCGACCTTCAGGCAAGCTAGCTCGCAGGAGGCAGCAGCATAATCAGCACCAGCATCCCCCTTCCTCTACGAACGCAAACGCTCATCATGCAAACATCCATCAAAGCTCTGCATCTAAGCAAGCCACCAACGTACATTCAGTTCCCATTCCAACCTCTCAAACCAAAGCGAGCGGAACCAAGCAGCTTTCGCGTTCTGTTCCTCTCCCGCTTCATAAGCCTTCTACCGAACGCAACCACAAGTCCATCCCATCCTCAATAACTGACGACTCGCGCATCCAAGCATGGGACTTCCCCATCTGTGACGACATGACGGACGCTGGTGATTACTCAGACAACGATGGCTTCACCAACAACACCGACGGCCACTCGTTACCTGCCACTCCCACTCGTGCCACTAGGATCCGTCAGCCTGCCACCGAACCCCGTGCATTGCCTATTCGCAAGCAACGTACTTCCAAGGTCAATACTGGAACAGGCCACGGCAGGAACCACAAGCGCTCTCCTAGCGAGGGTGGTGTTTTCCACATGAGCTCAGATGAAGCTTCGGGCGAAGATGCGACGTCAGTTGACACAGCCAAGGTTTTCGCTCCGGCTCGCAGCAATGATGTCGCCACCTTTGCTTCACCTGGACATGGCGCCGGCAAGCGTAGGTCGCCAGCGAAACCGGCCAAGCGCCAATCTGTTCCGTCCTTCCCGACGGTCCCCAGTCCCCGTGGACATGGCATGCGTGTTGGAGAAGCAGTTACCGACGCTTTTGGACCTTTGCACACTCCCCTTTCAGTTAACCCAAGCTCCCTGAAGGAGAGGCAACTGGAGGCGCAGGCCCATGCCCAGCTCCAGGCCCAAGGTTCCGGATATTTCGCGAGCTCTACGTTCCAGAATTCGCCTAGTCCGGACGACTTGCCTGATCCTATGTTCGTATGAAGAGGTACGTTGATTGCTTTATTTTGACGTGCCGTCAGTTGGCTTACCAGGTAAACGGCGTTTTCTCTATCTGGTATTCAAGAGTATAGAAAAATCTTTTTCTCACTGGCTCAAAAGTCTAGTTTTTATTCGGTTATCGGTATCACATCGCTCTCAGGACATCCGCGCGCTAATCTTTCATGATCCTTAATGGATCGTTCTTCCACCTTGTTTGGAATTTTCTTTTTTCGAGGGGAGGGGGTGTTCCCGTCGGCATTTCCTTCGCGGGCCTACCCACCTTTTCCCTCTGATGGATCTTTTCTCAACTGGCTATTCCCACACTCTCCCCCCTTTTCACCCTTCTTCATGATGACTCATGAAGGTCTCCCTCAGGCCAGTGCCATTCTTCTCAACCTCGGCATGGTGGACTGCGGCACCCCTCGTTTTTGTCACATGTTGCACGCTGTCGAAAGTCTCCTCTTGGGTTTTTTCCTTCAACCACATGGGTCCAGGTTTCATCCCTCATATATCTCTATTCAACTTCTGGAGTCAAAAGACAAATGCCTTTCAAGACCAAATCAAGTCAAATCGATGTAACATCAGTCTCTTTTTTACACCGGCTTCACAAAGTCTCTTTCTCCTTGGTGCACATATTGTCCCAATGAACACCAACAGCGATTCTTCGCCTATGCCTAGCACATTTTGGCCGGGTGGTGGATCCGTCGAGGTCTTCAAGCAACCGTATCGTAACTATCTATTTAACATATATCGGCCACTATTATTCATTTGGCTTCTCCTGACCGAGGGTTGCCTTCGTTCAAGCGCCTTCGCCACGTCCGCCTCGACTGCTGTCGTTGTCCTTCACTCTTGTTGGTCATGACCCGGCGAGCAACTGGCTTCTCTCGGCTACCATCTTTTCCTTTTCGACTTGTGGATATTTCTCCGCACTCTTTCATCCTGTATGTGCGGACTTGATTCAAAGTTTTCGGTGTTCCATTTTTCATTTTCCGACCTCTTTATTAATAACAACCCCAGTTGTATCGAATAATTTCAGCAAACCCCTCTTCCTGTTTCTTCCTCCCTTTCGACACCTTCCGCATCCGTTGATCCTACTCCTTCTATTTTTTTTTCTTCCTCGAATTCGGAGGGCCCCTGCACTTGTACAATTTTGCATGCATACCTCTTTTTTTTTTTTTCTCTTTTTTTCCCGTTACGACTGGCTGGTTTCTTACCCTTTCTGTATTTCTTACGTGCTTCTTAGATGAGGCAGGGCTAATTGCGTTGTGCCTTCGGTGGCTCCAATGCTTTCATAGCTTTCCTTCCTTAATTTTATTTCCTTCGCCACCTTCATTCATTTTGTTCCAGCCCTCCCCCCCAACTTGTTTGCTTGTACTTTCAGCGTCAATGGATTGCAAGGCCATCTGCTTCATCTACCTTCCCGACATCGCATCTCAACTCACTTTTCTCAATGGGAACCGCCGACGATTCCGATGTGTTATTTCTCATCCATCCTTCTTGGTGTAATTGTCGGTGGAGTTGTGAGTTTACTCTGTTTTTTGTTGTCTTTATCTTGTGACTAACGGTACATCAGATTGTTCTTAATGACTTTTTCCATCCATCACTCGCATCAAACTTGACATCCAGTACCCACATTCCGCCTCCACAGTCGTCTGGTTGTTTATCTGCTTGCATGATCCGACATACTGACCCTGTCAACTCCAACCCCGCCCCATTCCACCGATTTCCTTGACCTCATCGCTTCATCCGACGCCATCATGCGCTGACAATTCATGCGAGCAGAACAACACGGACTTGGATGCAGGCGTAAAATTTTCTTTTTCTCCCTTGGCATTGCAACGCAAAATACACAACAATCCTAGACGACGCCTATTTTTCCGTTTCTCAGCAACGAAAGTCTTCTCCGCCTGCTGTACATGAGCAACTTAAAAACGCCGTCGACATACGCTGCAACCCGTGGCCCTACTTTACGTCTTATCGTTGACGGAACTTGGTCCTTCTCCCATATCCCATGCCCCCGACCCCGCACTTCATCCTTTCCTTGTTTTAGGCCCGATGACGCCACAAGATCTCTTCAAGACCGCAGTTGGCGCTGTTTCTTTTGTCTAAACGTTCATCATACAGCTATTTAAAGCGTAGGTCAAGATGAGAAGGTTTTTGAAGCTGTAAATTTCCCTTTTCTTGATTCTTTTCGTCTTCCATCAATCCCTCCCCGTTTATGAAAAAAAAAAACCAAAATCAGCACACGCTTTCTTTTTTTTTGGCTCTTCTCTCACCTAGCTCATCTTATACTGTAACCTTTTTTTTTCCCACTGGTGTTGTCTGTCGGATTTGGTGATCTTGTCTTCTCGATCATTGGCCTGATCGCCGGATTCGTCAATTGGGAGATTTCTCTTGTTTTTCTGCCTTTCTATTCTACAGTGTAAACAGTATGCTAAATTCCAAGTAACATCACGCTCGTTGAAATAAAAGTGTTTCGTCTGCTCTGAACTCGCTTCAGTTGTGTGGATACACTAATCTCCCTGATATAGCTGATGCAATTAACTGACAGCGAGTATAGCTACCGTGGCGGCTCTTTGGGATGGCAAGTCATCTTCAGAGCTATTTCGCCAATCGGCCGAGTTCAAGCTGCTGTGCAGGCGTAATCTCGCTTTGAATTTGAAAGTGGACTGTCTTCAACTGCTCCACCACTGTCCACTCCTCCGCAGCACGTCGTCTGACAACCCACTTTCCTCTCGACATGTAGGACTTGTGCGTCTTTGAACGCGGCAGTTGGAGGAACGAGGGCTCGGTGATGAATGTCTGCGAGCTGCTTCGGTTCCTGCGGTCCATTGTTGACGACGCGAGCGTGTCAAAGCTTGCACGCCGATCTGATATGTGCGTTCGCTCAACTTCAAGGTCGGGATGGCATGCATCAATGTTCTCATGTATTAACCACGGTTAACCTGCCCCTGCCGAATCCCTATGCCCTTGTGTCTAGCAGCCTGAACCATGGTCAGCCAGAAACGGATACGTGTTCAACGCAACTCTCGCGTTTCACTAACAAGTCTTCGCGCGTGTTCAAGGTTCCGGAGGCGCATCGGACTTGTATGTCCCATATGGCATTCAGTGTTCCGAACTTATGATACTTGCAGGTGTCTCCGCTGGCGGCTTCATTCCTCGAACTGGAGTGCAGGTCTTCTCCGTGTGTCCGGCTAGCGAGCCGAAGAAAATTTCCCAGCCCGTTTATGCAGACTTCTTAAGTCTCCAAAGCGGTACGATCAAGGCCATGAACATTTCGACAATTGTAAACGTTGGAGTAAAGACAGGGCTATTTTACCAATGGAAGAGGAAAGTCTTTCACAAGGCAAACTCGGGAGCGGAATGTCTGTTCGGGGAGGAGAAAAAGAGATTCTAGAAGCATGGAATGTAGGTGTCCGTTCCGAGCCGCATATTGAAATTGAGTCTCCTGCCCTCTACCCCGCCGCAGACGCGAAAACGTTTACCACTTGCGGTGCTTGCGATGCTTGCGATGCCTGCGGCGGCGGCGGCGGCGACGACGGCGCTTTCCCTCAATGTCAGGGTCGGCTTCAGGATCGGGCTCGGGAGACCTCATCTAAAGGAATGAACACAGCGCGACAAGACGGTCAATCGACGGACTTTGGACGAGCGATATGCAAAGGTTACCTCCAGGGCATCCTCGTCCACGGCAACACCGGGGGATGCGATAGCGCCACTAATGATGGCGAGGAGAGCCAAGATGTAAAGCTTCATTGCAACTGATTGAGTTTCGATAGGTAGGCGTCAACCTGAAGAGACCAAGTGCGGTTTGCGATGCCCTTTAAATACCTCGCCGGATATGCGCTACGATATGCGCTAAACTTGTGGCATAAACAGGGTGATATCTAAGGCCTATGGACGCCGTATGCTGTAGAAGGTTTTCCGGACTCCGTTGGGGTGTGTCTCTCAATCAAAGTCGGGTTCTGGGATCACGCCATAGGATGGCGTCCCAAGACTGTCGCGCATCCTTCCCCGTTTCCGCCCTTGATTGAATCCAGGTCACACCCTTCATGGCCGTCAGCTCGTCATCATGGCTCAAACAACCCTAGTTCTTTCACGATTGATCGCGACGCCTCCTATATCCATGGTGTTCGGCGTCACCTTTGCGGACACCTGTGGTTATTCTGGAGAGACTGAGTTCCGTCTCAGCGTGGAGCGTCTGATCTTTGCTCATCACTCGCCCTTCCCAATGTGCAGAAGGTGAATCGCCAAGTCGTCCGTTCGCGCCTATTTATATCTCTTATTATCGATCGCCGTGTTCAGAAATGACGGTTCAATATGGGTCAAGCACGAATCAATTGGAAGATACATGAGCAATAGTGACAACTCAAGTTTTTCAAAAAAAAAAAAAAAGAAAACAAAGCGAATCGAAGACAGATGCATATGATGCAATTCGCTACAAATGAACGGCGTCCTAGCCGCCGCTTTTTTTCCTGGCTCCCACGGGCCCTTCACCAGTTCTTGCCCTTGTGGTGTCTCATCTTGCGGTGCCTGTGCTTTCGGTGCTTGTTGTGCTTCCGACGGCGACCGTGTCCACGTCGACGACCTTCGGAAGCGGGCTCTGGGGATCTCACCTAACCAGACAGCGAAATGTCAGCTTGAGGGAAGGAGCACGATCAACCATGAGCCATACCTCTAAGGCCTCTGCCTCCTCAATCATGGGATCGGCGAGGACACCGCTGATGAGAGCGAGAATAGCAAGGACGGCGAACTTCATGTTAGCTTTTTGTAGGCAGATGGTTGATTTTGGGGTAACGGACAACCAGCGCTTGGTTTTTATATGCGATTCCCCCCCATGATGTGCCTCTTCACATATACCCCGTGATGGAATGAATCGTTAGGCTACTTCCGTCCCAATATTTTCATCCGCGGCTGAAGACAATTCTTGGCCCCTGTTATCATTCAAGTACTCCTTTCTGCCGATTCCGCGTGGGACGTTGGCAAGTGTTTTTAGGTGTCTTATCTCTGTTCCGTTGGACTGCGAACTGTGTGCCCGCGGCAACCAGCGCTTCGGGAAATGGCTAGAGTTCATATCATGATTCTGGCCCCAGACACCGTCCCCGTACATGTCCGGATCCGGATTCGCTGCGCTGCCGCTCACCTTTCGCAAAGCGGGACTGGTCCACTGGGAGACCAAATCTCCAAATAGCTCAGAAGGACCTTGCCACCCGACGCTGACGACATTCCATGTTCTAGAACCAGGTCTGCCTGGTTTGATACCTCTATCTGGTCCATTCTGTGGCATAGGTAGCCGTCCCGCGCCATCAAAAGCTGTCAGTCTGCTTCATGCCCACAGGCTTGGGCGAATGGCAAACGTTCCCTGGAAAGGTAGCCAAACGTAGGCGCACAAAAGTGGCCAGCTTCATCTCTGTTCATGGCCTTCGTAGGCTCGTCGTAGAACGGAAGCAAAATACCGAAAGATCTGTTATCCACCCACTGCGTACAGGCACTGGTTCTCTTAGGCTAGCACCTGGTAAGCCATCAGCTCCCGGAATGTTATCAGGTTTTGGCAAACCCGTTTCCAAATATGTGGGTAGCCGGTCTCATTTCGCTATACATGGTCAGCCGGTCTGCCCATGGCAGTCTTCTTGCGACGTGCACGCGGCGCCGTGATAATACTCATCGCTGGGTTAATAGATAGGAACTATCGACGAACGTTCGACACGATGGGATTGACAAACACTGTTATGATTCACATATAATTCTCGCTGGTTACGGCTTCTACACAACAAGATTGCAGCCAAAGTGTGCAGATGGATCCTTCACGAACAAAAAGGAATGCCCTCGCCCGCAGCCGCGCAGCGAAACGCTTAGTGGCGCTTCTTGCCATGCTTCTTGACCTTACGGTGCTTGACTTTACGATGCTTGACCTTCCTCCTACGGCGCGGCTCGGGCTCCGGTTCGGGCTCCGGAGACCTCAGCTATGAATATGATGGTAATCAGCAAACCGAGTGATGCCAGAAGAATTATGCCATACCTCCAAGTCGGCGTCATCACCGATGGGCTCAGGGGTGGCCATGGCCATGCCAAGGATAGCGAGAAGAGCGAAGATGGAGAGCTTCATTGTTGAGATGTGAGTAGGTATGAACCTGTTGGGACACTCAGCCTCCAATGGCCTTTTATAGCTTCAACTCAGGGAGGTGTCTGGCCCTCAATGGAATTTACTTTACTCGCGCGATCATCCTGCTATGCACATGTAGCGGAGTCCGTGTATTCGCAAGCTAGTCAGCGCAGCTTGAAAGTACCTACCTTCATCCGCGCCGTCCCATGCGCGCAGTCGTGTACCCGCTTGGAAGAAAGCAGGCTATACTTAGACTTTCTGTACAAGAATAGAGGACTACGCGCGTTTGTAGGTCTCTCAGTTCAACCGTCCGCTTTGAGTTTGGTGTCCACTTTCACGGGCCACATACTTTCGCCATGAGCGAAGAGGATTTCGTTGTCCAACAACGCTGAGGACATTCGATCGACCATTGGACGAGTTCATCAACATATCAACATAGCATCCGCATTTGGGACTGTAGCTGATCGTTAGGGGGTTTGGTATTAGACCTTTAAGTCCAGAAACAAGGGCGAATAATTAGGGAACAACGGAACGCTCTTACCACGTTTCACCTAAATACGAAATCTACGTATTTAGTGTCAGCGACGAACTGCACGAACCAAAACAAGGATATCGATCATTCCTACGGTTGATCTGAGTGAATAAAGCGGCGTGAACTATTCGAAGGAGAACCGTCAAAGCCTAAGAAGGGACTTCGGCTTAGGAACCATCTGATTTTGATTTGCAAGTGATTCTAACCTGGTACGAGTGGCCTTCGTCGAACAGAGATACACATTCGAATCATCATGAAACCAATATGCTCAGATAAAAAGTTCTCTTCACAGGTCCATTCACTTCGAACAAGTGCGTATGTGAAGACGATACAAATGCACCGCCATGGTCGCGGTCTGCGTTGAATTGACCAGCACGCCACGTGAGATAGGACAGACTTCAGTTTGTATGCAAGACAATCTGTGTTCCGCGGCGGGCACTGATGTCTCGTTTACTAGCATCGAAAGTGAGACAATGGAAAAGATTCCAAGCGGACTATCGACCTCTTGAATCGGCTTCTGCTGCCCGTGTCTTGGCTTCAAAGCAAGTCTAGAGATCGGCAAAGAGCTTACAACCTAGCCACAGCCGGGGCGAGGCCCAGGTGATGCGCTCTCGCTGGCTCCGAATACGGATTGCAAACTGTCCAAAGAAACATCCGTCGTCGTTTGGGCTACATCACTATAGATTGTCCAAGGTGTCGGGCTTTGTTTTGGGCCCCATTCAGAGTGTGGCTTCCATGTACGAATCGTGAAGTAATTTAGAGCGTATTCAGTGATATATAGTGGAGAATCTATAAAATATATGCTCTACTGGTGCCCGTATAGAGATAACCCTCCAAAAAAAAAAGGAATGGATCATTGAGTCGAACCGTCAATACTTAAAGCAATGCTACATGTCATGGTGAAAATTAACATCAGGTCTGTCATATAACGTTTCCAATAAAAAATCGGTTGCACTCGCCACGGTCATAAAAGGGCATCGAATACATAGCATGCGCAGAATAAAGTTTCTGACCGTACAACGTCTCTTTGATCATATCATCCTATTAGCGACGTGAGAAAAGCACTGTTAGGGGCTTGGCTTCGTCAGATATAGTCCTGGGCATCTCCGGGAATCATGGACGCAAACGCGACGACTCGATCTCTGATTGAGGTTCTGCCGTCATTTTGGGAGGAGTGTGAGCTGATGGAATCCAGATCTTGCTGTGTCAAGAAACTATCCGACCGGTCTTGCTCACCGAGCTCAGAGGGTGACTGTGTGCGAAGGATGGAGGCTCCGACTGCAGCATTGTCGTGTTCTTGCAAGTAACTATCTTGGCGCTTAGTCCATACTCGCACCGCCCCGTCGTGGCTGCCGGTCGCGAACATGAAGGGATCTTCGGTTGCAAGGTTCCATGCGATGCAGGTCAAGTCTCCACCGAGAGCTCCCGTTCGGATGTGATGCAGTAATGCCCCTGACTCCTGGTCCCAGATATGGATGTCACCGCCTACATGCGTTAGGTCATTCATAATGATGTTGAGTTTTAAGAAGTACCTTTCCCAGCACAGAGGACAAGCTCATGGTTCTTTCCACCAAAGTAGCTTGGTCCGGCAAAGTCGACAGGTGTTTTGGGCATATACGTGTGTCTATTTTCATGAATAAGCAAACTGACATGGAGAAGAACTGATGCGGGGTGGGCGAACCTCAAGGTAAGCCTACCAATAGTTGTATTATTCTCGCGGTCCTTGACAAGCTCCAGTTTCCATAGTTGGGGAGGTGCCTACGATTAATCAGCAATCTCCCGACGTTGGAACGGCCTGGACTATACCCACCTTGTTTTCATAGCTGACCAATGCGATGACACCACTGCGGTTGTTCTGCGCTACCGTGATATCGCGAACGTCATTCAGGACAGGAGTACGGCTTGAAGGGAGAAGGTGTGTCTTCTGAGTAACACGAGATACCACGCAGGACCAATACAGGGACTCACTTTTCAACTTGTTTGGACTCCATATTATACACTATATAGATTAGATGAGCTGGATCTGAAGTGTTTGCCTGACATCGGCTGACCAATGAGTCGTTTCTCCGCTCGTGACTTGCTAGGCTGGAGTCCAGAGGGTGATTCCAACAGCGGACCGACACCAATTAAGCGCGACGAATCGGGAGTGATGGCAACATCATGCAATTTCATTTTGCCAAAGTGATACTGCTCTATGACCTGAGAATAGAAATGCCATTAGCGGTTTTTCGGCCAAATACGGTCCACTACAACGAACTTTGCCGCTGAGATCCTGGGTTGCGTCAGCATCATCTGTAATCAGTTAGAAAAGGCCATACCAGTTTAGTCACCACGTTTGCCTCGACCGAGATGAAGGCTACGACTCAAAGATAAGAGGGGCGCACAATATGGGGAGCTAATGGCGTACATTGTCCGTCCGGGAACCATGTCACCGCTTCTACTGAGGCCTGTCGATCTATTGTCTTCTTGCAAACACCATCCTTGGACAGATATGGTCAGGAACTATCTGTCGCAGTGCCACATTCAAGCCTACCTCCGCGGTCCAGACCTTGATGGCTCTGTTCAACTTGGTTAGGATTGTGTGGCCAGTAGGCGACCTGAAGATGTTGGCTCAGGTTAATGAACGGAGTTGTTGGGTTCAATGTGGTACCATACCACGCGACTTGTCCGACGAAGCCTTTGGCATGCGCAAGGACACGATGAGAAACAAATGGTTCCTTGTCAAGGCATTGCGTCAGCCGGCCGGGGTATGGATTCATCGGAGTTGCTCACCCCGACGCGGAAGATGATGGATGTTCGATCCCAGCTGATCACCGGTTTATTGAGTCCTCGGACACCAATGGGTACCAGCAACGCAACACATACCTCGAGGTGGCCAAGTACTTTCCATCCGGCGAGAACTGCAAATGCCGCACCAAAGCCGAATGTGCCGCAAGATCTTGGGTGGCCTCCATGACTTTGAGTTTCGGCACAAGAGCGGCCACGCGGGAACGCAAGACCGCTTTGACTGGCTCATCCGCCATTGTCCTCTTGCGCTCAGAGGCGCTCCCTGTCAAATTTGAAGACGACGTGCGCTGCCGATGTGGTTCACGGGGGCCATTCAGGGCGCTCATAGCATTAGGGGCTGAGAGTAAGGACCGCATCTTGATGCTCCGGAGGGCATCGCGCCACAGCTGTTTTCCAGGTGAGGGTGGGGTCGGCGGCCCGGGAGCCTCTTTCTCGATGGGCGACGCGGGGACGGAGAATGTCTTGTAGGGTTCAATGGGCGAGTTGGGCTCGAGATCGGACTGGCGGCGTGCGGCGGCCAGGCGCTCCACGGAGGGTCCGCTGCGAGAGAAGGCGATCGGGAGTGTGCCGGCTTCCAAATCATCGGAGCCATCGGAGTCACCACGGGGCCTGTGGAACACGCACCCTAACCCAGATGCGATCTTGCCGAGCAGGGCGTGCGCCCGATGAAACTGGTTTTGGATAGTGCTGAGCATTTGGCGCAGTCTGATCATTCCAGGCATACGGAGGATAGTCTGCTGGTATTCGAATATCGCGTCGCCCAGCCATTTCTGCCCACGATGCCGAAGAAAAATCCAGCGCTCGGATGCGAACCATGTTGACACGGCAGTGAGGCCAAAGGATGTGATAGCTGTGAAAACCGTAGTCATGGTCGATGTCGCTTGTGCCTATATTTTACGTAGTCCATCGGAAATTAGTCCCTAGGCGAATGTCTTATTATGTGCATTACCTGTCCAGAGGCATAGGCGAAGCAACAAAGGCCGATTGAGAAACATGCGACGGACACGACGAGGAACACGAGTGGTGATCTCTTGATCCAAATCAGAACCCACCAGGGAACGCGATCTCCCGGCGATCGACTGGACAAAGGCGAAAATCAGTTCTGGCATCCGGGTTGATAGGGCAGATAATGAACATACTACATGGCTTGCTTCCATGTCAATCCGAGCAGGCTGTTCACAGCGGCGGCGATGCTGAAGACGAGGGACGCGAACCAAAAACAGTTTACGGCATCTGCTATCCCTGAATGAGGAAGGTCAAAGGAGTATTGAATCGTAGTCGCTGTAACGGCGGAAAAGAAGGTGGCGACAGTGGACAGATTAAGAAGATTGGCTGCGCCATGCTTTTGTGCGAACCGAATAGTTGGCACACCTGAGTTCCATCTATCTTGGTACAAATATGAGGACTTGTATGCGACAAGATGACTCACCGACTTCAATGAACATGGACAAAGTTGATGTTATGCTATCAATGTGCTCGCCCATTTCCGTTGATAAATCGTGAATGTAGCGTTGTACGGCCGGATAGCGAAAGTGTCCTGCGATCAGGGTCGAGTTCAATTATGGTTGTGCTTAGTAAATTTGCCAAGTCACCAACCTGCATATTCCCTCAGACACGAGGCCCAATACTGACGGACGGGATCAGACACTGATATCTTGAAGGTAGATGCTCTTCACCTTGAGATCACCCTCAAACGAAGAGATCGAAGCGTTGACTGCTTCATCCGTGAACTCCGGAAACTCGTTTAGACAGTTGAGAAAGGTCATCACGTCCGTTGCCAAGGCTTCTAATTGTTGCGGGAAGAACTCCAAGTCCAAATTTTCCATGACTATTGGACGCGAGACGTGTGGTGGGGTCTTTTGTTTTGATTTTCCGCGCCTTCTACGTCGGCCTATAGTTTGTGTTTCATTGATGAACTCTCTGGAGATTCTTGTGACTTTGCGTGGAAAGAGATCGGCAGCATTCTCTCTATAGAGGTACAATATCTGGGCAAGCCGTTCTCGAAGATGAAATGCAGATGATAGGATGGCGACCGAGCTGCCAAGTTGACGGGCTGCGTTTGCAAAATTCCGGAGCTGAGAAGACGCGTCAGTATTTGGGATTCTGGGCGTCCACCAGGTGAGAAGGAGACCAGACTTCTTTGTCCAAATTATTTATGCGCCTTGTGATAATGATAAGCCGTGATCCACAAAGTGGAGGAATAGCCCCACCTCTGAAATTTATTGAACGCCTCAGCACCGACGACCTGGAGATGTTCATCGACCGTCGCTTGAGATGCGCGAATTTATTGAGACATTGCCATTGGTCGAACAGTATTCACTCACGAACGTCTCTGTCGTCTTCAAAGTTTGGTTGTTGTGCTAAGCCTTCGCGGACACATTAGCACTCAGTCGGGGGAATCAAAAAAAGCAGGCAACGAACTGGGTAAAGCCTCCTCTCCTTGCTTAAGTAGCATCTCGACCAAGCTCAGGATGGTTTCCCTCCGACTAGGAGACTGTATCGGACGGCCAGTGGGAGTGGTGGCTCCATGAGGACGGGATTCAACGAAATCTGTAGGAAAGACAGTGGGCATAACTGGGCGATGAATACATATAATCGTGCAATCAAAAATTCAGAAGCGCTACTAACTTGAAAGAAACGACCGGTCCCTTTTATTTAAGGAAGACGTGAACGTGAGGGAGTGTGTGGGCAGGGGGTCGTGGTCAGGGCGCCAGATCAGTGGTAATGCGACGAAAATCGCAGGGGTCCCCTGAATTAAAAAACGCAGCAGACGGGTCAAACGTCGTGGTAGTGGTGGTGGTCGGAGGACAAGACGAGATCATTTCGTGAATTCAGGCCGTCGCTAAAGGGTCCCCACACGCGGCAGTCAGTTAATCCCTTAGCTCTATTTGCCTTTTGCGGACTCAGTAAACTCACCTCACGTGATCGAGAACGGCCAATTTCATTTCGGCGTCTGCAAAAAAAAAACAAGTCCTCGCCTCTGCAGTGCTGCCTGCGGCAGACGTCCCTCCTCCTCATCCCCATAACCCGTCCCGAACAATCCTTCTCACCTCGCCATCACGGTTTTGACTGATCTAGACTCGCATCTGGCAAGCTGTGTCACTGTGTGAACATCATATCACGGCCACCTATACACCTAACAGCCTCCATAACAGCCCGAGGTCCCCCTCACCTCATATTACGAATTTTGTCTTTGAAAAATGTAAGCAGCCCGGATTACTCTTCTCGGCTCTTTTTCCAATGCCTGATAAGATCCATCTCGCTGCGAACCAAAGGCACTCCTCCAGAACCCGCAAACACTCTTCCTAATTGCTACCATAATGGCAACACTCACTCGTCCAAGGTTTTCCACGCGTCCTGCAAGCAATCCAAGCCACGATTTGACTTCGGCAATTCCGACCCCATTTCCGCGAGACCTTCTGGTTCGCGAGCTGAACCCCGCAGAGTCTACGAGCACGCCCCCTTTAGATGAACAGCGGCCACAACCTTCGACCCAAGTTGATCAAACCAACCAAGTGCAAGAGGAAGAAGCTCATGAGTTGACGGCAAGACACGCCCTTGTGAGGATAGCTTCCGTTATCTGTGATAGCAAAATGTCTTGACATATATCCCACAGCACGAAGTAATGCCGTCGATTGCATACGTAAAGAAATCCTGCCTTATGACTCTGAACAATCTCTTATCCGTACCCACAAATTGGAGCCCAATCGTCCCGGACCGTCGGCACTCGATGCCTTCCAGCATAAGTTCTCCAAACGCTCCGCAAGCTGAAGCGGACTCGTCATCCATCGCTTTGCGTACCCTTCTTGCCAACCTGCGCTGTCGCGAGGCTTCGGGTGTCATGGTCGAATTCCACGAGCCTAGCGATGAAGCTGAGCTTCTTCATGAACTCAAAACACGCATTGATTCCATATCCTCTACACTAGACCCTGCAGACGCGGAGCTCGTGACGTCTCTGGCTTCTCTCTTATCCAATCTGCACCGTCTATCTCATTTGCAGGCGACCCCGTGCCATCCACTCTCGCCGTCCACGTCTCATATCGGGTGGTCAAAGAGCGAATCTTCCACCCCAGGGAATCATTTTGACATACTCAAACGGCAGCTCAACGATTTCCAGTTGGAACGGATCTCCCTTCAACATGAACTGTTGGGATCTGGTGCTCCACCTGTCCTCGTGGTGGAAGCAGCGCTTCTCTGGGCTAAAATTGACGAGGAGCTCGAAACTGTTATGGCAATGTGTAAAGAGCGAACCGAGGGTCTTCCTCGTGCTTCTATCGATGCACTTCCACCTCAATATGACCCTGAAGATTACCATACAGAGGAATTACCTGAGTACGAAGCCGGAGGGAGGGTTTCTTTGGATGGTAGCAAATCACGGTCTGAAAACATGCTGTCGCCAAGCAGTACGCGACAGATGGACGAGAAGATGAGGTTAGATTTGGAGAACGTCACAATGGCAATCGACCGGCTTTACCTGGTGGCCCCCCAACTTCACAACCAGCGCGTCGAGTTGAAATCCGCCAAGTTGGCACAGATGGAGAAGGCCGAAAAGGAGGGACCCTTGTCATTGCGTGCCGGGAAAGGAAAGGAACGTGACGTCCGTGAACTCGAGAACATCCTTGATCTCTTGAACAAGGCCTCCGAACGTTCGTTGAAGGATCAGGCAGTGGTCCTTGAGGATGGATTTCCAGGACTGCTGGAGAAGACGAGACAGAAAGACATCGCAAGGGTGAGTCGCATCCAATGCTGTCGTATCGTCTATGCTCACGGTAGCTGTCAGAGAGAAGCATTTGTCGAGCAACTTGCCCAGCACTCCCAGTCTGGCAGACTTCACGACCAAGATGCCGTTCTCCACCCGCGTTCCAAGGACCCACATGCCCTTCTCACCTTTCCGGAGTTCATTCGAGAGCCGGTCCCATCGAGGGACATTCTCCTCCATTATTCTCAGCAAATGGAAAATCCCACGCGAGAAACAGCGTCCTCGCACATGGAGCAGTCCGAAGACGGTCTCTCTAATGTCCCCGCCGAAAAGGAGAAGAAAAGCCTTCGGAATCGGAGCTTGTCGGCATCTTCTCTCTCCTGGTTCAGGCCATCTTCTAGATCGGGTTCATCCAGTAATAGCGGCAGTGAGCCCTCTTCACAGTCTGGGTCGCGTTCACGCGCAATTAATGTCGTACCGTCGGTTCCGACTGGTAAGAATGGCCGCTTCATAATATTCATTATTATTAATAATCTTTCGTAATCTCCCATAGTGGCTTTCGATATCTCTTATGTTGCTGAATACCACGGGTCACTCCAACACGTGCTGGTTTTCTTTACTGCGACAGGCGCTAGTCAAGGCCCTGACATGGAGGCTGAAGTAGTGTCGCCACTTTCCGAGGGCCATCCCCAGGGAAGCGATCGCTTAATTATCAGAAATGGGTCCCCCAATTCTATTGAAGTAACCCTTCCCGCGTGTGTGCCATACGGTAGACAGGAAGTGAGAGCTCAGTCCGGGTATCACGAGATCAAGCTGGCCACCATCGGGTCGCCATCATCCGCCTCAACGGACGATCACTCGGCCCTTCTCGATGCGTCACAGCTCTCCGCGATGAAGCCTACCGCATTCACATGTGCGTCATGTTCCCTTCCCGTTGTCCAGGCTTCAAAGGTCCACGACTATCGGGATCTACCATCTGAACATTGGGAGGAGCTCGTCGACGCTTGGATGTGTCACTCCGATCAAAAGCTGCATGCTCAGGTGCTCGAACGCAGTCAGCGAGGCTTCTGGCCCAGCGCAGGCCAAGCGCTTGTCGGAGGGAGTTACATTCTGTTTGAAGAAGGCTCCATGACGAAACACAACATCCATATCCCTCAGGTCTCAAAGGTAAAGTAGCTTGTGCTTCTCTTTTTCATGTTTCCTCGGCAAAAAGTCGCTGGACGATCAAGAAGACTGGCGTTGGCATGTTCTCTCACCAACGGCCGCCTGCTCTGGTGCTCGAGGCAATGGGAACAATGTTTCAGATTGCTCGAAGCCCTTGGTTGGTTTTGAATGATCTGTAAACTATGTTTTATTGTCGATCGGTGCCAGGACAGCGGTTACCCGGTTGATACAAGGCGTCCTAAATTAACAAATGACAGCTACTCTGCTGCATTTGGTTACTCTTTCAAACAACTCTCGTGTTGTCGAGGTCCATGTCGCGAGGGCTACGCTTGAGGGCAAATTTTTTTACACTTTTTTTTTTCGAAATTTATACGTCGCATTTCGCGTTTCGTTCTCAATCATCTTCCCGACAGTCTGGAGCAGACTGGTGTCCAGCCCGTTGTCTCTGTGGTGCAGTTATTGGCCGATGTCAAGATCATCGAAAAGAGGACGGCGATCGCGAAATGGCTTACCGCTTATTCAAGTTTTCCATTCGGCCTGTTAGCCCCACCACCGAGTACGTTGCTTATTCACATATCACGGCGTCATGAGTTTACAATGAGTGATTCAGGCCCTCGCGGATTCCGCTTTCTGCGTTCATCGTGGAGGACATGATCGAATTTACTCAGGCTCATGCCACATATCGCTTCGTCATCATGGACGAAGAAGATGAAATTCCTCGGATTCTGGTGAGCTCGCTGCCCTGGCATAGAACATATTATCTGAACCTTTCCCACAGATTTGGCTTTTCAAGCCCAGCTTGCGACTCGCGTATGCCACGCCTACGCCTTATGCCCTGCCGAAGACTGCGTCGATTCGCGCAGCTAAAGTGCTATATAAAGTGCTGACACCCTCGGAGCGGTC
This sequence comes from Macrocybe indica, assembly GCA_030407095.1. Classification (NCBI taxonomy): domain Eukaryota; kingdom Fungi; phylum Basidiomycota; class Agaricomycetes; order Agaricales; family Callistosporiaceae; genus Macrocybe; species Macrocybe indica. Next base: position 724,558 of record JARFTL010000013.1, read on the forward strand.
AGCAGATCTCAAAACGTGAATCTGTCTCCTTGATAACTTATCGATCGCGGCTGACTTATCGAACCTCATGTAGAATCCTTGATAGATACCCTGGCTTCCCTCAGGCGGAATATCTGTATTATCCCCTATCCGTTTGTCGTCGGCTGGCAGGCCTGTTGAGAGAAAGTAACAGTGCCTATCCAGAGAGCATGCGTACAATGATGGGGCTGCAAGTTGGCTGGCTCCAACGTTCTTGATTAGACCGGACAATATCTGAATAGGACTCACTTCCTTTTGCTTTACCCTGCGCTTCGTTGATTTATTTCCACCTCGTGGTCCTTGTGCATGCATGTATTTCTATATTTGCCAAGAGTACATTTTTCAAGGGAAATGCATCACAGTCGATGTTCCTACAGTGACATTGCAATGGCACAATCTCCGCTTGGCGGCCTACATCGGATACCTCCGTGATTTTGATTGGACCAAACAGTGAAACGGCACAAATGGCGACAAGGAGACCCTTGTGTGCCATTATGACTTTTCATTTACCCATGGAACTCCATTAAAACACCTAATTATGACCTCGACCTGCGACTCGAGCGAACGAGATAGATTGCGAGAAATTCTTCGCTATTAAGGTATTACCAACCTCTTCGAAGATGTCATTACGCATACTTATTAATCGTCACCAAATGCACCGTTCTGCTAGAGGCGCTTAAATGGCGTTTCACCTTCACAAATGTAGAGCATTCTCCATGTCAAATTAGGGCTTGAAAGAAAGCCTCCGACTGGCACGGGATCGATTGACACCTCTCAAGACCACAATAATCTCCATCCATGACAACACCAACCCTTCGGAGCTCGCACGGAAGAAAAAGGTATCGGATCACCAGGCCAGTGTAAGTTCCAGCTGCAACACGTACGGATGATCAACATAATACCATTTACCGGCTCCTCTTGGAAACTCCAACAAATTAACAGCAATGGGGCTCTAGCCACCTAAACCAGTGCATGAGTTCACGGTTGGAACCGAGACAGAAGTCCATAACGGTGTTCCGGACACAACCGCAACCCGGCACCATTTACTCAGGGATAACGGGCACGCCATGAGTCCGCCCGTGTCCGCATTTGTCATTGTCGGGTGGTACTGGCTATCCTTCAGTGGCAGGCTGTCCTTACGGCTGTTGGTCGAGTGCGGTGATGATTACCATCCCCATTGGTTCATTCAATGGTGGCCGCTCCTCATCGACTAACCGCACATAGCAGATGGTCCTAACTTGGACTAATGCATTATACGATGTTCGCTATGGGCAACATTATATGTCACATACGAGTCGATGCGTTCCTAAGCCATCGTCGATGGCTACATGACGTGCGACGTCATCCGGGTGCAGGCTTTCTAGTATTCCCGACAAATATGCACGCGCATTCGAGCTGCCCGAATAATCTCCCGTATGCAGTCCAAAAAGGCTTTTAGGCAAGATTGAATTTTCGCTTTGTTGTTTTCTTACCTAAAAGGTGGTCGATGACTATTTCGCCTGTAGTCCAGAATGACACACGCCAATTGTCTTACGTGTTATTCCTGAAGGTAGCTCAATGCTTCGGAGAGTTCAGCCGATGGACGGTTTCGTACACTTTCGTCGCCCGTCTATGTGCGAGGCGCTCTCGGCGTCCTCTGGCCCCGCTCTTTCCTAGCTTCGCCTGCCTCGGGGTCCGTGTTTCAGGTTTTTCCACCATTGCATCCGGATCCGTCGGGCGACGATAACCACGGCGAATCAACCCCAGCTGGAATAGTTGCAGCTACGAGGCTGAGCCCTTATGATTGCAAAGCAAAGACCAGTGCAAAGCGAAGACCAGAGCGCACTCCTGCCAGTGCAAGTGTTTCGTTTTCTCGGATTCTCTATCCGCCAAGCTAATCGATTGCGGCATTTCGAATGTTCCGCGCAAGTCGTTCCAAATCAATATTCAATGAGCTGCATAAGGCCACACCCCCTGGGCGAACGTTCTAACGGAGAAAACAAGCCATTTCAATGGTAAGGGGTGCTTGCCAAGGCGCGGAGGGCAGCGGTCAGCCACTGCCACCGACTTGATACCCCCCCAAACGAGGATTTCATGCACGTTTACGAAATTCAAGTGTTTTCTAGATCTATAAAAGAGCAATCTTCTGGTGTACTTCGTCCTAACGAGTTGCGAACGTCTATTTTCGACCACCTTATAAGCTCTCTCAATGTCTATCTTCAACCCGATCCGGAGCGGCATTCTTTTCCTACTTCTTTTCGCTGCCACTCAAGGTTTGGCTGCCCCAGGAAAAACCGAAGCTGGTGTCGAGTATCACTGTGTGTTTGCCTCAGTCCTCATCGAAGCCTGGCTAACCTAGGCCATGTTTTCAAATTCTTGTCAGGTGCCAACGGCGTTGTAAGCAATCTTCTGAAACTCAGATCTATAGATTTAACTGACCTGTGTTCGCCTAGGATGAATGTATGTTCAAGCTGATCCAGAACGAGAGTTCGTCTCCTTCGCAGACATTTAACTAGAGAACATAGGTCCTAGCGGTTGGACTTGCTGTGGACCCATCACAGAAGATGGTGGAATGTAAGGCCAGTTCACCTTGATGATTTGGCTTGCCGGAGCTGACCCGATGCCTTGTGCCCGCAGTTGCAAGCAACTCAAGCCTGATGAAGTGTGTATATTTTAGAGTATTGATTTGGAGATATTCTGCCCGCTGCTATGTATCTCGCGAGCGACGATCCAATACCGTGCAATACCGTGTTTCATTTTTGATAAATCCTCGTTTGAGTGGGTCACTCGAAGCCACAAAGTCACGAGCCGGTTTTCCGCGTTCACGTGCTCAACGCGTTGGAATTGAGTGCTGCTTTTGTTTGCTTTATCCCGCATCAACAACCCGCTGGTCGAAGTTGTTGCGTTTCTAAACGTCAATATCCTTCAGCATGCAATTCATTCTTCCGTTAACGCCCGGAATATGGATAATAACTATTGCAATGGCGGTGAAAGTCTCCGCGTGCGAAGGCGATTGTATCGTTGGAATAACGACGGCATTTGTCCGGAATTTCACCTACGTCCTAGAAACCGTCGTTCTCCCAAACATAGTAAGTCACAGAAACAATGTCTCTCGTTGGCGACCGACTGGTAGAGAATTCAAGGCACTGGAGATGAATACCAAACTCTTCGGCGGGCGACTCAACGATAATCCTATTCTACTCCTCTCTCCTTTATTGTCCGCTTACGAAGACGAAGCATATGAACTTATGCGTGTCGCCATCTTTCCGTCGTTCTTCCATGGCAAATGCCAGCGGCCAGGACCCAATGGCGAGCTGGTTAACCCGCCTGGGTGTCCAAACCCTGATTGCCCAGTCATCTGCGGAACTCCTGGTTCGATGGTGCATTTCTACTCCAAATTGAGGACCATTACCATAGACTCGACAACTATACTACTCGATTCCCTGACAAAACCCGGGTCTGCGCCGTACCGGGAAGTCCTCGAAGGCGTGCAAGAAAAGCGCAAGCATATTCACCCGAAAGCAGACCGCCGATGGAGGAATGATTTCGATTCAATCATGAAGAATGTGCGCAAGAAGCTTGAGAAGCACTGTCAAGAACACCAGCCGAACGAATTGGCCAGGTGCAGTTGGGAGAAAGCCATGAAAAGCTATATTCTGTCGTTCCCTTGATCGAAGTCAACGTCCGCAGCTTGTCTGACATTCCGTAGTCTGCCGTAAGTGGTACCCACATCGTGTTTACGTCAACCCGGATCCAGCTGTGCTGCTTGTGAAGACAACTGTATGTATGTTGGACTTATCGCCAGGTGCTGTGGTGAGGAATTGATGTACGTAAATACAAAAGCTGAATATCAACAGGCCTATCTCCGCATATTGTCTTTTATCAGCCCTGTGACAAGGCTTCTTCTGAGTCGAAGAAATTGATTGGACTGACAACAACAATTGCTAAGTTTTGTGTCGGATGCCTTGCTACTACGGCACTCGAGTATATGATCCTGCTGTTTCCAACACCGCAGACTATGCGAGTATTTAGCAGAGGAATTTGGACAATTGTGTTAGGCATTTATTAGTTTGCTGAGAAGCAACAAGTAGAACATCCACTGTATCTTGGGAGATAAGAGGAATAGGGTGTCTCTAAGTTTCAATCTCTTCCAATTTTCCCGACTCAAGTCCATCCTCCAAGACTTCCTTGACCAGATGACGATCGTCTTTATGACTAACCTTTGACTTGTCTACGATTTCAATCACCATTGATGGATTGAACTCGTCCACGTGTGGCTGCCGAAGGTCAAGGAAATTCTCATTCTTGGCCCTGGATTCCCCGTCGGCGAGGATGGAAGACATAGCTATTGACGTGATCCCCGCTGGTTCTTTTGTTGCGCGTTTCTTCCAGAAATGTTTTGAAGGCGCCACCCATGATACGTTCGGCCTGGCAAACCCGAGGTATACCCTTGCAACTAACAACATCGGTGCAATGCCCTGAAAGGTAAGAGAGAAGGAAGGATCATCAGCTCAGTGATGATGTAATTGAGAGAGGGACAGAAATAGGCATTATGTGCTGTGCTTACCCCCATTGGCAGAGCGGTCGCTGCAATGATACCCAAAACAGTCATTGTCGCTGGAATAACTTGCCATACGAGATTCAGGGTTTGCGGAATGGTGTATAATACAGCAGACTCGACGATGACCTCGACTGCGAACATGTGCCGCCGGATGATGTCCTTGTTGCCAACCGAACAAATCCGGTACACGATCAGCGACGTTGTAAGCAATGTCGTGCAGACTGTAAGTGGGTAGGAACTCAGGGTGCCGACAACGCCGAGGTGGTATACCCTATCGCCGCGAGGGTCGCCGAATGTAAGAGGCGCGATGGCCACTTTGCTCCAGGTCGCCAGGCAGAACATCGCTATTGAACGTTATCTGTCATTTCTGTTGCCAAGAAATAACTTCAGCGGGAGACTTACCCGCCTCTACAATAGTTGTTATGATAGGGAACATGATGACCCTCCAATCGCGGTTCCATACAGTCCAACATCTCCATATCTGAGGCAGAATGTCAGTTGCCCATCAGAAGCATTTCGGATTAACAACTGGCTCACGAGAAGACAGTCTGCCAACACAAAAGTCGGTATCAGGGAGATTTCTCGGCAGAGTACGACCCATAATTTGGGGTAAAAAATGACGAATTCTGCCATCTCGAACGAATCATTTTTGACAAAGGCTTCGTTAAGTTCCCACCAAGACACTCCGGTGTGAGCTACGACAAACGCATATTGAAGAAAGACAATGAAGAAAATCACACGTCGGTTGCTCGACCTTTCAGACTGCATCCCTATAGGACTCGTTTAGGATATCAAGCACCATGCATGGCTCCGATTGCTTACAACCAGCGTATACAGTCACCGCTGTGACAAAGGTGTATATGCCTAAATCCGATTGTGAATTCCATCGGGAAAGAAAGATACAAAGCGATGCTGCTTACCGACTAGGAATACTCTTAGAAGTAATTCGTGGAAGACGATCTCGATGAGCGGGAGACCGTCGGGTGGTAGCAGATCGGTGGCAGAACTCGGATCGTCAGACATGTATGAAGGATAACTTTTAACGGGGGTCATTCGCGCTTGTTCGCAGCGGGTGCTTTATACGCAAAGACATGGGAAGTTCTCGAGATAGCATCTTCAGCTTCCGTTGCTAACTCTTCATTGGTGCTGTCATTTTCATCGTTTTGTCATGAAGAACGACTGGCGTTTCAATTGAAGAGAGATGGTGTTGATACGCCCCGACACATCAACTTCATCTTTCTCATGGGACCGTTCATGGACCAAGGCACGTAGAGACCAGTGAAATAGGGATCGCGAACGTGGCAATGAGCTCCAATTTAGTCAGTTCTTCCGAACGTGATCATCGGGCTCCCTTGACATGATGATCAATATGCTGCTGGCCTATTGCGCCTTCTAAGGTTCATTCTGTAGCCCCTAACAGCCGCGCAGAGATTTCGAGAGGACGTCAGGTTATTGGCATGGACTAGATAAGGCTCAAGCCATCATGCATCATGCTTCTGCCAGCTGTCTGCGGGAGAACCTTGTCAACTGCCCGGCCTTGTTCGCAATAACATACACTCACGTTTGTCGAGCGTGATTTTCTCTTTCCTTCTGATGGGATTATTACTCGGCCAGTTGTGAAGTCTTGAGCACATCTGAAAGGCTATGGCACTCGCTGCGCAGGTTGTCATCTGCATAGCGATACAGTTTGACGACAGGTTGTCGTGATTTCTCGGAGGCCATAATACATCATGAAAAGAGTGACCAAAGGGTCTTGTTACATAGTCAATCCGTCAATGTCAACCGATGGCGCCAGTGATAACCAGCACTTGTGGTGCATATATGAATGTCTGCTAAAGTGGGCATTACAACTTTACGCCAGTCCGCTGTTGGTGAGCGGCATAATCTGCTGGGGCCAGCAACATGTGTTCATACCTAAGAGGACTAATTCAGAGCGATAGACGGCGTGCCAAGATTGGAATGAATGAAAAGGTTCAATTTCCAGAGTTTGATAGCCCGAAAGACACTCGCACTCACAGGCCCATTTCTGGGAGCTTTTCAGCTTGATGCTCGTCGTTCTAGGGGCACCGCTGCTGGCTAGACATGTTAGTTCCGGAGTAAGGAGTGACTCCTTACTCCGGAATTCGGCAGAGCAGGCTTGGAGAGCTCTTCCATTAAACTATGTAGGACATCGATGGCATCGATATCACGCTATCCTTTGTCGATCACTTTGAAATACCACATCCCTCTTCGGCGATCCATAGCAGCAGTGGCAGCGCTAGCACGTCCCGGCATATTTACGCGATCGCTCATGGCTGCAGCCTCCAACAAGATCTACATCGCCGTCATCGGTGTTGGCCTCGTCGGTGCTGAGCTCGTCGACCAGATTCTCGCCATACCTCAATCCCACTCGCCGTTCCACCTGATCTCACTCTCATCGTCCAAAAAGACGGTTTTCAACCCCGCGAACCCCATCCAGCCCGGCGCAGCCTGGAAATCTCTCCTGTCTTCGTCGGCTGAGACAACAGACTTTGGCGTGCTCACGGAGCGCCTAGCAGGCCTTGTCGTTTCGCAGAAACGAGTAGCGGTCGTGGATAACACGTCCTCGGATGACGTCGCGGCGCTATATCCGACTTGGCTGGAGAAGGGGATCAACGTCGTGACCCCAAACAAGAAGGCCTTCTCGGGCGATCTGGGTCTCTATGAGAGGATACTGAGCGCGAGCAGGGCTAGCGGGTCGCGATTTTTGAATGAGTCGACTGTCGGTGCCGGATTACCTGTCATCTCCACCTTGAAGGAGCTGGTCGCGACCGGTGATAAGGCAAGTGGTTTCTGTCATCTTTGACTTTGGACAGACTATTGACATCCGACCCCTCTATTAGATCGTCAAAATAGAGGGTGTATTCTCGGGCACAATGAGCTATATATTTAACGAATTTTCGACAAAAAAATCGGACGGACCGAACTTCTCGTCCGTCGTCAGTGTTGCCCGCGAAAAGGGATATACGGTGAGAGCAATTCAACATCCGTCGGGCAGCCCTTTATCAAATGCGATGCGAACAGGAACCTCACCCGGCCGATGACTTGAACGGCTTCGATGTCGCGCGCAAGCTTACCATTCTATCACGGACCATCTCACTCTCGCCCTACACGACCTCTTCATCTCTTCCACAGCTCCGTTCCTTTGCGTCTGTCCAGACTCACTCCCTCATTCCAAAACCTCTCGAGGGAATCGCGTCGGGTGATGAGTTCATCGCGCGTCTGCCCGAATTTGACGCCGAGTTCTCCAAACTGCGCGCAGAGGCCAGCGCGGAGGGAAAGGTGTTGCGGTTCGTCGGAGTCGTTGATGTCGCAGGAGGCGAGGTTAGAGCAGGTCTCGAAAAGTAGGCCCTGTCTCCATGTTTATCATGGTTATATTCCAACTCCCACTTTCCTTCAGATACCCCGTTGATCATCCCTTCGCAACATCGCTTGGAGGCTCGGATAACATTATCATGTTCCACACCGAAAGGTACGGCGAGCGGCCGCTGATAGTTCAAGGGGCAGGTGCGGGCGCGGCGGTGACGGCGATGGGGGTGCTCGGCGATCTATTCAAGCTCATGTAACATGTGCATTCATGGCCTAAGAAATAATAAAACTTGGTCCTTATAGATCGATCAGTCAGGATCTAACAGTTGCGGGTCACCTCCATTTCTCCGCCATCACATGAAGGAAACGTTGGAGTGGCTTCATTGGGACTGGCCCTATTCCAGCAGTGCAGTCAATTATTGCATCTAATTCGCCCTGTCCGGGCATTGGTTCTGGCTGGCGGTATTGTTCGCGCAGACTGATCGAGGCATCACTTGCGGGCCGCAGACCGTGGACATTGGAAAGCCTATGCTGGACCTTTCCGGTCGCTCTTGCGTCCGGCCACGAAGCCAAACTCATGGTTCTGGGAGAGACGTTCATTGACGAGCCGGGGACCATACAAATATGCGGACGCTTTCTCCACGATCTTCGGGTGTTCATATACGGCCAGCGAAAAATGCAGCTGCATAATGTCGTGCTTCAATAGTCTTTGTTGGAAGTCCACGTATGTTGCCCCACCCACATGTCCACTTCGACGGAAACCAGGAGGAATTTCCGGTACGCGTGACAGTCAACTTCACTCGCAAACGACCACGAGCGCCAAACAAGGGGTCGCCACTGCAGGCCGAAATCGTGGTATTGTTGTCAATTCTTGAAGATAGTATATATAGGTTTCAAAAACCTCAACTCTCCTGTTTAGAGTAAGTAGATGAAAGTGAAAAAAGACGAGTCTGCAAAAGCACGCTGCCATTTAATCGATCATTGCTGCCGAACTCTGTGAATATGAAGCTGAGCGAGAACACCTATTCGTGACTCCAGCGGCCTTAGTGATTCCGTTGTCTGGCGAAATGAACTTCCAGATATCCCGCGCATTTGATGCGAGCTTACATGGAATGACCTGATATTTGGTAGATCAGCGCGAAAATGTGTAACTTGGCCTCCTCGTTGCCACTCACATTTACAAGTCGTTGTATGTCCAGTTCACACCATAATTCATGTGAACAGTCAGTTGAGATTGATCACTGATACAGAATAGATTAGGAAAATACACTGGTGTACAGACAGAATAGAATAAAGACAGCAAACACCCTAAACCTGGATGACGATGGATCATCAACAGATAATTCAACTGCTGTTGTTGGAGTGAGACATACTGTAACCTCTTTACTTAGCTCCTGCTGATGAGAACTTGGTAACCGATTTTGTACCCTCTGAGATGGCATGCTTGGCCAGTTCACCGGGAAGGATAAGTCGCACTGATGTTTGAATTTCACGCGATGAGATGGTCGATTTCTTAGAGTATGCAGCAAGTTCTGTGATACCGCAATGAGTCACGATCAAACACACGGAATATGGCGAAATACGCACTAGATGCCTCCGTGGCGATGCGCTCAAAGATATCATTGACGAAGCTGTTAAGGATAGCCATTGCCTTGTTGGAGATACCCGTATCAGGGTGGACCTGTTTGAGGACTGCATAAGCGGGCAAAGACGGATTAGAACCTCTCCAGAATGAACGCTTGTCTCATTCTTACCCTTGTAGATATAGGATGAGTACGTCTCCTTCCTGAGCTTCTTACGTTTCTTCTTGTCGCCCTCAGAAGGCGCTGCGGCTTTGGAGGTCTTCTTCGCTGCCTTAGCGCCCTCAGTCGGTTTGGCGGGTGCCTTGGAAGCAGTGGATGCAGGAGCTTTACCAGCAGTGGACGCGGGTTTAGGTGCCATTATAGTAGACTGCGAACTGGATATGAGATGAGAAGGGGCAGAGACGCGGGCGTGGTGATGGGGTTAAGAAAGGCTGGGAGTGCGAAGCCGGACGATGTGTGAGACTATTTATACGTACACGTGACTTTGTAGTTATTTGTCCGCGACGCGCTCAGACGCGTCGATCGTTGATCGCAATATTGGGTTCAGGGGTATAAAAAGGCCTTGTCCTAGGCTGTTGTATAGTCGCCTCCACCTATTTCCTAACCGCACTTACAGACCACAGCTACCGCATACTATCATTATTATTATCGCTATGTCGGGAAAAATCGGTGGCAAATCAAATTCTGGCAAAACTTCCAGCAGTGTGAAATCTCAATCACGGTCCTCCAAGGCGGGACTCCAGTTCCCCGTCGGTCGAGTGCATAGGTTGTTGAGGAATGGCAACTATGCTCAGCGTGTCGGTGCTGGCGCTCCTGGTACGTTTCTTGTTTTGTGACATTCGCCATCGTGGGTGGTTTATGGAAATGGGAACCTGTAGTATACCTTGCCGCCGTTCTTGAATACCTTGCCGCGGAGATACTCGAACTCGCAGGCAATGCCGCCCGTGACAATAAAAAGCATCGTATCGTCCCCAGACATCTGCAATTGGCTGTCCGAAATGACGAGGAGTAGGTTATTGTTCCTCGTTTGGCATCGCATCTCGTTCATGTCTCTTAGATTGGGTAAATTACTGGGTGATGTCGTTATCTCACAGGGCGGTGTTGGTATGTGGTCCGGAGCCCATATCTGACCCAGATACTAATCGATTTTCGCCAGTTCCGTACATTGCGCCCGAACTTCTCCCCTCGAAAACAAAAGGCAGGAAAGAGGGTGTCGAGGTTTAATTTATTTATTCACAGATTATTTGTTTTGCATCTGATTAGAGGGTGGACTCGTTAATAGGATATTTGTACTTATACATACATATCAAAGGCTTGACCCATTGTATAATACGTTTCTGAAATTGTAATGGCTGCCTTAAAATGCGTTTCTCAAACGCTACAAGCAATATCATGTCCGGTTCCAACGTCAATGTCTGGATTGATGGCAGTTCAGCTACTCCTCGCAATGCTAAAATGTCGTTCAAGACTATTAGTAGATGGAAACCGTGGCATTCGCAGCAAAGGGTGAATAGAAAGAGGATTTCGAATGGTCATCAAGCTGCAAAGCCAATTGCACATCGAAAATGTATCGCGCTTGATTTTGTTCTTCATGTTCCCTTTTTTAAGTTTGACAAGGCATTTTTTTTGCGAAGCATCCAGAACCTGGCTCAGATGTTCGGAGCGCAGCTGAGCTATCGGATTCGCGGCTTGACGGCTTGCAATCATGCCTCGGCCAACGCACCCCAGAACCATTTATTTTCCACGCGACGCCATCGAGAGGTCAAGGGGGCTGAATTGACAGCAGTCGGTTGCCTACATGTGACATAGGTGGGTCATTCCACCCTGTTGAGGCCTAAAGGCCTAATTCATGAACAAGCTAAGCTGCAGCTGAACATGATCGCCGTGCCAGACATACAAGAATTGGGGCAGGGGTTGTATGTCGGCGGTCCCAAAAATGTTTTCAAGAGTGCAGCCAAGGCCCAGGTCAATATCCTCGTCATAGCAATGCACGAAAAATTGGACGTTGCGCATTGGCTGCGGACAAGACGATGGTAATGCTGTGATCACAAGTCTATCCGACACACAGCACGACGCTGTGCAGTCAAAATTCAGGCGTTTCGACTACCTCTAAGCAAAGTCACCCGCGTGGCGCGCAATTTATCGGATTGCTGAGCCGACGGAACGAAATACCCGTTCAGACTAGAAACCAGGCCAAGTCGCTGTCGATTTTGGTCATCGTCGTTATCGGAAACGGGCGGTGCGCTGATGACCTGTACGATTGATTGTGTTTCGATGCTGTGAACTTCAATTGTGTCGTTGGACAGTAGGGTCGTGACGTAGGGATAATCAAAAGCTACGAAAGAACGGGCAAAATGCGGTTAAAAAATTGTTGTGACACAACAATATGACTTTGGATGACGTACAAACTGCGTCAGGGTGGCTTGGCCACTCCAAGGTGCCCCGAACCGGATCGCCTTCGCCAGTTATGAACAAACCGATTGTAGTAGCACCCGTCCATGACAATATAAGAAATTCGTTATCTCCAACAACAGTAATGGAAGGCTTGATCGGAACACTTCCTTCAGGCGCTTGGGATATAGGTATGATCGGGAACAAAGAAGCCGCCTCCAGGTCGATAATGTTGTAGTGCTCCTTGTCGGCGAGGCACAGAAACCGACCGAGCCGTTTAGCTTGGACGGCGCCGGAAGGTAGAGGAATTTCCTAAAAGATGGTGATAGAATGAAATTTTTCATGAAATTTTAAATTAGAGGGGAATGCATGCCTTTTGGTACGACAGTCGCTCTCGCATGGCGTAAAGAGCGACACCTGCCTTCTTAAAGACGCAGAAATCCACCTGCTCGATAGGAGCACCGGCACGGGCGGGAGGCCTCGTCAGATGGTGGTGGTCCACGGCAAGAGCGACGGCGTGCCGTATCGGTTTGACAATGGCGGGCGAAACAGGGTCAAGGGACGGAATCGTATAGAAATGGATTGTCCTGTCTATGGAAAGGGAAAGCGGATAAGACAATCAGGCGGGTTGAAGGAAGCGCAGAAGAGGATGTACTTGGATACCAGAAAGGATGAATGCACGTGAAAGGCTGGGGACTAGCACGATTTCATCTACAGATTTTTCATTGGGTATCGTTTGCCGTGATAAAACGCTATATGATTCAAGCTGGAAGGGTCTTGTGAGCAAGATTTGTCGTCTCGATGCTATAAGCAAGCGTACCTGGCTGGAATCGTCAGTGGGTGCTTGCAACGCGAAACGAGCGAGCTGGCCGTTGGAACATCCGACGTATATCTCAGAACCTAGGAAGGATGTAGCGCAAACCACCATAGAGTGGACACAAGAAACCTACCCAAAGCCTGGGCGCATGTGATGCGTACTGTCTGCGGTACTGCTTCAGCACTCCCTGTCAAGTCGTAACCTGCGCGGTACTTTCAGCAAATTCAGCGACGCTGAGACGAGGCACGCGAACTAGCCTTCGTCGACGACTCTGGAAATTAGATGTTGAATCTGATAGGGCGGAACATCGACCGGGTTGACTGGTGCATAGGTCATGGCAGTCGAGACTTGAGAAGCTCGAGGCTAGTGGCTTCCCGATTTGGCGGCGGGATCCTCTACCTCTGCTTTGTCAGCAATGCTTCTGAGCGCGTCGCCCCCCTTTCGCATTGGATTTGGAGCCACGCTAAATAGATTCCGGGCATGTTCGCATAGTCGCCGCCACCACCGACCATTGGAGCGACTGCGCATCATCCAAGAGCCCTGAGCATTACCCCTCTGTTTTCCTTTTTTTTTCTAGCAACGCGCCTATGCATGCCAGGCGACTGTCTCAGTCCATCAGCAGCAGCTGGCACGAAATCTTTTCACTGAGTCCACCGCCCGTTCATGCCCCTCCCATCAATGCCGAAGAATGGATCAAGACGTGGAGATCCGTTTTTGCCAGAGGTCCGGATCAGTGCCCTTTAATTTTTCGCAAACTAGTCTGACGCAATTAACTTGTTCTCCCTTGCCTGGATAGATTTGATTGATTCGAAAATAGTCTGCGTCGAAGCGAACAGCAGCGTCGAAGATGCCTGTGATGTGAGATATCTAGTGACCTTGCTGATGCTCGGAACGTCGTGAGATCTTATTTTGCGCCCGAAAAAGCTCCTTCTCTCCGAGGACATTCCCTGTATGGCGATCGAGGCGCCGGAGCCTGAGCCCGACGGAACACCTTTCCTTGGGCTATTCGATGTGCGGAACGCTCGCCGCTTGCATTTGTGTCACACAGCATTGAAATACCGGTCTCGTTTTCTCTGACATGTCCAGTTTTCTGACGTCAATGCCTTTTTGACCCTGGCCGCCACAAGCCATTCGCTTTCCCCGGAGGAGCGGAAGGAAAACCCGCGGGTGGACGAGATAGTGACCGCAGCACGGGCTGGCAGAGTTCCCGTGCGCCTCGTCAGCAGTAAGTTCCTTTGCTTGCTAGTCGCCAGTTTTAATAGCATGCGTTATGCAGATTTTTCCGAAAAGAACCCACTTTCCGTCCTCCAAAACGACGCAACAATTCTTTCACTTTTGGATCTCTTTTCAAAGGGAACCCATAGAGGTGATGTGTAGTCTCCACAATCTACGGTGTTACGGCGGTTCTTATATGTTACCAGCCCTGATCCAGTCACCGACGCCAGGAGCATATCTCGGAATGGTATCCGACCGGCAACTCCTATCATGGTTTGCGTCCTACGCCCAGGAAACGGCGTCCTTCCGAAAGTTCCTCTCTAATTCCATTAGCTCCCTCGCACTACCTTCGTTGAGGTTGTACAGTGCTGTCGTCGCAGCGACGTCGACTTCGACGGTCCTTGATGCTATGCGGCTGATGAATGACGAAGGCGTGAGCAGCATCGCCGTCCTTGACAACGATTCCGGTGCTCTACTTAGTGCCGTCAGTGTTACTGATATCGGGAAGGTGATCCGCTTCTCCAAACTGCCTTAGTTTTTGGCGCACTGAACGGTGTTGCAGATTGTTGTTCCCTCTGGGAGCAAGCACGTCTTATCTGCGCCTTTGCATCAATTCATTGCTGCTATCAAAGTAGGCAAAGTTGTTGAATTTCTGGGCGTGCATTGACTTTCTTGGAAGGAGCCGGACGGATCGACAGATGGCGTCGACAAGTACCCCGGTAAGCGCATCTCTTTTCAGTGAACGCCTTGACTCATCTAAAAGCAGTTTATTCCGTTTCGCCATCAAACACGCTTCTGTATACGATCCAGAAATTGTTAGCGAGTATGTAGCCATGCCACTATTAGCTAATTTTCCCTGACGCGTGCGATACAGCCAATGCTCATCGCGTCTTTGTCACACAAGACTCAGAGACGGCTTCGCCTGCCCTCTCCGCAAGTGGATGTGGGACCCTATCAGGAATCGTTTCCATCGTCGACAGTAGGTCTGTGCCCTCGTTGTCAGATTCATGCGCTCACATGCTGCAGTTCTCGCGTCCTTTGCCCAAATCGCCAATATATCAGACGTCGACCCAGCACGGATGCGCCACCGACGAGCATCTTCCGTGTCCCATTCACCCAAATCGGATATTTTACTGAGATCGAGGTCGAGCAGTCGCACGGGGATGCGACGCAGCTTGAGCTTTGTCTTGCCTCCCGCTCTGCTAAATAATAGTACAGAGACAGTGCGTACTTCACTTTCGGGTTATATGGAATCTCTTGGAAAGAAGAACAGTAAAGATCAAGTTTTCGCTGTCTAGTCTTTTTTGTTTTTTTTTTTGTTAACTCTTTAGTTGTTCTTGTAACAGTATATCTGATGACGTCATTTAACCTGATTTGGTCACGGCCGATGCCTTGCCGATAACAAGTCCGAAGACGCGAAAAAAACCGGTTATTTTTTTTTCTTAATTTTATTTATTTCCAGGGTGTGGGTCATTCTTTGCTTCTTTTTTCTCGTCTTCGCCATCGCCATGAGCGTTGCAACAACTACGACAGCGACAGTTCAAGTGCAAGTCGGAAACATAGCTTTGGGCTCGTCGGTGCCCCCGTACACGCCTCATGCCATTTCAGTCTCACTGCCGACATGGAAAGATGTCGTCGGATATGAGGAAGGCGACAAGAGAGTCGTGAACGCCATGGTTTCTGGATATCCGAGGTTCTTCATTCATCTGAGCATCCAGAAGGTGCCGAGTCGCGCATTTCTTGACCCTCTAACTTTTCTGACCGTGCCTCTCTTACAGCTTGCTCGGATATTTGAACGGAAATATGCCGCTCTAGACGAGCGGTGCATGCTGTTTCCCACACACAAGGTCGCAGACCATTGTCGGTGCTTCCTCGAAGCCCGATCCATCCCCTCTCGCTTAATCCATCTCTTCATCTGTCCGGAAGACAAGGACAAGGGCTCCGGCCGCCTCGTTGATGCGAAGAATCTGCCAGACTGCACTTCTTCCGACTCTGCCAACCTGCACATCGTCATTTTCCCTGCGGACGCGTTTCCGCTTGCCAAGCAGTTTTGGCAGCATTCAGGCATGGGCATTTCCAGTCGCTTGGCTGAGCATTGCCTGTCCATGCTCCCAGATGAGCAGACGCAGGTCCGGCCTATTTCCCCTGTCTCGACAAAGTTCCCGTTCAAAGTGCACAACAGACACTATTCGGTCAAAGGAGGCCAAACACCTAAATCTCTCTCGATCCCTCAGCAGCCCATCTCCGCACCGGCCAATGTTACACGAGCATCGTCAGATGAAGTTAATCCCGATTTGAATGTGTACCTGGAAGAACGATATGGCCGCAACCTCCCTTTAGAGTACTCCGCCTCTGCCAAGCGTGCCCTTCGACGCAGAGTGGCAGGAGTGCTGATCCGCGACGGCAACTTCGATTGCCAAGGTGAACCTTGCGCTGGCGAAAAAGACCTGGTTGTCGGACCCAGCTCCCGAGGTGTCGCGGATGTCACAGAGCACGACGTTTATCTTTTTCCTACTGGCATGTCCGCGATATGGAACGCGCATAATTTGGCTTTGTCTGTGCTTCCTGCTGCCAAGAGTGTTTGTTTCGGGTGATTGAAATAAGCAACTTTCCTTTCCCACTTTGATGCTAAACGTGCGTGGACAGATTCCCTTACACTGATACTCTGAAAATTCTGCAAAAATGGGGACCTGGATGCCACTTTTTTGGACATGGTTCGGACTCGGACATCGATGAACTAGAAAAACTCCTCGAGGAGCAATCATCCAAGAATCCACAAGCACCTCCCATTCTGGCCCTTTTCACTGAGTTTCCATCTAATCCTCTACTTCGCTCGGCTGATCTCTCGAGACTGCGTCACTTGGCGGATAAATACGACTTTTTAATCGTTGTTGACGAAACGATAGGGAACTTTGTCAACGTCGAAGTTCTGCCCTATGCGGACGTCGTCGTGAGCAGTTTGTCAAAGATCTTCAGTGGCGCGTCAAATGTCATGGGAGGAAGGTATGTAAGGTCAAGACCAACGATATGCACAAGTCTCACTTTCGTTTCTTCAGCCTGGTGTTGAATCCAAAAGCCCGTCATTACGTGGAATTGAAGGCATATTTGGACGCCAATTACGAAGATCTGTACTACGATGAAGACGCCATCTTCATGGAGCGCAACTCTCGCGATTTCCAGAGACGGATCAAAGTCATCGACGCCAACACTGAGGCGGTCTGCGACTGGCTGCGTGCCCGGTCACTGGCTGTCGGTGCGCCATCGCCGGTCATCAAGGAAGTGTTTTATCCCAAGTATGTTACTCCGGAGCACTACGCGCGATGTCGTATCCAAAGCACGGTGTCGTCCGGCGGCTCGGAAGGGCAGGAACCTGCTGGGGGAGGCTATGGTGGGCTGTTCTCACTGACATTCACTTCGCCCGTCGCCGCGCATGCATTTTTCGACGCACTGCCGTGTTACAAAGGGCCTAGCTTGGGCACGAATTTCACGCTCGCTTGTCCGTTCACGATCCTGGCGCACTATGCCGAGCTGGAGTGGGCAGCGCAATACGGTGTCGAGGAGGGCTTGGTACGCATCAGCGTTGGCATGGAAGACATCGCGACCTTGACGGGTTACTTTGAAACCGCGCTCAAGGCTGCCGAAGACGCTGTTCGTCCTGCCCAGTGATCACTGCTTTATTTCTGTTTTCTTCTGTATTGTCTGCTCGATCTCTTTCTTCTTTTGACATTTGCAATCGTCACATTTATCCTCCAACAGGATTTTATATAGCATTAGCATAATTTGTATCCAACTACAAGGACCCTCTGCAGGCACAAAAAGAGTGCAGAAATGCTTGTAATTCTATGCCAATGACTTCCAAGGCGCCCTAATTTCACATTAAGACCGAAATTGGAAGGAAAGGGTTGACTCACGAGCCATAAGACCAGTAGCACAAACGATTTCGCAGTGATATGATTGGGGCGGCAGATACGAAGATGATCGAGTCGAAAGATACGACCGACTGGCGTTGCGCTCCCAAAGAGTAGCGCAAGTCCACGGGATGACGACCGACTGGCGTTGCGCTCCCAAAGAGTAGCGCAAGTCCACGGGATGCCCGTCGCTACCACACGTCCGTTCCGTCATCTCTCCCCTCGTGCATCCAATTCTCGCCGGTGGAGCCCGATACGGGCGCAATTTCTCATCGCCGCCCACTCAATACCCTCAGACCTCCGACGTACAGTGCCAAAGCACCAGCCGCCACAACGCGGATCGAAAGACCTTGTTCGTGCGAGGTCGGCAAAGCCGATAGATACACGCCGAACCGCATAGCGATTTGACACTCGGGATCGAAAGCATCTGGGTAAAGAGCGGGGGAAGAGGCGTGTTTTCCGCAGTAGACTTGAGGGGACATCTCCACTGATTTGGTCTTGTACTGATCGCGCACATATGCACGCGATTGCAAAGCGAAACCGCGAGCCACCACACAACCGGACGGAGAGAGCCGCTCGAACGATGGATCCTCGCATCTCCACCTCGATTGGAACCTGCACCCAGCTGCACGGCGGCAGGTATTGCTTTCAAAGATCCAAAACCCACTCGACCAAGTCACTTTCGCGCAGGACCCATTCCTGGTCTACACAGGACAGGTCTAATTTTCAATCTTTTGGCCGTGTGCTCGGAGAATTTCCACAGGAAAGAAGAAACGACTTCTTGCCTAGGCGCGCGAAAGCACGTGGGATGTCGATAGGGATGCATGACGACAGAGGAACGGAGTGCGTGATGACGTTTAGAGCAAAGCTCCGAGTTCAAATTACCAGAACTCTTTGCCAACTCTTGAAGGAAAGGGCCGAAGTGACGAGTAATCATCTCCTTCCCTGTGTGCGTAAAGAGTGCGTAGACTTCGTATCTGCTGCCCAGAAACACGATCACGAACGTGGAAGGAATTGCGCAATCTAACACAATGAAATTAGAATAATCAGCAATGTTATTGATTATTCGTGGCTGAGGTTACCAAAGTGACATGGTTTCGAGGCGTTTATTTGCCACTGGTCATGTGTATACTGACCACATAGATCTAGAGCGATACCAAACTATGACCTTTCTTGTCCCTCCAAATACTGTGTATTAGGAAAAAGTCAGTCAGTTCGCGTAGACGGTTTCGATCGACCTAGACCGGTCACGCCGCCGTATTTCTTCGGTGCACGATTCCGCGTATACCTTCCGATAGGAGCTGTGATGAATCCAGAGGAACATCAAGAAAAAGATGAAGAGCCTTGGCTAGCCCGATGATTGGGCAGCAGATACGAAATCGATCGGTCGAAGAACACGCCCGACTCGGCGTTGCGCTCCCAAAAGAAGCGCAAGTCCACGCAAAGGCCCCGGTCGCGATCAGAGGCGTATTCTGCATCTCCTCCCCTCGTGCATCCAAATTCTCCATAGCGACTCCCCGCAAAATCGATCCGGACTCCACCGGTTGAATACCTAAGCAAGGACCCCGGATGCCTTTCATCCGGACGGTGGCGAAGAGCGCGCTGGCCTTCGGCCTGCTAACCTGGACATTATCTCCAGGCAAAGCACGAAGCCATGACCGAACGCCTCGGTGCCAAGGTCAAAGCACTGGTGTCCAAACACAGCTGGAGACAATTAGACCGGCCTCGGGGATAGCGTCGCAAATTAGAACTTGAAGAAGAAAGGACCGACAACGCGTCAGGTCCGGATCGCGTGGAGGGCGCGATGGTAAAACTAGCACAGACGAAGCATTCTGTGCCGGTCGATCATCGAAAGGCAGTGATCCCATCGAGCAGCATACGGACAAAAGGAAAGCGCCGAACGGGCGACGGAACCCCCAAATCCCGCCGTGCTTGGGCCCCTCGCATAACTGCACGGTGAGGGATGTGCGAGCGGATGAGCGTCGAATACGTGCATCCACCCGCGCGAGATGTTTCCAGGTTCAAAATTGCATCCGACCGAGGGTCAAGGCACCCTCGGCGCTATGCTTGAGAATTTCCGCAAGAAAGAGGTTTGGTTCCTCTTCCAGGGCGCACCAAGGCACGTGCGATGTCGATAGGGAGATGCGATTGCAGAACACATAACGGATTGCGGGACGGCGACTTGGTTGGAGCAAATCTCCGCAAGTTCAAATTACGGAAACTCGTAGCCCACTCTCGATGAAGAGAACAAGAAGACAACTCCTCATTCTCTGTATGTAGAGAGTTCGTGGACTTCTTATCTGCTGCCCGTAATCGAAGGCATGCCAAGGCTAGAATCTAGATCATGAAAAATTGAAAAAAAAAAGGTGAGCAGCGTTAACAAGTGTTCTCTGGCATCGTTTATTGCATCTGGAGAGCAAAAAAAATCCTTTCATTGGCGCTATCGTCTTGAACCGCATATGCACTACAAAACAGCATCAATGGGCCATGCACTAGTAATGACAAATGAGGTTCTGACCATTTGGTCTGGGGCTGCCCAGGACCTCGTCCTGCATGATTTGGGCCGCGGATCCATTCCATTCCGGTTCGCAATTCACAAAGGCGCATCTGAGCAGTGCGGTGCCAGATCATGAACCAGATTGCCGCCTTGAGTCATGACCCTCGTTCTACAAGCGCAAGGGGAAGAACGGGGCGCCGCATAACCCCCGCCTCAGCCGACTTCGAGATCTCCAAGACTACCGTCGGTCGTTACATTTGCATCCAAATCAAAAGTATATTTTTAGTTCTATTGCATGCATAATCAGGTGTTAAGCTCACGAAAGCGGGAAAGGAACGCACTGGACACGTTTGCCACGCTGGGTTTGAAGATCAGCATGGCGCGTTGTGTTTAGTGCGGGTGCCAGGATGATACGTAATAGACGTGAGGATAGGAATAGGAGCGCGGGATTGAGAATCTGCACTGTGAGACCGAGAACGCAAGACGAAAGCTGGACACCACACGGGCATCGTGTTTAACGCCTCGAGCGGACAAGGTGACGAGGTGGAGAACAACAATAGGAGGCGTGGCGAAGCGACATATGTCTTCGCGTGCTTCCGCGCTCAGCGGGAGGTTTCTCATGCGGGTCTCGCGTACGCGCGGTTGTAGTGGAGTGTCTCGTGCGCGCCACTGCAACATCCCGCCAAAGCGGCATGGCTGAACTCACTCCCTCCAAGTAACCGGATCGCAATTTGCGACAGGGCGCAAAAGACATGGCGAGAAACCTGGGGGGCGCCGAGCACAATTCTGGGTATAAAAGCGACGTCAGCAGCGCCTTCAAGTCTCCAGGTCAATTTGCCTACCCAGTCGAATCATGAAGTTCGCTATCCTCGCTATCCTCGCTCTCATCAGCGGTGCTCTCGCTAACCCCATGCCCGAAGAGGCCGGGGACGCCTTGGAGGTATGACGCGTCAGCTCTTGCGGCGCTTTTGCGCCTTCGCCATGCATCGCTGACACTTAGTTTGCCTTCTCTCCGTGTAGATGAGGTCCCCCGAGCCTGAGCCTGAGCCCGAGGCTGACGGCCGCAGGCGCCGCAAGCATCGTAAGCACCGCAAGCATCGCAAGCACCGTAAGCACCGCAAGCACAGGCACCGCAGGAAGTGGTGAAGGGCGTGCCGCGGCCAAATTCCGAGTCGCGTCGGGTAGAACACTGTTCATTGTGTACCCGCCTCGTCCCAGTCTCCATAGATTTTCTCAACCCCTTCTGTCCCTTTCTCTCTCACCTCCTCCCAAATCCGCCCTTTCTTTCGTCAAAAAAAAGTCTTCGTTTAACCTAGTCTGTCGTTACTTGCGTCTGTCTGAATCGAAAAAGGTTTTTGTTTTTGATTCAAGCGTCTGAGTGATATGAATCGAGAACGACAATGCGATCACGTACCTGAATTGGTCGATGTATGGCAACTTTAGTGGTCGAGGTTCTCGAAGAGAAGGTGCTGACGTCGATGTAGTGATATCCCCGAATTTGTAATTGAGCTCCAACGAAGCGATGTGTAAAATAATGCACACGATGTTGGAAGCAAAAAAACGCTCGACACGGAGGACTCCTTTGAAATCGAGCAGATCGGCGTTGATCTCTTCTGGCGATCAAATGATCATCACTGCACTGTAATCGACAATCCAAGCATCGCTATGTCGAGTGATCTCAGCAGGGATGGTTGGGGATGGCAAGACGGTTGGAAAGTGCGATCCTGGCAGGTTCCAAAAGCTTTATGTAAGTCAACGCTCTTGGTCGGCAATTCCCTGGTCACCTCGAGGCGTATCACGCACGGCAGGGTCCTACGGCTTTCAATCCTGTTCAGTTTCGCAGTATCGCCTGCACGCCCACCTTCAAAGTAAGGCTCCTACCTGCTGTCCTCGCTTCGGCCAGTCGAGAAGCGGCAAGACGAAGAAAAACGCTGAGAGTACCTCCTGGTGCGCCTTGCAGTTGAGATCATGGGCTTGTGCGCTCGATTTGACATAGTGGCTCCAAACGTCATCGCATTTCTTTGGACTGACGACACGAGTAGTCGCGGATGCCGTCATGCGATGGTGAGCAACGAAACGAAAGAATGATGCATTTGCCTCGGCGGATCGTCAAGCGAGATCCGTCATGATATGCGCAGCAGACTCTCTTGGCATTGTGTTCCAGATGCATGTCCATGGAACTACTCAAGCTCTTTGAAGCCAAAGTTCGTTAGCACCCCACCGCTCAAAGTCCTTGTTCCCGTGCCACGATGTGCATTACTAGTGTGCAAAAGGGAACAGTAGCTGGGGCCCATTGGACCAAGCCAACGAGCCTGCTATGAAACGGATAGGCGGACGCAAAAGGTACGCCTCCGCTGCTGTAGATGTCGAACGAGGAATGCTTGCAGAAAGGAGATGGACTTGGAATATGTGGATAGTCATAACTGTGCCTTTCCAGGCATGAGCAGGACACAAACAAGATGCCGATGTGAGTGTGTCATTGAGGCGGCTCTTACTCCAGGAAAAGATGGAAGAAGAGCGTCCTTGCCTTTGCATGTAGAGAGCGGGCCATTTTATATGTACACGAAAAAATGTTCGAGTCATGGTTCCGTTAATGAGCGGAGAGATGTTTACAGATATACTGGTCGTGAATCGAGCAGACGACGAACAATTCAAAACAAGGCCGCCGTGAGCAACACTAAAGTTGCGACGGACAGGTACATCGTCAGGTCATATGGATAGGACAAGAAGGCCGTCAATCGTTAGCCTGACACGCAGATCAGGCCGGAAAAAGCAACACACCGACGGCCCTCTCTGACCGCATGAGAGCCTCTCGGTGCTCGAAGGGTTAGCTTCCCTGCCACGAGCGACAGCAAAGCAAAGGAATGGAAGTGACGGCGTTGAGCGCGAAACGCGTACAATTCTTTGTGATTGGAGTGTGACGTCTGCGAGAAACAATCATCTCCGCCCCGGCAACCATCTCTCCAACTTCTACCACGGCCTACTCCATGGCCACTCCAACCGCCGTCCCCCTTCCTCTTCTCGCCGCTTCTCTCCTCGTCCTCGTACCCGTCCGCGCAGCAGCCTATTCATGGCACTTTCAAGCTCCTCCCCAGCAATGCGCTAACCTTTCCATATCCATCGACTCGGGTAGCAGCGGTCGCTCACCCTATCGCGTCCTCATCATCCCCTTCGGACCCACCCCGCTCAAAAACACCATCGAAGCACGGCGCATCATCGACGTCCCTTTTTCCGACAACGCCAACTCGGTCAGCTTTCAGCTCAAGTATCCCGCAAACTCCCAGTTTGTCACCGTGGTATGTTTTTTTTCTTCTTGGACCTCCTTGTTATCTATGCGCTGTGCATATGCATGTGTGCGGTGGACATCGCATCGCTGCGCCCGTAGCCACCGACGTCGCCATAGCCACTCCACGCGCTCCCCGCACTCCCTCCCAAATGAAAAGCTTCCGAATCCGCAGCACCCGCATGTCCTGACGACAACCACTTCTCCCCCCCTCTTTTTCAAGGTCAGCGATGCCTCTGGCTTCGGTTCGGGCGGCACGAGCGTCGCCGCCTCGGTCACAGAGTCCTCCGACTCATCCTGCTTCGATGCCAACACCAACGTCCAACCCGATTTTTTCTTCAATATCGACCCCCCAAATCAGCTTGTCCAGTGCCAACCCATGCGAATATGGTGGGATAAGTCCACCGTGAAAGGGTGAGCGTCTATGTTATCTCGGCTTTCTCAAAGCCAGACGTCATCTTTGCCGTCATCACCCTGAGTTCTTCCCTTGTCACATGCCCTCCATTGAATTGGCTCGCTCATCCTCCCTTCGTTCTCTTTTTCTCTTCGCTTTCGTTCCTCGCCTCTCACAGGACGCCCCAATTCCTCGGCGTCATCCCCGGCGGCCAGTCTTTCTCCATCCCCCAGTCAAGCATCACCGATGTCCAAGGGCTCGGAACTGGCTTTTCGTGGACGCCCTCCCTTCGCGGCGGAACGACTCTTCTCCTCGTCGGCGGTGACGACCGTGGCAACGGCACCGCCGGTAGTGTCCTCAACACCGTCAGCAATGGCCTCAATAACAATGTCACCTGTCTGAGCGACGCGAGCCCAAGTTCCACACCTGGCAGTCCGGCAGGCGGGAGCTATCCCACCGGCTCGAGCGGGAGCAGTGGCAGTGGTGGCGGCTCTAGGTGCGTATCCTTACTCAAAGCCTCCTTCTGTAAGCACATGCTGATCAACATCTTGCAATAGCAACAAGACTGGCGCGATAGTGGGTGGCGTCATTGGTGGCATCGCGCTCCTTCTTGCCGTCCTCCTTGCCCTCTTTTTCCTCCGCCGACGGAACCAGCAGGCCCAAAAACGCCGCACAAAGGAACGCCCGATGGACCTTCTCAATGCCGAGGAAGACGATTCCGACGAGGGCGGCCCTCATTCACCCACGACCGCGTCCGGCCAGACACGGCGACAGTCACGCAACGAATTGCCCGAGTACTATCAACCTGAGCCGTACACCATCCCCGCGCCGACACTCTCCGCCTACTCGCAGGACGGGCACACGACAGAAGGCGGGCGGCCCATCTCGGGGAACTACACTGTCACGAGCCGGTCGGACACGCCGGACCTCCTTAGCCCCGGAGGGACGGGCAGCGGCGGAGGGCAGACGGCCGGCAGTGTCAGCGGGACGAGCGCGACGGGACGCAAGGGCCCCATGCGTCAGATGCGCACTGTGAACGTGATACAGCACGATGATGCGGGCACGAGCTTGGCTGTGGGCGGTGAGAGCGAGGAGGTTGAGACTGTCGAGCTCCCTCCCGCATACACCAATATCCGGCGCGATTGAGCTGACATCCTTCTCTTTTCTTTTCGTTCTGTGAAAATTTTTCTCTTTTACTCCTTTTTATTTGATGATATGATATCCACCTTTTTCACGCATATTCACGATGATGATCGATGATACACCCACCTATTCCCGTCATCTGGTCTCCTTCTCCGCTCTTCGACATGGACGAATACCCCCCTCCGTTTAGCATACGGTATCACAATCATACATACGCATTCACGTATTTGCTCTTTCTTTCTTTTCTGCTACTTATTTGTGTAAGGAGAGAAGCTCAAAAATATGTAGTCATGATTCCCTCTGTTGTGGACGTTTGCCACGCTTTGATTTCCGCGGGAGACCGGTCGGTGTCATGACGCATCAGACACTTGCGAAACCGGACAGCATAGGAATAAACTTGAAAAAAAAAGAAGAGTTGAGACGGCCAAGTCATGCTTATAAAGCCAGACGCCCTTTTCGTTTTTATTTTTTTGTCCGTGCAAGGCGGATCACATTCCCGCGCGCAAGGGCTCGGGTGGATGCATAGTTGAATGTCGCAGAGAATGTGGAGCGCAGCGCAGCGGTTTGTGCGGGGCTTGGTGGGTCGCTGACACACATATAGGTGTTAGAATTCGGGCGCGACGCGGGAAATCAGCCAGCGGATGGCGAGTCGAACAGCAGGACAGGGGGCAGCAAAACCAATAAATTCAGTTTGGCCTCGGTGAGCTCGTGAGGCAAACGGATGGGGAGGGGCACATCAGCAGTACAACTACTTATAGATAAGAAATAGATAAGAATTTGCAAAGATGGAATAGGAACCGTTTCAAACCCATCAGTTGGACCAACGGGCGTTGCGATCGAAACGCTCCATTTCCAACAATAGGAATAAGATGGTAACTTCAAAAGCATCTTTGTCCGTATTCCCCTTTGGCTCCGCTCTTTCTTGGAAGGTTGGCGCGATATGAATTCTTCAACTATTCGAAGTAATTTAATTTTGGCGCACCCTGGTGATCCTCAACTTACGCAAAGGACAATGCACCTTTGGTCTTTGATCACTTCGCGACCCGCGTCATCGATCCATTTCAGCTTATTTTTTGCATTGTGTGGAAATATTGGGTTGACGAAAGAGAACAACGGTCGTTGGTTGAGAACTTAGCTCCATTGGGATCGTAACGAGCTAAATCCAGAAAACTCTCACGCTTGTTGGTCCATCTGCGATTCCGTACGGCGCAGAC
The DNA here is from genome assembly GCA_030407095.1 of Macrocybe indica. NCBI lineage: Eukaryota > Fungi > Basidiomycota > Agaricomycetes > Agaricales > Callistosporiaceae > Macrocybe > Macrocybe indica. The sequence goes on from JARFTL010000013.1 coordinate 750,888, forward strand.
CAGCGATGCCAACGGCACAGTATGCTCCATGTTGTCGCAGTCGAGTAGAACACTGACTCAAAGTCTCCGAGTGGTTCATCATAGGTTGAAAGAAGGTCCATGCACCATATGCGTTGCCAAGGCCTAGCACCTTGACGACACGATTTCATGGACCACCAGTGACTCGCCCGCCCATCGGGCCGATTCATTTGCTGAACAGTGCATTGTGGCGGCTGTGGTTCAATTTCAACGTTCCTTGGGGCAAGGGTGACCTCTTGGCTTCGCCACGAATAATATACCCCGATTCGGCGTCGCCGTTGAGGAGTCCAAGGACTAGGCTATGGGCCATCATGGTCTCGCTGGAACGGACTGGACATAACGTATGTAACGACTATTCACTGCCTGCAGCCTTCGGGTGTACGGCCTGCACCGGTGGTATCCCTTCAACCACCGCCTTGCTTTCGACCTTCAATTGGTCAATCTGAACCTGCATACACGCTCCATGCCTTGCGCTGCACTGCGTTGAAAATCTCCTCAAGTTGTCTGGTTCTCTTCGGCACATGTTTTCTCAAGGTTTCGGCCAGGCCCTCGAGTTTCGGACCAACCAAGACACGCGATCGTCCCCACGTCACTCTGTGTCATTGTTTCCAGGCTTTGCTGTCGGCATTCCCCTCAACCCCTCAAAGACCGCGGACATCGGCGAGGACGCGTCACTGTACAGCGGACTTTGGGGTCATGCTGCCCTCATGTGTTCTTCTCTCCCTAATTGAGGATACGCGGAGCTTTGTCGGACGATGAAAAGAGTGCTGCGGCTGAAACACATTTCCTAGGAAAACATAGTGCCGCCACCCAACGACATGTTGTTCTTTTCACCCCGATCCTGGTATATCTTCATAACATTGCCGCCGACAAAATAACATATTTGGTGGCTTCACGTTTGCATTGAGATCTCTGTCAATTGCGCCGCAATCTAACATAGCAATCGCTTGTCGCATTAGTACCAGAGACGCTGGGACTGCGGCGTACGTGAATATTCAGGTCGAGATTTCGGGACAACGCTATGAAGTAGAAGCTGCAGAAGATTAATTTGGATGTACGATAAAGAATATTCTGAAGGGCAAGAACTTCATTCTCCAGACCATAGATCTCATGGAACAGTGTCAAGCAGGAAGAGGTGACGAAAATCATACTAAGAGTCTGCCGAAAATCACTTTAAACACTGAAATGTGCAGGCTTTATTGTTATTTATTGCTCACCTTTGTCAAGGCATCAGTAGGGCTGATTTACGACATTCATAAGCCATCACAACGGAAACTTGGAATGATAGTCATTATCACCACTGCTTCGAAAGTTCGAGGGAGAAACATGGCATGGACCTGACTTTGACTCATGGAGCCATCAACAAGTCATCCTTTTGTGGGAAAGGGAAGAATGCTCTGACATGAAAACACTCGATTGCATATGTCCAAGACGGTTAATTTAGTCTTACGAAAGTCTTTGATATAAAGCCTCGCGTTTGTGTGGTTGCGTCAAATCTCGTGACATCAGCGCAGGCAAAGGAGCGCATGCGATCCGTGAACGTCTGTATTTGTGCTTGGCATTGTTTCCGTTCGACGTGGTCCACTTTATGAATACTTTCATCGCGCATACGGATCACTTTCGCCACACCGGATTCACGTTGATACAAGGCATCTCACATGAGAGCTCGATCAGGATTTCTTCGAGGCTTAATATGCCTCTACTGATGGACCTTGTAATGCAAGACTGTTTTCAGTTACGTATAATCGTCGAGTCGGGTATCGTCGATTTTTTCTTAATTTTTTTGTTATTGTTTCTCATTTGAGAAACCCTATCCGTATTTGTCAAATGCGGTGCTTATCCCTTTCACTAGCATCAGCGGACTATGACAATGGGCGTTGACAAAGTATGAGAAGGTTGTGCCATTTGCCAGAGATTGCCATCATAGATGCGAAGACTTTTCGCCTTTTGAAGGCAAAAAAAACCAGTAACAGGTTTCCAAATGGGCGTCCATCAAGGGCCAAGCCTGTCAAATTCATCTAACGCCGCTGCGGTGCACAGTCAGAGCTTCCAGCAAGCGGCCTAGGGTTTCCGTCGATCATATTCAAGATCGAGTTCCTATTCACCATCCAAGTCAGGTGGAGGACGCAATGAGGTACGCATGATACACGTATGCGTAGAAAAAAAATTACTATAAATGGTCAGTGCCTGATCTTCGTTTTGAGTCAAAGGTATACAACAGCACTTGCTCGTGAAACGCATGAGAGTGACTCAAAGTGCGATCTGATAGCTGACAGCTTACCCCGAAGGTCAAAAGCTCGAGAGAATGGTCATCATTGTATACAGGGTACCACGCTGCCTTCCGAAAACCGCGCTTCCTCGACTGATGGGTCTAAAACTGGTCTAAACTCGGAATATGATCGGCAGTAGTTTGCCTCCGACGCGGAATCAAACGAATCAAACTCCGTCGACGGAGGTTACGCATGTACGACCTCCGAAATCAACACAGCCAAATGGAGACTGAGCCACAAAGAAAAAAAATTCGCGAAGCCTAGAAGAAGGCAAAGACAAGTACAGTGTACAGTACATGTTGATCAATGATGGTGATTGTACAGATGCCTGGATGCGTGTACGTGTATTCGTAGCGGGGCGGTGCGATGCTGGATTGGTGGATTAGAAGAAACATCATACCGTAGAAAAGTCAATGTGAATACAAGTACAAGTGGAAGAGTGAGGATTGGTGGTACAAAAGAAAGCGAGTAAAACACAGTTCAGGGATGAGGAAAGCAAGAATGGAGGTAGGTATCATCGGAAGTAGGTATCGTCAAAAGTTTGTGAAAGTCCTAGGCGAGTCAGATGGCCGAGAATGCTTCCTGGATCTTCGTGAGTTGATATCCTTTATTAAAGAATGAAAATGATTTAGTTCAACGTATTTTCGAGTAAAGAATAGAGACATCGACTCACTCATAAACGAGCTTTCTTCAGAGAAAAGGCTCAATGCCGTCATCCCGGCCCTCAAATGCTCCATTAATTCTTCTTCGCCTAGATTAGATGCTGTAGTGGGCCACACGCCCTGGGGAGAACGAACCCTCGAAATTTCGTCAATGAATACGTGACATGCAATCATCCAGAGAGTCTGAGAGGATCTGAGCTTGTTTCAGACAAACAAAGTCATAAATGACACTCACCCCCATTATCGGGTTTAAATGCCCCAAGTCGCGAAGATTAAGGCCGCCAAACGACATCATGTTCTGAGCGGCCGTCAAGCAATAATGTTTCGAAGCAGAGTCTGCATATGAAAAAATGCTGTGAAGCTTGATAATTGCTGCGTCGGCGAGGGCATGTGCTAGAAGGATTGATCGCGTGGTCGGTTCCTTGGGATCCAGATTAGAGTATGCTGGTAAGCTTGATCGGAATGTATCGATTAGACGATTAATAGATTGGAATGTGGCAGCGAAAGCTTGAAATTCTCGGGGCTGTAGTTCTATCAAAGCTGCGTCAGGTTTTTTTCGCCCATGACTAAATGCGAGGCATACCAGGTGTCCATTGCCCCGACAAATGCGTCGCTCGATGAAATAGAATGGAAGCTTTGACTACCAAAGCGGTAAGAGAATGCCCATAGTGACCATGGAGATCACTGTTGACGTTATTGAGGAAATTCCTAATGGTGAAGCTTCCCCGAATGTCAATGAGGAGCAAGCCCTAATGTTTTTGTCAAAAATAATTTCATCACATGGTTTCGAAAGGCATACCTCTGCATATTCATTGGCATCGAGTGGCCAAGGTGTATCGACCTGCATCCCGGGAGCCTCCAACGTCCCACATACGTTCGTCGGATCCAACGCCACGGATATGAGCTTATGCAGCATCAGCGTGGCCCAAAAGCCGTTTATCCGCTCGCCTTCTTCAATGATATCCTGTGGCGGCGCCAATGAAATCGGGGTGTCTGATGACAGACCAATAGTCGAAGGCGGATAGTAAGCTGTCGATCGAATTTTGTGAAAGCCGCAGCCAAGAGCAATCGAAACTGCGGAGGCAGTGTGTAGCTTGGCTTCGAGAAAGCGACCAGTACGAAAAAAATAATAGGCGAGCAGAACCTCCGCCTGTAACGTGTGCAAGGCGCTGCTGGGATGAGGTCCTAGTATACCTGTGGCTGTATGTTGCAAGGCACGTGTCAAGAACACATGCTCCTGGGCAAGGAGAGGCTCGGATTGGGATAGATGAACGCCCCAAAGGTACACAGCGCTCAACACGGCCGCGGAGGGGCGAGAATGGTGACCAAAGGAAAGATGAAGGAGCGAAGATTCGCGAAATCGATCGATATTGAGAAAAAAACCGAATTCTGTGGCATGCGGTAGAAAGTTGCTCAAGCTGAGAGCAATTGTAAGACAAATGGAGGCTAAGGAATACTAAGCAAAAGGACGCACATATTTTGTATTGTTAGAAACGGAGGTTCCTGGATAGAGTTAAGTTCCGTTCCATTCAGGCACGGTGGACGCTTGTGCTTACCTCCGTGCCCAAAAAAGGCGAACCAGTGTATTGGCGATTCGGTGACGTGGACGAACCACTTGACCCTGTTGACTCAGTTCTTCCCTCCAGTGCAGAGAACGTAGTCCATTGCCTACCAGAAGGAAGACTCGACGTTGTGGAAGTCGGGGAAAACGGGGATGAAGGGTTAAATGGGTTTCTCTCGGGAATCAGGAGCGAAGGTGATTTTGTGAACCGCTGAGGTGCGAGGTGATGCATCTCCGGAAGGGAACGGTATGGGTCATGGAGGGTTACAGAGGGGGTGGTTTCTTCAGGATGTTCAAGTTCATGGAGTCGAGCTTCCAACCGAGTAACAGTTTCCTCCAAGACTTTCGTCCGAGATCGTCCTGGTCCGTCTGTGTATTCGCATTCGTCGTCCTTTGGATGTTTGCGGCAGGGTCCACAGATAGGCTTGACGCCATCGCATTTCTGCGTAGCAGCGTTAGTACGTCAGTACGACCGCCAGTGAGATGACAACTAACAATTTTAAGAAACCTTTAAAAGAGGATCAAAGACGGGCAAGAAGGTAAGGTACCGGTAGACTCACCTGCAATTCATGCATGCTCTTCCTCTCTTCAGCGGCTTTGCCATCGCTCTCGCTGTCGCTGTCTTCTTGGGTGTTTCGGCGATCATCGACCAAGGGCTCGAGATGCCAGGCGCTTAACGGAACGGAGACGGGTTCTCGGACGATGATGAGTCGCATCTTTTATACGAGCTCCGAGGGCGCAGCTAAAAAGGTTCATAGATCGGGTGAATTTTCGTAAGCCTTTCTCCAGTCGCACAAAAGATTTGGTTCCGGAAGGGCAAAAAGAAAGGTGGCGGTGCTGACGCGGCAACTTTTGAGCCGGTTTCAATTAAAATAAACAATGCGCAACAACATCAAACCTTCCTCAGCACCATCGGCGATATGCAAAAGGCTCTTCTGTCCGTTCCATAGAGTCCCGTTTTATTTTTTGCTGCCATCTCTCGAGGATGACTAACTGCTTCTACTAGTGCTGACAAAGTTGAACTTTAGCGCATTGTTTCTCACCGCGGCATCGAACCCCAAGCCCAGCTTCATATCGGTCACGGAACTCCTACCTGTGCGAGCAAACAACTCTTAGGGCTATACACAACGTCGCCCAGCGGCCGTCTGTGGTGACTCAGAATTTAGTCGCCTATCTCACCTCGATCGTACATCGTCTAAAAAGTACTTCCCCTTACTTGGGAAGGCACAAAGCGGACTGAAGGCTGCGGCGTCTGCTTTCTGGAAATTCCAAAGTGTTTATGTTTTTCTTCAGAAACGACGAAAGAGTATCAAATGGACAGCTGGGCCCCTAATCTGGACATATCTCGATCTCCATCCGACTTCAGACCCATGACATTCCAGACCTTCCGTTGAGACCCAGTCCATGGACATTGTTACAGGTGAATGTCCTTTGGATGGACAATGAATGTGTGACGAAATTTTGGCAGATTATGTGTCCATTGTTGTGCACCTCAATCGCCCAAATTGTTCATTGTGGAGAAAAATCAGGCTATGGCCCGCCAGAGCGTTACGCAATCGCGATAAGCCGCACCGCCCAAGTTCGCAAATCTGCATCGCATACTATATTTATACAGCTGTTCTGCAATGGCCTCGTGGTGTGTTTTTTTTTATGCCGTGACTCGACTGCTCTGCCTCGTGGCCTCAGTATGGCTCGGCACACGTTTTCGTCCTCGAGGTCCTAGGGACAGTCCACGGAATCGCCCTCACCTCGCATGAGCACAATTGTTCCAATATGCTTCTGCTCCGCTCCAGTCAGGCTCCCATCGCTTTCTTTCAAAGGCGGAAATTGGCTCGGGCCAGCTGTACTTCCGGTGGATCCAGTTGACATGTAACCCTTTCGCCCGTGACTCTGCGATGTTTAATCTTTGGGGACGCCATCATTGGGCTTAGGGGTCGCGCACCACAGAGTGTGCTGAAATGAAAGCTTCCGCGTCGCTAATTTCTCCTCTAGGAATTAGATCGATTGCATTTCCTTGACGCATGGAAGAAAAAAAAAATACATAACACGGCTGTTTCCGGACGATTCGAGCTCATTCATGAGCATTCTATTGTCCCTCGTTCCGGGGTACCATGCTGATGCAACGGAAATGATTCCACCCGACTCTATGCGTCCCGTTAAATCTCTCAACTTTCTCTTCTTCCGTCAACATGTGATTTTTCAAGGCTCTCTGCTACGTTTTAATTTCATTTTCAACCTCAGCTCTCAACAGTATCCGGGTTAAAGTCAGCCCTTCTGCGGAAGAATGAATGATCAGGCTACAAGCAAGTCCTTGTTCAGGATTCATATCAGTCTCTGATATCTCATTTCGTGCTTTCCTGGTGGGACTGATCGGCTGACTTGCCGCATAGGATTTAATGCGTCGCGCAGGGCACTTCTTCTAGCCCCCATTCCTGCGCGAAGTTTCTGTCTGACATAAAGCTAATACCTTTTCACGACCTCATCGTTTGCCATATCTCCCTCCCATACGTGATTCAAGCTGGGGTTCCAGGTATGACGACTTAATACTTCAGTGGAAAGAAAATATATCCCCCCTCATCACTTTTATATTAATGAAATGTTCCTCTCTTCGGGGAAAATACTCAGGACACCTATTTTTCACCTCATTGCTTCTATCTACGCTGACCTTATGGTCAATGCAGGCAGTACCCGCTTTATGATTATCAACGTATACAGCATGTTCGCACTAGTGTCTGCCCGTGAACGGTCCTTCACGATCCCTTCAAACGAAACCGAGGTTTCACCACAAAAGCGCCATATGAATATTCAATTCACGCTCGCACCGACATGATTTCGCATATTGTGATGGATTGTGACTTTCGCCCGATCCAAAGCGCCAAGGGACGACGAATTTGCCACATAATGCTGTGCTTGATATGGAGTGGCGCTCGTTGACGTTTTTTTTTCCCGAGCAAGGAAACCTTGCCTTCGAGGTCCCTCACCTCGGTGATATTAAATCTCGGCACTAACGAGAGTGATTGGTATCTTCGCGAGCTTACTCACTAGATCAACAGGTGGCGCAGATGCCTCAACACCATTCCCGGCATTTTTTTTACTATCGAAAATGAGCATGCTCTCTCTCTAACATTCTAGTACATGACATATATCAAAGAAACTGCTGCATCGAGCTTTAACTTGAAGTTGATATGACAAGGCACGTGATCTACCGTAGATTCTTCAAACCAAAAACCAACATTTTTACGTTTTTATGGTATCCTTAAGCTTGAGCCGTACAGAATGTCTTTCACGATTATTGATGAAACAATACCTGTACGGTACAAGCAATGTGCGGAGGCGAATACGTACGACGAAAACTAATGTAAAGCTAATGGTGATGGGGCTGCAATGCACGTAGAAGGATGATGATAATGAATTACGACTGTATATGTGGGGGGTGGTATAACGTATCACTCCCGTTATCAAGGTACTATACGTCATCTTTGACGTCGTCAAGATACCAAGTCGGGGAACTTGGGTTAGAGAACGGCGTCTAGAGTGTTCCAGACCAAACGCTGGTAGTTACGACGATAGATGAAAGCGCATACGTCACTGCTCTACGTAGGTTGGATCTGCAAAGCGCGACGTTTAGGCAAAGCACGAGGCGCATGCACAAGTGACACTCACCACCGTATCTTGCCATGCGTTCTTCCATCGCCTCCAGGTCCGCAAGAACGATATCCAAATGCTCGTACTCTCCCGGAATGTGCACATGCCTGAATTTCAATCGGCGTTCCACCTCTTTCGCAGCAGCGATATTATGTGACAGGAGGCAACCCCGCATGACAGAAATATATATCACGAGGTCTGCTTCTGTTGCGGCATGCTTTTCATCGTATTGGAGAGGATTTCGACGCCACGGTAACAAAGAGGCACGTTCCTTCTCTTTGGAGCCCTCTTTCTTGTCTACCTGTTCCAATCGATCCAGCGTCAGAAGAGCTCTTCGAGCGTCGCCAGCTCTCGCAAAACCTCCCGCAAGCTCCGTCAACTGGTAGACGCTAGGCTGTACGCCAGCGTCTATCATGTCCTTCAATATCATGGTCCCACGCACGGCACCAAAGTGCTGCATCAACGGTCGTATAAATGGCGTGAAAGCCGACGGGCCTGGCCTAATGTGGAGTGTCTCTTGAAGCGACTCTTGTCCGAAAATGCCTGCGCGAAGTAGCATCTGCTCGGATTCCGGAGAATACCCATGTTTCGCAACCTCGACGAGCTTCGCATAAAGACGTTCAACATCCGATATGTTGGATGCGACGTCCGCCAATGCCTGCCACGTGAGATTGCAATGCGTGTGATTAGGCCATAATTTCTTCAAGCCATAGCGCATATCGGAGGGGATGCGCGGAGGGAGCTGGGTAGATGCATACTTCTGCCGGAGTTGCTGAAGTCGGTAGGACTTGAGTATCTCGGCTCGCGGGACGCCCGCAAGCATGAAGTGATCGACAAAGGTCTGTATCACAAGGTCATTGCGCTCTTGTCTGCGGTAATATAGCATCTCGCCAAGTAGAAACTTCTTGGCCGCTATGGCACCCGCGCGATAGGCCGCTTTCCGTAGGAGTTCGACGGCCTTGGTTCTTCCCGTTGTTTGGATGTAGTCTGTAATAAACGCGGCGATGATTTGGGGATGAGCTCTCAGATTGTTGCGTAACCTGAGATTAATCCATCTCAGAAGCTTCGGCAAGGACTCTTGGACCTCCGGAGGAATCGTGGGATCGTATTCGCCCAACATTGCAAGAATGTCTTCTTCCATTGGCATCCTGTCGATAGTTCGATAGATACTGGGGATGCTAGTGGCATCATTATCGCGAAGTGCGGTTACATAGGATATTTGCATCCGGTGGCGAGGATCATTTGAATTATACAGTGCATGAAGAACTCGATCGTATGTGTGGGTGGCCAAACAGAAGGTGCTCGTTTTAGGATCAGGGAGTAATCGGAGAACGTGGTCTAGGTATCCAGCACGTGACCAAGCGGCTATGGTCGTTCCACGGGCCCTGCGCATTAGTATCTCCGCCTGGCGGAGAAGGGCAGGGGAGTAATTCCTGAAGTAAGATTCGGTAGCGGACTCAAATTCGCGGAGAAATGGCAGAAACTCTTCGGGGGAAGTCATCTGCAGTAAATATCGCACAGCGCCCTGCAAGGCCAAATCGGTATAACCCTTTGACGCGAGAATGATCCCCATGTTCATCAGTAATGGGACCCGCCCAGCGACTTCATTCACGATGCGTTGCCGGATGAGCCGGAAGTCGACGTTAGGTTGAGCGAGTTTGGCAGGGGGTATTAGAGAGAGCCAGGCTATGAATCGGGGGAGTACCTCGTGGGGATCACTGTAATCGCGATGCAGAACAGCGGATGCAGCGGCGATATAAAGAGGGGATGGCGGGATCGGAGCACCAAGGCCTTGCAAGTCTTTAAGAAGAATGTAAGCGTCATCATATTTGCCGTCCTCGAGCAGATTTTCGAGACGGTGGATGGAAAGGGACTGGCTTTGTCGCACATTGGGGATGGTAGACAGTTCACGCCCGAGTTCATCGTACTCGAACACGGCTGAGGAGTGTGGTGTAGGTTTGGGTAACTTTTCGGGAAGAGTCTGATCCACAGCTGCCATGATCAAGCGGGCATGCAGAGTAGAAAGAGAGAAAGGAATATCCCTATCTCCTGCGTCATTCCGCATCTTCTGTAAGTACATCCCGCCTAAACTCTCGAGTTCCTGGAGAAATTGCTGTAGGATACCGAAATCGACATGCCTAGTCACCGCTGGGACAACCTCGTCTATTAGTAGAGGGAAATAGCCTTTTTCGGCGCAGACTTTTCCAAACCGCAGAGCGAGGGCGAGATTCTCTTCAACCGCTACTGATATATTTCTCCACGCGCCATCCAAGAGCTGTGGATCAGCGTTGTGCGCATCCGGTGTCAAAGCAAACCAAGCATCTACATCTTTAATGAGCTCTGCTCGCGTGCGTGTTTCGTGTGCCATCATGCCCTCAAGGACTCTGGCGAAGATGGGACTGGGCTGTATTTTGAACCCTGCACTGGACATTTCGGCACGAACCTGTTCGGCAAGGTCAAATCTCCCGGCCTTGACTAGATTCACCAAGTTCTCGACAGCGGAGATGTGAGACGTCTGGGAGATGAGATCATAGTCGTCGGAAGGGTCCTCGAACATGGCGTCGTCACCGTCGGGTTCGTTTAAGAGCTGGGATGACTGCTGAGCCGTGGAGTCGATGACGAGGGACTGGGGAGAATAAGGGATCGCTCTCGAGAACGGCCTCCATGGCGTAGCACGGCGAACGGCTCTCCATGTTACATGGACCAGAGGCCGCATAAATTTTCGGCATCCAGGAGGGTGAATGAAAAGAGTTTGGTTGGTCACGTGCAGGCCCGTATTGTTCCAACACCGTTGCTCGGCTTGTACGCCATCCTCCTTCTCTTCAGTCCTATCTGCTCGCTGGTCGTGCATCTCGCCCAACACACTACTATTAGAATTTCATTACTATGTCTAATAACACTTCAGTGACCTCTAGTCCTCCGCGGCCCCCGCCGATCAGATACTCTGCACCTCTTGGAACACGCTGGGGAAAAGAGAAGGCTGCTGCTGGTGGTTCCGCCGCATTTGACCTTCCTTCGGACCCGAAGAATATTGGCCCCTGGATTCTTGGTGAATGTATAGGGAAAGGTGCCTCTGGGCGTGTCAAAATTGCAAAACACTGCCGCACTGGTCAGCTCGCCGCCGTCAAGATCCTTCCCATCGCCCCATTGGTCAGTTCTCGGGCCTCTCTGGCAACTCAGCAGGCGAAATCGGAAAAACAGCGGCTTGGTATCGATCGCGAGATCACGATGATGAAACTTATGAATCATCCAAACATCATGCGGATTTATGATGTCTACGAAGGCGACAAGGAGCTTTTTCTGGTCTTGGAGTACGTGGAAGGCGGCGAACTCTTTGATTTCCTTGTCAATCGTGGACGATTACCTCCTGCGGAAGCATTGGCCTACTTCAAACAGATTGTGTATGGCTTGAACTACGCACACACGTTTTCAATCATCCACCGAGACCTGAAGCCTGAAAACATCCTTATCGCGTGTTTGTCTCCTCCTCTCATCAAAATAGCTGACTGGGGTATGGCAGCCTTTGCTCCACCGACTTTGGAACTGGAAACTAGCTGTGGCTCTCCTCATTATGCAAGCCCCGAAATCGTGAATGGTGAGAAATATCAAGGAACCGCCACCGACATATGGAGCTGTGGCGTCATCCTATATGCTCTGCTGACTGGTAGGCTGCCGTTTGATGACAAGAACGTTCGTACACTGCTCGCAAAGGTGAAAAGCGGTAAGTATGACATGCCGTCCTGGATCGACCCCCTCGCCAAGGACTTGCTCTCCCGGATGTTGGTCGTTGATGTTCAGAAAAGGATCACCGTATGTACATTCTTCCATAGCACATCTCCACTTTCAAAACGCCGTTTTGTTTAGATACCCCAAATATTGGCCCATCCCTGGCTAAAGGCATCGACAGAGGCACCCGTCACTGGACCTCAACTGGAAGTCGATGGCGTAGAACTCGTTCATTTGCCGCCTTCACCCAGCACTCTCGCCCAGCCCATTCCTTCACCATCGCTTATCGATCTGGAACTTTTTTCATCTTTGAGGGTGATCTGGGGCCGCCATGCTGACCCCGAAGGAGAATCGATCAAGAGAGACCTATGCTCACCTCCTGGCCAGGGTATATATGCCAAAGCTTTCTATTTTCTTCTGAGAAAGTATCGGGATCGGACTTTGCAAGCTGAGATGGACACCGACAAAGATCTCCTCCAGAATCAGTCTGAACATGACCGATCAAAACTTGGATGGCAACTTGATGTCTCCTGCGTCAGCAGGAGGTACGATGGGAACAGAAACAGCTTGCTTGTAACAGCCACGCGCCCTCATGCTTCATCACCTACATCTATGCCCAATCTGAAACCCTTATCTCCATCCAAGCGCTGGAATCCCATCGATGGCGGTCCATTATCCAGGCCTCCTTCGCCGGCCGGTCCTCGGGCGATATTGAAATCTGAAACCCGACGTCCCCAGGTTCTACGTGTCGTGGAGAACGTAGGACGCCTCCAATCATCAATACCTGGTGCTTATCGCCCTCAGGCTCCTACGACCCAAAGCCTGGCGAGACCGCTTCCGATCAGAGGTCATACTACAGATTTGTCGGGTATAACGTTCCCTTCTCGTCAGGCTCTACGTGACTCCCGACGGCCAAGGTCTGTGCTCAGCGTGTGCCCAGAAGATTCAAAGTCCAGGGTCGTCGTCGGCAAATCACAGCGTCATCTAGTCAGCGCGGATACCCCCGCTTCGGATACTAGATGCGCTGCCTCGCAGACCAATTTCTTACCGGAGACAGACGCAAAAAATATCAACGCTACGCGCCCGAAGAAATTGTCTGATCGTGAGACAGAAAGGAGCATGGTAAGGTCTTTGGACCCCCAAGGTGTGTCCGGTGGTGGGCACAAGGCTCCAAGCACACACAGCTCGCATGATAAGGAGAACCGCAATTCAGGAGAAGAAGGATGGAGCTTTGAGAAAGTTGAAGTCAGCAAAGGCAGCGTTAGCCTGACCGTCGATATCCGAAGCGTAGGGAAGGAGATTGAAAACACCCGCAGAGAAAGCGAGAACGTCGTTGTCATGCGGGGCAAGAAGGAAAAGGAAAGGAAACTCAGGCGTATGCGATTTCCTTTTCTCTATGCTAAACTGTCCTTATTCCTCTTTTTTTCCTTCCCTTCAGCGCCTACGCTGGACCTTCGGAATTTGCAGCAGAAACGTTCCACTGTCTCACTGCTTGGTTCTCCTGTTACTCTCTCTGCTCCTCTTGGATCCTTCAGCGACGCGAATCGAGGCCTCGCATCTCCGGTCATTGGCGAGTTCAAGGGATGGTTCTCTAACCTGTTCAGTTGGAAACACCAAGCCACTGGAGTCGGCGGAGTCCTGTACTCAAGTGATGATGTCGCAAAGACCCGCGCCGAAGTCGGCAAGATCCTGGAGGGCTTTGGCGTGTCGGTCGGCGGCAAGGGATTCAACCAGGGGATGTCACGCGAAGATTGCGCCAGCAGCCTTAAATGCCGCTTAGAGGACCTCGATGGCGACAGCCTCGGGACACTCAAGCCCGTCCGATTCAGAATTGAATTCTCTGCCTCACCGGACTCCACCGAACCAACGACACCACTGGCTCAAAGCCCGGTCTTGCTCAGCCCTCCGGCGCCACGGTCTCGGATCAGCTTGGTGAGCAAAGCAGCGCATTCGACGCCAATCCTCAGCGCCAGCGCAGCGGCCGACTTCCCACCGGGGTATGCATCTGCCATTGTCCTCATCTATGAAAAAGGATCGATGTCCAGCTTCAGGGCGGTTTGGAGGAGGCTGAAGGAGGTTTACCACGACAGTGCTTCCCACCCTTGTTTTAGCCCAGTTGCGGCGTGCACGCCCATCGCGGAACAACCTCCGGCGTTCGTTGCATGATTCATTCCTCATCATTTCGATCTCTACGGATTACAGATTCCTATTACACACTTGGACTATGGGACTCGGTGCCTGCAGCGGCATGTATTCTACTGGCACAGTATCTTCATGTCACTTTCTTTTGGATTTTTATCAAGAATTCTGAAAGCCTTTGAGTCCTGTCGCCCGTCAACGCCGCTCGGCGGATATACTGATTGATTCCAGTGACAGTGCACTTTCGTTATTTATGCAAGTATGACCTTGTTTGCCATTGGCGCTGGTCTGCCTGCAGGAGTGAGGAGCTGTTCGGAATTTTTCGGTCCACCGACGAATGGATGGTGGAAGGACTATAGGCCAGTAGCTTCACGCAGCGTACCATTCCCTCCCGGCCGTATATCCACTCCCTTTTTTGGCTTTGGCTATGCTACACGTGCGGTACCGTGAATGGATGTTGAACATCCCAGCCCTCGCGCGGTCTGGACGGTACAGCTAGATGAACAGGGTGGCAAACGCGGGACTGTCGGGTGAAACACAAAGGGGCATACGCCTGCACTGACCGTCATAATTTTCCGCCTCGCTGGTCACGCATTTGAAATTGTTCATCCATGGCGAGCGACGTGGCACATTCATGGCCTTTATCCAGTTGGATGCCCTCTGCCATCCCACATTTGTACATAAATGAACTATTGAGAGAATAAGTCGATCTGATTTGGAAGAAGGAAACAAGGGGCCTTGTGGCCATGAGCACCAGGCGTGGCGTCCTCATAACAACAGTCGAGGCTTCGACATGCCGTGAACCCGCACAAAGCTCCAGACCGAGGGGTCTCTACTCGTCCGTATGCTTCTAGAGAAGAGGGGCCACCCAACCGCCCAGTAGAGACGGTCGTCCAAATGAGCGACATTCCAGCTCACCCGGCGCTAGGAGCGCCTGTACGCTGGACACCTGTTTCCTACAACTTTAGCATGCAAAAAGGGTCCGACATTTCGGAGATACATGAACCTGCTAAAAATTTTTTTTTGCTCGTTACGAAGGGATATCTGCAACGTGTCTCTCGCTGCCATGCGTCATGGCAATTCAGCGAAAATAGCGGCCACTACGCTATCTATTGGTTTTTTTTTTCCTTTGATTTGTATGCGGTTGACAGTCAAGATAGGGAGGGGGGTGCGACCCCCCCTCTGTTGGTGCTCCCCACCTCTCACGGGACCTTTAAGAATGCCGTTGAGCTGCCTTTCTTCTCGGATCTTGGGGTGTTCCTATTGCCTAAAGCTCTGTGAAGGGTCCGAAGAGGGCCGTCCAATTAGTGCCGCAACATTGCTGAGCGGACTCGCTGTCGCCCCGCTATGGTCAGGCGGACAGCAAGTGTTTCTTAATGGCTACCTGTTTACGTCAAACAACGGCTTGCCTCTAGCTCCTGGGCGGCACCCAGAGAAGGTTTAGGATAAGCATTTCGCCGGACTTCCTATTCCGTGGGACACGCTGCGAGTAAAGCTGTACAGCAAATATATGTTTTGGGGGACGATTACAGGCTGTGTGATGCGACGTGTGAAATTCGTACCCATAAACGCTCACAGCCCGGCTGTCCAGGCGCCTTACATGCTAAAGGAAAGTGAAAGAGTATTAGCATGCGTGATGAAGTGGGCACGGCACCCGGCCAGTTGAGACATCGCAGACTGGACATTCTAGGCAACGTTCTCGCATTGCAGATCAGAGCAAGTGCATCGTTCTCCTCGACAAGACCGAGACGGGAACATGGCCACAATGTTATCCACTCCCGTCATGATGTTCCTATTAAATGAGGCATGATACGAAGGGCTTATCGAACTTCATTGATGGTGGATGCCTGGGCATTATCCCCAAAGGTACGGCCCGATCCAGCTGGGCTGCTGGCTCCAAGCTGCTCTGCGACTGTGGTATCTCAGCTAAATGACGCAAAAGGTATATCCGAGTATCCTTATAGTAGGAGACCCAAGTCTAGGACGCCCGCGACAATCAACTAAAGATGACAAGGTGAAAACAAGAGAACGCCGTCATCTTAGTTTAGGCGTGAGAGACTTGCTGTCAAAACGACTGAGGATTTCGGGATGGGAGGGGTAAAATGCGGGCGAGAAGCGCCCTGTCAAGAGAAGAGAGACGAAATGGAAAAGAGAATTGAATTGGTCCCTGCAAGAGAGTGTGTGACACGTGTAGTTTTTTTTTCTTTGCTTGACCAAGGAAGAGGGTGAACCACACATGATCAGGACCGGAGAAACAAGATTTTTTTTTTTCAGCACGGTCACACGCAAGGGGGAAAGAGAAACTGTAGACGGCTTGGACAGGACAAGAAGAACAATGAGATAGCGCCCAGAGCTCGAACTCGGGGACAGCGCAGTGGATGATGATATTAAATGTCCGAATCAACGTGCCCCAATTATGCAACAATGCATGTCCTGTTCGTAAGGTTCATTTTGATGGGGCAAGGTTTTAGATGGCAAAGGGTCTGCTGTGCGCAGCTGTATGCCAGCCTTCGCGTTCCGTCTCGTGTATCGGATGTGAGATATCTGGCATCATCGATGAATCAGGAGATCAATCCGGCATCTGTGACAGTCGATCTATGGATTTCGGAGACGAAGATGGAGAATGGTCAATCGATAAAAAAGGGGAGTGCGGGTGGCGCCGTTGTCGAGTTGCCAAGTACAAAGAAGGAGAAGGGTTTATTCTCATGTTAGCAAGCTAGCCAAAAATACTAATGTGATTCGAGATAGAAGGTGATGGATATCGTTGGCTGACAAATTCTGAAAGGATTATGAGTCGAAAGTGTCTAAATTACTGCCGGGCGCCCTCTCTGTATACCAGACAGATGAGCGGTGCGGTTTGACTGGACTTTTGGATGCAGCAAAGGAGGGAGTGAAACGGATGGAGATAGATTGCGGATGGATGGCACGTGCCGGGAACGCTGTTTTGGGTGTTTGTTGATGCTTCTCCTGCCGTAAAAGTCCAAACGGGCCACAATTGCTTCCAAACCACGACTTTGCTCCACTGCGGGCTCCCTCTCCTCATTTATACGCCATATCCATGACCATCCTCCTTCCTCCCCACTTCCCCCCAATGAACCCCGCAAAGCGTGTCAGGCGCACCGCAACCGCCGTCATGGCCGGCGCATTCGACGTCCGCCCACCCCGCGATGTTTTGACGAGTTTACTAAACGGAGTTGGCCCTTACAAAGCTGTAGAAAAAGAAGAGGAGTCTAGGAGGAACAGAAAGAGGGAGAAGAGGGACCGTGATCGCGAGAGAAAGCGCGAAAAGGCCGCACAGGCCAAGCAACAGGCGCAGATTGGCCAGTCCGTCTCTGCGCCGCCGACCGCGACCCGGGCGCCCCAAACGGCCCTCGCGGGCTCATCTGTCCAGCCCGCAGCATCGTCAGTTAAAGCCTCGTCCTACTGGCATGTTCGTCCAGCGATTCATATCGCTACGATGCAACGCTCGGTCTCCGTCACGCCGCCTCCAAGCACCTCTCCCGTCGCGCTGCCGTCTACGCCCGCTTCGTCTACGCCCGGACCGTCGCATTCGTCATGGACTTCCCGCACGTCGTCCAAGCGACCACACACCCCTGCAGATGACGGAGATCTGAGCACAAAGTCAGAGGAAACCCGCGTGCCGACGCCGCCACCGCTTCCACGGCCGCGCAAGAAGCGAGTGGCAGTCAAGAAGGGCTGGAAGGGCTGGGTGGAAGGTTCCCCGCCGCCATCTGAGAAACTCATCAACCTGGATGCCGTGCCGATCCTCCACGAGCGGAGGACGAGAAGCGGCAAGAATTTTGACGCCATTGGAGTTGGCAAGGACGGATGGGTGTAAAGGTCGGTTACCTTATCTCATCCTTCGACGGTTCAAAAATTCTAATCCTCTGTTTTTAAGCTTATCCGCTCTTTGAGAGCTCATCTACCGGCCTTCCATGTAGGCTTCGTTTTTTTTTTTTTATTCGGGGTCGCCGTCGTTCCCCGCCCACCCGGATCGACCACCTCCCAAAGTATCTTACGTACATTCTATATCCAACTTATTATTAGTGTTCTGCTATCTGTGTTGCTCATTTGTCTAGTGCATTTGATTCGACGTGTCCTTGTGTGGTCTTTTCTCTCTCTTTTCTTTCCCCTCTCCGGTCTAACTTGCGCGCATTTGTATCCACAGCTGTCGTTTATTGGCAATACATGATTGAATTCCCACTACACGTCACGCTCCATACTGATGCCTGTGCTGCCGTGATGTGATGCTGATTGATTCTACTGCTGTTGACTACTATTGGCACCATTCTTGGGCATTTCTATTGTGACAACGGCATTGTGCCCTAATTTTAGTGCATGTCCTGTCGTTCTTATCCCCCTTCGATAACAGCAATCAGATGATCCTGCGAGGACGCCCCCTCGCCGCAGTTTACCGCGGCTTCATTCGGACTGTCAATGCGCCAGATGTCTATTTCCGTGCATACGATCGGGCGAAATGCATCGAAGAAAAATTTTCCTTCCAATCCAGTGGTTCTGATAATCTGTGCGGACTGATCGTGCCCGTGACGCCATTGGGCGGCATTGCCCAATAGAGTGGCAGGATCTGATACTCTCGCTCTGACGTCGCTGGAAGCGAAGATCGTCGACCGAGTATGCCCTATCGCTAGACTCGGATTTCGATTAAACGAGGAATATCCATGATAGCTGTCGCTGCCGGAAGGCGCTTGAATTGTGGCAAATGCCAAATTAGACGAGTTAGCCATATCTAGGTCCACAAAAGGTATGGCCAGCTGCCAAAGATACAAGGAACCTTCAAGCAGCAACGGATCGGTTCGAGGAAGAATCACCATAGATAATAAAAAGGGCGAAATGCCTAGAACGTCCGCAGGGGAGGCAGCCATTTCCCGTTCCTGCGATCTGTTTGAATTCGGAAAATCTCGAAGGGCAATAGTCACAGGCACAGAAAGCAGGCCGACAAAGAGTATGACAGCCAAGAGACAAGGCCCGAATAACCTCGGACATTCTGGACGGGGCGCCGAAGTAGAGGAATACTCGCGAGTCGAGTCCATGTCAAAGTACCGTATCTGGCTCCTTCTAGGTCCGCCTCTGCGTTGGTCACATGTGTGGCGTCCGACCAGGTCCCATTGAATCCGTACGCCACCTTCGCAGAAGAAGATGGATTTGGGAGAATGAGCAAGGCGATCCACAGTGGCAAAAAGCTTTTTGATGTCGCTGTATCCTAGGCAGAACCTATGTCTGATGCACGATCGCTTATGTTATGGGTTTGTGGCGGCTGCGATTTGGTCAGAGGCCGACGGCTTTGGATTCAAATAAACATCGGCTAGCATGTATTCGTGCTGCTCCCTTCGTGACTATCTTCGTTCATTGAACAAGCAACGAAGCTGGCACGTCCTCCTCACGCACCTCATTCAGAAGGAGAAAGAAAGCGATGGCTCTCACGCACATACCCATGCCAGCACTCCCCGCGCCCCCGTCCTGGTTTCCCGGCCACATGATGAAGTTCCAACGGATGTTGCCGACCATCTTGACGCGGACGGACGTCGTTCTCGAGATCAGAGACGCTCGGCTTCCCTTGACCAGCATAAATAGGAATCTAGAAGGTATGCATGTTTTGAATCTGATTCGGTTTCATTTGCGTGTACCGCGGAGGGAACGGACAGTAGCTGGCGTCCCATGCTGTTTTGCATCGCTGTACGAGTCATTCGACTGTCATAGTGTTCCGAGCCGAGCCTGGTCCCCGTATATGCATCGATCTGGCGAAGAAAATGCTCCTGTAGTGACTGCTTACTGCTCCTTGGCACTACCGTGTTTTACCCCCTGTCACCAACGTTTAATCCTTTTTCGCTTTTCCTCCATAGGTGCGCTTCGGAAGTGGCGACTCGAACGCGGATGGGATCCGAACAATCCAACGCGTCGCATCGTAAAAGCTGGGGCATGCGAACGCATAATCGTGCTTAACAAGCGCGATCTCGTTCCTGAATGGGGCATGGAGGTATATTATATCCTTCTGTCTTGGCGAACTTCTGTCCATGATACTCAACAATCGCCTTATCACTGGACCGCGGTGTCTTTTGCTTGCTTTCTTAGCCCTTCAGAAGAGCGATGGCCAAGAAATTCCCCGGCCAGGGCTTCCTGTTTGCATCGTGGCACAGACCTCGGGATATCAAGGGCCTGAATGAACTCATAGTAAGTATGTTAACGTTTCGTTTACCCCCACAGCGAAGGTTCTTGGAATATTGAACAGTCCTCCGTATTCGACCTGAATGCGGAACAGATATAGCCAAGGAATACCCTCATGCCATGGAACTCAACGTGCTAGTCATTGGAATGCCGAACGTCGGCAAATCAACGTTGTTGAATGCACTGCGAAACATGGGCATTAAAGGCCGTACGTTCTATCGACTCTTCGTGTTCTACTCCTGAGCGGATGTCGAGCTAATTTTCACCTCGTTCTTTTGTTTGCTCGATTTAGGCACTCCGAAGGCCTTCCAGACGTCAGCTCAGCCCGGTCTGACTCAGGCGTTGTCCACTCGAATCAAACTGTCTTTAGACCCACTTGTTTATGCATACGACTCACCGGGTGTCATGTTACCTTTCCTAGGACGTGGCGTGGAAGGCGCTGAGAGAGGGGTCAAACTTGCTCTGATAGGTACGTAACAACGATCCATATTGCCCCCTCTATGATTACATCAGAGTCTGATGAGAACACCCCGTTTTTCTATATTCCCCATATCACAATAGCGGGAATCAAGGAAGGGTTGTATGATATGGAAACCTTAGCTTCCTATCTATTGTACAGATTAAACATGTTGAATCCAATAGGTGAGATTCTTGTTTAGGCCTAACCCTTGTGACTCGATATCCCATTGATCTATATCTACGAGGCTGACATCGCAACTAGCTCCGGCATATCTCCAACTCCTTCCGGATGGAGCCAAGCCCACAATTGAACTGGATGATTTCCTGAATCAGCTCGCACAGCGAATGGGGATGCTCAAACGGGGCGCCGAACCTGACATCGCTCGCGCGGCTGTCTACTTTGTAAAGTGGTGGCGAGAAGAAGGCGGTCTGGCCGCTGCGTCATCTGCGCTCCAACCTATCGATTCTTCGTTGCCACAATCTGCGCGCTGTGACGTACAAGGGTGGGGCTTTGACTTTCAGTGGAAAGTAGATCCAACCGTGGTTCTCCCGGGCGCCCGTGACGGAGCCACCTTCGTCCAAGAAAAGATGGAAGCCTGTATAGATGATTACTTGGCACAGATGGAACGGGAAGACCAGGAAGAGAACAACATCAGCGACACGCAGATAAAGAAGAGAGCGGTGATGGAAGAAAAGCTCAGACGAAAAATGAAACACAAACGTTGAAGCCATTTCCTAGTATTCTATCTGGTATTTCTGATCTTGTCATCATCAACTCTCAGCAGCGACTCATACACCACCACTTAGATAGGGGTTATGATAATGTCTCAAAAGTTGCACGTCCTATCATTTCCGCTTTAGAATTAGATATCCTCTTGGCCTGTTGCGGTATGAGAACCATGTGGTTTAGGTATGTATTTTCAGTTCCTGTCGCTCAGAACTCTTTTCAATTAGATTCCTCACCCCATCAAGCTAATCATTTGTTGGCACATTCCTCCCCAATACCATTGGAATTGTGGTTGACCGTGACGCCGAAATACGGAACTCTGAGGAAAGTGTTCTGTGGCCTTCCACTGTTCGCCGTTTACGTTACGTGAGTCACGGAGCCTGGCAAGACCTACCACGGCACGCTTCTCAGGCAGCTGCAACCTGTTTGACTGGCATCACCATCATCATTTTGTCGCGGCAAACTCCAGGATCTGCATCATGTTATGAAACCTTGTACGTGTGCGTCTTGGGAACTGTCCCCGTTCTGGATTACCCTGCAAGTCCCCCACTGGCAACCCCCTTTATGATCACATAGGGGGAGGCATGATGGGGCATCCTGGTTGCAGCATTCCACTGACTCTATAAATTGGGATATGAGATCCATGTTCCACTGGGTGTCTCGGGATGTCATCACTGTATTCCGTGGTCTCCCGCTGCCCCACAATCAGTAAACTCGAGATAGTTTCAGCCTAAAACGACCGATCCCTCAAGCGAACAAGATGCAACCGAGGTGAGCAATGTAGCAGCCACCAGCTTCTGTCGAACGTGGACTCCCGTCCGGCCGGTTCGAAATGACATGTGTAGGTATCGGCTCGATTTGGTCGAGGTTTGAAGCTTTGAAACGCTACGGTCTCTTCAACGGGAAGACAATTCCCAGGCATGCGCATTGTGTTTTGTTAATTTGGCAGTTTTGTATCGGAATCTGTACGTTAGCCAATTGGCCGCGACATCACGAACCCCCCTCTCCCGGTGCATTCGGTACGACAGCAGGCAGAGCGCTTGGCTTCCCTGAAGGGACCTGGGTTTGAATCGAAATTCTGGTCGATATGTACAGGTTCGTCATATCAAGGCACTCTCTTTTGCTCTCTTTTGTCCAAAAGCAGCAAGACATCTATCATGAAACGCGGAACCATGAATTGCCGGCTGACTACTGAATCCGAGTAAGGTGCGGACTCGTCGCCGCGCGGCCCTGGCATGAAATCGACTAATATCGATTGACAGAAAAATTCAGCGTTCACGGGAACAACGTGAAGAGGACGCGGAATTAAGGTAGTGGGCGTTAATGCCAGCGGAATGAACGTGCAATACGCTGCTAATTTTACAATACGTTTGGTAGGTGATTGGACGCGTATAATAACGACGCACGCAATCTGAAAATGTAGTAGGACCAGAACGACAGACAGCAAGGATGGCAATTGCTAACGATCTCATGACGAGTGCATTTTTACAGTTCCGCAGATACCTTAGGCGCGACGGAATCTTGACGAGTAGCATTCATTCCAGTCGCTGCCAGAAAAGGTAATGTCCCTCATGGGAGATGCCTGCATTGGGAACAGGCAGACTTCCTTGCAGGAGGGTCCTAGCACATGAATGGCCATACGACACCTCCAGAACATCCTAGGCTGACGGCCTCATCGGGGGGCAGGACACAAGCAGTTAGTTGCTCATGATGCAAAGTTTCTGGCACAGATCAGAAGATGTCGAGTACACGCGCCCTGTCGAAATCAAAAAGAAGTTTAACCTCTTCCAATAGATCGTGCGGGACGACATGTTCAGCCGCTAATTGGACGGCTCGATCGACAATCTTGTTGTGCTGCAAGCCGTTCGCCGCCTGGCGCAGCTTCAAGATATATGGCACGAGTGCACAGGATCAAGGGGGTGGCTCTGGTAGCTGATGCCAAAATGCGCAGCCTTTTTTTTTTTTTTCGAGTTCGACATATCGAGAACGTCGATGTTCTCATGAGTTCGGGCCGGTGGGGCGATTTTGAAGACAAGTTCACCGCAAGTAGCGATCGCACAGAAATGTGGAACACGGCGTTCTCTGGTCGGAACCATATTCACCGAGTGCTTGCGCGATCGAGGGATGGTGGTTGATCGTTACGCCTGCAGAGATCTTGCGTCATTCTTCAATGGCTTAAATTTTGGTTTATTGAAGACGAAGTCCCGGTCATCCTTGAAGACGTGTGTGATCATCTCACACTTTGATGTTATGCGGATGGTATATCCTCTGGAACAAATAGAAGGCACTGATATTTTCCTTGACCGGAGGTTACTTGATCTAATGCCGATCGCCTCGTAAAGGAGTTGTATCCAATATTTTTCGAGGACCGAACGCCATCTCGAAGAAGGCCTTATAATCACCAGCAATGTCGGGCCTAGCAAGAACGCACTGGACGTAACCCTGAAGATCAGTGACGGAGACATAAAGGGACAGACACTCTACTTGACGAGACGATACAGGCCAGCAGGGCGTTTCAGAAACAAAATGCAGGACTTCGCAGGTGTAGGAGCACCTTTCCAAGTTCTGCGACTCTGTCTACAACTAGACGTCGAAGCGTGGGTTCTACCAGCAGGGCATTGCCACATTTTGGGCATATATTCGAGTTTTTCCACGGCGTAGAGATCACTGAGTCAATAGAGGATATGGTTACCCGAAAAGAGCGGCGAAAGCAACTTTTAGATCGTTCAAAGTGTTCTCGCGACGCGGTCACTCGTACTCAACTTACGCGCTATTTCTCGAGCGTGACGATGCGTGACTGTGACGATGGCGTCGTTCTGTCAGCAACTTGCGCAATCGCCAAACGTCCAATTCAGCATTTGTATGCAAAAAGAAAAGTAGCATCAAAATCATGAAGTTCCACCTTTCACCTCCATCTCATCATTTCTGAGTTTATTGCCTCTCTCCCCCAAGTGTTCGTCCAAACGAAACTGAGCGGAAACACCCCTGAGGAAGTATCTGATGGCCCAAGGCAACTCTGTGGCGAAACACATCGACTACGCAACGGGTGCGACGAGCGAGACACGGGCATCGACGCCCGGCGGTGCTGAGGCTGGCGAATCCCCCCAAGTGACGCCATCGTCGGAGCAGGAATCGACGAAGCCCTCTGACCCCGCACAATCCGTCGACCTGCGGCAGTACGTTCTGTCCATGTTCCACAATGCGCCAGGGACGGACGACAGAGCCGTGACGCCCGACGCGCCACCTACGACGCCGAACGGGCAGCCCCTGCCTCATCAGCAGCAGCGTCGCATGACGAAGTTTGATGCCGCGCCGCCGAACAATGGAAAGAACGGAAATCAGCTCGAGGGGCTGAAGGACAGCGACGACGAGGCAGATCACCGCCATCGTCATCGCCTCGCCGTCTGCCTCGCGCTGCTCAACTCGGGCTCCGTCGCGCGGGACCACCTCGCTTCCGAACGCACGTTCCTTGCCTACGTCCGCACGAGCATCGCGATCGCGTCTGCCGGTGTCGGTGAGTGCACGCGTCTCTGTTCTCATGCTGTCCTGTGCGATTGATGCTGTTGTTGTTGTCGTTGTGGGGCAGCGCTGGCGCAGATACTCAGCATCAGGCATTCCTGGTCTTCCTCTGCGCACCGTCTCGAGCCGTACGCTCGTCCCCTAGGCGCCGTATCGATCGTGATCGCCTTCCTGGTCTTGCTCATGGGTGAGCGTTCAATCTCGAACGTAAAATACGAGATCGATCCTAACGCGTCTTTCGTTTCGTCGGATCTATCACAAAAGGTGCAGTTCGATATTTCATCATTCAGCAGACCCTCGTCAAAGGCAACTTTCCAGCCGCCCGGCTTCACATCGTCATCATAGCGATTTTGCTGGGCTCGCTTGTCGTCGTCGCATTCGGCCTCATCCTGAAACACGGCCACCTCCCCAAAGGTCTCACTTGACCGATCCCGATGTTTATGTCTCGATACAGTATACCCTATCTTAATTATATACCCACTCTTACGTTTCAGTGTGTCTGATTTTTGCATCAACTGCATCCCCTTCTTTACATCGAGCCCTTTGACAATGCGACAATACGATTGTCTACTATACACATGACAGCACAAGAAACGCTAGCAAAAAGAAAAAGAAAAAAGGGCAGCCAAAAAACAAACAACCTGTGCTATGAGAAAAGTCCATAAAACGGCAATAGTACAAGACAAAATATTACACAAGACAGACGTAGAATACAATAGGCGGCATAAAGAAAGACTCATAACAGAGGGGGTGATAAACGAGAGAAGAGTCATGGGATAATCGATCTCACGCACCGACACGGGTCGTTCCCGCCTGGCTCTCAACGTCCAATTGGGGACCTCTGGAGAGTCCAAAGCCCCTTAGAAACGAGGGGGCAAAGCCTCCTCCTAGGCGCCGACCTTCGGACGCGGCAGCCGGAGGACTGGCATTGTCTGCAGACGCCTCTGCTACTTCTTCTGATGGCCTCACGGCTTCCTTGTCAACCTCGGGCACAGGAGGCGGCGCAGTGGTGGTGATGCGCAGAAGAGAAGTATACGCTAGAGGCAAACGATCGTGTCAGTGTCGATTCCTTCAGAAGTCCGATAATGGGGACGAAGCGGAAACGTACGCTGACGGCAGACAGGGCAAAACCATCCCTTGGCCTTTCTCTTCCTTCTCGCAGGCGTCACAGGCGGTACGGGAGTCACCGAGGCGGCTCCGTCAGCTGCAGCACCCGAGCTCTCCCCGGCCTGCGCCTCGCCTCCCTCAGCTGCCGGTGCGGCAGCCTCGGATTGCGTGATGTTTCCGCCAGCACCAAACTCGACCATGTTGAGTGCGCACTCCTTGCACGCGACGAGGTGGCGGCAGGGCAGGAGGACCACCTCGCGCGGCGAAGAGAGGCACAGGAGGCACTCGGACGACGGGTCGTCCTCACCCATGTCCGCGGCTGTGGTTAGCGGCGGGCTCGTAGGAGGGTAAGTGTGGTTGTCCTGGCCCGGTGAGGAAGGCAACGGCGCCGTGGGTGCGTGCGCCATGTTCGTGGCGGCCGACGTCAGGCCGTAAATCTCGTGCAGGTGGAAGGTGTGAGGTCCGATCTGAAACACAGTTAACAAAACGAAAATGTAACTAGACCGACAATGTCGAATTTTGCTGGTTTTTCGCTTACCGTAGCTTCTCTCTTTACGACTTTGACAACCCACGGACGGGTATCTTCCTCAGCTTGCGCTTGCTCCTCGGTAGGTTTGGGTCCAAAGCGAACGATGTGAAGATACGTCACCTGTTCATTGGGCGACGCCAGCTCTGCGCCTTGCTCGTCCAGCGCAGCAAGGCGAATCATAACACGCACGCCCTCCATCGCATCGTCCTTGACCTTTGCCTCAGAGCCCGGCGCGGGGTCCGCATCGACGACGGCGAGCGCTGGTCCTGAAACGCTCCGTCCCTCCGATCGCCTGAGGAAATGGAACGCAGTGAAGCGACGCCGGGTATGTCGATTGCTACCGAGATCGGGCGAGGTGGTGCTTGACTCCAGCGCTGCCTCGCTCGGAGACGATGAGTCAGCGGCCGTGGTCGCTGGCGGAGGCGGGCTGCCGGGTTTGACAGCGGGGCCTGGCTCAGGTTTGGACACGCGCTCGAATCGCTCGAGTTCAAGCGTGGCGCCTTCTTCAATCTTCAGCACCTTGCCGAAGCCGCCATCGATGATGCTTTCAAACACTAAGAGTTTTGAAAGGCCAGAGGGAGAAGAAGCGACGGGAGCATCCGGGTGGTCTTTGGGAAGCAGGACGTGGACATAAATCCCGCATTTAGGAGCGTCACAGTCGTATTCAAACTCCAATCCGTGCTGAGGGTGGTGCGCCTCGGAGGGATTGTGCGGATTTGGCTCTTCAGAGGTCAACGGCGAGAGTCGTATCGTTGGGCGCTTGAGATTGACCAAGGCCTGGAGTGTTGTGGTGGGCTGTGAGGTCTACAGACGAGGCGAAACCAGTTCGATGACAACAGTCCTCGTCTATCACCCAAAGGGCTCACCTCTTTGCTCTTCTCTATCCAGCCGCTGACCACTTCTGGAGTGAGTTCGTCGGTTAGGACTTTCTTCTCGGTCGACGATGTCCAAGCAGGCCCGCTGCTGATGACACCGATGTTTGGACCGAAGAGGGGATCTTGGGTCTTCTTCTCCTTGGCGTGGCCTGGGGCGTCTTCTGCCGAGGCAACGTTGGGAGAGGTCGTGGGGGTGGGGTTGGCCATGTTGGTTGCTACGCGGGCGATGTTGCTGTCAGTCCTCGCGAGATAGGGAGATTGGTGAATGCGTCTGGTGCGATTCCAGGTGGCGTAATGATGGTTGTCTAAGACATTCTTGAGCTAGTGGATGTACCTGTCTGACAAGCAGTGCTTACACCACGATGCGAAACTCATGGTCGACGTGGGTGTTGAAAGAAAAGAAGAATGGAGTAGAGTGAGAAAGGATGTCTTGGAATGTCATTCACCAACTTTCTTGATCGGCTGTGACCATCAAACTCAAGCCTGAACATTCTAATGGCAATTTCATCTTCTTAGAGGGCATACTATATTGCTGCATGTCATGTTCATAAGAAAAAGCCAGAGGAATGTAATGGAACAGTATGTCGGAAAGCTCATGCGACCAGTGTCACAACACCTCCTGCCTCCTTGATTTTTTGTCTAAAAATGTCCACAGATCAGTCATCAGGCATGCAAACAAGATGAGAATCCGCAGCCTTACTCCGCCTTTGCTGACACAAAGCGTGCTTTTACGATGAATGGCAGCTTCGGCAATCTGCAAATGCACATGAACGTCTGACCAAAAGATCAGCATGGAATAAAACTGAGGCGACTTACACGCCGTTGCCCAACACCTTTCCGTACCCATGCTTCAACGTGTCAATTACGGGCACAACCTCAGAGTTCTCCGTCAGGCCCTGCTTCTGCTCCTCCGAAACAAGTGTCCATAGTTTCTCGACGTTGATCGCCGGGCGCCAGTATGCGTTGCGGGTGAGATGGTAGTGGCGCATACCGACCTTACCAAAGTAACCAGGGTGGTATTTATCAAAGTTGGTTCTATCAACCAGAGACATGGTTTGAAAACTCAGGCATATAGATCGTGACTGAGAGAACGCACCGGTGGTGGTGCTGACCACCAGCGAGACCACGACCGCCGGGATGTTTGCGGTGCTTGCCCACACGTCCATGTCCGGCCGAAACGTGACCTCTGTGCTTGCGAGTCTTTGATAAATGTGTCGGCATCGTCGTCTGCGGTCTGGGCAACGGAGACAGACAGGGTGTCAGCTAGCAGTTCGTCGTCGCGAATTTGATAGCCATATCCATCCGGCACAATGTCCGTCCATCCACCCAGAAATCCATCGTTTTCCCGCCCAAAACTCTCGGAGAAAGAGCACGACGGACATATCGACACACTTCCGAGGAAAATCTGGCAGCAAGGTGGCTCGTACGACTAACCTTGAGGAAAACGGGGGCTTTTGAGGGCGTTGATCTGTCGTTCAGCGATGCGATTCAATTTGGCGTTGTACCTGTTTTCGCCATTTTGTAAATAACGACAAATACGAAAATTCGTTTTCTCTGCTGCTCTTCTTCAAACCCTCCCACCGAACCTTGTGAGTGCCCGTTCTGTCTGTGACTCGCATGATGGGCCTTTGGCCAATATTTATTGTCTATGACCATTATTTCATGGATACAATTCGTGTCCTGATCTTTTGCTCTTCTGTGAATTATCAATAATCCTCTTTCTGACCACCCCGCTCTATTTTCAGATTCGCCTCGCGCGCTTCGTGTTTTGTCATTCGTATGTTTTCTTATTACCTCTCGCCCTAACCAGGCTTCCAAATGTACATGTCTCGAATAAAAAGTCCGGTTGGAGAACCGAGCTTCTCACCGTATCCTCCGCTTAGTCGGATCCACTACCTTGAACCTTCAAGTATCTGGTAATACGTGACTATGAACGCACCCAACCGTTTCGAGCTCTTCGTCCTGGAAGATGGCGAGAAGCCGTGCGTAATCCTCACTCTTCAGACCTGAATGCAGTCTGAATCACATGGCATGGATAGTGTCGAAATTACAGAAGACACAAAGATCCCTAATGCTGCCACCATCAAGATCCTGAAGCAAGACCACACCCTTGGCAACATGCTGCGAGCGTATGTACCGTAAGAATCAGACTCGACATGTTCGAGCTCATTATCTTTTTTAAGACAACTTCTGTCAATGCCACAAGTGTTGTTCGCAGGATACAAGGTGCCCCACCCCTTGCACCCATATTTCATCATCAAGATACAGACAGATGGTTCGGTCACGCCACAAGCCGTGCTGGAAGAAGCATGCTCAAAACTCATCGGAACGATGTCATCGCTGGAGGCCAAGTTCAAGCGCGAGTTCTCCTTCAAAGACGTGGACATGGGTGGTGCTGGCGCTGGTGTGAGCGGGTTGGAGGATCCGTACGGGGGCAGCAGCGGAATGGGCGGCGCATGGCCTGGCGGACGCGATTATTTGGATTTCTGAGCTGCATATCATATTTTTTTTTCTTGTGTGTATCAATAGACATAAACACGATTCAGCAACGACGCAAACACGACCAAATTGAACTGTTCTCCAGATTCTTAACATGGACTCCCCAAAACGCGCCGGCTCTCCATCCTCGAGCCCGTCCGACTCGAAGAGAATAAGGCTCACCGTCAACCAGGGCGTAACTCAGGTCGACCCTGATACAGCTCCAGGAAAGCGCAGCGAGCTCGACCCGATACAGCCTGCGGACATTGGCAACCTGCCCAACGACCCCACGCCTACAGAATCCCAGGCCCAGAACGCCGGTAGCAGCAGCAGCATCAGTGGCCCCAAAGTTAAAGTCCTTAAGGAAGGCGAGGACGAGGAGACTGGTGATGTGTCCATGGCTGACGGCGCGGAAGATGAAGCCGAGTCTGGCGAGGAAAACGACGAAGAGGACTTGGCCCAGCTCGAGGCGACGCGTCAACGCCTGGAGGAGCAAGCACGCAAGTACCTCGCAGCACAGACCCACGAGGTCATCATTCCTTCTTACTCTGCCTGGTTCGACATGGCTACAATCCACCCTGTCGAGCGTCGCGCCCTTCCAGAGTTCTTCAATTCCCGAAATCGCTCTAAGACGCCAGCCATCTACAAAGACTACCGCGACTTCATGATCAATACTTACCGACTCCGACCCACAGAATACCTCACAGTTACAGCATGCCGGAGAAATTTAGCAGGAGATGTGTGTGCAATCATGCGCGTCCATGCATTCTTGGAGCAGTGGGGGCTAATCAATTACCAAGTAAGCATTCTGGAAACCCAGACTTATCCTTTGTGCTGACGATGCTCAGATTGATCCGGAAGCACGCCCAGCTGCACTGGCATCGCCATTCACTGGCCACTTCCGTGTTATCCTCGACACACCTCGCGGTCTCCAATCCCTTCACCCAGGATCCCGACCGACGAATCCCAGCGCTTCTGCGGCTGCCGTCAACGGCACACAAAAGCCAGTCCCATCGTCCACCCCCGCCTCCCTCGAACTACGTTCTTCCATCTACCAGACAACCGCAAAAGCGTCCCGCCCTGTGACATCCAACGAGGCAGAAACCTTGGCAAATGGCGCAGCGGTTAATGGCATCAACAAGGCAGCTACGAGTGGCTTGCATACCTGCGATACCTGCGGCTCCGACTGCACTGCGGTGCGGTATCACTCCCTCAAAGACAAAAAGTTTGAGATCTGTGCATCTTGCTATCTCGACGGGCGGTTCCCGTCGACAATGTTCAGTGGCGACTTTGTCAAGCTGACGAGCGCGACGCCAGGTGTCGCGCACACGAGCGGGACCAACGACAATTGGTCAGACCAGGAGATACTCCTCCTCCTCGAGGGCGTGGAGATGTACGACGATGACTGGTCTAAGATCGAGGAGCATGTCGGCACGCGGTCCGCGCAGCAGTGCATCCGCAAATTCTTGGAGCTGCCCATTGAGGACCCGTATCTGAACAGCGAAGGGAACATCGGTCCGCTGCGCTACAGCCGCATACCATTTGAGCAGGCAGACAACCCCGTTATGAGCGTCGTTGCCTTCTTGGCCGGCGTCGTGGGTCAGGGCGTCGCCGCCGAGGCCGCCAAGACTGCCCTGCACGAGCTCACAGACGGATCGAAAGCGGACGTGGACGAAACAAGAGACGAGGAGACAGAAGGTGCGACTGAAGAGGGCAAGGAGACGACGGCGGAAGGAGAAAAGGCCGAAGCGCAGGCGGCAGCGTCGACATCGGCGGCTGCTGAGGGGGCAGATCGAATGGACGAGGACGTCAAGGAGGAGAGCGTCGCTCCTGCTAGCGCTGAGGGCGAAGCCGTCACCACTGTTGCTGTCACTGGCGCCAGCGACCAAGAGACCATGTCCGTCGACGCTTCCCCGGCGTTGAAAAGACCCACGCAGACGTTGCCACACTCAAAGGTCGCACGCGCTGCACAACTGGCGCTCAAGTCGTCCGCCAAGGCGGCGCGAGACCTCGCGGATGCGGAGGAGACACAGATCCGGACCGCACTGGCGTCGCTGATCAGCCTTACGCTGAAGAAGCTGGAGCTCAAGATGTCCCAGTTCGAGGAGCTGGAAGACATACTCGAGGAGGAGCGCAGGGGTCTTGAGAGTGCCCGAATGGCGCTCGTCAACGAGCGGCTGAACGTGAAGAAGATGCTCGACAACGTCAGGAACGAGATTGCGAAGCATGGTGTAGTGAGCAACGGCGTGGTGGCGAATCCGATGATGGGCGCCACAGGTCAAGGCACCATTCCCACCGAAGTACCGACAATTACGCCTCTGGAGGGCGAATCAGGGCCCATCCCAGGTGGAAGTATGTTACAGTTGAGTTGAAAACACCGATAGTATATTATCATCTGCTGTCTTGCTAGTAACCTGCCTTTATCCTTCGATTGTGTGTTGTTAATAGTATTATTCGTTTTCTCTCCTTTTTGTGTGTATCACAATACAAATTCCTACATGCTAGAATAGAACCGCCTTAAATGTGAA
Organism: Macrocybe indica; assembly: GCA_030407095.1. Classification (NCBI taxonomy): domain Eukaryota; kingdom Fungi; phylum Basidiomycota; class Agaricomycetes; order Agaricales; family Callistosporiaceae; genus Macrocybe; species Macrocybe indica. Next base: position 783,314 of record JARFTL010000013.1, read on the forward strand.
GAAAAAAACTGCCTTGAAGATGTCAATACATTCACTTTCTCATGTCAATGACGACGCGACCAGCAACTGTTCCCTTGGCCAGCCCTTCGTAGACACTGCATGGAAAAGTGATGTCAGGGTTGCAATCTTACAGTAGGCAATATCTGGTCAAACCTTTGCAGGTCATCCAATTTCTTGAGGGTATAACGGCACGTCACAGCACCGCGAGCAGCAATTTCAATCGCTTCTTTGGCATCTTGACGATTCCCAACGTAAGACCCAAGAATGCTGATACTCTGATGAACAGGATCGACATATATTAGCAGGCGACACCTTCGTCACTAGGGGGAGACGATTACCTTGAAGACAGTGAAAAATATTGAGGCATCAAGGGTAGATTTTCCGGGCAGGGCCACAGCCATCAACGTTCCACCCTTTCTGAGATAATCTACAGCCAGTCCGAAGGCCGCACCCTAAGCACCCTAGTGTTGAGCGACAGCTGAAGACCGAACATTCAGTGTAGCACTTACTGTGACAGCTGTAACGACCGCAGAGTGAGCGCCCAGTCCGTCAGTGAGAGCGCGTATGTCTGCAACAATGTTTTTTGACTCTTTGAAGTCGATCCAGTGGTCGGCTCCCAGCTCGAAACAGAGTTTTTTCTTTTCTGCCCCAGTGTCTAACGGGAGGTTAGCATATATGGTCGAATGTGAAAATGGCTTGACTGTCATACCTATGGCTATAACGCGGAGCCCCATATATTTCGCGTATTGTACGGCTGCCCATGCTTATGAACACCCGACACGTGGTGAAGAGGAAGAAAGTCATGTACACACCCAGATGGCCCAACCCGCCACCAGCACCAGGAAGGACGACCCAGTCGCCAGGACTCGTCTTACTGTACTTGAGAGCACGATAGACCGTGAGACCCTGCAGAACGGTGAGAATAATCCTGGACAGATTCCCGAAACGCGTACCGCGCATAAAATGGACGCAGCAGCAAAGCTGTCCAAGCCCTCGGGTATAGGAGTGACGTGATGAACATATGAAACCTAAAAGACGCGTTCTAGGTTGCTATATGCGCGTGTTGAGGACAAATTGCACTCACGACGTATTCTGAGAAGGTTCCATCGACGTTGAAGCCGCTGAGCTTAGCTTCGTTGCAATCTGCAGATGTTGAGTCTCAGCCAAATTCATAACATCAATCTGCTACTAAGCTTACTTTGCTCGAGTCCTTTTCGACAGTATTCACAGTCAAGGCATCTGCATTGATTGCGGCGTAAGTGTTATCAGACGCAATCAGCTCGTCACATAATACGCACGAATCAGCCAACCACTTGATTCCGACTCTATTGCCGACCTTGACTGGACTATGCGTAGTGTTGTCGCCAATGGCCACGATGTGGCCCACACCCTCGTGCCCTCCAATGAGCGGAATCTTGGCATCCAAAGGCCAATCGCCCAGCGCCGCGTGAAGATCCGTGTGGCACACGCCTGTGCAGTCAAGCTTTACAAGACACTCGCCTGGCGCGAGCTCCTTCTGGGACTTGACAGGGTGATCGTGCTTTACATTGATGGGGGCGCCGCTGGAAGCGACGATGGCGGCTGTTTGGACCTTTGGGATTTCCTGGACGTTTGGAGAAGACATGGGTGCTTAGGTTGATAGACTGGGAGGTTCTGCGATGAGCATTTATATGCTGTTTGACCTCAACGATGACGACAATTATCTTTTTCTAGAAACTCCGCAAAGTCGATCCAGATCGACTTGCCAGCTCCATCAAGACAACAAATCTAGCCCATGCGCACGCCTAGGTGTTCATCGACTCTTCCCAGAACGTGCATTGTGCGCATGGTGTTCACGGCGTTGGCAGGAAACCACAGCGCTAGAATTCGCGTCCGGAACGGCTTCCAAAGCCAAAATACGCGAACGGCACCCCGCAAACCAAAAGAGGTCTAGATGCCCTGAATTGTGGGGTAGCCTTGTGATGTCCGTGTGCGACGACTCGGATCAGGTTTCCCGTCGTGTATCAGGCTCTTCCGAGTAAATTACTTCCACAAAGATGGTTTTTATTTCTGTCGGTTATGACCCTAAAATTCTGTAGGCGATGGCCTTGCAGTCTCACAAAAGGCGGATTTAGCACATTTGTCCTAATTGTGCTCCGGTACCCGGCAGAGGGCATAGCAAACGCAAAGTAAGATAACGTTGGTTAGTGAATTTGAATACCTCTGTAGCTAGTCTGCAGGCACTGGCGGTGTAGACGCAGGCAAGTGGAGTGTTGCTTTTAGGCCCCCTTCCTCCAGTCGAAAGAAGAGCTCTTTTAAATGCGATGAAATGCCAGCCAGTGAATCAACGAAACGTTCTGGACCATAATCCATGCAGCATGTGTGTCCTGCAAACTTCTCTTCCCGATCTCCCGAACGACAGAACTCTCTGTCGTGTCTGCTATTGGTTTGTATTCACAACTGTATGAGAACACATAGCAGCACCTCAAAGTCTTTCTCGTTGGCTTGCTACAGGCTCATAAGCATTGCCAGGCATATCAGGATAATCTTTATTCAAGAGGTACTAGTGTCTTTTAGTTTCGGGCTTTGGATTACCGTTGAATGGAAGACCAAAAAGACGGGCGAAAACGCGAGTCAATATTACCAATACCTCGAATGAGACGGTGCGCGGCAGTGTCAAATTGGGCTGGTAATCAGTTCCGATCGGGGTAAAGAAGATAATGTCATTATTGTGTCGCTGCGGCCATGAGTGGGTGTCTTGCATGGTCGACAGATGGTCTTCCGTTTTGCCGTAAGGACGGCCATTGGCCGGAAACCATCTTTTCTCACTGAAACTTGCTATTGCTCTGCTTCGAATTGATCACATTCAATCCTCTATTCAAAACGTGCATATTAGCTCTGATCGACGACCCGGCAGTCCAGCCCCGCAGGCGAACCTGCCACGGTGGTAAACCCAGTGCACCGGGATCCAATTCAAAAACAAATTCAAGCTATTCCAACAGGCTGGACCAGGTCCGAACTCCGGTACCCTGTGATGCCTTTACAATCCAGTACGTTACGTGTGTACATCGGTGTTCAAAGGCTCAGGTAATCGATGGATAGATGGACCTTTATTGAGAGAAACATGCGTAGGTGCCTCCCCGCATGGAAGAGGGCAATCGCCGAAGATTGCTACTCGTTGGCGACGATAATAGTTACAGTCCTTCCCTGACGACCACATGCCTCGTCTCATCTGCGTTTGGAAAAAAGAGACGGGGAACATCAATGGAATGCCGTGAAAGTGGCCCATGCAATGACAGAGTGAGCCACATCTGCGGCTCGCCGCTCTGGGTAGCACGGGCAAAATGGAGATCCCAAAAGTCCCCTTATATTTGGGCTTCGGATAGCCGAAGGAAGCAATGCAATGAAGCAGAATCTATAGGCACTCCGGCGTCGCGAGGCTGTTGGGGTGTGTGCATCCGTCATTTTCGCAGCTGGTTTGACGCAGACACTGGCACCGATTAAAGATGGATCACTAGTCAGATCTACCTCGAACAAGAGCACGCAAAGGCGATTTGACTACGATAACGCGATAAACCGTCGTTGGGGAATCTACTCAAGGCCTCGGTAAGCTCGGACGGCACTGGAGATCAGTATGTGTCACGCGGACATCCCAACTGTTCTCAGTTCCAACTCGAAACACTCTGCTCATGTCAGATGTTTTGTCCTGAGGGCGAGAAACAGCCCTGACCGGCAGACCTATACATCTTGTGAAATTGGAGACGGAGCTGAATGCCCCGTCGCATATACTGCCAGTTTCGTCTATGCGCCCATTTCTTTGAAGTGAGCGGGCAGCCACCGATCGTCCCTGGGCTGGAGTCTGAAAGCTTCTTTGACGAGCTCGACATACCTAGATCAGTCGCAAGAGACAGAGAGAACTGCCTTGTTTAGATCGTCCACGGCGGGGCGTCCAGAACAATCTCCATAGGCCTGATGACCGTAGACCATCTGAATCTGGCCTGACCTTTGTGGGGATAATATGGGTAGAAGTGATTCGTTGTCATATCGGAAATAGACTCGGCCGAGTCACTTGATAAGATGGTAGTAGATAAGGTGGCTTTGGCCATGTTTAGCAGGGGACTCAAAGACAAACAACATCCAGATATCGTAGGTTGACATTATTCTCCACCTTACTTACAACTTGCCAGGCGCGCGGCAACTGGTAGAACTTTAATGCATCATTCCTTTCGTCGCACATGGTCGAGCTCACTAGCAACATCAACTTCTCTGTCACGAAAAAGAATAGTACATCATAGCACTCGATGACAATGGAACAAAACTACATCAAAAATGAAGAAATCATGAAGAAGTCCGTCAACGGGAGTCGTTGTATCAGTAACTTGGAAACGACAACTTTGATCCGGTTCTTTAGAGGTTCAGGTTGATCGGGCTGCAGCCTAGATTGATCAAGCCACCCTGTAGCAAGAAGAAAAAGAAGAAATTGGTGAGCGCCGCCACACTTCCGCAACGGTCCGTCTGGACTCACGAAGGTGTTTCCGGTGCAGCAGACTGGTTGCGCCGTGCTTCAAATACCAGCCGACGTCATCTCTCGTTGTCGCGCGACGTAGAAGATGAGACATACCAAGAGTTGCCGCCGATTCCGATGACGTTTATGGGGCTGCAGTTCACTGTCGGCGCCACATTATCAACGCGGTTTCGAAGGGTCGAATCCAGGTCGCGACTTACAGCCAACGAGGCCGGTGATCGAACCGAGACTAATACCAAGAAGGCCGGCCAACTGAGTGACGGCGGTGCTGTTAGACTGTGTGCGGAATTGTCGGTCAGCGGGAAGCTAGGCACGTCAATGCGTCAAGCATCCTCACGTTCTGCACAGAGTTGCAGCAACTAATACTGCCGGTGTTGCACTGGCTAGCGGGGTCGATGCGAGGGAGGGCACTGGCGGCCGCAAAGAGGGGAAGAGCGAGGAGGAAGAAGACGAACGAGTACATGCGTGCCAACATGGTGAGCGCGGTCAAGTAATAGAGCTGTGTTCGACTGAGCTTTCGGTTGCCATTCCATGCAGGCTTTTATACTTTTAAGACCCTGTACCATTTGCCGCACAACTCCCAATTGCTTTCTTTTTCTTCGTATTCTTCTCGAAAAGTAATTCAATGCACTCCGCGGCTTCGAGTTGTAACGCCAAGCTGTCACCGGGTTCTGCTTTTCCGTCCTCATGGGCCCTCCTTGCGCCGCAGGCAAGGTGGCTTTGATGCATGTTTTCTCGGTTTCCACTGGTGATGTCGCAATATGTCAATAAGCGTTCCGAAGCCCTCAGAATCGGTGCATGATCGAGCCTTTACCAGTCCGGCTCGTCGTTTGCACCACAGGAGATAAGCCTGGTACGTGGCGGATTCTCATCTTATGCACTAGAATCACCCTTACAGGCTTCTATAGCACATCAAATGATGCTGTTTTTCTCCGTGGTGCTAGCGTTTTGGCCCTCGGCCCCTTTATTTGCGACTTGTCCTGAGAACGCAGGCGACAGTGCATTAAACGGCATCAGCTGTTCCTCCGCGAGGTGGACCTTCTTGAAGCTGATATACGCACAGGGATTGAATTGTTACGACTTTATACAGGGCAAGGCGCATATGAATGACTTCCGACGCCAATTCAGTTGGTGTCCTCAAACTGTCACGGATTACGATATGCGCGTAACTGTGCGTTAGCAAAATATTCAATGAATGGATGTGTCTTTATCGTATTTAGGAGCGTCCCAAAGGCAAGCGCCACTGTACGCGTCGACTACAAAAGGCCGGCTTCTAGTCCACAGGCCAGAATCTTGGACATAGGAGTTGGCGGGATATGACTTCGGACCCAAGTTTATTCCAAACACCGAAGCGACGATTTCGCTATGCGTGCGTTCATCGAGGCTAGATCCGCGCGGTCAAGTTCGGCATCTGTCAATCCATCGTCCTCTTGGAATATAGGGGTGGCTGGACATGATCCACCCTCCCCGGATCGGCGATACGCTAGCTCATTTCGAAAGAAGAATAAGTGAATCGGTTCATTGGTTAGAAGTTTTTCATGGAGCATGCCATTGGACTGGTGGAAGAGCTCGTTAAATTCACAAGCGTTCGACCTTCTCTCAATTTATCGAATTTACGGAAATTATTGCCGTGCAGCAGACTGGCTAAACAATCATGGTCGCGACCTCGGTTGAGGTCGCATGCGAGGTCAGAGGTGTCAAGAGTTGCCGCCTCCGTGAGGATCGATCGCAAGCTTGATGTTGAATTTGTCTCATCGCTGACGATTTAAAGGAGGGTTTATGCAAAAGGCCGACCACACCAGTGATCGAACCAAGGTCGACAACAAAAGGGCAACCGGACAGGAGACAGAAACCTCGGTCATATATGTACGAGATCGTCGTCCACCTCAAATGTGCACGGGGCTGTGATCTGTTTATGCTGGCATTCGGTGCCAGCAGCTGAACCCAACTGCGCTGTACCGACTGAAGGCCACAAGGAAGGCAGAGGGCGAAGATGATAGAAGAGTAGATGTGCGCCAATACCGTAAGCACAGTTTTGCACGAGAACTGCTGTGTTCGGTTCGGAGAGCTGACCGTCCAATCTGCAGAGCCCTTCATGTGCTCTTCGTGCCGCACGGCGCTTATTTCGTTCTCGTTTCTCATTACCCTGTTCTCCCTAGAAATTCAATACCAGTCTCCGTCTAGCATGTGGATATGTCAAGCTCACAGTCCGTTCCTGTGCTTTTGGGTCTCAACCTTTTGCGAAAGCATCAGCTCATCATTCCCATTGACTTTGTAGATGGCCATGAGCCCTTTTTAGGCCGCAAGCGAAGGAGTCATCAACCGTCTTACCCCTGGCCGTCACTAACCGTGTTACAATCCATTAAAGGGTGGCAGGATCACTGTTCCGACTCTTCGCTTCTATACGGCTGTGAGGGCATGCCAATGGATTCGAAACTCATCGCTTGATTATACCGGTTGGATTCGTGCTCACTTGTCCTAACAAACAGTGAAACACATCACCTCCACATGTCGACTGCGCCGATCCTCCAATAGAAGTTGGACCTGAATTGCTGTTCTTCTGCGAAGAAGGCCATCATGGGCCTGACGTGTGTGTGGAAATGAGTGGTCAAGAAGTACTGTGGATCGGTGCGGGGATCAGGGTAATGTCAACCGCCAGCTGCAGTGTGCCTGTGTATATTCTTATCGAGTTTTTCTAGGTGCATGCAATGAAACAGTAAACCAGAGACTTCGACATTGTAGCTAGTTGGTGGACTCCATTCACTTTGATCTGCTATAGTTGACGTTCTATTCAGCCCCCGGAAAAATGTGTACTAATTCACTACTACAACACCGAAAGAGTAGGAAAAAATGGAAACGAGGATTATAAAAAAAAATGCAGTGCTTTGACCGCAGATGCCAATCTCATTGCGATACACTTAGAGGCTGAGGTTAATCGGGTTGCAACCAAGGTTAATCAGTCCACCCTATGAAAGAAAATAAGAGATGAATCCAGAGTGAGTTTTCTCGTTTAACAAGTTTGTAGAACTCACGAAGGAGTTGCTGGTGCAGCAGACCGGTTGGGCGGTGCTTCAATCTTCTTTCAAAACTGTTTCACTATTACATCCGTGACCAGGCTCACCAGGAGTTGCCGCCGATACCAATGATATTAAGAGGGCTGCAGTTCACTGTTGGGGACACTCGTGAGGACTCGTTCTGAAGGAAATCGAGTAGGTACTTGCAGCCGACGAGGCCGGTAATGGATCCGAGGTCAATCCCGAGAAGGCCGGCCAACAACGCGACAGAGGTACTGGACGACTGCATGAAAATATTCAGCCAGCTAGATTGACGAAAAAAAAAAGTTTCATCGGGGCCTGCCTACACTCTGAACGGAGTTGCAGCACCTGATGCTACCAGTGTTGCACTGACTGACGGGATCGGTGCGGGGATGGCACTGGCGGCCGCAAAGAGAAGAAGAGCGAAGACGAAGAGGGTGTAAGAATATATGCGTGCTAACATGGTGAGTGAAAGTCAGATAGTAGAACTGGCTGTTCGACTGAGGGATGGGCCGTTGATCTCTGGTCTTCTTATACTTTTCAGTCCACTGCGTTTATCCGCATAACTACCATTCTTCCTCTTTTTTTTTTTTCCTATCTTCCGGAAATGAATGGAAGTCGGCGTCCATCAAGGTCCAAACGCCAAAGTGTCAAGCGTGGATTTCATGTACGTCCGTTTTCCGTCATAAGCGCAATGATTTGGACTCGGTACCATTAACTAGTGTTTTCTCAGATTCCACCAGCTTTGTGACAAGTTATCAATGTACAGTACCTCAAGTACAAGATCACATCTCGCGATTCAGATAGACGGCGCGCACATAACGGGATATTCGGAGCAACGAGAAGACATACTGTAATGCAGCTTTGGCACATATTGGCACTGATTCAGGACTTTCTGCTCGCCCATCTTGGTTCCGCAATCCATGATTGAGCTCTGTTCCATTCAAATGGTCGGTGCAATTCCCGTTCGCAATTTATTATCTAATGTCCTGAGAGGAAGCTAGTACCCTGAAAAGCAGGGCCCGCGTAAGCGAGGCATGACTGAAACGATGGAAAGGAATTTGACAGAAGTCGGAATACGAGAACCAACTCCCCACCACAGTGAAGGACTCGCCCTCAACGCGCACTACCAGATTACTGGGCAAGACACTGAAAAGGACCAGCTATTCTGCAACTGCAAATTGTTCATTCAAATCTACTCGAACTCAAACATATTCTTCTAAACTGAATCTATCTGTCTAAACACAAACGTAACGAGTGAATTCTAATGCGATAGCGAAAAACGAAGGCTTTGGACAGGTCTACTCCGAGTTTCGGACCCACAACCTGTTCAAAGGTTGATATTGATCGGGCTGCAGCCGATGTTGATCAAGCCATTCTTTTGAAGAAGAGGACAGTCAGTTCTCATTTCTTTTGAAGGTCGAATGAACTTACGAAATCGTTGTTGGTGCAGCAGACTGGTTGAGCGGTGCTGTGAACTCTGTGAGAACAGTCCGCGGGGTAATGGAATGACGCCTACCAAGAGTTGCCTCCAATTCCGGCGACGTCGACAGGGCTGCAGTTGACTGATGGTGTGATCGTCAGTCCCAGTTCGAGCAAGCGGACCAAGGAGCCATGTCGAGTCTACTCACGACCAACAAGGCCAGCGACGGGTCCGAGATCGATGCCGAGAAGACTGGCCAAGCTAGTCATGGATTTGTCCTCCGACTACGTGCACAATTGTCCGTCAGTAGTAACTCGAAATGGCTGGAGTTGCTCACGTCCTGGACAGAGTTGCAGCAACTGATGCTGCCGACGTTGCATTGGTTGATACCGTCCTTGGGAGGACGTTGAGGCGGCCGGTGGGGTGGACGGTGGGGAGGACGACCCTTGTGGTCGTCCGGGCCGTCACGGGGGACTATGCTCGCAGCAGCCGCAAGGAGAGGAAGAGCCAAGACGTAGAAAGAGTAGATGCGTGCCAACATTGTACTGTAAGTGAAAGCTGGTAGTAGAACTTCTTCGTTCGACTGGGGAACTGACTGTCGATTCAAGAGGCTTTTTATACCTTTTGAAGCTCACCCCGTATCCCTTTCTTTTCCATATTTCACTCATGTTGAATGGGTCGTCACCCCAATTCGTCGTCGAACGAACTCGACATTTTCGTCATCAATGCAGCACACTTCAGTGTGTGGCTCATCAGTCTTCTCTTAGCCCTCCCCGCAATACGTCACAAGTATAAGCGGTATCGACATCGTCGCCCCAGATTTCACGATTGCGCTACATGCTACCGAGGCAGTCTTGAGTTTTTGCGCCTCAAAAAGCGCGCTTACAGTACATTTCCTTCTAGAGTTGCCAAATTATAGCCACCTCTCCTTGACAGATCTATCACATAAGGACATGAAGAACGCCTTAATACGTGCGCAAAACATAAAAAAATATTAACACTCGCATCTGAGCGCTAACCAAGGTTCTTGCACGGCTCGTTCTGTGAGTGGTCGGGTGAACTCATCGATTGAGTATTCCTTGGATTGTGACGGGCGTGGCGTCGGTAAACGAATCCTCGGCCTAATTCTAGAGGCCGACGTTTAATTGTACCCTCCAACTCGTCAACCTGACGTCCATAGAATCGCATCACCGTTGTGCGCAAGTGACGTGTTCTGTCCAACCAGCACTTTCGCTTGACGAAGGAACAGTTGTCGATCTGACTCGCAATCTTACGCAACTCGTCCTTGTGGCGTTAACATGTCGATTCGGATGGCATCTCAAGCGCAATCATTGCATTTTGGTCTTCGTTGCCGGGTTCGGCGTAGGAGACTGCGTGTTCATTGGCATCTACCTCCTGATTCTGTTCATCGACGACGTAAAACGCCGCCAAAAGCGTTGTTTCATGTAGTCGGAGCACTTATGACCTGCGTTTGACCGAGTTCCCTTCACCACCAAGACAGGCAGGAGTGAGCTAACTGGAGACATCAAGGATGGCGCATTGAATCCCTCAAGCACTTGCATTGGCGCTACCAACTACGTTCACTACATACGAGCCGAACTCCAGGTTGTACCCTTCACCCATGCACACGCTTCGTAAATGGTTGAGCAAGTAGATTCAAGTATAGAGTCCCTCAAACGTCCGTACGATTTTTCTATCCAAACGAAACGCAGACTATGACATGGGTATGGGCCTTCCATCCATTCATCATCGAAGAGTGGGAAAGAAAGACAATGTCCGTATCGTCCATAAAAAGTACACTAATTTTGCATGTCCATTAAAGCCGAAAAGTAATCTGTCAAATCGGAACCTCCACCGCGTTGTCACCCTCCCTTACTCGACGGTGACCGATTTGGCCCTGTGTCGGAAAAGGAGTAAATTGATGAGAAAAAGACGACTGAGGCACGTATGGTTCACTCACAAGTTCCTTGGGAAGTCGACATCACATCCATTCTTGACGGCGAGGTGGTAGCTCAAGAGTTGCAGCGGGATGATGTTCAGCAAGCCCTGAAGGCAGTCGATAGTCTTGGGAACACGAATCGTCTTCGCGTTTGCGGGTATGCCGTCGTCACCCTCATTGCACAAAACGATGGGTTGAGCCTTCCTGGCCGTGATTTGTGCGAAGGCCGACTGGACCTTGGGGTAAAGCGAGTCCTGGGTCATGATGATAATGACGGGCATGTTCTCATCGATCAACGCGAGCGGACCGTGCTTCAGTTCACCGGCAAGGATACCTGCAGAAGAAGCGATGATTGAACATGTTGCGCGAATAGCATACGTTGGCTTACCTTCTGAGTGCATGTAGCTGATTTCCTTTATCTTCAAAGCACCCTCAAGACATGTAGCATATCTGTCACGAAGACATCAGGCCAAAAGGACGAATATATAGGGTAACAAGGCAGTCTACTTACTGGTAGCCACGACCCATGAGAAGCAAGCTCTTGTTGTTTGCAACGGTCACGGCGAGTTGTTGAATGGTCTTGTCGAGTTCAAGGACAGTCTTGATCAGCGCCGGAAGGGCGTGCAGACTGTCGATAATCTGATTCCTTCGGTCCATGAAGGAAATGCGATCCTCAGAGAGCTGGAGAGCAATCATGAGCAAGGCGACACATTGGGATGTGTAGGCCTAAAAATGAATTCGAATTGTGAGTGACGAATCAAGAATAGGTACAGTATGGCATGCCTTGGTCGATGCCACACCAATCTCAGGTCCAGCGTTAATGTGAACACCGCAGTGAGTTTCTCGGGAGATGGTAGATCCGACTGTGTTGACAACACCGACGCAAAGGGCCCCGCGTTCTAAGCAGTACCTAAGCGCAAGGATCGTGTCTGCAGTCTCGCCACTTTGGCTGAGGAACACACAGACGTCATCTCTGAAGATCGGCGTCTTGCGATCCAGGAAGTCGCTAGCTAGCTCGACGCTGACGGGAATCTCCGTCAGCTCTTCAAAGATCGCACGGGTCGCCAAGCAGGAGTGATAACTTGTTCCACAGGCGATGAACACGATTCGTCGGCCACGACGGATGATAGGAAGGTATGCCCTCAGCCCGCCAAGAGTGATCCTGTGCTCATCAAAGTTGACACGACCACGCATAGTGTTGACCACGGATTCGGGCTGTTCGTAAATCTCCTTCTGCATAAAGGTATCGAATTTGCCCTTCATGATGGCTGCAATTTCGATTTCGAGAGTCTCGATGCTGCGAGTAGTTGCAATTTGGCCGGGAGTCTGGGAGCCCTCCTCCTTGCGTCGGAGTCGATGGATGTGAAGTTCGCCATCAGAGATGTGAGCAATGTCATCGTCCTCCAGATAAAGGACGCGCTTGGTGTGCTCGACGACTGCGGCGGCATCAGAAGCGATGAAGAATTCGATCGGTTGCGGTAGTCCATCCTCGGACATGAACGCGCGGGATTGGGTCCGGAGGACTTTGGGGTTGGCGGAAGGCGGGGAGAGCAACGCTGCCGGAGAGTCAGCTTGGACTAGCAGGGGCATTCAGAGACGTCATCTTGAACAAGAAGAGTAAAAACGCACTGCCATCAACTCTGGTTTCATTGCTGTCTTGGCCAGCAAATTCGACATCAACGAAATCCACCTTCAACTTCTTATCGGTCTTGACGCCGATTAGGAGGGGCGATCCACGGCGTGCAGTGACGACTTCATTGGGATAATGCTTCGATTTGAAGACGAACGCGAAGGAGCCCTCCAGCTCCTTCAGCACAGTCTTGATGAGATCAGTGAATGACAAGCGCTTATCGCCTTGTGTGTCGTAGATGTACTTGCAGAGAATGGCAACGGCCTCCGTGTCGGTCTCGGTCTCGAACTTGTATCCACGTTTCTGCAAAACTTGGCGCAATTCAGCGCTGTTGGTGACAATACCATTGTGCACGAGGCAGAATTCGGAGGCCGGATCGGAGCGAACGGGGTGGCAGTTGACCTGGGAGGGGGGTCCGTGGGTTGCCCATCGAGTGTGGGCGATAGAAACTTGTGAGATGAAGGTCTTATGGACATCGACTGTCGACGCCGCGATCTGTTTGCGCAATCCTGCGACCTTGCCAACTTCCTTGAAGTAGCAGAGCTCGCCGCGCTTGTCGCCGTCAACGCACAATCCTGCAGAATCATAGCCACGATATTCCTGACGGGCGAGGCCGCTGCATAGAATTTCGAGGATCTCTTGACGCGTCTGAAAAGAGGCGTTAAGCACATGGTCGGGATGCGTCGGATGGATATAATCAATCATTTTCACAAAACAGCCACGTGAATCATGTTTGCCACTTGCTAAGGAAGCACCGAAAGAAATAAGAGAGAAGAGGCAAACAGACCTTGTCCTTGAGGTAACTGCAATAACCAAAGATTCCGCACATGGTATATTCTACGGGCTTGTCGCGACTGCTGACGTTGTCATGAACGATCTGGCTTTTGATCTCTACGGCGATCGAACTTACTCGAATAAAACAAAAGCAAAAACGAAAAGGAGAGGAGATCGAGAATGATGGTTGGCGGTTGAGAGCGGCGGCAGGGTCCACCGCTCAAGCATATATCGGCTGAAACGGCGTAAACACGGACAAACTCCCCATGATATGCGGAACAAGGTACAGCCTTCATCACACCGCCCGTCGTTATCCATGGCGGCGACCAAGCTAAATCGCAATTCTGACTCTGTGGGCGAAACGAATTCTTTTCACAGCCTCAGTCCGTCTTTAACATTATGCGTTCCCCCCGACATGTTCAATTCCCACTCGCGAACCCCTCTTTGCGCGAGTTTTCCGAACGAGATAAGGTAAGAGGCCGAGCGATATGCGGAAAGCCTCAAACATCCGCCTTCTTGTACGTCTCCAGTCGGACACGAGTTACCGTCGTGAGTGTCGTCACTGCAAGTCGCTGAAGCTAGCACTGCAGATACGTCACTCTGGACGACGCCAAGGGGGTCTTCGGATAGCAGGTTGGCAGCCATCATCGGTATTGTGGCTCCTCCGAGTCTCCGCAACGCCGTTGTTATGCTACACCAGCTGAAGCGACATTGTTCAAAATATGTCAGTCTAATTTCGCGTCTTTCTCCATGTCACCTTAAGCTAGCAAAGTTTCTGTTGGAGTAACAATGACGTCAAGCCCCTTCCTCAAGCGGCGCAGTAAAGTCCGCGGAATTCTTTGTACCAATGAACCTAGCGGCAGTGAGAAGAAACATTGTCTACATGAGCGACTCTTCAGATCGGGGATGTGCCTATTTTCCTCGGTATTATAGACGGATAAACGTCGACTCAAATGCTCGGAGGTGCAACGGAATACGGATTCAAAGGTCTCACTGTCAGCCAACCTGAAGAGCAAACCGCTTGTAGCGTTCTTCCCAACCAGGTTTGTCTGTCGAAGCCTTATCAAGCCATTCCATCCGCCGTCGGAACTTTTCAAGGTCCCGATCGTTATAATAATTGTGACCGCCACGGGGGAACTGGGGAGCCTTTGCATTTGATATGTTCACTTTGAAAACGGAGTGCTCGCATTCCGACGGTGGCACTTTGTAAAGTTGGCTCATGTGGAGATAGAAAGGCTCAGCGGCGCAGTGGCGATAGCCGAATGCTGTTGGAGGTAGCGCAGGAACGCCTTGGGGAGCGTTATATCAAAGTCTGACAAAGTCGGCGATGAGAAAAAGTCTAAACACACCATCGTTATACGCTTTGACAGAATACTCCCGAATCGAGTCAGATCCATGTTTTGACCGATGCAAGCTGACCAGCTCGCGCCAAAAATTCACAAAGTTTTCATCACCAGATCTGGGTGCGCCAAAGACCACCAGCCTAGTCCTCATTGCGGGCTGAATGTGCGTTTCGTCGGACAACAAATCGGTGCACAGGAAATAGGCAATGGCACTGCCCATGCTGTGCCCTACGATGACGATTTCCTCGACTTCATGAGCAGCGACGCCGTCGCGCAGGGCATCGAGCAGAGACGAGCGAATGCCTGCATACAAGTCCCAGAAGCCCGAATGAACTCGACCTCGGCCGGAGGGGTGCCGGCACATCCACGCTTTGAGATCGTACAGTGCCTGCGCAAAAGACATTGTACCTGCTATGGCGAGGACTAGCTGCTTCTGCGTCGGCCGATATGCGAGATAGGCTGGCAGTTGTGCGGTCGCCCCCTTTATGGACGACACATGACGCGAGCCAAACAGCGCACGGTGTCCGTCCAAAGGAAAGCCTGGTTGAGAGAGCTCTTCGAGGTGTTCATATATGAATCCTACATCAAATAGGTCGGAGCTGTAGACCACTTCCTCGAATTCACCTGTCCAAGGGCATCCGAGTCAACAGCCCAGCTGAAGGCCCGACACATATGTCCTCACCAATCTCTGCCAGCTCCGCCGTCAACGTTGGATCTGCCAGATCAACGTCAGTCAAGACGTGCGTCGAGCGCGTGGCCAAAGCTTTGGCGATCCAGCGAAAGTTGTCCAGCTTCTCAGCTGCATAAAAACGTCGCTGCTCATCTGTGAGGCGGTACTTGGCGGTTTTTGTGGATGCACGCCTGAGAATCATGGAGGAACGAGGACAAAGGAGGAACAAAACATGCTGATGGTCGCAATGAGTTCAAAGTTTGGGAGGCACAGTGATGGTCACACGCCGCCGAGGCGCCACTCAGCCAAAAATGACGCCTAAAAAGAGAGTTTTCATTGTCCATAGACTGACTTGGCTTAGCTCCCTATCCCTGTCTAACCTCTGAGAAGTCTGGAATATGAGTTACTACTATTCCTTACGAGGCGGTAGGTTTGTTAAATCCCGAAGACGCTGAGCTCATTCGACACAGCAATTAAGGCCGATCTCACGCTCCCCGACTTGAAGCCTTGGGTGTCGATTAGCATACAACTCAAAAGGTCGATCAAGCCTAACGGCTCGCTCAACATTCGAAGGATAGCTGGCCAGCTGCAGTGAAATGAGGATAAGTGAATAAATTTCTGTTAATGGCACAATCGATAGTGCATCCTGAGGAGACTGTTCAAGGACGTTGCCTTGACAGACAGACCACATGTATTCAGCATCCCTTATACCGAAATAACACTCAAGACACACCATGAAAGGTAATCAGCGTGCTTGCCCACGTTCACCTTGCCCTAGTCGCAATTGTCTTTGGAACACAGGTTGAGAGCTGAGCAGGATGCACCGTCGCAATTTCTTTTGGTCAATTCCAGTCCGAATGACTCGGCCGGTGAGCGCGCCAAGTTGCTTATATTTTCCGGGCTGAGTAATGGCTGGTTTACATGAAAATAGAGATTTAGATGACAGTCTAACCGCCATGGAACCTTCCCTTGTCATGGCCCATCTCCATGGATCTAATTTTACGGATTCCGTAATTAAGTACGCCCGCATTTACTCACATTTCCCAAAACCAGCGCTTCCCTTATACATGTGTTGGCTTTCTGCCATCGGAGCCCTATCCTAACGCCATATATGTAAAGTGCTCCGCTACCCGCACGACTTTTGAAAAAATAGGCTCTAGCGCTGAACCGCCATTCTTCTTTCCATTTTTTCCCACTGATTCTTAAGGACCCGTCTTTCGTCCTACTACACTTTCTTTCAGCCGCTCCCGCTCCTGTTTATCCACTCTCACCCACTCCCCGACAACGACGCGATGCCTGACTGGCGCTCCACACAAGAGCTGCAGAAAGATGCTGCCGCATTCAGCAATCTCATCCATTCGCTCGTGGGCCTTTACGCGTGAGTCTCTGCTATCGACGTGTCGAGTTGAAGACCAATCCTGGTCTGTTTTCTACAAGGTTTGAGTGGTTCATCTCTCTCGACTTTGATTGGGATGTTATCACCGGGAAGAAAAGATTTCGTTGGCCAATGGTGCGCATGGCATAAAGCATGGATGGATGTGACTGCTGACTTGCGTGAACGAAAGGTTTTCTATTTCGCAAATAGATATCTGCTCTTGTTCGCCATGATCGGGATGTGAGTGAGATGTTCCTGCCTGTCGAGCTGGTCCTGATGCGTTGGCTTGATAGCGTGATCTCGTTGGATATGACCACGTAAGGCTGCACTAAAGATACTTCCGCGATGCGAAGCTGAACATCTAGTCACCATCAGTGAATTCAACTGTCAGGCTCTGTACACGTTTAACCAAGTAAGCCATTGTCTTCTCATGTCGTTAGGTCGTCAAGTTGACAAGAACATAGCTTGCGGGGAATGCAGCGGTTGGTCTTGCGAGCATAAACCTCTCCATCCGAACGTGGGTCACTCTCCAAGTTTGCTTCTTGTGCCAACGCTGATCTATGGCCATAGCATGGCTGTTTGGTCCCAGAACCGGTACATCATCGGCATCCTAGTGGTCATCATCCTCGGACACTGGTCACTAATTCTCCAAGGTAAGAGCCGACCCATCGCGTCGGACCGAGAAGACGTCTTCTCATCGTTCCGTGCACATAGGAATTCTCTTGACGGTGACATGGGTACCGGGTGTCGGGTGTACCATCATCAAGACGAACAACACCGTCCTCGCCGCGACATTCATTTACTCGATGTGCTTCGATTTGACGGTACTGATCCTGAACGCGTACAAGCTCGGAGGCATGAACTCGGCAAACAGGGTACTCGGCACGAGCAGGATCGCGAAAATGATATTCGAGGACGGTCTGATTTTCTTCATCATTGCGTAAGTCTCGCTACCGTCCGCTTCGAACCGTAATCGCACAAAGTCGCCCGGCGTGTCTGAACCACCGTCTCCCCACCCAGATTCGTGGCCAACTTGATCGCGACGGTGTTTATGTGCTTGAATTTGAATCAGATCATGAGCGTCATCTTCAACGTGCCCGCGGCCGTCGCCTCCACGGTGCGTGCTTCTATCGGCTAATTGCGTTGCTACCCTTGCATACCGGATCCCGCGTCCGGTATCGCCTAGCGTGTCAATTTGCTTGTTCTGGTCCTTGTCTTCTGACGGATTTACGTTGACAGATTGTCGCATGCCGGGTAGTCCGGAGATTGACCAACTTCGCCAACACTGGCCCAGAAGTCTAGTACGATGCTTTCCCATCGTTCTGTTTCGTTTTTGGCAAATTGACACTTGTGTTTTCGCACTTTTTCCCCTTATTTACCATTAGCACTTCGTCATACTCCGGAAATAATGTCAACTTCCGCGGAAATCAAGTCTCAGGCGGCGTGCGGGGAATGACCAACATTCAATCGTTCAAGCACACACGCTCAGGTGTCCATGTTCAGGTTGGTTGGTGATTGTTCTCCAGCGATTTCTCTTGACGATTGAAACAATATCTTTTCAGATGGAGACCTTCACGCAAGCAGAGGATGCTCGGAGTCAAGGAGTCGATTACGAAACAAAAGGCGACACGACACCTCCCAGTTTCCAGCTCGACGTCGAAGCCAAAGGAGAGCCTCTTTGATTATTACATCTTTGTTCATGGTTGGCTCCTGCAGATATACCACTTTGCGCTAGATACATACCAAAAATTCACGTCTGTCGGTCATATGAAGTCTTAATGTACATAGACGTCGAGTTATCGCCAGTAGCCATATCGTCTTGCCGTAAATTAATTTCATAATCAAAAAATTGCCCGCTTATCTTGTTGATCGGAAAGCCTGGAACCTGAGAGGACACGGCGCGATGCGATGTGACGGAGAGTTCTACGGGCGAAACTGACAGACGTCAGAAATCATCCCCAGACTATGGCGTATCCAATGTATCACGATCGGTCGAAGGCGCCTCTGCGATCACTGTCTCAAGGACACTGAGCAATTTCTCCTTGATTGATTCCATTTTGCTCTTCATTTTCAATTACGCAGACGGAAGTGAGGCATCATGCCGAAAGCGAACATACGGCCGGCGCAGCTTGCAGGATCTGCGTCCGCGATTTTTCGCTTCCGGAGTCGGCACAGGTAACTGAAGGGCCTTGGAAGTTGAGCCGAGTGTGGACGGGGACCTCGAACCTCAATCGGGAAACGTGTCTGTGCCAGCGTGCCTTGAAAGAAAAAAAAAGAAGACAGATAGACACACGTGTCGCAAGAACTTCTGCGGGACGAAATTAGCAGCGAACATGACAAGCCTGATGCAGTAGTGAGAAGAAGGATCAAAGCGTGGTTGGTATGACGGTCGCACCAACGATGATAATGAAAGGAAAAGACGAAAGCGGATGAGGGGCTGATAGCGGATAGCAACGACTGCACATACGCATGGTGAGAACTGCAAAATGGTTTATAGAGATCCGCCCTTGTTCTATTCCATGGGCTTTCTACTCCACGTCGCAAAGCAACATGATGCGAAGGGTCGCGAGCATACGCGTGACGGATGAGAAAAAGAAACTCGAAAGAAGGCAAGTCTTACGACAGGGGAAGGAAAAAATGTCTGTTCCTTGTCGAAATCGAGACTTGGAAGCTGCTGACAAAGGTAAGAACAAGCGCATGCACAATCCTGGTCTAGTCCGGGAACATCAGTCAGGACACCACGAACTACTGAATGCAAAGATTAACGCCCGAAAGTCTTTCAAGAGGTAGATAAACAGTCAAAGTGAAGGCCGAAGGATGTCGGGAGCGATATGCATTCCGTGTTCAAGTCGCCGAGGTGAGCCATGACAGTTATGGCCGGTATGAAAGGGTTTTCTGGATGTGAGGGCCAATCAGGGCAAGGGTGGTCAACAGATGGGTACCAGGTTCATAGAGGCTTCGTGACTTCCATCAAATCTCAATGGGGGATGTTAACGTGATTGAGCGCCCGATGTCTGTGGTGGACATGGGGAATAATTCGAGCAGAGACGCTGGGAGAATAAAACATGCGTTTTACACAGAATCCAAAGAATTTCATCTATACGATTTTGGACGTTAGTGGGAAAAGCTATGTTGCGGAAAGCGCTGTGAAACACACGAGTTTGTAGAAGTCTTCTGCTGCTGCGTCTTCGAACAGCCGAGTTGATGAAAAAAAAAAAATCCAGGCGTCCACATGCTTACATAAGCATTGAAGCGTCTTACTGCTTGGGGAAGAGTGTTTGTGTGCGAAGTGCGTTGTATTGGCACCTTTTGACGACATATACATTTCAATAGCAATTGGTGAGTATCTATTGAATGTTGAGCGGTCGCATGGTTGGACGATGATGCTAGAAATGGGCCTAGGAAGATTTGGAGCCCTGTTCGAGAAAGGTCAACTTGGGATTGACAGAACCGCCAAAATGGTGTGCTTCTTTATTTGTCGAATCGAAGACCGCAAACATGCGAAAAGGCTGCCTGCCCAACACGGCTCGCTTCTGCGAAGCTGCCAGTCAGGGCAACTCTCACAGATGCTATAAAGCTCCTCCTGCCCTCCGCTCTTCCCCAGCCGTCACCCTTCTTACCCTCTGCTCGTTTCTGCTATCATGGTCGACTGGCATTCACCCGAAGAAATCCAAAGGGACGCAGGTACGTGACTTCGGCAATGCACTGGATTTTGATGCCTTGAGCCTCATTCCGCCGAATAGTCGCATTTGCGAAATTTATGCACGCGCTTCTGGGTCTCTATATGTACGTTAATATAACGATGCTCACCTTGGTCGAGATGACGAGCCTGTGACCAGATGGGAATGGTTCACCTCGTTGCCCTTTGACTGGCAATACATCTCCGGCAAGAAGAAATTCCGCTGGCCACTGGTAAGATGCCTCCATGTTGCCATGCCCTCGCCGAGGCTAAATTGGCCCAAGATATTTTATTTCTTGAATCGCTATTGCTTGCTGTTCGCCTTGATCGGAATGTAAGCCTTGCATCAGATCTTGACTTGTTATGGTCTTGAATTAAAGCACATAGATCCATCGCGTTGAACGTGACCACGTAGGCGAAAACCGACCTCCGGGATGCCAGAAACTGATCTTTCCCCATCAGTGAGATAAACTGCCAGGGCCTCTATACCTTCAATCAAGTAAGTTGTCGGTGGAGTGCTGGAGGGAACGTATTTGTGACTATATGCAGTGTTTCGGAAATGCAGCGATTGGTCTTGCAAGCATCAACTTGTCGCTCAGAACGTGCGTACACTCATCCGCAGGCTACCACCTGATGTTGACTAGCATATATGCAGCATGGCGGTGTGGTCACAAAGGTGGTACATCGTCATTCCCCTGGTCGCTGTCATACTTGGACATTGGTCTCTCCTTTTGCATGGTAAGGACATCACACCAAGGAATGGTCCGTGTTTGTTAGGGCTCAGCGACTCGATACAGGCATCCTTCTGAAGGCTGTCTGGGTTCCGGGACAAGGATGTGCCATCGTGTCAACGGACAACCGTTTACTCGCCGTTACCTTCATCTATTCAATGGCGTTTGACTTCACCGTCTTGAGTCTCACTGCTTGGAAGCTCGTCGTCGGCACGGGCAGCCGGTCTCGCCTTGTATCGCTCATCTTCCATGATGGACTGATCTACTTTGCTATTGCGTGAGTTTCTGATGCCGTACAGGGCGTGGGTGCTGTGCACTGATGCTCAATTTGTCCAGGTTCTTGGCGAATCTGATTGCAACTGTGAGTCGAGGCTAGGTTCGTGACAGAGAGACGACCAACTGAGCCATTCCAAGATCTTCATGCTGCTGAACCTGAACCCTGTTATGTCAATCATCGCAAATGTCCCTGCGGCCATTGCATCCACCGTCAGTAGTACTCTTGCACGCGCGACGTTCCACGTTACTTTAACTCCTTTCTTTGCACAGATTGTGGCATGTAGAGTTGTGCGGCGTCTATCTGAGTTTACCTCGCAAGGTCCAGAACTCTTCTCGTACGTAATCTATCTTCGAATGGAATCATGGTCGGGCCAATAATGCCATGCCGCCAGGACGAACAACACCCAGGGTACCACGCTGGCATTCCGCTCTGGCGGAGCATCTGTTGTTCGACCCAAGATCTCGACGAAGAATGCCAATCCAGTTGAAGGTGTTCATGTTCAGGTGAGTCTTGCCAGGTCAATGTAATTACGCTTGGAACTTTATCTTATATGGTGCTATGCGCAGATGGAAACATTTGACAGTCCTTCTGACAAAGGATATATGGAATACGACGCAGCCGGCAACATCATCAAGGGCGACACGTATGATCCCGAGGCACAAGGCATCAGCAACGAATTCAAGCGCCCACCCTACTAGACCTTAGAACAGAACACCTTCGGACTCCAACTGGCATTCGCTCCTTGATAAAAGTTAAATCAACGAAGTGAGCTTCAAAAAACAAGCTCCACTTTTCGGCCTTCATTATTGTCAAATACCCCCTCGTAACATTTCTGCATCCCTGCCAAAGAATCACAATCGAGTTTGTTTCGTCCCAACGAGGCGCAGCGCATTTCCTTCGGAAAGTGCTGGTTTGTCCTCTTTAGCTCCAACTTCGTTGCAGTTGTCGCTTTAGCCTTCGCTGTTTGAGAAGTTAACGCACAATTCATGCTCGATCCTTACTTATTACAACCTTCGTACAACCCAATCGCAAAATTGTATACTCAAGAGTCTTTCGTACATGTATGTATAATACCAGCAACCGAAGCATATATCAATTCAAAAACAAGCTTCCTGTCACGCAACTACTTTTTATGTGCTGTCCTTATGCATGACATATTTTGGGTAGCGAGAATATAACCTGCTTCTAGCTTTCTTTTCTTTCCACTTATGTCGTCGGGGATGTCGCCGAAGCTAATGCAGCATCGCCAAGCGGCATTTTTCATCGGAAGCATGCGCATGGCGTAGTTTCAATTGAATCGCGACGTTTGGTGCACCAGATCCGATGACCTCGGCCACCGCAGAGGTGCGGCACCATGTAGAAATGGCATCGCAACTGTGTGGGTTCGTTCTCTGGCCTTCTGGAGCAAAACAAGCGTATTAACTATTGACATTAGCGCAAGGTGGCATTTGAATTCTCTGGCGATAGGCCATGTTCAAAATTTAAGGCATTCTTCCGGACGGTGAAGAGGTTAAATGAAAGTCCTGTAATCCCAGAAAGTTTAAAGAGCGTAAAAGGAAACAACTACACACTATCCGAACCACGGTACTGGTAGTCTAGAACACAAATGTAAGGAGGGCAAATATCCCGATTGGACGTGTCCGAAGCCCAACGCTCAGCACTTGAGCGCGTAACTGCGACTGATTCTATGCCTTACGCCAGGAGGCGCGAGGGGAAAGAGCGCCGGGACTTGCACATGCCTTCACATCGTGCTCGAATGGATTCGGACGAGGTGGCGACGTTGACGGATGGCTTGGAGGTCGCGCCTTGGACGAGGGGGAACGGGGAGGGGGGGATGGGCTTGCCAGGCGGCCCAACGGAGATGCCGAGGTCCTGGATCTGGCCGTTCTCGATGTCGTACACCCAGCCGTGGATGAAGACGTCAGCCGCGGGCTCGTTGAGGTGGTCTGAGCGCTTGGCTGTCGAGTTGCCTTGGTTGGTGTTGCTCTTTGAGAGCAGAGCATAATGCTAAGGCAAGTGTTGTGAGTAAGAAATGCGGAGGAACGGAGGAAGCGTTCACGTACGCTGGCGATGACGCTGCTGGTAGCGATGCGTTGAACGTTCGTTTTAATGTTCTCTTCCACGAGAGCGCGGAATCCAGCTGGTGAGATGTCCTGAAGGTTAGTATCAGCGACAAATGAAAGTCAAGTTTGGCTTTTTACGGTCTTGTGGCTCAGGTTCCTCCACGACAGCCAGACTCTTGTTCTTCTCACGCAAAGCCACAATCTCGGGCCTGTGGGTGACGACACTTTGCTAAGCAGGAACCATAACCGAACAGAACCAAGCCAAGCCTACCTCGAAGAACTGCGGTAGATCTCTCGGATAGGGTCGATCCAATTTTGGACGGCACCATCCGCGGCACCGACCTCGCCAGTTGGTGGGGTTGCAATTGCTGCTGCAACACCACCGCATCCGTAATGGCCCATGACTACGATATGCTTCACACCAAGCTCTGAGACTGCGTAAGACAGCACCGCGTAACTTTAATTGGTCGATAAAGAAAGTTTCATATGAAAGACATCCATGCGACGCTTACGTGTTGGTGTCCGTGGTCTGGAACTGGTTCGCGATGTTGCGTTCTGTGAAGAGAGTGCCGGGCTTCGCATTAAAGACCGTTCCTTCACTGACTCTGCTGTCAGAACAGCCGATGAACATGAAGGGAGGCTCTACACGTGTTCCGACATGAGAAATGCGGGGTGGGGGGAAGAAGGGACGATTTACTTTGTCCATCGGCAGTCAGCTGCTTCAAGAGGTTGGCGTCGGTGTTCTGGCGGAACCTCTGGTTTCCTTCGGCAAGGAGCTCGAATTCCGAAGCATGCTCAGTGCGCTTGTGTGCCTCTTGGATGCGTTTCAGAAGGTACGTGGACTCTTCTTCTCCAAAATGAAAGGGGTGAGCCAAGACCGCAGAGAACGCCGAGAGAACGAAGAGCAAAGAGGCTGGGCGCATGACGAAAATGAATGACAGAGCTGGTCAGACCACCAGTGGAAGCGAAATAGTTGGAAAGAGTGAAAATATGAAAGAAAGAAAAAAAAAAAAACAGAGCCACACAGTAGCTCGAAAGAGAAACGAAGAGGCGAGACGAGGTGAAAACGAATCATGAGATGATCAGGCAGGTGGATTTTATACCAGGTGAGACAAACTGTTTCCATGTCTCCCAGAATCGCCCCCGCAAAAGATAACAGGACTGGCGTCGCTGGCTTGGCGGCAAAGCGAATAGCGAATAGCGAGTGATCTGCTTGAGCCTTGGCGGCTTGGCCCACAAGACATCAGGGTCCAAGATTCTAAGCGCCAGGATAGGCACATTCCCCTAAATCATGTCAATCGCACAAGACAATGAATGCGGTCACAGATGACGTTCAGAAGACGAGGATTGATTTGAGCGTCGAGAACGAGTGCCAGCATTATCAGTTTTTGTCAGTTTCGGAAGGCTCGCGCAAGTTGCATGTCATGATGGTGATCACCAGAGTCACGTTGGCAGATTGACAGCAACGGAAGTGCCACCGCCATGAAGATGAGTTGAATTTCGGCCAGGGTAAGTAACTAGTAAACCCGGTCGCAACGGCCTTTCTCTTGGCAGCCCAGAGTGGTCAAACAGAAACTGCTTACATAACCTAACCAATCGTCGTTCATTCCCTTTTTTAAACGTCTTCATGGCATCTCGAAATGTGCACAGCGACGATACTAGGAGAAGGCATGTTCGCCCTCTACCATCCATTGATGCCTTGGTAGAACGCAGAACTCCATCAATTTTGCCCGATGACGAGGATCAGGTCCGCGGACCTCCCAATTGGACGGACAAACCATTAGTAGAATCACCTCCGCACGATGGGAAACACGTCTTCAGGGCAGCGAGTCCTGGCTGGGAGCAAAGGTCAAAAACACAAAAACCTGCCCCATTGCATTTAGGCAGACCTGGTACACCCGACAGCTTTCTCACTTCTCCTCGCGTGCGTTGGGAACAACTACGACAACATGTCCTTCCGGCATCTATACGCCCGAATTCCCCTCCTGTCCCATCTCCTCAACCATCTCCTGCACTTACGCAAACCTTTCCTCCTCCTAGAACGCCCACTCCGAGGCCGTTCAGGTTTGGCAGGCTCGGTCTACGTCATGTCGTGGATCAGGCCCGTGAAGTTGCCGCGGACGATGCACGTCGGTTTGCCAATGAGATCCAGAAGCTATGCTGGGCGACGCGGCTTACGGATCCTTACAACAAAGGGAAGCAGCCAGAGAGAGAACCTACGACAATCGGTTCTTCCATCCATTTGCCGTTCATGTCGACCACCTCTCTGCATACGCTTAATTCCTTGAATAACGACAATTCTTTACAAAAGAAACATGAGCTTCCCAGGCCTCAATCCAGACTGTCACTAGCAGCTGCTAATCGCCCAGCGGCCTCATTGAGGCCACTGCACCAGACTATTCTACAATATGCGACAGGATCATCGGACGGGACACGGCAATTTGCTTTTCTTCCTCATGAGTCACAAGTCCTGTCAACGCTTCTGACACCTTTTTTGTCTATTGAGAAAGCCGTCCCACCGAACGACGAACGATGGCTTGCTACTGAAGCTTTTGAGTGGGTCACGCGAACATGGCGGCCGTCAGACGAAGTCAGTACCGAGATGCTTATCCAGAAATATACATTCATTTTACCTTCTACAGACAACAGCCGTCGAGCGGGTATTGTGGTGCTGTGTCGCAGCCACCACTCCATTGCCTAATCTGAGAACCAGGGTCCTTAGCTTGTTATGGGGCTTGCTCATTCCCCACGAGGCTAACTATCAAGCCACCACACCAGACTCTTTCAGGGGCATTGTCTATGGTTTGACTACCCTTCTGTCCACTTTACAGCGTCAGCCTTTGCCATCTGGCAGCACGGACGATGATGAAGATTTTCTTTTGACGAAAGACATCACTCATAACGTCCGCTCTGGATGCTGTGGGGATCTTGATAGCAATTCTGTCCAAGAGCACTATGGATCAACTTTGTCCAATGGCGACGAGCCCGCGCTCGTCAGACAAGCAATATTTTTGGAAGCCTTTTCAAGCTGTTGCGAACAGAGCGATACAGTATCCCGTTTGTGGCTCCTACAATATGCGCTTGAGGTAAGCTTACATCCATACCTCACCAACAATACCTGTCGAAACTTCGTAGGAATTTTGGTTTATACCATCGAGTTCTACACCACTACTGAACACTGTTTTCTCGCGGATCGTCAAGAATTTATCAGGCGCATTGACCGTCCTTCTTTCCATGCCAAGCGACCAATCTCAGATGCAGAGGGAAATAGTCGCTGTCCGCTTCATTGCAGAAAAGCTCATTCCCGCAGTCGCAATTGTCAATGACACAGTCCTAGATGTTGCGAAGAGTGTCGCGCGCGTCGTCGTACTTCTTCTATGTTTGAGCCAGACCAAGGAAACCGTGGAATGGAGTGCTTCCCTTCTCACTAGCTGGTGTCGCGAGAAATTGTTCTGGAAGGACGGCCTGGATGCAGCCTTGAGGGACATCGTGCGACCCATTCTTGTTTCTTATCGTCGTGTCCCTGACTAGGCGGAAAGGTTTCCAAGACGAAATGGGTTGATTTAGCCAAACAACTGTTGCACATCTCCAGGCTTCCAGATGATGCCCAGAAAGCATGCTCCATCGTCATTCTGCCTGCGATACACGATGTAAGCGTATTCATTCGATTGCTTCGCCTCAACCTGAAATATGCTACCTAGAAATTAGTGGACGATCCTCCCGCCTATCCCTGTCCTCCTCTGACGGAGTTGTTCGGCGCCTTCTCCCGGCAGCATCCTCAGATATTCTACAAAGTCCTTTTTTCTTGTGCCGCTTCTTCCAAAGAGTTCGTCGTTGTGAATCACTTGTGTACCCTCATCATGATTTCCAAGTTCCTGCCAACATTTTGGATTCACGATGCCGAGATGATGTCTGTTGCCTTGATGAGCGAGATCCCCAGCCAGAAGGCTGCCACAGGCCCCCCGCAATCAAATTCAAGGTTGGGACAGTGTGTTCTGTTGCTAGAGTTGATCAACTTCATACAGGAGGTGCGTCGTTTGAAGGAGCAACCACAGGTACGATGACTCCCCGCTTTATTACCTTCAACACTAATACCAGTTCAGAAAGACGACGGCTTCCTTGAGGGGGTTATCAAGTTCTGCTCGGCTCTCGAAACCAGGCTAGGCATTCTGCTCGGGGCAAGAGTGAGTCGACCATCCCCTTTCTTTTCATCCGCTGATGCCTTGCCTATCGTAGGAACAAAGCTCGAGCACGCCACAGTTACAAAAGGTACTCTTCTGTACCTTGTTCAGGGAAATAAGGCTTCTTTCGAGATCGTTCAAACCGTAAGTATCATCCTTGCTGAAAGCCTTTTTATGCAATTGATTGTCTAGGATTCCCTGGATTTCGCAAGTCATGTCCTGGTTTGTCAGTTACCATGAAGAAGACGAAATGAGTCAAGAAGACTTTGACGCGCTAGAGCAGAGCTCAGTGTCCCAGATTCGGGGACTGTACGCGGCAGCACAGGATGGGGCTCGGCCCTCTGGTCAGGTAAATCTGGTTCTTGCCGAACTAGAGACGAAAACGCTCACAACGGCATAGCGTCGAAGTACGATGCTATTGGCGATGACCAGATCACAGCCTTCAGCCGAGCCTTTCGCCGAATCTGGTTCGATTCTCCAAACGATGCTGGGTCATAGATTGAAGCTAGCTGATTCGCTGGCAAAGGGATTCGTGGCAAAGGCTATGAAACTTTTGGTTACTATATCAGCTTTGCTGACGTCGGATGATTATCGCCGGCTTGGGGTTTATGCTTGGAACCATATCACACCAGGGAACTATTCGTCCTTAACCACTTCGGTAAGTCGTAACGTCATAAGGAGCACTAACTGTAGATGAGAAATACTTGATTGCACATAGGCTTGCTTTCTGGTTATGCAGTGTGCTGAGAAAACCCCGAGAGACTTATTGGCTGTAATGGAGGTTGACCTCCAGAGGTATGCTGCCTTCTTGTATTTTAACAATTCTCTAACGAAAACAGTTCCGACGTCGAAACAAAGGTCGAGTCTCTCCAGAAATTTGGCACTTTGTCCAATTGGCGATTCCAGATTCTTGCTCAGCCTATCATTGCAGATCGAGGAAGACGGCCATTTAAACTGACTCGTGGCCCCCTTCCCTTCGTCGCGACTGACATTGGCTCCGCTGATTATGTCCTTCAGGACGAATTGAGCGACATGAACAGCAATAATCTTCCATTGGAACTCAGAAAACGGTTAGCTGAAATTGGCTGGGATGAAGAGAGCAATAATCTGAATCCCGATCAAGAAAGAGCTATGACACCTATGTCTTTGCTCCCGGCCTATCAGTTAAGTAGACAAGACCACACAAGCAATGCCCCTCAGCTCGACTCTCCTTTGTCCGCTTCGCCGTCTTCACCTACAGTTGAAGCTGGGCTCCTTCGGCGCAATTCTAGTAGTGGTGGTCCAGCCCACAATGCCAAGCGAAGAGCCATCTTTGTCCCGTCACTGTCCTTGGTCTTCCCACGCATAGCATCCCTGATGCTAGATGGGAACCCCACCGTTGCACACGTTGCTCGTTCTATCATCCTCGATTTGATGCGTAACGATCCAGCACTTTTGGTGAGACCCACTCTTGACCTTCTATACGGCGACGCCAAGGACGTGGATTCGGCTGTGTCGACCATCAACGCATTTCTTCATGTGCAAACAGCACTCCCATTCTCCGTGACTCACTATTTGTTCAATCACCTTACTGGTTTTCTAAAGCACTCGGCTCGGCATGCGACGGAGGATGACGCTCTCCAAGATTTCGCCCACATTACTCCCATACTTGCGAGGCTTGGTCGTCAGGTTAGCGGTATGTCTATGCGCGAGATTAGGCGAGCCAAAGTGGAAGCTTTCTTGA
Source organism: Macrocybe indica (assembly GCA_030407095.1). Classification (NCBI taxonomy): domain Eukaryota; kingdom Fungi; phylum Basidiomycota; class Agaricomycetes; order Agaricales; family Callistosporiaceae; genus Macrocybe; species Macrocybe indica. Next base: position 812,661 of record JARFTL010000013.1, read on the forward strand.
TACCTTCTGGATCGCTTTGGTTTCCGTCTTCGGCGCCGACCGGACCCATGTTCCCGCGGAACCTTGATTTTAAGAAATATCCCTTTCATGATATACCTGCGCAATTGATATCTATGACTATTATTCGCATCTCTCAAAACATGCTATTGATTTCAATGCTTCAAAAGAATCCTCAGGAGGTGCAACTCATCCGGAAGAACATGGCTCGCTTGGTCCTCCCAACTGCTTCCTACACTGAACATGCTAATCTGGAATTAACCGATTTTATTCCATCAAAGGCAGGATCGGCGACTCCGAGCGACGGGATCAGCATCTTATCCTTGATGCTATCGCGCAGTCATTTGTTACTTGTCGCTCAGATATTCCGTTCGACGTCACGTCACTTGAACGATAGGAATGAACTGGCCACTCTTGTCGATGGCTTGAATCGAATCTTGCTGCATCATGGGGATGACATTGGAATCGTTAGTCAAGTAATGATTGGTAAGGCGTCGAATGTCATTGTTGAAACGGCGCTCATGTTTCTACAGCCCTGATGGTTGCAAGCACTAGGTTTCGCCGTTTGTTCACTGCTGGTGGCGGTTACACCCTATTCATGCCTGCCGTGATGAAGGTCTACGCTGAATATGAGGCCCACACAGGCATCAGGCTAGCAATTGAGTACGCGGTCAACCGCTTTTACTCACTCCATAAGGAAGTGTTTGCTTTCCAAACCTTGGACATCATCGCTCATCTGATCACGATGCCGAACGTCGATTCTGCCTGGTTCGCAAAAAGTGTCTATAACCTGTTCTCCGCGTTGAGGCGAGGAATCCTTCCTTCCACGCCTGACCCTGGTGGAATTCACAATGCAAACAAACTTCAAGAACGCGAGGCCCTTATTGTGAGCACAGCCGAGGAAAGGCCTCAGGCGTTTCTGTCTTTGTTGAGACGGAATGAATCCTCTGGCACAAAGCAGGTCACCATTGACCTACCTGAACAATATGAATCAAGTCGACTCGGGATTGACGACGTTGTGCGACTCTTTCTGACTGTGATCGCTCACGATCCCTCCATCCTCCGAGCCGAGCAATTTCTAAAATTATTACGTCACCTCACACCATATATCTACCATGCCTCATCAACAGCACGCAATATCTTACAGGACGGCATCGATGCACTTGGCATTGTACTTCTTCGTGCTTCTTCAAAACCTCGAACACCGGATCCGTTCTTACAATCACTTCACGAGGCTTCGGTCCTGCCCGCAGGAGCACTGTTGGATGCGCAGCTTCCGGAAAAGGGCCGCTTGCCCAGCGATATCTCATCTATGCGATTGGATTACCTTGGCTTAATTATCGCATTCGTCAGCGCCGGTGGGGAATTATCGCATTCAACCCTGCGTAGTGCCATGGATATGGCAAGGCTCAGTTTAAAAGACCCACCACCTGAGGTTGTGGCTGCCGTCTCGTCTTTCTTCGATGATCTTATTGCCAAGTCGGTCATACGCGAGAGCCCTCCGACACTGAAGAAAGTCGTCGCTATGCTTCGTGAGTTTGCGTCTCTCATGAACACGCATTCGTCGGTGCTCGATCCCTCAGGACCATTTAAGACCATCGCCTCTCTTGCTTCCAATCCAGTTTATGCGAGTGAAGCCCAGTTCTGCGATGTCGTCGACAAGATATGCGCAGAGGCTCTTGCGGTTTCCGATCCTTTATTGTCTGTGCCATCGTATAGCTCCAGTCTGTCAGCCTTGATCAGGAATGCGATCTTTCTGCGCCGCGGTGACGTTCTATCGTTACTGGAAAAACGGCCACCCTCAAGTGATTTTCTCGGTCGTATCGTGGTACCTCTCGTCATGTCCCTCAAGACGGAAACGGCCTTAATTTCGGAAGGGTCTCAAGTGGAGAGTTGGCACCGCAAAATCCTTTCCAACACGTGGGTCCGACTGTTATCATTTTCTATGACGTGTTGCCAGAGCGGTACACAGCCGAAGCGTGCTCTTTCACGGTCGGGTTCTCAGGCCAAAAAGCGTTCAGGAAGGTCCCATCTCAAGATCGCAATCATGGGCTTCCAGCTTTTGAAAATCGTGATAATATGTGGTCATGAAGATATCTCCTCTCGGTTTCCTGCCGTCTGGCCGCGAATCGCCATGTCCGTGAAGGCTATGCTTGCTGATGGCAATGCTTACTTTGCCACTCAGCCGTACGCGATCTCTCCTCTGCCTTCTCCGACTCCTTCGCCGCGCACGAGCGGACAGTTCGACCAGTTCCCCACCCTGCCTACATTCAACACCATGATGTCGCAACCCGTTGCTGTTGGCAATCCACGGATTGTTGATTACCTTCTCTGGTCCGTTCTGGAACTTCTTTGCACTCACAGGAACCCTCTCGCGTTGCAACTTCGCCTGTTTATGCAGGAGAAGGTCGTCGAAGTCGATCAGGATTTGCAAACCAATATCAACCCTCGCAGTTCAAGGAACTCTATCTCACATCGATTATCCAGTGCAATGTTCTCGAAGCCAAGGAAGAGGATGACTGGTACGCCTTCTCCCAGTTCGTCACCGCGACTCGGCCCAAGCCTTTCCCCTCCGCAATCCTCTCCATCGTATGGTTTCGACGGTCGGCAGGCAGGCTATAATAGCCTGGAGAGTCCGCAACATAATCACGGCACCAAGATTGTTCACCTTGGTCCGGTCCCGATTGATACCGCGTTCGGACGACCTTCGCTAGACGCTCAGAGGGGCATAAAGTCGACAACAAATACGAAAATTCGGTCTTTCGATCTAGCGCGCGTGACGTACCGGCGTATACGGACGGTACAGAGTCACCTGGGTTATTCAAACCTTCTTCCCGACCCCCACAGCCAGGAAGCCGAGGAGGATATGTCCATCAGACTGTGGACAAAACAATCAGCACTGTACGACATTCATGAGGAGACAAGGCAGCTGTTTGATGAGTTTGAGCACTGGGACCAGGACGCTGAGGATGATGGAGTGATAGCGTTGGATTGACCATATACTGCATAGCTCATTTGACCTTGGACTAAATTATACCTTGGATTAGATTTATCTGTACAGCGTGAACATGTATAATAACACTGATGCCGTGAATTCGTTATGCTGATCGCCAATGAGGATAGAATAGAAATGGTCCCATAAATACGGCTATATTTGACAAAACAAAAGTACGGTGAAGTGTACTTTACACTCATGATCACGACAACCCATAAAGGAGCCGTTACAAGACAGTCGACATGAACAAGAGGACAATCGCTGTGAATGTCAGCGCTGTGCCCGGAACCGCGGCCCCATGAAGGGAGGAAGAAAAGTTCAAGAGCGTGGTCTGGTTGGTGAACGAGATGGATGGTGTTTGCGACGTGGTGTTTGCGCCGTAGACGTATGCCGTGGTATCTGGGCCCGGCTGCTGAGGGTCAGCACATTTGATGGTCACCGACTTGACGAGGGCATAGAAATGGCCAGCTGAGGTATAATCGGGATCGTTCCAGTTGATCATGCCTTGGAGTTGACAGTTCAGCTCATCGCGCAGAACACGGAAGAACATGTATCAATTACCTCCAGCCCATTGCACAGTGCCGGGAGCGGTCCCGTCAATTCCTGCTGGCCAGATGCTGCAGTGTGTCAAATCAGAATGGGCTCCTGCTCAGGTCAAGGAACTTACGAGAGTTGAATGCGGGCTGGGGTGGTGGGGTAACGGCTCACGCCTTGTACATCGACGGTGTCGGATCGTTTGATTGTACGAACGATATTGCCGTCGACGGAAAAGGTGAGAGTATCTGGCTTCCAATCGATCTGCCAAAAAGCAGTCAGCGCCACGAAGAATGGCACGGAATAATGGCAGCACTGAATAATCGTGGTAATTGCTGAACGTGTCAGACAAGCTTTTTGCGGTTTGTCCGTTGTTGGAACCCGTCGCTGTCATCGTCGGGAGTAAGAAAGAATGTAAGTTGTCAAAGGAAAGGGAGAAACACGTACGGACGAAGCCCTGCCAGAAGTAGTTGGTCTGGCCCTCAGTCGTCGCCGCACCAGGGAACTCCCAATCAATCTCATCCTTGATGTTGCTCATCGTGATGAAAGCTGTCACGACGCCCCCCCAGCGACCCGTCTTGACTTGATGTAGCGGTTGAGCACCTTTGTCAATGGTAAAGCAACGCCGAGATACGCACGCTTGGCTGTGACCTTGCCGTAATGGATGTATCGTGTGGAAGACAGACGTGTCCCGCCGTTGGATTGTGTGAGCAACATAGCGAGTTCGCCTCCCGACGAGTTGGTGTTCATGATATTGCCCTTGTCGATAACCCAGTCTAAAGTCATGGAGTGAAAAAAAGGTGAATGTCCTTTTTCACAGCAGCATACCGTATTCCGACGCATTTCCGTTGAAGAACGTCGCATTGGACAGGATTCGAGAGTCGTCTGTAAAAGTCAACTGTGCCCGGTTGAGCTCCCACGTCCATAAGCAACTCTTATGCACGTACGTTGGCATCCTGGCAGACTGGATTTGGCTTGCACGAGTCAAGACGATTGGAGGCAAGTGGGTTGCACCCTCCAAGACAGAACTGCAGGTTCGGATTTAGCTTGACCCAAATCAAACATTCGAGCGGCGCATGCGCACTTCATTTGATCCGCAGAAGCCGAATTCACCTGGGAAGCGAATAAGATAGGAATGAGGTGGAAGGATTAGATAAAGACCTACTGCAACACGGAGCAGAGGCGGGGCACGGGTTCGTCGCATTGCTGACGGGATGAATGAGACGTTAGAAAGAGTGATAAAGTCATAGTTCATAAATTACCAAGTGGCGGCCTGCACTTGGCTAACGGATAGAATCAAGGGGAGTAAAGCCCAGAAACGCAGCATGAAGAGGAATGAATGTGCAGGAGAAAGAATGTGTTTAGGACCAGCAAGCGATATACTTAAGTCTTCGGTTCAGAATGTGTAACGGCGGTAACTGTATGACACTATTTGTCACCAAGACATCGGTTGATCGGAGAGCACAACAATCACACACAGTAGAGACGGTTCATGTCTTCCCATCTACATCACCCCTGTTTCAAACTGAGAGTAAGAATAGTGATTCTGGAGCTGGTAGTAAACATTGCCAAGAACGAAAGCCACCAAATAGAAATGTCTCATGTACTCAAAAACTTATCTTGGGAAAAACACAGCGGCGGAAGTCCGCAGGAGAGGGTAACGCAGAGGAACAGGTAGAATGGCCATTCGATACCATTGAGAGTGTCTTTTCGACGTTCAGAAGTGGACCATAATTATTGTCGTTGCCATATGAGAGAGGCGATGCCACGGAGGGGAAAGAGCAAGCATTCGTGCCATAAAAATCATTGTAGCAACCGAGAGTAGAAATTGCAGCAAAGCTTGATAACGACGGCTTCGGTCGCACATAAGCAGTTTCAATGCGATGACCAATGTAGCACTGTCCAGAAAGAAATTCCTTAGCTTCTTGTGCCATCTCCGCCGATGCATATTCAACGATGATAGAGAATGTCGTCCTGGCCGGGTCCTTCAATACTTGAAGCCTGGTCACTCTGCCAAAGGGACAGATGAGAGGGTCCAGATCCCGACTATGTGGAAACAAGATAGTAGATAAGTGTGTTACGCAGACGGTATTCGTTGGAACCAGTGTCATGGAAAGAGAAGCCGGGTCGATGTTTGACGAAGCCGACGTGCCAGAGGACCTTTCTATCCCTTCCAGATCGCATGGATTGTGAGGAGGCCTCGCATCAAGCACTATGGCTCTGTCGCCGCCGTCAAGAAATCCTAAAGGTGATAGTTGAAGTGATGCAGAGGGAAAAACAAAAGAAGAATAGACCTTGGGAGCGTTGCACTACTGCCCAGGATATGTCGAGTATGTGACCTCTATGGAATATCAAGATCGATATCGTCATGAGGATGCATGCTGGGACTGGACTTACTTGACCTGCGTACGGGATAGGCATGTCATGGCTCGCTTTGCCTCTTCATGGGTCGACATAACGACGAACCCACGGCGACGAGAAGAGTTGTCGAGAGTGGCCAAGATGACGCAATGTGAGACCGTCCCATATGGAGAGAACACAGCCGAAAACTCAGATCTTGTTGAGAATGCGTAATTAGCCACAGCATTTCAAGGGAGCGAAGGTTATTACTTCGTAAGGGCAAATGGCAAGCCTAGAACATAAAGATTCCGTCGGTCATCCGTCTGGTGGTCCCTAGCATCGTCGGATGACATGACGATAGGGCTAACAAAACTATGGCGAGAAGAGGATACATTAGCATATAATAGCTAGCATTTCCATCGAAGTAGTCCGCATTTCGGGAGCGCGGGAGGAAAACCAGTTATATGCGCATTTTTCTTGATACGAAGGACGTACAGTGGAGCACCGTTGAGCATATACCCTGATAGGCATAGCGCTTGTCTGCATATAATCGGCAAATTCAAGCTATTCAGCTTCTTCAAGTAAAGAATGACTCAACGAGGCCGCAGCCGGGTTGGAAAAGCCTATCTCGACATGGCCGCCAGCGTAATTCCTGTGGTCGTGGTAATCCTTGACCTCTCCTGCTTACGCATTAATGAAGGGTTCGTTGCAATCAAGTATCCATGCTCATATGAACCAGGATACCTAATGAAGTTTGGAATAACAGAATGATATCTTTGGAGTCCACTAAACGCGACGAAACCGTTTTTCTGCGCACGGAAGAGTCGAAGAGCGAGACACCTACCTTGGCTAGCAATATTCTCAACTTTGACCCAGTGCGACTTTTGTCTTGGAATTTTCAGCACATCAGTTACGAAGACTGAAGCGGTCATTGGAGAGAGTCGGAGGGGTGCGCTGACGGAGACAAGAAATGGACTAGCGATAGAAACAAGAAGAATAAAACACGAAAGCACAGAAGGTAGAACAAGAAAGATGGCCGTTTTGGAGAACGCGTCGCGCTTTTATTACATCCTATTACATCACGTGTTGATCGACGCACGTGCACGATATTCATCCTACCAACGCGTCTTGAAGCTGCAGGCTTTCATCCATGTCCAAGCGGCCATTATCTTCTCTACCTATCTCCCAGCATGTTCTCAGAGCACTCACACAATCTGGATATGAAACTGCCTGTGACCTTCAGGGGATATCGGCCGAGCGCCTAGCACAAGGTGCGACTACATAAAACCGCAATCTCCAATTTACGTATCAGCATTTCTGCTAGATATTAATTTATCCTTGGAAGATGCGCAGAAAGTGATCTCATCTCAACACATATCCCTCGCATCGACTTCTATGCCTTTACCGACACAATCTGTTGCCTCCATGGTTAAACCCCTTCGACGATATTCGACTAATTCTGCACCTGTTGACGAGCTTTTGTCGGGGGGGCTTCCAAAAGGACACCTCCTTGAAATTTCCGGGATCCCTGGATCATTCAAAGAGAAGCTTGCTGTTAACTTGACTGCTTCCGCCATCCAAAATGAAGAGGAAGTTATATTCGTCGGTAACCACTGGCCTTCAAATGGATCGACTTGTGTTGTCTTACCCCTCGAATGAGACTCTCAAAATATGACCCGCCCGACATCGTTGGATGCCATGCTCCAGCACCAAAGCTAGTTAACCCTGACGAAACTCTCCTACGATTCCTCGTGTTGATGTGATTGTGCCAGATATCCCACTGCCTGAAGATTACCATCAAATGGTTCATTGCGCAAAGATCTACACGTTGCCTGATATGATGGTTTTCCTTCACAAACTTCACAGAGAACTGGATGCCCGTCCCAAGGTCGGTTGTGATGGCAATTTGAAGAAATGTTCGCTGACGCATTGCGATCGGGACAGGTTTCTCTCCTCGTGCTCAATTCATTTTCCTTCCCCTTCCAAGAAATGCGGAACTTGTCCTTTCCCGATAGAAATGCCCTTTTGATTAGGGTGAAGGAGATCCTTACCAAGCTTTCCATGTCACACAATTTGACTGTGAGAACTGCTGCGTCTGATTATCGCCTGGACTAAATTCATGGCAATTGGCGCACAGATCGTGATAACGTCGCAGCTTGCCACTAAAATGCTTGACGCTGACGGTGCACCCGGAAATTTCGATTCAGGTGCTCAAGCAATCCTGTTACCGCAGCTAGGTGGCCATGCGTTGGCATTTCTTTCCTTGCTTTAATGTCTTACGACGTGCCTAGGACCATCGTACCTACCACCAGGTAGAACATACCGCATTATTATTGCACCACAATCCTTCGACTCTGGGCATGTCTCAAATTCCCGTGTATGGCTGACACGAGCTAATGCAGAGCGCAGAGAGGTCATACTCCTTTCTTCACCGTCGCAACGGGAACACGATTCCAGGCGAACGATTGCATATGAAATTGTGCGCTTATCCCTTTCAAATTTGAATGTCAGTCATTCCTGACCCGTTGAAAGTCATCTTCTGGGTATTTTCTTAACTCTAAATCTTCGGACACATGAATTTTACGAATATTACAAGAGCCTGAGCATAAATAGTCGCTCTGAACACAATTCTAGGCCTTGTCCCATCCATTTTGTAATCTATGCACAGATCGGGACGGCTTGAGCGCAGCGCAATGAGAATGACCGCGTGTCAAAATATGAAATTCGGTCATAATACTGAACACCCATACCCTCCCACACTCACGGCCCCTATAACGGTAAACCTAATTGACGCGATTTTTTCAATTTCAGATCGGGATTTTTTTCGCCCTGCCACCTTTCGCGACGTCGACCTTTGACTGAGACCACTTTCTCTGACTTACATTCGCTTTAAGGCCTTCCTAGTCTCCAACCCCATCGACTACTTTTCTTCGCAACGCTAGTCATGCCTCATGTCAGCATAAACAATTCTAACGGACCTGCGTCATTCCACTACACGATATCAACACCAACAACCACGTCCGCATCTGACATCGATCGAAGCCTGCCCACTCTGCTTTTCCTGCACCCAGTATATTTCGGACAATGTATATTTCAGCGTAAGTTATAACCAATTTAAATCGTTCGTAATATCATCATTGTCCGGATAGAGCAATTCGCAGACCCGGACTTGAGGAAGTACAACCTCATCGCGATAGACAATCGATTGCATGGCGAAACATCCGGCGTCGTTCCGCCACATTGGAGACGTAGAGAGGCCGCTGAAGATGTGCTCTCATTCATGGTATGTGAAATCGTTTTCCTTATTACCTCGACCGACTTCAGCCACCAGGAAGCTCTGGATCTGCCCCGATGTCATTTTATTGGACTTTCGATGGGAAGCTTCGTATCATTGGCGGTGGCGACTGCCGCCCCAGAGAAGGTTCTTTCGCTAACTCTGATATCGCCGCTGGCCATCCATGAGGTGGGGTTTGCATGGTCTAAGCATACGTTGGTCGTCCGTCTCAAATTACCGTCCAGCCAGAGGGCGTTCTAGAGGGTCGGCAACAAATCTTCGATTATTGGGCAGAGGCATTTAAAAATCCCGAGGGCATCGATGATACCCTGGTGCTTGATGCAGCCTTTGGAGGGATGCAACTGGGCTTCTCGGAGGCAAAAACACCTTTAGTAAAAGCGTAAGGATGGTCCATCCCACCGCCTAAACTTTGTTAACGCATACTCAGTCTCGAAACGCTCGCTGTCCGACAAGCAATGAAAAACTTCGGCCCACCAAATCTCAAACAGTGTCGTACAGTGTGCCTGACATTTTTCAAGGAGAAGACTCCATATACCGACGAAACGCTCAAGAAGATTAAATGCCCGATTCAGCTAATACACTGTGGACAGGACGTCGCTTACCCCTTGCGTTGTACTGAGGCAATCCGCGACCGCCTGAAGTCAGTAGGGCTGGACGTGAGGTTAGCCCAAGTGCCTGATGCTCCCCGCTTTGGAGTCGTGACCCATCCGACCGAGTTGAGTTCAGAGACCTGTGCCTTCCCATGGCCGCCAGACTAACGAACTATCGCCTCAGAATAAACGCCTTAATCTGCAACTTCATAAGGGAGCAAGAAAAGGCAGATATCCCAAAAGCACCAATCAATGTTCGGTCACCGTTTGAGGAAACGCTGGTTGCAGCAGGCTGGCAAGAAGATTCTCCTATTCAGGAGTTGTGACTATGACATGTCGTTCCGGGACATGTCCATGTATGATATATTAATGGTGGTATGATAATCAGCACGTATCTTCACGGGTTTAACCAGCTATTGAACTGGGTTTAATCACCGCATCTGGTGTGATGACCAAATCCATTTTCCAGTCGTGATCTCCCATGGGTATTTTGTCGTCTTCTAAAATTTGCTCTCGCAGAGCCAGGCCGACTTGAATACAAGCGGATTAGAGGTCATAACCTCAGGGGTTTCAGAGGCGCACAAACCTAGTAGTGGTCGCGGATGACCCTCTGAGACATAAGTGGCAATGAACCGGTCGTAGTACCCTTTTCCATGACCGAGGCGCGACAGCGATCGGTCAAATGCAACAGCTGAAAGAGCGTTATATCGTCAGGGTTCGAAAAAAATCAGCAACTTCAAATCAACAGACCCGGAAGAAGAATCACATCCAGCGGTTGGCAGTCCCGGTCCAGCACTGCGAAAAGTATGAGCGTGTCATTGGGCATTCTCATCTTGACACACCGTCCTGCCGTTTTGTTCCTTGCCAGTGCAGCTCTGGTTCTCTGATCCCCCATACTCCGCTCGGAAAGGAGTTCAAGTCCTCAAGCCCATACACTTTCAAGAAACGCATCTTCCCGTCTTTAGATTCAATCTTTGGCACAAACAATGTCTTTCCTGTGTCTCGTTCTGATGTCAGACAAGTTTGTGATGTCGGATTAGCCGACTGGGAGTAGAATGTTCCACAGACCGCCGCGTAAAATCTCGGAGACCAATGAGGAAGTGTCGACCTCACCAGTCGGCATGCTCAAATAGCAGCTCGACGATTTGCATTGGCGGAACTGTGGCAAGGCTAGAACTTTATCAACGACCGATTTGGCTGGAAAAAGACCAGAACTGCATCAACAGCGCTGGAGGAAAAACGACAGACACGTATTTACACTGCGATTCTATCTCGTGTCTCGATAATTGCTGCAGCGTCGCAGTGACAGCCTTGCGCAAAGCCCGTTTTTGCGCTCGAAGCGAGTGCATCACCAAAGAGTGGATCGAATCGGAGTGTCAAAATCAAGCGGATCGCCGACGGTCATTTCGGCGGGACAGCCGACACCGACTCGTCCGACCTGTCTCTTTTATCGAACTGGCCTATGGCCAGCGTCGACCATGACGCCCACCAGCAGCAGCCGCAGCACCACGTTGAGCGCAGCCGCGCGCCAGAGATATACGGCTTCGTCGCCTGGACGTCGACCTCGCTCGCTTTCTGCATCTACGTTCTCTGGGCACTGGTTCCTGACGAGTACATCATCCGCTCTGGAATAACTTGGTACCCAAGCCGGTGCGCTCGCATCCCTAACATCCCTCAGCCGTCTGAACTGTCCTGATGACCCTTCGCGATCACCCCCCTCCCCCCAAAAAAAATAATAGCGAATGGGCGATCCTTGTGCCCGCTTGGTCGATCGTATTGGTCTTGACGACCTACGTGGTGTACTGGTCGCTGGCTATCGCCTCCACGCCATCCTTTTCTGAGATGAGCACGATAACAGGTATGAACTTTTCCGTAGAATTGAATGTCTTGTGACTTTCACCGTTCTTATCAGATGGATTTGCAAGCTTCCCCCAAGAAGGCGGTGACAATCCATTCCTGGATTCAACACAGCCTGCCGTTCTTTACGACATGCCGATTGGGCTAGTGAACCGTGCTATGTATCGCAGAAGCGCCCAGCCCAGCTGAATATATATAGCTTCCGTACAACACTCGAAAACTAGTCACAGCCAATATCATGTCCAATACTCTGTAGTTGCACCAGACTCGCAATAGATAAACACTCAGATAGCTGGACCGTGTGGCCCCGAACTAGTTACGGAAGCAAATCAACTGGTGGCAATGCTGCTCGCCGAATAGTCAACGTTCAAACCTCTAACGACTGGCGTGGGTGTGCCTGTGCTTCTTGATAAGAGATGCTTTCCTCATCGCCGTGACGATCTTGGCGACCGTGGTTAATAAGCGAGGGAAACACAGGGCCGAGGAGCATCGTAGCACGCTGGGACCTCAAAGAGTCGTCATCCGAGTCCGAATCGGCGTCTGAAACGGACTTTGCATCTCGAAAACCTGTCTTTGTTACCACATTGGGTGACATCCAACGAAGCTTGAGTGGCGCAGGGTTCACGCCTTGCTTTGGCACATGAGGTGAGCCTGCGGCGTTTGGACCAGCAAAGTCAGATGCATGTTGTGTTGTCTTTGCGTCGGATGACGTTGGTGCACTTCCATGTGTACGAAGATGCCGTTTTGCATTCGAACGGACTGTGAACATTTTGTCGCAGCCTGGATAAACGCATTGAAACGCTTTTTATTCTACAAGTGAATTTCGGGACCGGAAAATAACGGCGACGACGACTGACGTCTGATATTGTTGTGAATGTTCATATGCGTCTTTAAACCGCTTGGTCTGAAGAGAGGGGGATAGTGAAAACCAGGCCGCTGGGTGGGAGAGAATATTAGAGATCTACCTTGGGAAACCTTTGCCGCATATCTCGCACTCGTGCATCTTAACCTTTCTCTTAGTTGATGCAGTCCTTGAGATGTTGCTCCTGAACACATGTCAAAATCCCCGTCATGCACGTAGAAGGGAGCGAGGAAATTCGTTTACGCACGATGGTCCACGGGGCAAGGTGGCATCCATGTTTGACGTCATGTTGACCCAACCGCTCTGAGAAGGCGATTGGGTGCTTTGTCCCCTCGGAACGGATGACGGTGACGAAGCGAAATCATAGCCCGCACTGCGATCAGCTCCTGCAGAGGCATCACCTCTTTTGGAATCGACTATTATAGCAAGAGGGGGCTCCAAGGGAGGGCCTGGTGAACGAAGCAGCCCTCGAAATGCGGTGCTCGGAATTAGGGAGGACGGCTCAACCGGGCCTTGGGGCTCTACTGGCTGTGTCACGAGTCGTGTCTGGTGAGCGGCCGAAAATGGAGTCTCTGAGTGGTGTTGGGCCTGCATGAGCCCAACATGGTTCTGGATGCCTGACAAGTAAGACGGTCCGCCGGCCACTTGCGGGTCAGAGACGGATCGCAAAGCGGAGACTGTAGATAAAGAATGTCCTGGACCATGCCGCGAGCCTAGGAAGTTCTCGAATCCGGGAACGGAGGAAGAAATGGTATTTTGAGACCGAGGATCATGGAGATCTGCTGGTCTATCCGCCGTCGCAAATATCGCTCGGCCAGGGTGTGGGTATTTCACTGATCCCTCCTCATCGTCATGAGGAACAGTGGGGTATAACGACTCTGTCCTAGGCTGATCCATCAGGTCGAGCTCATGGCTTGTGCGAAAATCCGAAAGGGATGAGGGGGCGCCCTGGAATAAAGTGTTTGGAGCGGTGAAGGACTTTTGACCATAATAAGCATTTATATATTCCTGACGGGTTGAACTCGAGGCCATCCCCGTTCTGTGATCTATGTTCATAGCAACGGTGTCCGTTGTGAACCTTGGAAAATAGTTTGAATGGTCTGGGGACGACCACAGACCCCTAAACAAAGAAACGTTGCATAGGAACACAAGCGGTGCTCGTCAGGATGACTGAAAGCCCTGGACATGTTGGAGCTTACCCCGAAAACCGTGGAAAATCGGTTCAAGGTGGGAAGCGGTGAGAGGATGTGAAAAGCTTGAAAACGGGACCGAGACTACAAAGGTAACAAACTTGAACTAGAAGGTCAGCACCGGCCTGTTGTGAATGGCCTAGGGTGTTGGTTAGGGAACACGCTCGACATTCTGACCACCCAGAGTTTTAATCAACTTTTGGTTAATTGTGCCAATTGCAACGAGGGGCTTACATAACAGTAAATTCGAAACCATGAGGCGAGCCTAGACCACTGACAATCAGCATTCGACCATTCAAAAAGCGCTATGATACACCCGAAAAATTATATTAAAGACATAAGCCCAGAGCTGCAAAATCAGCTTGCAAGTCTTAACCATATGACGTCATGATCGATTGCCAGCTAGCGCCAGAAATGGCAAACTCTTTCTGGCTTGGACATGGCGCGTCTTCGGACCGGACGATCTGCTTGCTGACCATTTCCCGTCGCGCCATGGCGAACTCGGCAGCGAATGTCGTCCCGTCGGCGTCACGTTCGTCTCTGCTCTCCTAAGTCTCGCAGACGTCTTGTCAGACCGTGCCCACCGTTCTCTCCAGCCATTGATTACGGCATCTTTCCTCAGTTCGGCTGCCCTCGCTTCCGACTCTTCCACATCCGGGGGCTCTGCTTCATTAAATAAATTGCCCGACGAACACAGCCATTGAGACGGACACGAGGCCGTGTCTGGCTCGGTGTCGTGGGCTTTCTCCTCGTCTCCTGAGGTGTCGATGTCGCTTGCGGCGTCTCCAAACATGTGCTCAAGGTCGACGATGGTCACGGGCTGGGCCACCGCTGGCTGACTGGATATAGGCGTGCAATGTACGTGACCTCCATTTCGTTTCGAAGAGCGAGTGGAATGACGTCGCGCGAGAGATGAATCGAGTGAATAAGTTCTGGGTGGCGCGGGGTGATTGAAGGCGGCAGCGCGTTTTTGCTTCGGGATTGGAGGACTGGAGATGGGATCGGCATCAAAGTCCTCGTTGTCTGAAGGACCGTTGTCTGCCCGCTTTCGGGACGGCGAGCCTGGGCGAGCGGGCGAGGACAAGTCTTGCAATTCTTCAACAAACGATGGAGTCGGCGAAATGTATCCGTCTTCCTGTCCAATTTCATCATTCATATCCTCCTCAAAGTCGACCTCGCAGACTGATATCTGAGCCTGCACAGATGCAGCGGGATCATCCACGGAATCGCCATCATCATCCTCGATGACGATAAAAATGTTCTCCTTCTCTTGTATTAGCCTAGAAGGACCAGCGATTGGGGATGACTGGACAGCGGTCTTGCTGCGGAGCTTTGGTTCGAAAAACTTGGACCGTTTCTGATACTTGGCCGTAATTTCGGACTCCATGACTTCTGCAAGTGTTCTTTTGCCACTCCCTTTGCCAACGTTAGCTCTCTTCGGACGAGGGGCTGTCGGAGGCGAGCTCGACTTCTTCGTTCTGGGAGGGATAGTCGGATTGGGACCTGCCACGGTAGTCAATAAAAGGTCAATACGCAAAAGATTCGATTTTTGGCAAGATTAGCGAACCGAAAAAGCTCAGAATTCCTTCTTTGACGGGCGTCTTCTCCTTTCCTTTCCCTTTATCTTGCCGGTTCCCTACGTGGGTGACGAAAGGTAGGGCTTTGAAGACACCAGGGGTGAAACCAGGATGGATATCGTCTATTGGCATCAAAGTAGTGGGATCCACTTCTCCAAGAGCTATTCTCTTCGCTAGAGCAGCGTCAAAGTGCCTGGGGCACGATATATTGAGAACGCGCCTTTGCTGCATATAACAGATTCACCTACCGGCCAACATAGTGGTCCAGCTCATCATTCCATTCGCCATCTACGTCGGTCAGATGAACCAGTTTCTCCCGATTGGGGCAGTACACTCGCTGATGCAGGAAACAAATTTCTGCCAGTTTGAATTGCTTCAGATACCCATTAGGCACCGTCTTCTTACCCTCGAGCTGTATGACTCTGACGACTTGTTCAACGGTCTTCCACTTCCGCAGAAGCGTGCACGCCGTCTTCAAACCGATGCCGGGAATGCTCGGCAGGTAGTCACACCCGCTCAAAATCGCCATGGCACGAAACTGCACGTCCGACCAGCCCACGAGGCTTATACCGTTTGAGTCGGACGCAGAGGCGGCGACGGTCCCAAAGTCTTTGCGCATAACGGAGACGACCGTGTTGGCGGCAGTGTCGAGTTTGAACAGAACATTCTGGCAGCCAAACACGAGCAGGTCGGAATCTTCAGTGAGAATTCCATCTACGATGCCCACGCGTTCGAGGTAGGCGAGCTGGGCATCTGCTTCGTACGGTGCCACCAGATAAGGCACGGACTCTGCGCGTAGAGCCTTGGAAAGCACAGTCCGAGTCAGCACTCCGTTTTGGAGCTCAACACCCCGAGACTAGCTGACCTTGATGAATTGATAGGCCATCGCGGGCGTGACGTCCACGCACTTGAGGTAGTATTCACGGGCCTGGCCGTGCTTCCCCTGAGCAGCGAGCGCGTTGGCGCGTGCCAGGCTCTCCTCGCGCTTCCGCTTTCGTTCCGCCTCGGTTCCTTTCTTGGCCGGCAGAGGGCCACCGTCGAAAACGATGTAAGGGTTGATCTTGTGATGGCGCAAAAGGCGGACGCGCTGCATCGCATAGTCGACGTATCTTCATTCGCGCTCGATCAAAACTCGTCGCGCAGAGCATGAGCAAGAGAGTGGCACGCACTTGTGAGTCTTTTTGCCCGTCGCCAGCTCTGGCGCACATGTCAGTATCCCACGATGTAGCCAGACATAGCCGTCCACCGCGATGGTCTGCCCCGCGTATGCCGAAAGCGGTTTCGTCACTTGAATGGACTTGAGCGCCGGCAACAAACCGCTTATTCCCATGTTATCGAAGGAGGGACTAGTCGGAAAGCATACAGAGGTCAAGACTTCTTCAGGGCCACTGCGTTGTGCATCGTTTCGCCAAAAGAAACCGTCTGAGCCAAAGTAGAACAAACAACGCGAGCGCGACGCGTCACAAGCTGATCGTCATCATGGTGGATAACATAGGTCTCGATCACTCGATTCTGGGACAGGCTTATGATACAGCTATTGCCATACTTCTAGCCGGCGTGCAGTATGCAGTCACTTGTTGGAGAAATTTGTGTACTGCACTCCGCAGGATGATGATGTTGTTGTTCGAATGCCCGAAATGAAACGGGACGTCGTGTTCCAAATCTTGCTGTTCCAGTCACCTCACGCATAAACACAAAAGTCGTTATTTATTCATTTACAACCTCGGGAAAGAACCAGGTTCCCCTCAAACTAAGACACTTTTTGCTTAGGAACCAAGAGCCATACTAGGAGCATCATCATATGAGCCACATAACACTCGGGGAGAGAATAATAAGCGAATGCAAGGCTTACCGTTTCAAACCCGCAGCATCGCCGTTGAACAGATCTTGGTCACCAGGGTTAGGACCAGAGTCAGCGTATTGCCAGAAGGTAGTGTAGCTGTCATGAGAACGGCGTCAGCAACGCGAATGAAAAAAATCAGACAACGGCACTCACGCCCAGCCGGAAGGTAAAGTGCCGATGCTCGAGGCATAGCGGGCGATCCAGAGCGGGTTAGTCGAGCCGAATGACCCGTTATTGCCCGTGCAGGTGGTCCACCAATCAGTAGTCGTGTAGATAACTGCGCGATGGAGAATCAGTCACTTTCAATACGCGCGATCTGCGACATATACTGTAGCATACTCGGGTAGCTGCCAAAAATCACATCTGGTCAATCTCACTATTGTTAGGTCAAAGGCAGAAGGTACGCACCGGCCAGTCTTGGAATGATAGGTGTTGGAAAAGTCGCGAATCCAGGATACCATGGCGGAAGCACTCAAGCCATAGCAGGTTGCACCGTAGGGGTTGTCTAATTCAGAATTCAGAACACGTGTCATGCGATGAAAAATGCCACTCACACTCGATATCGAGGGCACCGGGGAGAGTGATGCCTGATTGGAAAAAAAAAAAAAAGAAGTGAATGTATGGACATTATTGGAAAAATGTTCGCGTTACCGTCTGCGCTCCATCCGCCTCCGTGGGCCAAGAAGTAGTTTGCTTGAGTAGCACCAGAGGAGCGATCCGGGAGTGCAAAGTGGTAGCCTCCGCGAATCAATCCAACATTGGTCGCACCGATATATTGAGGGCTGAATTGCGGACTGATGTAACCTGTTAATGACCACGAATCTGAGCTTGGGCTGCAGGAAATGGACGAAATTGCTGACCAGTTCCTTCCGTTGCCTTGATGAAGGCGAAGGAAATGCCGTTGGCTTTCACAGTCGACCAGTTGATGTTGGGCTGGTAGCTTGAGACATCAATGCCGAGAGGGTTGGCACGCTTCTCCACCTCGCGTTCTTCCACCTGGACTGGAGATGCATAGGCGAGAGCGGCCAGAGCAAGCGAAATGGCTGCGAACAACTTCATGACTGGAAATCCAAAGGATCTGGGCAAACCAGACGCATTTCGAAGGGGTTTTATATTCAACTTTACGCTGCGCCGGGCGTGGTCCGTCCATGCCATATGGACAGTAAGGAAGACTTGTTTCTCAGATGACTCTGCCGAACGAAATCACATTGTGCTCAAGGCCTAAACGAGATGATTTCGTTTTTTTCGGATTGTATGCTCATGCAATCCCAGCATTCTGTCAAATGAAATGGGCCGAGAAGCATAAGCGAAAGCCACTGTAATGGTCCGATAGTCATTCTTTTCTACCTTGCAGAAGGAACAGTGATTCAAGAAGATCACTATCAAGAAACCCATGTGAACTTGATGAAAGACATAATCGTTGTAAAATAGGAAATAGTTACCGTTGACAACTAGACGAAAGCAAGATTTGCCGAGGCACCTCCGCAAGCTCCAACGCGGCTCCACCGTGGAAAGCTATGTCAACAGGAGTAGTGCCACTGCAGAAAGCGTTGGTGGATGACCTTGGGGGCCGTATCTATGACAGACAATTAATTGAATGAAGCGAGAGACAAAGATCTGATACCGAACGTACCTTTGACCTCCTTCGACGTCACGGATTAGTTTTTACGCAAACATGACGATAAATGCATTCCCAATGCCAACAAGATGGTCTGATGATCCGAGAAGCGCACAAGTACACATGCTTATTGACGTGCATTACAATTGTCGATCCTTTTCAAGGTATATTGAAAGTGTGGTGCCGCAGGTGCGTGAGGTCAAGAGGCATCGCAGTGCTGATGTCGTTTGTTTGACAACCATATCAAGGAGACGTAAGAGATTTTTCAACGGAGATTTGACCATCTCACGCAAAGGGCATATCCGGACCTGCTGAGGACCCTCGGCCATGTTATTTTTAGAACCGGTGGTGTCCGAGTAGTCTTGGGTGACAAAATCCGGCCTCAGACCGTTGTCTAACAGCGGGGGGGGAACACCCCAAGAAAGTCAGCACCTCGCTATCTGAACCTGTGTCAAATTTAAAGACCTCAGCCAGGCAGAAAGAGATACGGCGAATGGGTCTGATCAGTAAGGCTTCCTTGGAACGTCTGGTCATTCAAAGTTACCCCCATCGGCTGCCCGTATAGTCTAAGGTAATCGACCTTGTGTAGTCAGAGGCGAAATTTGAAATCCAAACAACCAGCGCATGTCAAACATGCATTGCGTGCGAGCCATACTTGGAGCTCTGACTTGGCAGCTTGATGAGGAAATGATGAAACCTGGCCATTTGTTTGCGCATCAAGATTGCCACACCCATTGCCGACAGCGCGCCTCGGAGCCGGACTGGCTTTTGTCTGGGGAGCTACGCAAACCTGGACTCTAATATATCTCTACATAGCTAAATGTCTTCCTTGCGCCGTTGCCATGAAGATCGTTACAACTTGCGTTCTGCACTTCAGTACACCGGGACACCACTTGGTGATAAGTAACTCGGTGACAGGATGCCAGCATTTTCCAAAGCCTCGTTGTCGCCTATTGGAAAGAAGGTTCTACTACGATGTGCGGTAATAACTTGGGAACTTGGGCGCGCCCAAGGAGACAAAGTAACAGTAGAAACACAAGGACCGCGTGTACCCTTCTCGCCTTCACCATAGCGTCAATCCTTTCAAGTGCTATGGCACCTTATCCAATGCGTGTAATACGGTCTATGCTTTCAACCTTTGAGGTGGCAAAATAACATTATCGGTTTATTCTATAAATCATTGAAATCGCCCAACGAACGATGAGCACGAAAACAGGACGATTACCGGCAACCTTCGATGCCGGACAGCGCCAAATATGGTGTTCGCAACTATGGTCGATGTCTAATACCGCGCGCCATTCTGCAAAGATTAAGCGTACCAAACCGTTCAGGTGGCGGCTGTAACTCGCTACTGGAAGATACGCGCCCTTGTCCACCGCGCTAGCTCGCTCAATAATTCAATTCAGTCGCAATGGAGAACAATCTCACCCTCTGTGTACCCCGAGTCTCAGCATCAAACTTGGACCCACACCAGCCAGTGATAGTCCAGACGCCCAGACCCAACGACTGCCCTCCATATCATGTTCTAATCAGAGTCGACCGTTTCGGCTTCTCCGCTAACAATGTGACTTACCAGGCCCTCGGAGAGCATCCACATTTTAGGTCCGTCGTGCGTTCGTCACATCCGTGTCCGCCGTAGATACTCAAGGACCTTTAAATGAATAGATATTTTGATTTTCACCCCGCACCGGAGGCAGAAACAGTCTCAGCAAAGACGCACGGCGTCGTGCCGGTCTGGGGCTTCGGCGTCATCATTGCCTCTGGACATCCCAGGATCAAGCCAGGAGAGCGAGTTTATGGCTACTTGGCACCGACAAGATATCTCCTAGTCCCTGTTTCTAAAGCTGACGTGAACAAGCACGCATTTTACGTACCGCGTCCCGATCTCCCGCCTGGTAATGCCCAAACTTTTACCTTCATTTCAACCTCGCTGAAGTTTGCCTCCCAAGACCGTCGACCATATAACCAGATACTTCGCTGTGCTGCTGATCCTCAATATGTGCGCAACCAACATACGGAGGATCTCACTATGCTGTATCGGCCTTTATTTTGGACGGCGTATTGGTTCGAGGATTCGCTTTTCTGTTCAGGATACCGCGGCGGCGCTAAATCCGTCGTCATTTCCTCTGCATCGTCCAAAACCGCATTTTGCCTGGCGTACCTCATCCGGAAGCGCAATAAGAGGCATGGAGCGTTCTCTGACGTCCAAATCACCGGCCTCACGTCCAAAAAGAACATTCGATTCACCGAAGGACTCGGCCTCTATCACCGCGTTGTGAATTACGAGGCTTTTGAATCGAATCCGGGCCTTCTAAGAACCGAGAAGAGAACCATATACGTTGACGTTGCAGGAAACGAAAGCCTAAACGCGCTCATGTCCCGTTGTTTTGGCTCCTCGTCCCTCGTAGCCTGGTTTTCTCTCGGTCTTACTAATATCCATCCTTCGTCCGAGGCGAATGCTCTCGACTGGAACGTAACTTCTGCCTCGACGCCGTTCTCAGATCCGAAGAATGCTTCGTCGTTTTCACAGGAGCGTTTCTTCATGCCCGAATGGCTTGACGTTCGTAAGCGTCAACTGGCACCCAACGAGATATTCAAAAGACAGAATGAAGCATGGAACGAACTTATGGCAGACTGCGATGGATGGGTAAGAATCGAGCATGTTCATGGGCCGGACGAGGTTAAGAAGTCGTATGAGAGTATTGTGAAAGATGGCATCGGACCCGACAAAGGTCTCATATGGAGTTTATGGAGCGACAAGGAGGTTGCAGGAGACGCGATCGGACAAGCCAAATTATAACGCAAAGTTGTAAGCTGTCTCACGGAAATTCCGATGGGTTAAAATGTAGGAAACTCTCTTGATTTCAATCGTATTGCCTCGAGTATATACACGTCAGTTTTAAGCATGAGAATCCGATGTAAACTTTAGGATAGGGCAGGGTTGTTCTCAGCGAAGTATTCGTGCGAGTCGGCGTTGAAAACGGCCTCGTCGGGGTTGCTGATCGCGAGTGACTTGCACCCTGATTGGCCATAGACATAATCGTCGGTGCCGCCATTAACCGTGAAGTGGGACGACTCGTGGATCAAAGTTCCGCCCTATGTTCCGCGTCAGAACCATGTTCTACGACACAGCTAACCGAATGCATACCTTGGAATCCGTGCCCGTTGTCGGGGCGCTCCAGAAGGCGCCTGAGATAATAATTATACCCTTCTCTCAGCGGCAGTAGGAATGAAGTAGCTTACCACAAAGATAGACTTGTCCGAAA
The DNA here is from genome assembly GCA_030407095.1 of Macrocybe indica. Classification (NCBI taxonomy): domain Eukaryota; kingdom Fungi; phylum Basidiomycota; class Agaricomycetes; order Agaricales; family Callistosporiaceae; genus Macrocybe; species Macrocybe indica. The sequence goes on from JARFTL010000013.1 coordinate 834,625, forward strand.
CTGACACAGGACAGAATGAGCACAGAGTTCTAGACTGAGTTGATGCGTGGGCTTACTTGGATGGATAAACGTAAGCATAAGTGCCGGAATCCGTGCATGTGCAGTCATAGGCGTAAGAAGAGAAAGTGTTGCTGCTGATGGCACTGAAGTGGGAGACGACGGTGCTATGGCGGGAAGTCGTGTAGGTGCCGAACCAGGTCGTGTAGCGGGTAGTGGCAGAGGTATGCGATTGGGCATAGCTACGGAAAGCGAGTGTGAGGACGGCTACGAAAGCAACAGGTCAAAGGCATACGACAAGGCGCCGGATGCGTAGCTCTGCGCGGCAGATGCTGCAGATACGAGGGACGATTGCTGAGACGAAGAGCAACCATTGTAGGTGGCTCGCTTGACGAAGGGGCGGACGGCAGCGAGCTTGCCTACGAGTTTCGCGGTGTGGGCTTCGGCATGGTCAGCGTAGATAGGGACAGCCTTCTTTTCAGCGTCGACAATGTAGAACAGGTTTCGGGCCTCGAAGGAGTACACGCCCTCTCCAGCAGATGTAAAGTTGTAAGCCTGAGAAACTGCGATAGAATGCATAATTAGGCTGTGGTCGGTCCGTTTGAGAGGGTGAAAAATTTACGATCGTGTGCGACATCGATGGACTGGCCGGGAGCCAAGACAGTGACGGCGTCATTGCCAGAAGCAATGGCGGCCTGCGGCGAATACTTGGCCTTGATGCCGATGAAGGAAGGTGCACTTCCAGAAGTACTCAAGACCGAGAAGGTCTGAGCCGGGAGCTTGCTCAAAGGGCTGAGCGGGTCGTTAAGGATGGTCAAGGTCTCGTCGCCAGTGTTGGTGACGGTCGTTGTGACCTTGAGGTTCTCAACGCCTGTGACAGTCTCCGGTCCTACAAGAAGGGGTAATGAGCAACAATGCATGAGTTATGGTACTGAGAATAAGGCACCTGTCACTTTGAGCGACAGTGCAGATTTTCCGGAAACTGCAACGGCCGACACGGCGAGTGCGATCAAGGCCGAACGTAAGGCGTTGCAAAACATAGTGCTTGATCAGAAGAGGGCTTGAGGAGTCACCACCTGGAAAGCTCGGCATTGAAAAGAGCGCCCTCTTATATCTGCGTAGCTATGGAATAGGCCTGGCCGGAAGAAGTCGAATCGGTAAGCGATTTGAAGGCAGCAGAGCTCACTGCAATAGCTCCGGATAAGATGTAGAAGGATTGATCGAATTGAATAAAGAATCAGAAGGCGGTAGCCTTGACATCTGATCAAGGTGCGCATGGTCTGTGGTCGGACCATACGATATATTCAACGAGAAGCCAGTCACGCTAAAGGAATTGTAAGGTGGACTTGATGGATGCGAATGACGGAACATGTTAAGAGCATTAACAATGAAGTATCAGCCGAAGATACGGTTATTGACCATGCGTCGAAGAACGAAGCTGACGTCGATGCATCAGCATGATTGACCTCGTTGCACCGCTTGTGGGCGGTGCAGATGGGGCACGCACATGTAAAATATGAGATAAGTCGTCACAACGATGTATCATGCGGCATTGAACTTGGCAGGTCGGATGAGCAGGATCTGAAGAGATGCATCGTAGTCACTGGTAAACAAGGCAGCATCACATGCACATGCAATAGCAGGAGCCGCGAAGCGGGTGCTACCGCGAGAGATAAGCACGGCGGATAACGCTAGAAGGACTCCGAGGACCGAGAGACCGGCGAGCGATGCCCAAGCATGTGTTAGGCGTCAACATGGAGCACACATGGTCGATATTTTTTGAGAGCCATTGCGGATTCCGGAATCAAATATCTCATGATCTGCGTCCGCGGAACAATATGTCGGAGCTCGAAGAAGCTAGGCAGGTCGTGCCTTCATTATTGTGCGTAGCCACTGCATTTCGTCGTCTGGCGGGCCTACCACGTTGTCTGTCGGGATGTTCATCGACGTCCAATTCAAGCCTCTGGTTGAACGGACCCAAAAAGAAAGCGGAGGTAGATGATGGCATGTGACTGTGGGAAATTTGGAGTTGAACGCGTTGTTCGGTTTGTGGGCAGGTTGTATGAAACCGCAGGAGGCCTTGCTTTCTGCAGGCCATGGCGTCTTCCTCGGACGGCATGCCCATTCTCACCCAAATGTCTGACTTTTCTACTATCGCTAATCCTCTTTCTTCCGCAGGAGATATGAAGTTTTATCTTCAGACTCTCCTTGACAGCAAGGAAAAGCAGCTTCAACAAGCAGGAACGCTGGGGCAGCGGGTTCTAGCCCAGCAGATGGAGTTGGAGGAGCGGATCAGGCAGCTGCAAGAGATCGAAGCAGATAAATCGGATGATGACGAGATCGACACACAAGCTCGTGAAAAGTACCGAGAACTTGCGGACACTCTTGTTACTTGGGATGCGGAAAACGCTCAACTCTCCAGCGTCTTTGGCGGGTCAAAGGTACGTCGAACCACTTTTACTAATACCGACCTCCACGTCGGCGGCTCTCTAACGCCGTTCTTTCATTTGCGCCCAAAAAGCGCTTTGCTAATGGAAAGGCACCTTCTCCTTCGGTCGCATTCACCGAACTGCCGCGCGAGGAGCCTGAACGGTCTAAAACTTCTGTGGGCGCCTCCGCCGCCCAATCGAGGCGCGCAAAGAATGCTGCACACCGTGCGGACGATGTCGGTCAGTGTCATAGATATTCTAAAGTTTATCATACGTTGACAAATTTATGTACAACAGAGTTTGCCTTTGAAATTGGGAGTGGACTTCTTACCGAAGTCCGCCGGCTACAGAGCCTTCTTGGCGAACGTGACAAGGCCATTCAGGACATGAAGGAGGAGAAGGACGATCTGGAAAAGACTGTCGAGAACCTTCGAACTGCCCTTAGACAGCAGGAACAAAGTGCTGGTACGTTTGATTCACTTCCTCTTGCGGCGAACAAACGATGGAGAGCTTCCTCATGTAGACAAGTTCAAGGAAGAAAATTGGAATCTCGAAGTCACTCTGCAAGAGCTCCGAACACAACTCGGCGATATCCAAGCGTCCAATCAGAGGCTCGAATCTGAACAAAAGCGTTTGACTAGACAGCTTGCTGCTGCCCGTGATGCCGGTGATCAGCACAAAAATGAAGCTGAGCGTCTGCAAAACGTCCTTGAGGAGATGAAGGCTAAGCACGAGACCGACATCGCTCATGCGCGTAAACACGCCGCCGGCCTTGCTCGCGACAAGTCTGATCTGCAGCAGTCTCTCGACGCTATGAAAGCAGAGGCGGCACGTGCCGCAAGACGGTTCCCTCGCTACGGTTCTCCTTTAACTCCGAATGGTGCTGCTGGCAGCGATTTCATTGTTACCCCAGCTGGAGGAGAAGACAAAGATAGTGACATCTTCACTGGAGGCGCATCCACCAATAGACGGAAGCTTGATACCTCTGCCATATTCAACGGTCTTGATGGTGAATTGGGATCAGATTATGCTGACTCTCCGGAACCATCGCCTGTGAAGCAGCCTTTCCTTGCCGCGAACCATCCTAGCAATGAAATTGAGGCTCTGCAGCAGCGACTGGCCCATGCTCAACGACAGATCAACACGTTGAAAGGCAGCTTGCAGCGAGAGAAACAACTGAAGATGGAATACCGGAGCCGTTTGCAGGCTTCCCCTGTAGCTGCTGCCGCCGACGAGCCCGACGTTGTGGAGGTGGATGAAGCAGAGGAAGCAGAGGGCATCTCCGCTTCCAGGCCTCGCAGGCGCTTGACACCGTTCAAGGTCGGTGGTCGTAGCGGAGGAGCCGGTAGAGGACGGAGCAGCAGAGCTAATATGTCTCTCATCGAGAAACTTGGCATGGCTGCGCACAGTCCGGGATCCGAATATCCAGATGACGATGACCAAGATGACGACGAACTGCCTCCCGTTCCTCCGATACCCATCAAATTCAGCCAAGCTGAGGAGGGCGAGGACGACCCATTTGCCTCCAAGATCAACTCTCAAAACGTCGAAGACGAAGAAGCCAAAGAAGAAATCTCGCGCTCCCCTTCCCCCTTGGAGCCACCTTCCAACCGCACAAGCATCGACGGCATGGACCCTGCGTTTGCCAATGTTTTGCGCCGCGTGCCATCGAACGGCTCAGCCTACGCTGGCAGTCCTCTGCGCCAGTCTGTCCTTGGCTCCGCGCATGGACGACGTTCTATCGGTCGCAGGCCCAGAGGCGGTGTTCCGTACAAAGAAGCGCGGCCTCCGTCGCTTGTCGGTCCGCCAGGTGTACTGTCTGCCGAGCTTGGTGTTGGAATTGAGGGCTCTCCTCTCAAGAATAGGGAACTGCTAGAGGATGTCCAAGAAAAAGCGTACCAAGATGTTGAGACGGTCGAGGTTGGCTGCCAGACTGAGGAGGTGTCAGAACCAGCACCCACACCTGCTGTAGAGATAGCAGAGATGGGCGTGCAAGCGGAACCAGTGGTTGAAGCTATACCCGAAGTCGTCACGAGTGAGCAGTCGATGCAAACGGAGGCAGAGGCGGTCATTGTCGTCGAGAAGGCAGACATGGCGACGCAATCTGAGGTTGAAGTTGCCGTCCGCCCGGCGCTTGTCGACGTCAATATCGGAACCGAGCCCGTTCTCCAAGCCGAGCCTGTTCCTGCCCCTATCCTGATTCAGACGGAAACTCAGACGCAATCTGTCTCGCTTGTCGGTGCGAGCATCCAGACGGATCTGCCATCATTCCGGGATGAGCAAGTCACTCGTCGAGCCACCATCACGCAGCACGACGTGTCTTTTGAGCACTCCAGTGGAGATACTACTGTCACTCGCCGAGACTTCTTGGTTGAGGCAGCGGAGTCAGACTATGAGGAGGATGGCGACGAGACGGAAACGGGTGCTGAGACCGAGACTGACATGGACGACTACCAGGATGCTCGTCAAAGCATTTCTATGTTTTCGCCCTCTGGCACAGAGTCCCGAGACGACTTCCATTCGGTGCTGACAATGACTGACAACGATTTCTCAGAGTCCGAGGACGATGGAGAGAGCATCAAGGCTTCAAGATTGTCCTCCACACATCATCTCAATTCCTCCGTCGCATCTTCTGTTGGCTTCCAACAAGACCGTCCTTCGTCCTATTACGCAGCCCTGGCTCCTCCTGCTAAAGAATACGAAAATGTTGGTGTTTCTGCTGACTTCCAACCTGAGCCCGAGCGCATCGTCGAACGCGTCGTCGAACGTGTCATCGTGAAAGAAGTTATTGAGGTGCCCGCGCCTCTGCCGCCCAAACCCGAGACTAGTGAAATATCAATACAGACTGATGAATGGACTCCACCTTTGCCTCCGCCGCTGCCTCCCGCACCTCCTACGCCTATCACGATTTCGACTTCCGTCCAGACGATGCCGGTTCTTACTCTTCCTTCTGGTTCGACGCCCGGCCTCTACCGGGTCGGATCTTCAGGACAGCAATTCCAATTTATACCACCGTCGACACCATCTGCGACGTCGAGCGGGCCGGGATCGGCGTCTCCTGCTTTTTCAGCTCCCATTTCTATCTCAGCTCCCTCGTCCAATGCTCTTCGCGATTCAGGCGTCAATCTTTCGCGCACGCGTACGGCGGCCTCAGACAGGAGACCGTCTATCGAATCCGCCATGTCTGCCACTGAGGAGCGTCCGCGCGTGTCTTCTGCTGCGGGCCTGCTTGCTGCCGTGGATAAGTCCAAACCGCCAACAATGATCGTTCCCCCCCCGCCCCGTCTACCTCCGCCGACCAATATGCCGCCGCCGTCCTTTATACCCGAGAGGAGAATACCCACGAGTTCGACTGGATCGTACGACATTCCCCCACCGAGGCCATCGTCGCCTCCTCCGCCGGAGCTCGTCCAGCGCGCGACAACGCCTACGCCCACTTTTGCATCTGTACTCAACGTCCCTGGTGGAAAGGCGATCCACAGCTTGCGCCACGGTGCCAGTATGCCAGCTTCTCCCTCTGCTGGAATCAGGCAACCGCCTTCCACCAGCAGCTTCAGATCTGCTACTCCATTGCACGGTCCACATAGCATGGCATCTTCCGGCAATCTGCAATCTCTGAATGTGGTGCGAGAGAGGAGACAGTTTTCTACCACATCCCTTGTGTCCGAACGCAGCGTGCCATCCCCTCGATCGTCCATGTCGTCTGATCAAGTTCCGTTTCACAATGCGATTGGTACAGAGCCTTCGACCCCCAACAAGACGGCAGACATCACCCCTCGCGCCACCGGAACGTCCACGGATCCGGCCGTCATACACGCTATTACCCAGACCATGATCGGCGAATTCCTGTACAAGTATACCAGGCGGGCTATCGGCAAGGGGCATGGAGAGAGGCGTCACAGGCGGTTCTTCTGGGTTCATCCTTATACCAAGACGCTTTACTGGAGCTCCGCAGACCCCACGTCCACCAATGTATCCGAGTCGAGTGCCAAGAGTGGTGTGTGTCTTCCTCACGACTTGTTTAGCTTGCTTAAATTCGTCTCTTTTGTTGTAGCCTACATAGAAGGTGTTAGATCTGTGCTAGATCCCAATCCCATGCCGCCTGGTCTATACCAGCACAGTGTCATTATTTCAACACCACAGCGCGAGATGAAGTTTACTGCTCCAACTAAAGAACGACACGACATCTGGTTTAATGTAGGCTTATTCCCTTCGTGACACGACTGATACTAAAGAGTGCCTTGCAGGCATTGAAATACCTATTATCTCGTCCCACCGCTGCGACGATGACTTCGCCCGGCAACGCCACCGTCGTACCTCAGAGTCCTGCCTCCGGCGGCGACTTCACCGATGATGAACCTCGGCATGTCGGCTCCAGTCCGCAAAGTCAGAGAAGTGGCAGGAGTCTTCGCAACACGGACACATGGAACGTTACGCCAAGAGGTCAGCGGAGCCGTTCCCAGCTGTCTGTCGGAGGATCGGTCGGCAAACGCTCCGGGACGCCCGCCGCCGAATATTTGCGATGGAACGGGCCAGAAAGCCCATACAGCCCCACAAAGTCATTCGTCGAGGTGGCGAATCGCGATGACGAAGAACTTGATTTTGAGCTGCACGATAATTCTCTGTCTGATGATGGCTTTGAGGGATTAGAAAACGTCCGCGCTTGCTGCGACGGCAGACATACCGTGGGCCACTCGGGCTCGCACCATCACCATCACCACCACCATCATCATCACCATGCAGACCAATTCCAGCCTCTCGACAACCTGCATCTGGAGCCAGCTCGTCAAGAGAGTGCACCAATACGCCCCGTGTCTCCCTCTGCTTGGTCATTTCGGTCGCGGACGGGCAGCGCACACTCTCACGAAGGTGGTGGAGGCATCTTCGGATGGGGCCGAGGAGAAGACGGGAAACTAAGATTCGGTTCCCGGCGGTCAACAAAGACGGCATTGGTCAACGACCAGTAGCGTGTATTACTTATCGATCCTTTATCTCTTGCTTTGAGTTTGGGCCTTGTGTCTTCGTAATTCTCTGTCTTTTTTTTTCTTTTTTACTCATTCGCTTATGCTCAGCTACATTCCTTTCTAATGAACTCTATAGCTACAACACTCCTTTATTCCTCTCTCGCTCCGTTTGTAATTTTGCCATAGTGCGAAAAATATAATCACACATTCCTTGTACTTCCATATAGAAAGGTATATATACAGTATTACCAAGGTGAACCTCTGATGCTTGAACTAACCAATGAACCCCCATTTGTGAGCTTTGGTGAGGAAGTCAGAAATCCGAGAGGGCACGTGAAGGGGTTTGGCACTCACAACGTTAGCAATCTGCCGATGTACGACAGTCAAATCTGGAGGGCGAACGTGAGGACAGGTGAAAAATGAGGTTCACCACATACAATCGATGTACGACATGTTGCCGTTGTTCTGGTCTTCCACCAGCATATCACTAAACTCGATCTCTGCAGCGTCGAGGTTTTGGCGTGCAATGAACGTCTTTGAGGCCCGCCCTCGCTTTGCTTGGCGATGCGCAAGTATGTTCCTGACTTGGACCGACAGGCGAGTCTCGAGCACTGGCAGCTGATGCTATAATAGAAAAAGAGAGAAAAGGGGATACGTGGAACGAAACGGTGGATCAGACGGAGAAAACGTGCTGAGAATGGCTTTATACCATGTGGGGGTCCAAGGACATGATGTCATCAACGCCGAACAGATCCTGGAGGAGCTGAGGGGACACGCTTGATCCTATCCAAAAAATCATGGACTCCTCATTGTCTGCTTAGCGAAAAGAATTCAGTTAGCGAAGTTCGTCCCCCGCCACTCCCGCCCCACCGCGTAGCTGGCCGCAAAAATGAAAGTAGTTGTGGGACACGCACCAATTAGATAAACTCCGCTCGCTTCCATGAAGTAGTGCCCGTCTCGCATGATGGACGGCATGGTCGCCCTGCCGGATTCATCCGGCCACGCTGCGTTCTCGTCCAAGTCGTGGAGCGCTATGAGCCGAGGATAAAGATGAAACATCAGGCTACGGATGCTCATGCCTGATAACCGATGCGCGAAATAGTTCCGCACGTCCGGCGATACATGAATGCCTGAAGGATTGAAGATAACTATCAGCACGAGGGAAATCACAGGTGACGGCAGAAACAGCACCTTTCAGGCATTTAGACTTTAAGAGCGCAAGTGTATAGGCCGGCAGCGTTCTGAAAGCTTCCGGGATAATTAACTGAGAATGGCACGATGAGAGTCCCGGACTGTAGACATATGAAGAGCATCGTGAACGAACCTGCGTCGCCCTTGTGGCACTGGCACACTGCTGGCGATAGCCAAGCAAAATCAAAGAACACTTCTCGGTCAGATCGTCGCGAATGGTGGACATTTTCTGCCGCGAAATCTGCGAGACGGCTGCGAAAGGGTCCAATTGTCAACGTCAAGGGCGAGACGACCAAATGGGAATGGGGAGCAAAGACCTTCTCGTGCAAAGTGACAGAGCGTCGCATCGACATCTGCGTATTGGAACACGCTAGCAGGAAGATCGACGACCTGCAGCGCGAGGTTGCAAGTCCTCGCTCTACGCTGTCCTGACACTGTCGTGTACAGCACGGCGCATTGCAGAAAGACGTGGCCACGAGGATCTAATGAGCCCGAGTGCTCTAGCTTCACTGAAACCGCCTTGTCTGCGTCCAGCACGCCGAATTCCAAGTCCGTGGGAGACGTCTGACAGAAATTGCCATAGTGCGTGGTGGATATTCGGAGACCTGGAAACGAAAAAGAAGAGGGGACCAGAATACAGAGATCAGGAACGGATGTGAACCTGCAGGCTGCGATACGGATGGTCCCACTGACCGCTGGAACAGCGTATTCTCATGGCACAATTATACCCATGCATTCGTCTGACGAGCCGCTGGATTTGGGAGTTAATCACCATCTCATCCCGAGCTGGCTCGAAACGCGGATGGAAAAACATATCACCTCCTGTCATGGATGCAACAACGCCTAGAACACCATGATTTTTTTTTTCTCAGGCTAGAAGGAAAGAAAAAAAGAACGCACCAATCGAGCCAATGTCTATTGATCGCTGTGGTGCCAAGACGAGACTAACGCCGATCCCTTCCAGCGCGAATTCCTCGCCGATGTCTCGCCACGTCTTGTCGCGGGGTTTGTACAGGACCTTCTCCTTGTCCGTGTTGAACATATTCGCATCGTCGACCCGGCCGGGCAGTGCGCCGATGCCAACGGTCGGCATAGTCGCTTGAAAGACGACGACCTGACCTCCCCTCCCGGTCTGCGAAAGTGAAAAGAAGAGAAGCATTTTATAAATATGACCCAAAGGAGCGGAAACAGAGTGGCGAAAATATCGCACCAATGCGGCCAGACACGACCGAAGCGCAGAACCAAGCGCAGACTCCGTCGACCATGCATTCTCAAAGCGCGCCGGAATGGAGCTCAGCAAGCTCTCGATGGCATTACTTTGATATCTCGCATTTAGTCAAAGCGGTCCTTCTCCGATGGCGAGGACGGAAGAGGTTAAGCAGAAAAAGAAAAAGTTCTCACCGCCGGTCCATGGGATGCACAAAGAACCCGCTCTTCATGGGCAGAAACACCTCGCCCACATCACCAACGACGAGCATAGGAACCTGGTCTGACTGGGAACGCGTAAGCCCCAGAAACGGATAAGAGGACAAGCAAACAACGCGTACGCACCGATAGATCGTAGAAATGGAGCGTGTTGTCAAACGTCAGGATGCCGACCTGGCTTTCAGGCGGAAAGCATGGCTCAACGGGCCACCCGTCCGGAAGGATGCCACCAAACAAGACAGCACGGATGCACTCGCACGCCGCTCTGACGAACCCGCTCAGCACGGCGTCGTTCGACACGTCAAGCGCAAAGATGTAGTTTATCGGTTTCGGGGGTTTTGGGCCTCTTGGTGGAGTGTCGACGGAGTAGAAGGAAGGGGTGAGCGTCTCTGGCCGATTCGACGCCCAGTACTCCTCCGGCACGGCAAAGTCGACGGTGCCCTTGTTCAGCTCGGGGCACTGCAGATGATCGAGTCGCATGAAATTTCCGTCCAAATTACAAAAATATTCAGGTGACACTGGAGAGGAAAGAGTTAAAAAAAAAAAAGGCATGACAGTGAACCAACCAACACCGAAGCGGTGCTCACCTTCAGTCTCATGGCCGCACAAATTGCACTTCCACCTATTCCCGCCAGCGGTCCACAGACACCACGGGTTGACGTACGCCCTGCACCGCGCGCAGCGCGCAGGGCCCGCGTCGCCTGTCTCGACGAGAGGGACAGGCTCCTCCTCTGGGTCGAGTTCCGCAAACGGCTGGAACACGGCGACGATCGGGATCTGGCAGTCGGACGCGAGTCTAGACGTGCTCGGGACGTTCCACGTCGAGACGCGAGCGAATTTAGGCGACGAGCTGCCTGTGCGTTACCGTAGAGAAGGGAGAAAAATGAGAAGGGAAAGGCAGGGAGTCAGCCCAGCAGACCGGTACATGAGTTTGGTTCCTTTTTCACCGAACCTTGATCAGGAGCGACATAGTCCGTCGTCGGCATGGGTACATGGTGTCCAGGAAGAGTCGTGACGGTCTTCCCCTCCCACTCCTGCCGATCCGCCTCGATTGCCTGTGCGGGCGAGGGCACCTGGCTTGGCTCGATCCGAGGCTTGAACCCTGCGAGACGTTTCACATTGTCACCAAGTGGTAAAAACGAATCAAAATTGGAAGGAGAACACGATAAAAGAACAAAGGAATAGGCCTGAGACAGACCTTGGTAGCTCAGACCGGCGCTGTGAGGAGGCTGAGGAATGTGGTTTGACGGGACATACATGAGCTTTGGAGGTTTGGATTGCGGCTGCTATGATGAAACCCGACCGCAAGCGAAATACCACGTGCTGGATATTTTTCGTGCTACTTATACAGATAGGTATGTAAACGACGTTGTTTTCGATACAAATTTTTGCACCTGAAACATGGACAAGAAAAAAAAAAAGAGAGACAGAGAGAAAGATAAACAATGAAAAGCAACACATGAAAAGCGGCCAACTGTCATGACCTCGGAATCTTGATTGGCGTACCCAGCAAAATCGTCTCCGAAATCGCACCTGGCGCATTCGCGGCCACATACACCGTCACGGCCTGCTTCACAGGCATCTGATGCAACTGTTGCTGCTGCTGCTGCTGTGGCGAATATAGCGGGTGCGGAGAACGCTGCGAAAGCTGAGGCGACTGCTGTCCTTGGCCCTGCGGTGCGCCGCCGGCCGAATAGCTAAACGGGCTCCACGAGTTCCTGTTCATGCTTTTCTGCTTCCTGATGCCCAACTGTCCCGCCGCGCGGATCGCATTATGACACTCGACCTGACTCACATTCGTCAAGCCGCTCGTCGTCGTCGCATTGCTCCCCGCGCTGGACGGCGGACGCACATGCACATGTATATGCCCATGCCCGTGCCCAGTTCCTTGCCCAAGGCCGTGCGAATGCACCGACGACTCAGCTATCGACATGCCCGACGTCTCCGAGGCAGGTGAGATGACAAAAGACGAAATTGAGTCGCACGGCGAGCACGGCGCCGAATCAGACGATTCGCCCGAGCTGTCCGACGAGCGAGAACGCGAGTAGCTCAGTGGCCACGTTCCGCTCTGCACGTCCTCCGCGTGATGGAACCGGTGCGAATTGGGCAGCGTCAGGGGAAAGGCGGACGAGTAGCTGTCCAGATGTCGCGGTGACGCCGTCGGTCGCGGCATCTCCCCCATCGTGGGGGTGTCCAACTCGAGCTCATCGCGCCGCATCGACCAGCGTCGCAGGTTCTGCGTGCATTCGTCAGCATATATTTGCATTTCTAAAAAAAAAAAAAAGGGGAACAGGTAAAGAACTGTTTAGATGCACAACGTTCGATGCTTGCCTGGTATGGCCGCGACAGTCAAATCCAAGAGCGGCTTTACGCACATGGTAATGAACCCGACCTGCGACTTGGCCTCTGACAGCGGATCATCCGACGAAAGGACCGTCGGGGGCAGATCCAAGTCCTTTTCAAGGTTCGCCTGCGACATCCACTCCTGTATCAGCGCAGACGCCCAGTGCTGTGAAACATGATATGGCCGACTCTTCACGAAGCATCGGAGCATTAGCATACAGTATTCCAGTCCCAAGAACCTGACGGACTCACCGGATTGCTGATGTCGGCGCATTTGAGGAGCGCTTGACAAATCATGACCTGCCGGTGGTATAGATCGCCCGGGTCGCCCGCCACGAGACGCTCAAACTTGGACATGAACGCCGTGTGTATGCTCATGTCGGTAGCCAGAACGGTGTCGAGGAGGAGCTTGCGGACATGAAAGCCAACGGTAGGACTGTCAAGGAGGGAGCCCAAGCCATGGTAACGCATGACACGGAGCAGCAGCTGACAATGCAGCTGTTCGAGGGCCGACTGATCGAACACTATCGACAACGGTGCGGCAGCGTTTTTCTTGGAAACAGTTAGTCAGGTGTCAGCGTCGGCGCCGACGAGGGAGCACCATCTGTCAAGAGACGCACCATGAAGGCGTTGGTGAAGCCAGGATGGCCAACGTCATGGCCGATAGCTGCGACATAGACAACGAACAGATCGTGGAGCCCGAGGGACGTGATGAGTAGGCCGCTGTCAAACGCCTTGTCTGATCTCCACTTGCGATCCGGCTCGAGCAAGATGGACAGCGGAGGAACCATCCCGGCCGACCGGAGGTAACAATATGTGGCCTGCAAAACATCGAGAGCATGCTCGAAATTGTGATACGAGTTTTCTAGTCTGTAAATCCGGCGGAGGTGGTAGACAAATGCGAACAATTGCTCTGAACAAGATGTCGTAAGAACGAAGACGATGGGGGGGAAAAATACCGACTTAGTGAGACGCCGGTCGCTTCCTCCATGCCATCGATGCGATATAGACCCTCGAAGAGAATCATGGTGCAAGCGAGCATTTCTTCATCTGGAAGCTTGTGAGGCTCGAAACTCCAGCCATCGAGCGTGTCAATGAGCCGAGATCGGGTGTCGAGTGACAAGTCGGTGGGAATGCTGGGAAAAATCAGCCGTAGGTCTGTCAGGCACTAGGGGAGGGGGGAAAACAGACGTACAAATCGGAGCCATGCTCGTTGACGGCATGCATGGTTTCGGTATACATGTCGCTCAAGAGCTCCGCAAACTGGGTCCTTCAAACGCTGCCGGTCAGGGGCGTCTGTAGGGAGGGGATATTGAAAAGCACAACGCACTGGCCCGGTTCGCCCTTGTACGCCATCCACCCTTGGCCTTGACCATTGTTCTCGGTGGCAAGATGCAACCCACCTACGTCTGCACTGCGTCTCTTCCAGTCCCTCGAAGGACGCACAAAAATCTGGTTGATAGCGGTGCCTTGACACATGATGAGAAGCGAATAAGCGTGGGCGGGTTTGGAGGGAGGAGTGGCGGCCTTTTTTCGGAATGCTTTCCTGAACGAGCGCCCACGCGGCGTTGAACTGATCTAGGGTATTTCGGGGAGGGGACGTGTAGCGGGCGGCGGAGGAGGGGGAAGAGAAGAAGGAAGGAAATGGAGGAAAAAGTCGGGGAAAATGAAGAGGATAATTTGGATTGGTGCAGGGAGCCTCGGTCGCGTGGAAAGTGCCAAGTGGTCTCGTGGCGTCCGCGTGGGTTTTGTATGATCAACTCACTAGGCCCCCAGAGACCAAACATAACAGACAGAATCCTTCTTGTTCCTGGATGGATCGCTTCCATTAGAGCATTTTTACTCGTCTCTCCACGTCCTCGATGTTCCTCCATTTTCCGTGAAAGGTTCTCTTGACGCTGATCATGCTCTGTCCATACGACTGGTGTTCGGGGTCCTTTTTTTGACCAGGTTCGGTGATCAGGGGATTTAACACTCCGACCGATCACATGCACCACCGCCCTGACCTCAAAAAAAAAAAATTCAAGTGCCACTCGCCCGCTCTATCTCATCTCGCTATGCATTGTCGGAGCAACGACCTCTCGTGAGTCGTCCACACCCGTTCCTGGTCTTGTATCGTCGCCGCTACCATGGATTCTTCCACCACTGCTGCTGTTGCGTCGCTGTTTCGTCGTACCGTACAATCGGTGCTTTTTGTGACCTGGATCTCGTCTCCTTTCTGGGCAAGCTCCTAAATTCTAATCCGCATCCTGGGGGTTCATCGGAGCTACACGGCGTCTCGCCCTCCACAGCTCTGGTACTTGTCGCATTTTCTTTTTTTTTTTCCCTGCCTATCGGCTCACCTTGAGTCTCCGCTCAATCATCGGCCCTAGGCGACGATCTGGCAGCTCGTGAACGCTCGTGAAAAAATTTCGGAATCCACGGATTTTCTGTCTGCTCTATAAATAAAAGAACCTGTCGTTCCTGATTGCAGATTACAGACATCTCGCTGATAAGACCAGTGGTCCCAGTTAAAGGCATGGACGATCAGAGAGAATGGAGAAAGGCTCGAAACACCGCAGAAGGAAAAAAAAAAAAAAAAAGAGCCAAACGCCCATCGACCGATCGTTGGACACGCCGTCATCGTTCGGTTTCCGGATGCTCGCGACAACAATGTGGGTGGCCCAGATAAAAAGCGCAGCTGTATGAAGCTTCCCTCTCCTTCACCTCCCGCGACTTATCCGACTTATCTCATGGACTCACGCGAGAACCTTGACGACTGTTTTTAATCTGAAGAGCTAGATCCAGAGGGATGGACATGAGTATTCCATCCTGCTTTCAAGGAGCGACTAACCTAGTCACGCGGCCTGCTGCATCTGCGTCCGTCGTCCGGTTAGTCATATACATTCCAAGCCCGCCCTGGTCGAAGGAGTGCAAAATCAATTTTTTAAGAAATGGCTAGAGCGATTCACGCGCATTCTACTCGTTTCATCACTGATGTCTGTCACGAATGAGCTGTCAGCTGGCACGCTCTTGGAGCCGGGAAGGCGGGGCAGAAGCTGCTTGCCTGTCACGCAGTCGTCGGAGTATGCGAGAGCCGTCCGTGCGCCACGCAAGCACGCACGCACGCACGCAACCTCATCCACCCAACAGCAGACCCACATCCACGCGCCCCACGCGTCCCGCGTCTCGTTCTTCCCCACTCTCCCTCCCTCCCTCTCATCAGGCGTTTCAAGGAGTTGCATAGACCATCCAGCGCGTTTTGCCACTTTCCGATTTAATTGAAATAGACAGGATGATGACGTGCAGAAAGTTGAAATGGGGGAGGGCGGAACAATCAGTCGACCTGTCGACGTTGCTTGCTGTAGGACACGTCCGGCCGGGCATAAAGCAGCCCATGTGCACACGCTCGATGCTCCGTGCTGATGATCGAGCTCGAAAAAATTAAACTTTGATTACGGGCTCGTTTCGCCCTCCCCCTTTGCTGCATCACATCAGCCAAGTCAGTTGTCAATCCAGATGCTGCTGTATATTTCTTTATTTTTCATTCGGTGTTATTATTATTTGAATATAATACGTTATTATTGTGGATTATGGTTTGATGACGGGCGATTTTTGAAAAAGCTGAAGGACGATCGTGTGTTTGTTACAAGAAAGCGAAGGATGCGTGCGACACAGCGTTTTACGAAACAACAACAAAGAAAAAAAAAAGGATAGCGAGAAAAAAATAAAACGATTTAGTTTGCGACCCCCTACTCCCTGTCTAGTGCATGTCATGAAAAGAACGACGTGTGCGAGCTAGAGTCGGGCAAAGACCATCTGCGGCTGGACGAATTGATAGACGGCAAGGCCATGACCTACAACGAGAGGATGTCTTGATCAGCAATGATTCCCTGTGCTACAAAATCCATGGCTAGTCGAACAAGTCGACGACTTACGTCGCATCCGGGAGAGCCGTGATCAGTGACATAGGTGGGGCTTCGCGAAGTCGATCCGTAGCCGTCGCGAGGGGCCCAAACGCCGACGCCGCTATCCTCGAGCGGGCGCACCCTGAGTCTGCCGGCGCCACGGTGCACGGCCAGGCTCGTGCTCGAAAGGCGCTCCGAGACGCTCACGTAGTCGTAACCGTGCTGCGTCTGCGGAGGCCTATAATGGTCGACAATCTTGCGCGTGTAAGGGTGCGACATGTCTTTGTTTTCCACCCACAGGGGAAAAAAAAAATAGAACAAGGCGGAGAAGAAGGCAGCGTCCCAGAAAAAAAAAATAGCATTTTGCGGGGTCAAGGCGTTGGTCACCAAGCGCATGAGAAAGGGACTTACGGCCATATCCTCGGGTCGGATGGCGGGGTACGAGGGTAATTGATGTCGAGTGCGGTGACGCAAATGTTCTGTCGCCCAGCGTGCTCTGAGGGTACTGCAGCTCCCACACGGATGGCTCGGGATCGAGTTGCACGGCGGCGGTATCGGAGCGATAGTGCTCGGACCCCCAGTCGCTGCTCCGATCGGCATCTTCCTGCGCCTCTGGCGGGTCGTATTCAGGCGAGAAAGCGGGCCCGATGGCGTGCAGCGGCTGCTCCTGAGATATAATCAGCGATGAAGGAGGAGGAGGAGGAGGCAAGGACGGCAAGGGCGGCGACATCTGCTTGCATTCGAGACCATAGACATCGTCGATAGGTATTTCTGGCACGGCGACCGTGACGCCAGCAGCGGCGGGGTCGAGCACGTCGAGCTGAAACTCAAAGATGAGAGGCTCCTCCTCGAGCGGGCGCGCCTCGCCGCCGAACCAAGTAGGCGGTACGACGGAGCGGCCCTCGCCGTCATGGATCGCGAACGGATTGAGGCGGATGATGCTCATCATCTGCTTCATCTCGTCCGGCGCGTGGCTCACGCGCGGCCGCACCTCTGACGGCGGCGCGAGCGTCTGGCTCTGCAGGAAGGACTCGCTCTGGCTCAGCGCCCCAGGCCCTTCGATGATGAAGCATCCCATGCTCACGTCCGACGGCTCCACCTTGACCGCGGGAGGTGCTGCGACGGCGATGCCGGCGCTAGTCATGCTAGTCCCTGCATCGTCCGCGGAACGGTCGTGCTGCTCCGGGAGTTCCTCGTGCGACGGCGAGGGCGAGCCTTCGAGCGTGTAGAGGCCCTCGGTCCAGCTTGCGGTGGCATAGTCTGGCGAGTGGGACGCAGAGTCGTCCTGCAGCTCGGACGGCGGGGCCTGGGAGTATATCTGCGAGGGATCGGTGGCGGGTCGGAGGGCGGTGCGCTGAGACGACTCGGGGAAGTCTGCCGGGGGTGAGTAGGGCTCGGGCTCGGCTGGGGGATGGACGAGTCTGTAGTGGCGCTGGTCCGCGGCGTCGTCGGCGGTGGGCCACTGGGAGGATGATGATGAAGAGCCTGAAGGGAAAAAATGGGAAGAATAATGAGGAGGAGGTGCAGGGTCTGAGGGGACGGTCGAGTAGTGAGTGTGTGTCCATTGAGGTTCAGAGGAGGAGTACGATCCTTCCGCGCAGGGGAAGCGGCGTTCAGGAAGGAAAGCGTACTGCGACATTGGGGCAGAGCCTAGTTGCTGGACCGCAATAAAAGACCGCGATAGACCGAAGGCGTGGAAGGGCTGGGATTTCATTCCAACCCGTTTATATGTAGGGCCTCACCCACGGAAATAAGAAAAAGATACTGGCGCAAGGCAGACGCGCAGAGCCTCCTGTGATTTTTCACAAAAAAAAAAAAAAGAAAGTGCCTTTTGAAAATTGAAAAAAAAAAAAGAAAAAGAAAAGAGAAAGAAAGAGATAAGAAAATAAAGAAATAAAGAAAGGACGGGCTGAAACAGGATGTAAAAATCGAGGCATCGCGCCACCAGTTGGAACTGCTTGCATCGACCCGAGGATCAGCTCCGGATTGAGATCGCCGTCAGAAAAAAAATTGCTCACAGGAGATAGCTGATGGGTTTACCGATAGGTGCATGTCTTTGGGACGGTCTGAGCGCGAACCGGTCACCCAACTGCCCATTCGGGTCAACGTCTCGAAGCGATCCGCACAGAGTAACATGTCCCTTTTTCATCCTCCGCGATCCCCTCGCTCCCGGTTCTTCGTCTACGCTCTGGACATTGCTAAACGTGTTACACAGGCATCCCATTCTGTGATCGTGACAACACACACACAAGTTGGCGGCCGTCCATCACATCAGCCGAGTCATGGTTCAGAGTCGATCCCCACTCCACACCTTTGACGTCCAGAAGAAATGGAGGAAAAAAGAAAAAGGAAAAAGGACAGAAAAAAGGATTATTACAGAAAAACAGATTTCGTCATGTCTTGCGCACGCCTTAACTGCGAAAAAAAAGAAAGAAAGAAAGAACCAAAAGCTTTTTTTGGAATTTGAAATTGGACGATTGAGTGAGCTCTCGGTGAGCGCGATCTCTCGCCTTAGGCTCACCGCAAAGAACGTTCTGCCCCAACACCCGTTTCCGTGCTTTGTGCCGAGTCAACTTGCTGGCTGAATGTGTTTTATTTGGCTCGTGTTTGCCTCTATGGGGGACATGCACCAAGGGTCGGCATTCACTTTGTTGTCCGAGGCCTCGACCAACTCTATTCCCTGTTGGACCCACAAAAGACACTCAGATGCTCGTCGACGCGAATATCTCACACCTCTTCTTCCATGTCACCGTGATCTTTAGCTTAAACATAGCGGCGCCGCCGTATCTCTTCATCTCATGAGAATTATTCTCGGACTTTCTCTCTACGTCCGCCTTACGGTTCTCAGTCATACATCTGTGCGTCCTTTCCACCTTTGACGCAGCATTCGCCGCAAGACGGGGGGGTCATGCTAACGTAGCGTCCCTTATCACGTCTAAAACACGGCCCTTTGAACGTTAACTGCTCACCCCCCAATACCAATGAAGAACACTTGGACCAAACGAATGGACAAAGAAAAAGAAGCAAATTCCTATTAGGGCCATTCAGCAGTCTTGGTCATGATCAAAAGGGAGGGGGATAGGACTCCGCCGCATAGCTAAACGAACTGGCAATAGATAAACGAAACGAACCTCGCCAAGTCGCCTGTTCCTCGTCCCTGCCCCAACTCCGCGGCTTTAATCCCACATCCCACCTCCTGCCGTTCTCTCACAATCGATCTTCCGCCCTTCGGTTCAATCAGGGAGCCTCAACGTGCCCATCCAGTCCTTGGCCTGATGACCCCAACACATTGAGAAGTACCCCCCTTCCATCTGATAACGTCCTGTCCCAGCCAATCGCTTGCACCCCCCATGAGCCACCGTGGTCATGCGCATCGGGGATCTTATCCGTGCAGGCAATGCGAGCACTGATAATCTGTTTCAGGAAGGTCTTCGCGACATCGTGGCGCCTCTGATCGAAGTGCATCCCGCACCTACCGCCCTCTCGTAATTCGCTGGCGGGGTCGCTCCGAAGGAAGAGGAGCCGTCTTAACTCGCGGCCCTAGTGTTCGTAATGCTGTCAAGCCGGGGCATTCGTTCAATCAGAGTACGTCGCAAATTGACC
This sequence comes from Macrocybe indica, assembly GCA_030407095.1. Lineage (NCBI taxonomy): Eukaryota > Fungi > Basidiomycota > Agaricomycetes > Agaricales > Callistosporiaceae > Macrocybe > Macrocybe indica. The sequence continues at coordinate 854,464 of JARFTL010000013.1, forward strand.
ACACCCGCAGCACTAACCCGCTAAAGCCACCGTCCGTTCTACACATTAGTTGATTTCCTGACAGATGGCGGGACGGACAGAAAAACGTCCACATGACGTATTTCGTTCCACCGCTTTTTTTTAAATTTGTGCCCGAAAGATGATACAGGATCCGATCTCACGACGACGAGGATTCATTTGTGCGTGGAAATGAAATCATTGGAAATTCTCCTTTGTTTCCATAGCTTACCTTAAAGTCTCTTTGACATATCCGCTTACATGCGCTCCAGGCATCGCAATGTTCGCCAAACTCGAGCACCGTGTGCGTTTTAATCTTGTGCGAACATGCGAACATTCAATTATGCCGGAGCTCCGTGGCCCCTACCTCCCACCATCTGCTCTTCCCCTCCTTCAGAAGCCGCATGCGTATCCGGTCAGGTACAACATATATGAATGCCTTCCCTCCTTCTCTGCCCCATGTGCTCGCCATCTTTTACGCAACAAAACGAATCTCCTTTCTGCCGAGAAGTTCTTGCCCGTATGGATATGCACCGTGATTTTAGGGGGGAAGGGGGGGGGTTCCGGTTGTTCTTCATGGGCCATCAGCCATCAACAGGCGTTGACGATCCTGGAACCAACCCCTCGCCAAGCTTGTTGCGTTTACTTTACAAATCAAGGTTCGCTACAGACCGGCCCACACTCGTCTGTTTATCTGTTCCATCGCTCCAAGAATCCATCTCGCAATCTTGGATCGCGAAGACTCGCAATCGCATCGTCCCTGCTGAGCGAAGCTCCTGACAGGATCCGGCGAGCATGACTTCCCGAGAGCCATTTTCCACCCCTTATTGTGTCCTTGCGCTCATATCAATGGTCTCAATTCGGAGCTGACTCGTCGAGCATATCATGGATTCGCCCGGCAGACATGCTTCTGTAAAAACTGATGCCAGCGCGCTGTTCTCGAGACAGGGCGGCTCTGAAACGTACGCGTGAGCGCGTTAATTAATTGTTTTTGACAAGCAGGCGGACGTTTGATGTGATCCTTTCTGCTGCTTGCTCGGTACGATTCTGATGGGCGTTCTCTTCCTTCCTTTACTTTTTTTTCTGAGCACTCGTCCTGCAATCTTGCTCAGGTGTAGAATTGCTTCTTTGATGACCCGAGTAAACAGCTGCGATGCCAGTGTACATACATATGACGGATTCGATGGAAGGATGAGTGAGTTGACTTGGAAGCTTCAGACGTAAAAGCATGGACGTAAGTTGACAACATGGGGACCTCCGAGGTTGTTTGGCAAAACATTCCGCGATAAACATGGTTCCTATCACACTTCCAAAGTCGTTTCTCAATCGCAACAGCAGCAAAAAAAAATAATACAATGTTTCTAAACACCGTCCAACCGCCTCTCGTCTCACTGTTCTCTTCGACAGGCTCCGACCCGCTGCAACTGTTCGAAAAGCGCTCCGACCCGTCTCTCCCGGCCGATTCGTTCATCCATCTCCTGCACGACCGGACATCGCTCCCTCGTCCACCCGCGCCCGCATCGCTCATTGCCCCGCCTCCTCTCGCCGATCAGCACACGGGAGGAGCTGGAGAGCCGGACTCCGAAACTAACACCGGGTACGCGCTCGAGCAGACCGTCCTTCATATCCAGTCGCCCACGCTCAGGACGACGTATGTCCAGTGTCCGCCTCAGCCCCCTGCGACCGTCGGACGGAGGCGGAGCTTTCGACGAGTCGGAGCGGGATTCGCTCGTCCGCTGCTGACCGCGGCCGCGCGGCGCGATGGGTTGTCGGGCTATCTTGGCCTCAAGCATCCGTGGATGCACGTGCAGGTCCGGAACATGGGCAGAGAGTGGTCCCTCGAAGTCGGCGTCGTGGACACGTCTGGTCGAATGGGCGTCGTCAGGCTATCGACCTTTCAGGTGCCTTTTTTCGCCTCTTTTTTCCACTTTCTAACGCTGTCAATCTTTGTGGTATTGTTTTTATTTTATTTTATTTTGCACGCGTTATTCGGAATGCTATCTCAGGGGTCTCATAATGAATATCATGGAAGAGGAACATCTCAAAGAGCTCTTTCTCATCTGACGTCTATCTCGTTCTGATGGTTGACGATATTTATGCATTCCGTTTCTAGAAACGACCCCGGCTGAAACTGCCCGCGAAGCACGACACACCTCCGCTGCTGCACCTCCCCCTGTCTTTCCCGCCTGCCTCATCACGGCCGCTCACCGCATGGTGCACGCTCGCGCTCTGCCTCCGCTCCTATATCTCGCACTTCTCCTCTCCGAGTCTCGCGTCCCGCGAAGACGACGGCTCGGATCACGCACCAGGAGGAGAAGACGAAGAAGGAGAAGATGAAAGTGAAGAAGACGAGCATCGATCCCGGAACGCGCTTGCCAGCTCCGTAGTGCCGTCAGGGGCATACTCCCACCTCGCTTACGTCCGCGTCTACGCGACCTGTAGGCTCAGGAGGATATGGTTCAGCGAAGCTGGCCCGAGCCAAACTGTGCCTTGGGAATTCGAACTCTACGGACGGTGAATCCCACCACGTCAAAGTTTCGCCGGCCCCTGGATTCAACTGCTTCGACTTCGGAGTGCTGAAAGCACACCATTCGGTCCCGTATCATAATGGATTTCTGTGTATTCACATTAGCAACGTTAGGTATATATCTACAATGGATTACGGATGGGTATGGGCTAATAAAGCACTGTCCGTGTATATAACTGCAGCAAATTCGATAGCAAGAAAAAAAAAGCGCTCAGTGTTTAATGTATCGGCCGACGGTATCTCTCAGGAGGTTCAAAACTTCTCGCTGCTTCGCCGTGTCTTTAGGCATTTCGATTTGGCCCGTAGCAAGCTTGTAGAGATAGGCAAAGTCGGCTTGCGCGACGATGGGAAGCCTCGAGGCGCCGTCCTTCATCTGCTTTAGTCGGATTCTCTCCTTGAACTGCCGTGCGAATTGTTTCGAAATCATGTCGGCGCGTTCCACCACCGGCAAGGGAACGCCAGCCAGATTCGCAACGTGGGTGCCGAACGACGACGTTGCTGCGCCTTCGACGAGCTTGAACAAGAATACGATCTGGTGAAAGATGTATACACAAGGTCATACATGCCACTCCGCTGGTAACTCAGTAACTCACATCACGTTTTTCATCGTCGACGATAGTCGACATGTGGAGGTTTCTGATGTTGGGGTGATACGCAAAATCATCTGTCAACGATCCATAATGTGTAGCGAAGAAGGCCAATGGTAGTGTATGCGTAGCAAGCCGGTGCAAAACAGCCTTGGATCATTTCGGTACATATATATCTGGGGGTAGGAACAAGTACGACTCACCCCGGCAATGGCCATGCCGTCCTGCGAACAACTGAGCATGAAAAGAGCGACGACGTTGAATGAACACTCACATATGTCGAGGTCCCTCTGCCCAACTCTATGAAAAGAAATCAGATCCATCCTGTAATCACACTGGGAAGACAGACCGTCAAGTATGACCAGAGATTTCGGCGTAGCATCACGAAGGATTTTACAGCTGATCAAACGTTATTCATTCATGCCTTGTTGAAACAACCACGGTAACACACCATTCGTCCAGTTCCACTTTGAAGGTGCTCGAATGGGAGAACATGTTATCATATGCCCCCATCCGCGTAATGATCGCGTCCACCGGACAAAGCCTGAGTGCTCACGTTAGGATCGAAGGCGTTCATTTGAAGGAAGTGACGCACGTCGCTTTCCTCGCTGGGACAAGCATACCAAGTTGCGCCATGATCTAGGCGCCATTGAGTGCAGGGCTTCGAGAGAACGAAGGGAGACATACAACACCAGTCGCCGTCATACGCATGACCTATGAACTAACCGTGAGATAGACGTCAACAACACCACTGAAATCGCTTTACCGTTGACTTTCCGCTGGGTATTGATAGATAGCGAAGTCAATCAATGCACGAAATACATCTGGTTCGCTCGAAAAACTCACGCCATGTTAGGGCCTACCGAGTGCCGAATTAAAAATTTAGGCAAATATGGGACGGTCGAAGACCTACCAGTAAGTAGTGCAATCTTTCCCGTGTCACGTCCCAGTTTCACATCGTTCGGGATAAATGCTTTCAAGTTCGTGCTCAAGCAGAGCGTCGGGTGCCTCAGTTCTTTGAAGTTCAACCAGGCAGAGTCACCTTCGACAAACTCTGGCCTGCAGGACGGCTCTCCAATAGCTACCGAAGACTTGGCCAAGCTGAACAGACAATCCAATTCAGCGCACACTCGGATAGCCCGCAGCCAGACAGCTCGGTCCGAATCGAATTCCGCAAAGAGCCGGAACTTGAAAGCCTTGATTGCAGTGCTTCGATTCTCTCTTGCCTCTTTGAGTTGTCGAACCTTGCCTTGCAGGGACCGCACGACCCAGCGCGACTTGTTCTTTTGCTTAATCAGGATCTGCGAATTTCAAATTCAACCTCGTGGCACTTGCCTTGGTTGAAGAGCTTTTAGTCCAATCCTCCGGGATACCCTTCTGTCCGGCTGCAGTTTCAACGAGATAGATTTCCTAACGGAGAAGATATTATCAAGCACGTTCGGTAATTTAGAGCCTTGCGAACCTTATTACCCTGGAAACTGTGCCAGTAGGCAAGTTTACAACTTGTGGGAATTAGGTTCAGATGGGCGCCGAAATCCGAGACCATGGATTGTCTTACCCCAGCTTTTTCTCAAGCTTCTTCAGCTCTTTTTCTAGGTCGTCCTCGAGCTCGTTTATTTCCGTCATGATGTCATCGTAAGTCTCGTCCTTGCCTACTTGAGGCAATAATTCATCAACGTCTGTATTTACACGTCTTGAGCCTCGTTAAACAATATGACAGCATCTCGTCAGCTTACCTTTCTCGGCGCCGGATTTGACATACATGTCCTCGATATTTTTGATGTGAGGCAATAAATCCGGCGCGCTTCGAAGGAGGCCAAGAACTGTTTTGGACTTGAAATGTTCAGAGTTGTCTGCCAGACTTGCGAGACCTCGGCTCAGTTTCTTGAATGCCTGAATGGCCATGTTTTTTGTCAGTGACAGTGAAGATGAAGTCTATCAAGAATAGTGACGCACGTTGAGGACTTTGAGGAAATCCCGTACGCGGCAATTCTTGGCGTGAATTCGGGAGACGATCCGTTCCAGATCCGGCAAGCCCTTTGCCAATTCTGTAAATTGCTCTTCAAAGGTAGGGTGATCCATAAGATCTTGCACGGCGTCAAGTCTGATGCGATATAAGAGATTGGGCCACGCCACGCCTAGCCTAGGTAGTTCCCTTACCTGGCATTGATATCGGGAATGTGTCGTAGAGGCATACACAACCATATACGGAAAAGCCGTTTCCCTGTTCACTGGTAAGAATGTGACAATGGAGAGACAAACAACTTACCGAAAGGAGTTATGCACCTACTCAACAGTTTGAGCAGCGATCCCTCCTCAGTGCCCTCGTTGTTAAGAAAGACCTGACAGCAGAATGAAAATGAAGTCGAGGCATCGACAAAAACGCATGCACCTCAATGTGGGCCAGAGTCTGCCCATCCAACACCAGGCCTTGACCACGTTTCATGGGATCATAGACATTGAAATTCCTCATACTCAGGATGTCCTTGTCGATGTTGAGTTGCCGGAGATACCTGAGCGGATTGTCAATGGATGGCCTCGCGCAGTCAAGGGACCTACCAAATCATTGAGCCCAGTGCCTTTATGGCCTCCTTTGATGATACCATTTCTCTGATCGGCTCTGGAACAGAAGTGGGAAGAATGAAGTCATTGTCCATCGGGTCTTCGTCCTCAGCCGGATACAACTTTTTCAGTTCATTCAAAGTCTCATCGTGATCAAAGCCCTCTACAGCCCGTAGTCCTGTCCAAAGACATGAGGCAGGTAGCACGGTCTTCAGCAGCCTCGTCGTCGACACTGATAACGCGCCCTGGAAGAATGGTGAGCATAGGGTAAAACTCTGGTTTTCGGACTAGCTTGCCTTCTTAAATAATATTTCTTTGGGTCTCAGTTGTCTCATCAACGTCTCAAGCTTTGTCCGACAAACATCGTCCTCAAAAGCGCTCAGATTAAACTGAGAGGTAGAACTGTCCAAGACGCAGACACCGAACTTGCTCCTGTCCTTATCGTCCGAGGACGGCTCTTCGCATATCGAGACACAATGTCCCGCTTGTTCGTCCGTCAGGAGCTCCGCATCAACGAGTGTACCATTGGTGTACACTTTGTTAAGCTCCCTGTACAAAGAATGAGGAGTCGCGATTGCTACTGACACATTATGACATACCGTCGAACAATTTTTTCCTTGTTTCTATCCTGATTTATCTTTCCCTTGGATTTATCTGCAGCCATACGCATCTCTGCTCCAAGAGCCGTCTCAGCTTGATCAACTCTTCCAACTTTGTAACCTGCAAAGTATCCAGAAACGACATTCTGAGAATTTTAGGGCAAAAACTAAACCTTTTCCTAAAAATTTACTACACAGGAGAAATTAACGGTTCGATTCAAGGAAATTGCACAAACGCTTACGCAGCCCAAAAGTTGAAAGACATTTCCGGGACTCCGACCTAAAAATGATGATCAATATCATCTTGGTTTGCCTTACTCGGCTTACCATCGACATTTTAACCCTCGACGTAAGCTTGAGATCGAACTCTTGGTGTCCAATTCTGGCATCATCCTCATATAACTATCGCAGATATTCATATTTCTGGCAAAGCTCTATAGGGTAAGCATGAAGGAGGCACACCTCAAGGAATTTGCTACATATCTCGGAAAGTTAGACATGTAATCATGATTTCTGTGAACAACGTACCCTTTCTGGAAGAATAAAATCTGTATGGCAGCCATAAGTCAGCGTGAAGCAAGATGTTCCGGGTCGACACTCAACAGTATCATAGTGGTTCTGCTTAATCTATCCAACCCGTCAGATACATATCAATCCAACCAATTTGCAGCATACCTCCCAGAACTGAAGAATAGAATGAGGGTCACCGATTCGTAGCTGCAAAAATCAACCATACCTGTTTCTCAAAAGGAGTAAATTCCTTCCATGCCGACGGTGGGATATATAATGTCCGTGGATCATAATTCTCGTCACCCGGCCGCCGGCCATCTTTCTGAATGTCCCATAAGATATGAGATAAGAAAAGAAAAATTGCTTGACGCACATCTCGCACATCTTGCAGAAATGAGTACGGATCTTCAGCGGCTTTCTTTTCGTTCTTCTTTCCCTGTTCTCTTTGCTCTGCGGCAGTGAGAAACGTGAATCCGGCACTGCTAGAACCACCTTCTCCAGGGGCGAGAGTCTTCTTTCCCGAAGGACCGCGCTTTGCGGCTGGTTTGCGCTTTTTAGACTGGCTTTCATCATCGCTTTCTCCGTCCGATGAAATGTCGGTACGCCTGGACACTGAGGACCGCGAAGACAAGGACTTGACCGACCGGGTCTCTACCTCAGAGTCAGAGGGGACGATGAAATCATCATCATCCGACGCGTTCGATCGAGACTTTCGGACTGTTGAATATCTTAATGAGATATGTATATGCACAACATTTTGTGCACGCACGTCTCTTCATCGGCGACTTCTTAAAGTTTGTTAACCTCTGCGAGAAGGAAGAGGCAATATCTTCATCTTCTTCGTCGTCATCAGGAACAATTGTGGAAAGCCGTTGTTTCTTTGCGCGACCTTTGCCGAATCAGAAAAAGAGTTATTCAAAAGCACGCATTACTCACTTTTTACTTCAACGGGTGAACCTGTAGACTTATTCTGAGGCTGTTTTCGCGTTTTGGAAATATCGATGCGAATTTCATCATCAGAATCCTCCAGAACGACCTTGCGTTTCCGAGACGGCTATCGGGGGACTTCAGATTCAAAGGGTAAATGATATCTCGGAAGGTACCAACCATCTTCATTGCAGGAATGTCATCATCGTCGGACGACAACATGTCGACGTTGACTGGGTCGCTGGTCGGAGGAGTGCTTCTGCTGCCAGGAGACGCGTGACTCGCGACAGCTGAGGAGGTGAGTGCATCATAATCCATCCGGCTGGACTGGGGCGTGCGCGGTTCCTGAGAAGAGGGCGCGGACGAGGACGCATTCGACGTGGTCGCCTTGCTGGGGGCTTGTGGGACAGCGGCGGGCTTCTTGGGCGCTGAGGACGAACTCCCGCCTTTGCCAAACCAGGACATGAGACTCTTTTGCTTCAGGCCCTCGGTTGAGGGCTTTGACTTAGGCGCCATGATGGGCAGGAGGAGATGAGGGGCCACTGAAAATTCGACACAGGCTTTATGTCGACGCGTTGGTTCGTGTTTGGTCAATGAGCGTGTTTGCATCACAACGCGACCCATCCTTGATGATGCCTGACGTCGTGGAGAACGTGGAGGACATCCTTAACGATTCGCTTTCCGTCCTAAGCGAAGAACAGCTGGAGAATGAGGATTCGATAAGGTACGGTCATCTCAATCTCACTGTCGCACCAAAGGTAGATCGCCACCCCTCCGCCCAAGATCAAGATAATTGACGCTCAAACCGGTTAACGAAAGGAAGGAAAAGTAATGTCGCTCCATACATTCAGATGGAAGTATCATTGAAAAATCTCTATCAGGCGAATACGCTGTTAGCAGATCATCTCTTCTCCCCAGCTCTGTTTCTTGCTGAGAGAATAGAGCGAGGGCTCCTACGGCCGACAAATTCGAATGGTAACATATATCTCATCACCCTTTTCAATACACTCCCGATGGCGCGTTCTCTGGCAGTGATCGAACTTGGCGCCGGTTGTGCGTTGCCTTCGCTGCTTCTGGCCTCACTACCTCAGCCCCCACGCCTCGTCACAATCACTGATTATCCCGATCAAGTCATCTTGGGAAACCTTGAAAAGAACATGGAACACAACAAAACTGCGTTTCAGCCGGGTTGTCGCGTTGCATGCAAAGGTTACGCCTGGGGAACAGATGCCAGCGAGCTTCTGTGAGTACATTAGCCAAGAGCCGTTGTCCACGGGGCACTGAACGCAATCTGCGCAAGACATTTACTTCCAGACGCTGATCTGCGTTCAAAGAACGCATACGATGTCGTTATACTGTCGGACTTGCTGCATTTCCATGACTGCCATGATCTCTTAATCGCCTCTATCAAAGCTCTACTGACGAAAACAAAGGAATCTGTGGTTCATGTTGCTGTTAGAATATTCCATTTGATCAACATTTGAGAATCTGCTGACAATCTCAAAGGCCGGGAATTACACACGACCACATGTCTGCGATAGTTTTCTCGCCAAGGCCAAACAAGCCGGATTGGAGTTTAAAGAGGTAATCCCGACGGCGGGGGACGCCGCTTGGTGTGGCTATCTAGAAGTTAGCCGGATGGACAAGGATGCTTTGGCGCTGAGGAAAGCCGCATGCAGGTACTGGATTGGACACTGGGCAAAAATGTGATAATAGCTGTGTTATAAGCCACTCACCGAGCATTAACAATATGACTTACCGTACTATTTTAGCTCGTGTCTAGAAATGTTCAGAGCCCACGCACAAAGGATCTGTGAACCTCCTGTCTTGTCCTGCGCTCCGCCTCATTTTTCACTCGTTAAGCAGCAGTATCAGGGACCAGAAGTAATATCTGACGACGAGTCGAGGTCTAATCGAGTCGGGTCCTACCGGGATTCGAGGGTTGAAAGATAGCCAAGCGCATCAACACGCCTTTCGGGGAGACCAATGTATGCCGTCTACCATTTTGTCTATGTCACGCATGCGCCGTTGTCTGTTTATTAATTACTTTTGACTGTCCTGCATATTATGGCATTCGCAGTGGTGACTCAAGCCAGGGTGTAGAGCCCACTACAGATCCAGAGGCCTCCATACCTGCATCTATTCTTCGCAAACAGCCCCTCCAAATCCGATATCCAGACAGAAGATATTGAAGAACGCCAATGCCGACAACGTCAAGCTAATAGAGTGGAACAACAAAATCCGCGGAATCGTGGTATGTGCTAATATAGCACAGATGTATTATGCACACTAAAGATATGAAGACTAGAAGAGAAGTCGGAATGATTCACGACTTCACGCAATGGGAGCCATACGTCCGACAATTTAAATATAATAGCGTCTGTACCACGCAGGCATTGCCTCCGTTCCCAACAGGACACGAAACTTTTGGATTAAATCAGCGTTTTTCGAGCGTTCCAAGAGTTCCGGCATCTGGTTGGTGGCAAAAACGATGCAATTACAAGCTTTGTCGTACTCGTAATCATAATATACGGCGGTTTTCCGTACCCAGCCATCCCTAGGTATCCGACGCGTAATCTCCTTCCAAGCATTTTGGGCCCTGTACCACGAGTCCAATTCAGGGGAGATCCCGTGCAGGTCCGCCCATCTGACCAGATCTTCGTGCTTTATGGCGAAGCCAAAGACGCGAAGAGGAGAGGGTTTCTCGCCAGTGTCATCGCGCAAAGGTGGCACGGTTGGGAGTTTGATGGTCTTGCTGGGATTTAAAGTGGATCCGATTTCAAGGTTGGACCTGCAAGTTAGTCAATGAAATTAGACGGTCAATATTGAGGCGTTGTGGGACGCACATTTCGCAATAAAATAGATGAACTACGAACGCTAGGCATTGAATTGTTGAGGGAACGGCGCACAACGATTAAGAGGACTTATGAAGGTTGTCACATGATCTAACCAGCGCTTGTTACGATTTCAACGCCAATCGTTATCTTGACGACGGACATGTGACCCAACAATCACCTGACAAGACACGTGATACAAACGCGACGCACGACGGATACGATGTGAAGACTCGAAGGAAACCCACGCAACGACGCGCATCAGGGCAAAGGGTTATGACGAAACGCCTACAGGACAACATGAGGAGCGGAGTCTACTTTAGCTCAGACGACGGAACAGGGTAAGGGCCTACATAACACGAGGATAGCATATGTATGTCGTGGTCCGTGCTCGAGGATCGTAACATATAAATAGCTAGAATGTACGTAGTAGAACTCAGCTCGAGCTGGCAGTTAATAGCATTCTTCCCCCCCCTCACCTCTGAGATAGTTAGAGTGACCTGCGCGCAGAATTGGTTTTGCGTAGCAAAGCTCGAAGCTTCTCATCGCGCACCTCACCGCTCTTAGCTCTCACCCTCTCCGCTGCCCTTCCTTCGTTGCCCGATGGCCCGAGTGCCGTGCGACCAAAGGAACCCGCTGCGTCGTCATACCTCTTCTCCAAACAAACACTAACCTTTCAATCTTCAATCCCCATTCCCTACCCCGCGCCAACCCATATTCTGATCTCTGTCCGCGGTCCTTGTTCGTTGCATTTGGAAGTGCGAGAGGACTAAGGGTAACGTTGAGCCCGACCCTGTCCGAATCGAACATCACAAGGCTGTGCTAGGGTGATCTTCGGAGAGCCCTACCGCGCGTTTGACCGGGTAGTTTGTTGACCCGGGATGTACCGAAGCAAGAGAGATCAGAGGACTCGGACGTGTGGATAGTCCCCACCCTTCGACCGACACCTCAAACACGCCCTTGAAAGTCGTTGTCGGGGACGTGTGTTGACCCGAAACGAGAAAGGGATTGCCAGACCGCTGGGATCTCTGACGACGAAACCTTCCTCGACTGCTGTTTGGGGCATCCCCGTGGCCACGAGGATTCGAGCCGACCCTTCCGCAGTCTGACAGGCACCCTCCACGTTTCCTCTGGACCAAACCGAAGTGGGAGTCGACGGTCGCGCGCCGCCCACACGGTACTATTCGACAAAACACACCACATACCAAACCCCTTTCACCTCGCCCATAATGGAATTCATCCCCGCACTCTTCGCCTTCATCACCGTCATCCTCACCACCCTCTTCGCCGCACACCCGCTTGCCTTAGCTTGGGGCACCCTCCGAAACAACCCTCAACAAGCAGAACAGGTACAGAACGCGACTCGGACTTTGGTCGATGCGATCAAAGAAGAACTGGATTTGGGCAAGAAGCCCAAAAGAACGAAATCGGAACCGCCGGATCCATATAAAGGGGAACCCGGCCTGATCGGAAGCTGGCTTCGACGAATGGAAGTCTACTTCGACAAGGAGGAGATCACGAACAAATGGGACATGATCACCTACGCACTGCAACGGATCACGGGAGGCAAGGCCGAACGTGCACAGAACTGGGCGGACTCTAAGCTACAGGAGTGGCTGGAGTTCAAAACGGAATTGAACGGTCGCAGGCAGGAGTTCGGATATCACTCCACCTACGACGACTGGGAACATGGACGCGTCGTTACGCCGGCAACGGCTAACACCCCGGAAGTCAGGACGGACCCGCTTGGACATCTCCCACCCTTCAAAGACTGGGAAGAGTTCAAGGCGGAGGCCAGAGAATTCTTCATGACCACGGAAACCCGGAACGATGCGATCATTCGGATTAAAGGACTGTCGCAACACCGACGACCGGTCGAGGACTACATCGTTGAATTCCGGAGCTGGGCTCCCTTGACGGAATACAACGACATCGCGCTCATCGACATTTTAAACAGGACTGACCAGGCGCGGAGAGGATTATCGAACTAGGAGGTGTCCAGAGGAGGACATCGACTGGTGGTACAGACGGACGGAACTGGACGGCAATACGCCAGGCCCAAAAGGAATTGGGGTGAAGGAGGAGCCCCAACCACCGAACCACAGGAGACGACGGCACCTAAGGGGCAAACCGGCACGTAACGGTAAGCCAAGGAGGCGACAACGCCATGGAGCGACGGTTGAGAGCGAAGGACGCTGCTTGGTGGGCGAGAAAGGACATCTCGGATGGAACGTCAAGAAACGGGAGATACACGACTAGGAACGTGGAGGCTAAGGAGAACCGGAATTGAAGAGATGAACCAGGGTTTTCAGTAGAGCTGGGAAGGAGCAGGGGTGACTATGTATCGTCGAATATTAATATAAGGGACATCCGACCTAAAGAATATTCGAACGAGAAGGTGCACGAGAGTTCGGTCTCGTAAAAGGATATACCTACCCTGGGTGGCACAACAAATTTATCGGCAGGACGAGTCTAAGGCATACTCGATCCTTAAGGCATGGACGGACCAATCGCGACAGAAGGACATCTCTCTGGAAAGACTCCGTGAGATCAATGAAATGAATGATCACGACGCCTCATACGTTGTAGACCCAGACAAAAACCACGATTTGTCAGAGGCGGAATGGAAACCAGATGGAGACCGAGATCACGACCTGGACACTGGACGGACGCACAGCGTAAAGGCTCTGCTCGACACAGGATGCACCGGATCCTGCATAGACCGGAAGTTTGTTAAGGAAAAGGAGATCAACACGAAACGATATCCTGTTCCCATCCCGGTCCACAATGCAGAGGAACCCGAAACAGAGCAGGGGACATACGTGAATATGTCGAGCTAAGAGTCGGTAGGACCACGTCGAGCGAATGGTCTTCTCGGTCACGAACTGGAAAGGGCCAGATTTTCATCGGTTACGAGTGGGTTAAAGTCACAACCCTCGAATCGACTGGAAAACGGAAAAGATCACGTTGACCGATGCCCTGAAGAGTGTCAGCGAACTGTCCGAACAGGAAACCCCGAAGATGATGACGCCTCTATCGAGACGAATGAGGTTGATTTTGAAAACGGAGAAAAACTCTTGATGATCGACATAAACCGAGAGTTTCATCTAAGGGCTTTCCAGACGACGGCTTCCAAACTGGCAGAAGCGACGACAAAGACGGCGAAGGTGAAAACCTTTGAGGAAATCGTACCGGAAGAATACCACTGTTTCAAGGACTCAGTGTTCGGAAAAGAGTCGTTGACGAACTACCACCACGACGACCTTGGGACCATGCGATCGAACTCATCCCGGGAGCCAAGCTCCAGGATTGCAAGGTCTACCCTCTGACGCTGGATGAACAGAAACAGCTGGACGCCTTCCTAGACGAGAACCTGAACACCGGACGAATCAGACCGTCGAAGTCGCCAATGGCCCGCCTTTCTTCTTCGTGAAAAAGAAGGACGGATCCCTAGACCTGTACAGGATTATCGGAAATTGAACGACGTGACAATAAAGAACAAATACCCATACCCCTGATTCAGGAACTGATCGACAAACTGAAAGGGGGAAGTTCTTTACGAAGCTCGATATCCGATGGGGATACAATAACGTCCGCATGAAAGAAGGCGATGAATGGAAGGGCGTTTCGGACAAACCGGGAATGTTCGAACCCCTGGTCATGTTCTTCGGACTAACGAATTCACCGGCTACCTTCCAAACGATGATGAACACGATCTTCAAGGACGAGATCGATCAGGGCACGTGATAATCTACATGGACGATATCCTCATCTTCAACAAGGATCTGGATAAACACAGACAACTCGTCCAACGTGTACTGGAAAAGCTAAAGAACAACAAGCTTTACCTGAAACCCGAGAAATGCTCGTTTCATCAGCTGGAAGTAGAATACCTTGGAATGATTGTCTCGGAAAACAGCATCAAAATGGATCCCGTTAAAGTTGAAGGCGTTAAAGACTGGCCAAAACCACATGAAAGAGACGTCCAACAATTCTTAGGCTTTGCAACTTCTACCGGCGTTTATCGAAGGATTCGCGAAGATTGGAAACCCTTGACAGAATTAACCGGAAAAGCAACTGGACGTGGGAAAAGGCCCAAGAACGACGCATTCAATGGACTAAAGAATCGGATCTGTTCGGCACCGATCATTGCGATGCCCCGAGATGATGGAAAGTTCTGAATGGAAGTCGACGCTTCGAATTACGCAATAGGAGGCGTCCTTTCACAGGAACAATCCAATGGTACCTGGAGACCGGTCGCATTCATGTCAAAGTCATTGAACCCGACGGAGCGGAACTACGAGATCTACGATAAAGAGATGCTCGCGATCATGACGGGACTCGAGGAATGGCGCCAATACCTCTGCGGCGCTAAGCAAAAGTTCGAGATTTGGACAGACCACAAGAATCTTGAATACTTCCGAAAGCCTCAGAAGCTGAATCGCCGACAAGCTCGTTGGATCTCGGAACTTCAGGACTATGACTTTGTCCTGGAGCACAAACCCGGAAAGTCAATGACGAAGGCAGACAGTCTGTCGAGACGACCAGACCATGAGAAGGGGAAGAACGATAACGAGAATGTCGTACTCCTAAAGCCGGAAAATTTTCGCCGAATCTTTATGGCAAAAGTCACGCCGATACCAGAGTTCCAGGACATGCTGAACCAGATAAAACGGGCTTGGAAGCAAAGAGAACCCGAAGTTCAGAAGCGTCTTGATGCAGGCGAACACGGCTGGGAGGAAAACGACCGAATCGTCACATGGTTAAAACGGTACTACGTCCCTAAAAGCCAAAAGATAAGGGAACGGATCATTGAAATCCACCACTCCGATCAAATCTCGGGACACCCAGGACAGACGAAGATGCACGAGCTGATCACGCGTAACTTCTGGTGGCCCAAAATGATGAACGACATCAAGGCATACGTCAAAGGATGTGACAAATGCCAGCGAACGAAGATCATCAGAGATCGGAAGCATGCTCCGCTTCACCCGAACGAAGTACCGAAGGAACCATGGGAGATCATCTCGGTAGATCTCATCGGACCTCTCCCCACATCTCAGGGATTCGATGGCGTAATGGTAATGGTAGATCGGTTCACCAAAGGAGCCAAATTCATACCGGTCAATATGGAAATCATGGCAGAAGGAGTCGCCCGTAAACTACGCGACACCATATTCTCGAATTACGGACTCCCCAAGAAAGTCATCAGCGACAGAGGACCACAGTTCGTCTCGAACTTCATGAAAGACCTTTATGCACTTTTGGGAATCAAAGGAGCCCCTTCGACGCCGTATCATCCACAAACCGATGGACAGACGGAAAGAGTCAACCAGGAACTCGAGCAATACCTGAAACTCTTCGTAAATCATCGGCAGACAGACTGGACGGATTGGTTACCTATGGCCGAATTCTCCTATAACAACCGGATTCACTCTGCAACGGGATACTCCCCATTCTATCTGAACCACGGACGACACCCGTACACCGGAAAAGAACCCCCGAAGCGTGATGTCAAGTCGCAGACTGCAGAGGAATTCGCGGACATGATGAAAGAGATTCGGACCAAAGCCGAGAACTCTCTGACAAAGGCCGCTGAAACAATGAAACGGACCTATAACCGAAAACAGAAGCCCGCCCGAGAATACCATGAGGGCGATCAGGTCTGGCTGGAAGGAACCAATATCACTACCGACCGGCCGACCGACAAGTTGAATGATAAGCGATTCGGTCCCTTCAAAATCAAACGGCGAATTGGAGAATCGGCATATGAACTCGACCTACCGGAACATTGGAGAATTCACCCCGTCCGAAATGAGTCCGAGCTCACCCCGTACACGGCACCGGCGTTCCCGCAACAAAAAGCGGTGACGATTCTTAAACGACCTCCTCCCATCATCGTGGAAGGAGAGGAGCGGTATGAAGTAGAAGTGGTAGCCAACTCCCGATGGAATAGAGGAAAGTTACAATATAAAGTACACTGGAAAGGCTACCCGATAGAGGACGCTACGTGGGAACCGGCAGAAAATGTCATCGAAGATGCGCTGGATGCGGTCGCGAAATTTCATCACGAGAATCCAGAGGCGCCATCCCTAGAACGAGGGCAACGTCAGCTACCACCCCGGACACCACCAAGAAAAGTAGTATGCACCCGCCTCCATCAACCCCAAACGCCGAAGGTCCTCTTCAACCACATGGCTAATGAGATCTGGGTCTATCCACGAAGTCAGCAAATGAAAGCGGAACCGAAAAAGCGGACTCTTACCGGATGGATGTCGGACCCTAAAGAAGTCAAAAAGCGACTTGAGGCGGCGTGGCAGGCGTGGCAGCAGCGTCGGAACCAGGCAATCGTAGGAGAGGGCGAGCGCCAAGAAGACTAGGACAATGACGACGAAGAAGAACATGATTGCGAGGACGCAATCCCTAAAGGGGGGGTAATGTTACGATTTCAACGCCAATCGTTATCTTGACGACGGACACGTGACCCAACAATCACCTGACAAGACACGTGATACAAACGCGACGCGACTGACAAGATACGATGTGAAGACTCGAAGGAAACCCTACGACAACGACGCGTCATCAGGGCAAAGGGTTATGACGAAACGCCTACAGGACAACATGAGGAGCGTAGTCATATTTTAGCTCAGACGACGGAACAGGGTAAAGGGCTCTACATAACACGAGGATAGCATATGTATGTCGTGGTCCGTGCTCGAGGATCGTAACATATAAATAGCTAGAATGTACGTAGTAGAACTCAGCTTCGAGCTGGCTAGTTAATAGCATTCTTCTCCCCGCCTCTCACCTCTGAGATAGTTAGAGTGACCTGCGCGCAGAATTGGTTTTGCGTAGCAGCGCTAAACGTTTTCAAGGACAACAATGGCTTAGGGGCCTTCCCCTGAAGCGAAGAGAGGGAAGAGGAGAAGAAGCAGGAAACGAGGAAGGAAAGGAGAGTAAGAGGGGAGGGACAAGGAGGCGAGGGACAAACACAAAAGAGACCCACCACGAAGAAAAGGAAGCGCAGCAGCCAACACCAAACGGGAAGCCAAGAGAGGGGGCTGGAGGGGTTCGAAGATAACGGTGTAGGGGAGAGTCAAGGCAAGGGACGGACAAGAGAAAAGAAGAAGGACAGCAACCAGGAAACGGGGGCAGGAGGAGGGGAAACAAAGGAGGGCGTCAAGTCGAGCTCAAAAACGCCAACCAAAGCGGGACAGAGAGGGAGAGGGCAAGGAAACGAACGACGCGGAAAAGGATGCTAGGCCAAGAAACATAGGAGGAAAGGGAGGGAAAGAGCAAGGAAAGAAGAAGGAAGGGCAGGAAGGATGAAAGAGAAATACGAGAACCGCCACAGGAAGGGCCAGGGGGGGGAGAGAAGTAGCAGGAAGAAAGGGAGGAGGAAGACGAGGGAAAGGGAGAAGGGGGGGAGAAAGGGAGCAGCGAAGGGGGAGGAAAACACCAAGCCCAGAAGGAGGAAAAGAGTCGGAAAAAGGGGGGGAGAGATCGAAAGAGGACAAGGAGAGAAGACCGAGCGGGGACGACAAAAGGGGAAGAAGAGGAGAAAAGAAGAGAGAGAGGGGGGAGAGGAAGGAGAAAAGGACAAACCGAGCGGGAGGACGGCAGAGAGGAAAGGCCGCAAGAGAAGGAGACGAAAAAGCGGAGACACCCAGGAAAGAATGGACAAGCGGATACAGCACCAGGACAGAGAAGGCGAAGCTCAAAACGACAAGGGAGAATCAAGAAACAAACGGGAGGGACCGCAGAGGAAAGCTGGCCAAAAAGATGGAGACAAAAGGTTTATCCCTCAGGACAATTAATAAGAGGGCATCGAGCTGTCACACCGCGGGGCAGCCCCACAGGCAGAGAGGGATTTGCCGGAAGGCGGATAGGACAGCAACAGCATATGAGTGTACGGACTAGCAGTTGGGAGGTTATATAGACCTGGTCATCCGATTGGAAAAGAGATGAAGGACGAAACAGGAGCCACCGAGCGGGAGTAGGGAGCCCCTCAGGCTCTGATTCCCATCTCATCGCTACGCAAAACAAACGCGGCAGGTCACTCTAACTATCTCAGAAGGTGAGAGGCAGGGAGAAGAATGCATGACTAGCCAGCCAAAGCTGAGGTCTACACGACATCTAGCTATATAGCTACGATCCGAGCAGGACACGACAACAAGCTATCCTCGGCATGAGAGCCCTCCTACCCGGTTGAGCTAAAATAGACAGCTCCGGGTATCCTGCAGGCGGTCAAACCCTGCCTGATGACGCGTCATGTATAGGGTTTCCTCAAGTCTTCACAGTATCTGTCAGTGCGTCGCATGCACACGTGTTGAGGGAAGGGAAGGGAAGAAAGAGGGGAAAGAAAAAGGGAGGGAAAGGGAGAGGGGGAGAGGGGAGGGCAGGCAGGAAGGGAAGGGGAACAGGAAGAGGGGGAGGAGGGAAGACCCAGAAAGAGGGGAAGAGGACGGCGGGGGGATGGAGGGGGGAAAGGGGGGGGGGGAGGAGGGAGGGAGGGGGAGGAGAAAGGAGGGGGAGAGAGGGGGAGGGACAGGGAGCTAGTGAGAGAGCTCATCCAGGGAAGGAACAAAGAGAGAGGGAGGAGGGAAGAAGAGGGGGAAAAGGGAGGGAAGAGAAGGAGGGGGAAAAGGGAGGAGGAGGAAAGGAAGAAAGGAGAAAAAAGGAGGGGGGGGGGAAGGCCCAGCAGAGAGAGGAGGGGGGGGGAAGGGAGAGAGGAGAGAAAGGGGAAAAGGGGAAGAGGGAGAAAGGGAGGTCCTCCAGGATGGAGGGGATTCAGGAGAATGGGGAAACCCAGAGAGGAACCGAGAAAGAGAAGGAGGGAGAAGAGGGGAGAAAAAGAGTAGGAGCGAGTCGGAAGGAGGGGGGGAAAGGGAAGGGGGAAGAAGGGAAAGGAGAAGGAGAGAAGGGGGAAGAGGGGAGGAAGAGAAAGGGAGAGAAGGAGGAAAAGAGGAAAAGGGGGAAGATAAACCAAGGGAAGAGAGGGGGAGAGGAAGAGATAGAGAAGCTAGGCGGACCATGGGGGAGGGAGAGGACGAGAGGCGGCAGTCACATCCGAGAGCCGAGGACAGGGACAGAAGATGGAAAGCAGGGGGGGGGAAAGAGGAGGAGGAGAGATGCATGGCGGGGAGAGTAAAAAGGAGAGGGAGCCAGGGGAAGAAGAACGGGGCTAAGCAACGGAGCAGCGGAAGGAAGGGATGAAAAAAGGGGAAAAGGCAGGAAAGAGTAAGCAGGGGGGAAGACGGCCGAGACTGGGGGAGGATAAAGTCAAGTGAAGTGAGACCAAGAGCGGAGATAGCTGAGGTGGAAGAGAGAAGGGAAAAAACGCAGTGCACAAAGGAGGGACCAAGTGAAAGGAGAGAAGAGAGGGGGATAAGACGACAGAAGCCAGGTCCAGGAAGGAGTGGAAAGGAGCCAGGAATGAAGCGGACTCAGAAAAGGAGGCAGAAGAGGGGAAAGAAGTAGAGAAGGAGGGCAGAGTGGCCGGTAATGAAGGGAAAGGAAGAGAAGGGGTAGAAGTGCAAAAGCAAGAAGGGAGGGAGGGGGGAGTAAGCTAACAAGGGACCAGAGCCAGAGAAAATGAGGAACCAGGATGAAAGAACATCGGGAGGAAAGCGTGTCAGCAGAAAGGAGAGGGGTAAGATCGGAAGATAAGGAAGCAAAGAAAGGGAAAGTGAAGATGGTATCACGTGGAAGGTGGGGGAATTATAGTCGAAGAAAGAAGGGGAAAAGGTTGTGAAAGGGCTCAGGTTCATGAGAGATTATATCCCCAGGAAAAGGAAAGAAGCCCAGTGTGACAGTCGAACAGGGGAAGGGAGTAGAGAAAGATAGTGACAGGGAGGGAGTACGAAGAAGAAAGGGAGGCCAGGGAGAGGTGAGGGGAGGTTAAAGAAGCATCCAGCGGCATCCAGCACAGAGGGAGAGAACGGAGCGGCGGGAGAGGAGATGGAAGGGGGGGGAAGGAAGAGAACAGAAGAAAAGGGAGGAGATAAAGGTTGGCGCTGGGGGAGATAAGAATGTTATCGACGACGGAAGTGACCAACAATCACGAAAGAAGGATAAAAGGAGCAACAAGAGAAGAGGAAGAGAAGGAAACCAGACAAGAACGTCAAGGGAAAGGGAGAGAAAAAAGGAAAATGAGGAGGGAGAAAGTCAGAGAGGAACAGGTAAAGGGCAATAAAGAGGAAGCAAGAGGGGGGGAGGATATAACATATAAATAGCAGAAGACGAGAGAAAGGAGGGAGAAAGAGACTGAGATAGTTAGAGTGACCGGGAGAAAGTTTGGAGAGGCGCAGTTTGGAAGCCAGTGGAAAGCCAGATGAAAGGTAGGATATAAGAGTTTTTGTTGAAATAACCATTCGCTCGGTAGAGGTGTCATATCTTGGAGTTTTGTTAGACAGTTGGATACTCTCAGGGCACGGTCAAAGTGATCTTCCGTTCTCCAATCGATTCAGAGGTGTATGTTTAACCATCGAAGATGAAGATTGTCCTGAGTTCAGGACGAGAAGAATTCGCGACGTGGTCCTGGAAGGACTCTAGTTCAATGTATTGCATATGTCGCCTGCTCTGTTTGGGTTGTCTGCATTATGAACCGGGATGGGAAAGGATATGTCGGTGATTTCTTTCCCTTAACAAACTTCAGTCTATGCAGGATCAGTACATCCCGTGTCAAGCAGCGCATGCTGTGTGTCCGTCAGTATCCAAGGTTGTGATCATCAGGGGTACATCCATCTGGTTCCGTTTCTGCCTCTGAAAATCGTGGTTTGTCTGAGGTCGTACAGCGTATGGAGAGCATCGTGATTGTATTGGTTGATCTCATGGAGTCTTTCCAAAGAGATGTCCTTTGTTGCGATGGTCCATCCATGCCTTAAGGATGAGTATGCCTTAGACTATCCTGCCGATAAATCTGTTGTGCACCCAGGGTAGGGTATATTACGAGACCGAACCTCGTGCACCTTCTTGTTGAAATATCTAAGGTGGGAATGTCCCTTATATTAAAGAGAAAAGAGGGGGGGAGAGAAAAGGAAAGGGAGGGAGGGAGAGAGGAAAGAGGGAGGAAGAGAGAGGGAGGAAGAGGGGAAAGGAGAAGGAGAGAGGGGAGAAGGAAGGGGAGGAGGGGGGGGGGGGGGGGAGGAAGAGAACGGGGGGAAGGGCAGAGGGGAAAGGAGGGGAAAGGAAAGGGAGGGGGAGGGGAAGAGGAGAGGAAGGGAAAAGGGAGAGGGAAGAGAGAGGAGGGGGGGGAAGGAGAAGAGAAGAGGGGAGAAGAACGGCCGCGAAAGGAAGGGGGAGAGAAGGGGGGAGGAGGAGGGGGGAAGAGAAGAGTGGAGGGGAAGAACGAAGGAAGAAGGAAAGCCAGAGAGAGGAGGGAGGGGGGAGTGAAGAAGGGATAGCAGGGACCGAAAGAGATAGGGAAGAAGAAGGGGGAAGGAGGAGTGAGGGGGAAACAGGAGAGACAAAGTGAGGGGACGTGGGAGGGGGAAGGGAAAGCTAAGGCAAGGGGGGAGCAAAGAGGGGGGAGGAGAGGAGAAGACGAAGAGAGCGGGGAGAAAAGGGGGGGGGGAGGGAAAAGAAAGTCGGGGGGAGAGAAATACAGGAAGGTCGGGGGAAGGTAGGGAGTAGTGGCCAAAGAGAAAAGGGGAGGGAAGGGAAGAGAGGAACGAGGCAGGAAAGGGGGGGGGGATAGGGGAAGGAGGAAAGGTGGGACTGGTGGTTCACAAAGAGAGAAAGTAAGAGGAGGGGAGGACCGCGGGGGCGGGAAAGGGAGGGGTGGTGAACTGGGAAGGGGGCTCGAACTGAGCAAAGGAGCCCCAAAGGCAGTCAAGAAAGGTTAGAGAGACCCAGGGGGAAGGGGAAAAGTGAAAGACAAGGGATGTTGAAGGGGGGAAGGGTGGGGAACAAGGAGGAGGGAGTGGGAAAAAAGGAAAGGGGAGGGGAAGATAAGAAGGAGGATGGAAGGGGGACCAAGTAAGTCGACAAAGAAGAAAAGGAGAGATAGAGACAGAATAGGGGGCGCGGGGAGGGAATGGGGATGAGGATTGAAAAGGTTAGTAGGTAGAGAAAAGGATGAGAGAGGGGGGGCAGGCAGGGGGGGAAGAAGGAAGGGAGCGGAGAGGAAGAGCAAGAGGGGAGGGGGAGAGGAGGAGCGAGAAAAAAAGGGAGGACTAACTATCTCAGAAGGTGAGAGGGGGGAGAAGAAGCTAGAAGCAGGAAGGAGGCAAGACATCTAGAAAGCACGAGAGAGGAAGAAAAAGAGGAGAGAGAGGGAGAAAAAGAAGGGGACGAGGGGAAAGCGAGAGCATAGAAGGGCAAGTTTAAGAGAGGAGGGATAGGTGTAGGGATAGGGACAGCAGAAGATAAGAGGCAGAAAGAAAACCAGGAGAAGCGAAGACACGGGATACAGTGGGAGTGAGGTAAGATGATGGTTCACAGGGGGGGTGGGGGAGGTTTAGGAAAGGTAGTCGAGAGGTAGAGCGGAAAGTAGAGAAGATGAGCCAGAGAGCCCAAATAGCGGCTGATCTGGTGTAGTTTGGGGGGGGCTGGTAGGATCCAATGGAGAACAAAGCGAAGTGGACGGGTGGTCATCCAAAGCATGAGGAGTCCATCGGAGATATGGAGTTTAGACAACAGCAGGAGGCAGTAAAGGAAGGAAAGGTTAACGATCATATAGAACAAGTGAGTGAGGAGGGTGATGAGGAGGATAAGAGGGAGTTGGGGAAATATATTGATGCCGCAGAGAAGGGGAGAACCCACGACGAAGTGGGGGCAGAGAAGAGGGGAAGGAGTGAGGCTGGAGGGGTATAGGAAAGAAGTGCCAGATTGAATCATCAACGAAGCGAGTAAGTCCAAAGATGCCGTGAAGTATAAGTAGAGGGAAGTCTCCGGTTATTAACCATCCGGCGGAAAGGGTCAGTGGTTTCGTGTACAATGCTGACAATCAGGTTCAGTATGAGGAGTCAAGAGACAACGGGAGGCATCCGCAGAAAGAAGAGAGGGGGCCATAGCCGGGGGGGCAGAATGCATGCAGTGTAGATAGTTTTTGAGGCAGAGCCAGGTAGATTCAAATGGCATTGTATAAGAGTTGATTGAGCAAACACCCAAGTGAAGGAAAGGCCCCCGAAAATGTGGGACATCCCAGCATGTTAGGGAGAGTAGGTGTCCCGGGAAGTATAATACAGAGTTATAAAGTGGGAGCGGAGAGGACTGAGTGAATGGCCCTGCTCGAGTTTGTATTCCACAACACCAGTGAGTGGTTTGAGTTCTTATATTGTAGAAGGCCTTTGGTCATTAGTTATATGTGAGGTCGTCGCGTGTCGGCCAGCCAAATATAAGCAGAAGGGAATGTTATGCTACAGCATTATTGACATGGCAGGATTGTCTGGAATACATGAGGACATCATGTCCAGCAGCAAGCGCAGCAGAACTCTCGATATGAGCTGAGACTGGAATAGTGACTTGCTTTCTCCTGGTTTATCCTGTGGTTGTGGCCGCGCCTTGATTACGGCAATCTTGGCAATGTGGCCGAACCAGTTGCACTTGGGCAAGGACTTGGCCAAGCCACTTGCAGTCTGGGTACGATGGCTCCGAAGACCACAGTTGCAACAGGTATCCTGCAAGGGGTTAACACTGGGCCTTATCTATGATGCTGCAGCTTGATATGTGACATGCAGCTATCCTCCTGTCGGTCCTTTCGACGGAGGTATTCCTCCTTAAGTATACCTATAAACTCCTGGGAGCGGACGTGGCTCTGCTCGTCATTGGCCTGTGAGCCCTTTCGTCGATGTACATAGGGATCGGTGAAGTTATCCCAGAAGGCCGGTAAGGAGAATTGTATAATGGTCTTGAATTGGATGTTGGTGATGCGAAACTCGTCTTCTTCGACCATGCATAAGCGCTCCCAGTTCTCCTTCAGCTTATTGAGGTGGTCGACGACGTTGTCGCCGTCCTTCGCCCGCATGGCAAACAGCGAGCGCTGTAAAGCATTCGCGTACTGATTGCCCTTCGATTTGTTGACATTTTCGAGGCTGAGCCATATTTCGCGGGCGGTTTTGAGTCTGTTTGTGTTAATCTTCTGGCCGCTCGTAATATTGTTGGCAATGAGGCATTGCGCATAGCCGTCATTGTGTGCCCAGGCATCGTATTCGTCAGGCTCCTGCTCCGCGCTCGGATAGGTGACAGACCCATCCACGTAGGGCAAGACTTTGCAGAAACCGAGTACTCGCCTCATGTCCTCTTGCCATGTTGTCCAATTCTTGTCCGTAAGCGGCTCCGACAGCCTGGTAATCGAGCTCGCCTCCCGAGCCTTGACCTTAGTAATCCGGCGCCGTGCTGGCGCAGTCGCTGTCGTTGGCATTGTTGTGGTTGACAGTCCGTCACCGTTGGTCATGATGGGAGTAGACGTGGCGGTTACCATGATTTGTAAGCGATGTCAATAATGGCTGATATAGCCGAATAGGATGCGATAGCCGATGAGGCTAGGTTGTCGCTGGTGTGCGCTCGATGTTTGTAATGCTCGACTGCTGTTTAATCAGTTAAGGCCGGGGCCCATAACCTTTTGTCCAGCAGTGGAAGATGCTGAGTAATGCAAGCAGTCGAATCCCTTACGAGGAAGGTAAAGGATCTGAGTCAAGATGCGCGGAGGGACTTAATTTGGTAGGCCCGTATTGGGCGCTTATTTATACACGTGATCGGTACGTACTCCACTCGCCGACGGACACATCCATGCCGTACGGCCTCTCTTTGTCCCTCTCATGCCCGCGCTCCCAACATTGAACAATGCCACTGACTGTCCTATTTCAGACCCTATATTGCCTTTTTATTCGGTTACACTGATCCTCATTGAGGTAACTCGGAGTTCCGTGTCAAGAGCCGCGTGTGCCCCTCTTATACTTACCTTAGTGAAGTGGGGGCAGGGGTGTGGCAGATGACCGCAGAGCATAAGACCTTCTGCTCCACAACCACTTCATATTCGCAAAAACTGTGGAACATATATTTTTACGACATCAAGACTACGTCGACAACTTCATCTTATGCTGAGGAGGATATGATGAATGGGATCCATCATTGATCAGCTTCAATTGCAATAGAAGACGTCGACCGCCACACCTCCGAACCGATTTCGAGCCGAAGTCGAGGAATGCGAATTTGCTGCTTGCGATCTCTTTGCATGCCACAACGGCCTTAATTCATATTTTGGCGATTGGAAACGCTTCTCAGGTCTGTATGGGAGCTGCCTTGCTTTCCATCCTAGTCTAGGGTAAGTCAAGGCTCGGTCAAGCGCTCCAGTCAACGGCACGGAACATGCTCTTTGGCTCTTATTCGGTTGGAGGATCTACTGAAAAATGACAACGATCGAAACTAATCTTTATCAAGTGCCAGAGCGTTGAACTCGACATATAAAATGACCTGCTGAAACACTCCTAGTCTTCCGACAACTGCCTGGACTCCTGACTATGAAGTTATTTTCAGCCATACCCTTCGCCCTTGCCACTCTCGCCTATGCATCTCCAGCCCATGTTGAATCTCGCGAGCTGGAAAAACGCGCACAACCCCGCGGGATCGACGTCTCTAGCCACCAACCTAATGTCAACTGGCAGAGCGTGAAAGCCAACGGCATATCCTTTGCCTACATCAAAGCCACTGAAGGAACAGGTGAGCTATGCTTGCATATGCGCCTTTCCCTTTACTTTAGCATTGTAGGCTATATTAGCCCCCAGTTCAACCCTCAATACACGGGCGCAACCAACGTCGGCCTCATTCGTGGTCCTTATCATTTTGCGCTGCCGAATCGCTCCTCCGGCGCCGCTCAAGCAAATTATTTCTTGGCCCATGGAGGTAGGTCCTGAGATAAATGCATTCGGGTCATTTAAACTGACGATTTTGCTCCCAGGTGGATGGAGTCGAGATGGTGATAACAATACGACTTCGAATTTTTGAATCCATTTTAACTTACGTTGTTGATCAGGTAGGACCCTCCCTGGGGCCCTCGATATTGAATGTCAGTTGTTGTTTTTTTTTTGTTCCGCGATAACTTTTCCTGAAGATGCAACACTAGACAATCCATATGGGCCGACTTGTTATGGGCTGAGTGCCACTGCCATGGTGAACTGGATCCGTGACTTCTCTAACACCTACCACTCGAGGACAGGCCGGTGAGTCGTAGAGTACCCCCGGATTCATCTTTCACATTGAACTGACGACCACCGCAAAAGCTACCCAGGTATGTTGGGTGCCATGACTTTCCATTTCTACAATAGACGCTGATGAAATTCGCGGCGGAAAAGTCATCTACACCACCACCGACTGGTGGAAAACGTGCACAGGGAACAATCCGTCCTTTGGCTCGACGAACCCGCTGTGGATTGCGCGATATGCTTCGAGCGTAGGCGCTTTGCCTGCTGGCTGGTCGTGCGTGGGCCTCTTTCCATTTTCATCCGTGTCTCTCTGATGCAGGCACGGTTTCTCGGCTCTGTCGCAGATTCCATACTTTCTGGCAGTACGCCCGCTCTGGTCCAAACCCCGGCGATCAAGACGTTTTCAATGGTGACGATGCCGGGCTGAAACGGTGGGCTCGACCTCGTTCCGGTATTTCTCGAGTCTGACATGATGCGATTCGTCGAAGCTTGGCACTCGGCTAAACAAGTATTGCCCGCCGGGATCAGTTTCTGCACGCTTTCGGGGTTCGTGATGGGATACGGGACGGCGAATACATCCCCATTTCGTGCACGAACTCGAGAGCAGTCTAGATCTATGCCTAAATATATAGTGATGAAGCCGGAATCCACCAATGAGTGATTGTACGCAGCAAGCACATCATAGATATCATCAGGAATCAAGATGCCCAGACGACGATGGGAGCTGGAATTTGTGTAGAATCGGAGCAGTGGGGGTGTCCTAATATGGATTGCCAATGGTGCTGGATCCAAACCAGGTGTTCAAATATCGTATCCTCCCCTATCTTTCTCCGTCCTTCTTTCCTTCATTCTTTTTCGTGCATCACTCTATCATTTCTCTCTTGAGACCTTCAGTTTGCATAATTCTTCTTCTCAGTCCATTCTCGGCCCCGAAATCGAGTCAGGAAGCCAATCAATATCAGCAAGCTCCGAGTCTCTCCCTCCACTCGTCTATCTGTCATTTTTTTCAATTTTTTTTTGCTTCTTTCCTTCATCGCCTTTAGCCATCTTCGACCTGCAGTCGTTAAACAAGAACTTGAATCAAAATTTCTGAATCCGCACCATGTCTATGCACCAGGTCATCCCGGCACTCTGGATAGGCGACCTCCCCAGCGCCCTGGATGTTGCGAATCTCAAAGCTCACAAGATCTTCAGCATCCTCTCCGTCATGCGGGGAAAACTCAGGATCCACGAGGTAAGTCAAATCAAGAAAAAAAATCGCTTTCAAATTCGCATTCGAAGTTCTTCTCGCGGTCATGTTCTCATCTGCGCGCTTGTTTTGACTTTCTTTCCATGCGTGTGCCTCGCTTCATTTCCGAACCGAACATCTGAAAATGATCTGGGTGTAGACCTTTATACAGCACCAAATCCTTCTCGACGATGAGGAAGGCGCAGACGTACTCAGGCACCTGCTGCCGTCGATCCATTTCATACAAGCGGAGCTGGACAAGGGGAGAGGTGTCCTGGTGCATTGTCATGCGGGAATCAGTGAGTGTTAAGCTTTTTTCCCGCTCAGGTGCCTGATCTGATTGTGTTCCAGGTCGCAGCGCGACGATCGTGGCAGCATATCTCATGTACAGCCAGAATATCGACGTCGAGCAAGCTCTGGCCATGATCCGCTCCGTACGGCCCAATGTCGAGTATGTTTCCGGTTCAGGAACCGGTCCAATCTTCAGCCAAGACATTGATACGTATTCATAGGCCTAATGAAGGATTCCTGCGGCAGCTCGAAATATTCCACCAGGCACATTTTAAGGTGACGAGGAGAGACAAGTCGATACGAATGTACTACATGCAGCGGGCGCTGGAGGAGATCATGAGTGCGTTCTTAGCTTCTTCTCGCGTCTTATCATCGAGTCGGCCCTAAATCTGTGTTTAACTTTTTCTTTGCCTTCACCGACAGACGGAGACGGGACATTGTCGGAGACGGACATGTTCGCCAAATACCCTTACACACCATCGGACTCCATGCCTGCTACGCCTGGGGCACCGCGCCGGCGGATCAGATGCAAGCTTTGCAGGTGAGGATTCCGCTTCGTTGCATATCCACACTTTTCGTTCCCCCCATCCTGACCGATCGCGGCGGACCCTGCTTTCGTCCCACATTCCAAAACATGAACACTGATTCCTGCTTCCGGGCTTTCCGATGTTAGACGTGAACTTGCGACGCGGGAGCACATGCTCGATCATGGTCAGCTGGGGCCCCCGACGCCGGCCATGAGATCACCAGCCGCATCGAGGCGACCATCTGGTACAAGCGCAAACGCAAATGCAGTGCAGATCTCGCCGCGTCGGCCATCAGTGAGCCAGGTGTTGGGCGAGACTCTCGCCCACCCAGCAGCCCATCCGAGGCGGCCATCGTTGTTGAGCGATACACTCAGCATGACAGCGTTGCAGCCGACATCCGCGGAGGGTGCTGTCTCTGCGGAGAGCGAGAGTAAGGCAACGACAACGACAACGGCTACAATAGAAGAGGAAAAACCACAAAAGAGACTGCTGCCGTCCATACCACGTGGTACAAACGCAAATGATGCGCTGCTGTCTATGTCTGCCATTGAGGACGACAGTGATGACGAGGAAGGTGTGGAGTCGACGAATGACTTGCCGACGAGCCATGTCCAGAACCCAGCGGAGATGTCGAGCGAGGCGGCGTGGATAATTGGAAGAAGACTGTCAGATGCGATGAAGATGCCACCACCCGAGCCAGACGACAGGATCCAGCCAGAGCCTGCGAATGAGGGCGGGCAGGCACCCGATCTGGCTGCTCAGCTGTCCTCACACCCGAAGCTGTCTGCGTTAAAGTCCCCGATGGCGCTGACGCCGATCCAAAAGGTGGCGGCACCGATAAGCGCGCCGATACTGATTAACCCAAAGTGCTCTGGGTACTTTGTCGAACCTGTGAGTTGTCCAGGTGTTCTCTTTTCCTGCGTTCACGCTGCTGATGTATTACTTTGCAGATGAAGTGGATGGAGTCGTTCTTGGAGTCTGGAGACGTGGCAGGGAAGATTGTGTGCCCGAATCCAAAATGCGGTGCCAAGCTGGGGAACTTTGACTGGGCGGGAGTACAATGCGGGTGCAAGCAATGGGTCACACCCGTAAGTCGCCACCTCCGTCGATTATGTTCTTGTCTAACTTTTCTCCAGGGATTCTGCATCAGTCGGTCGAAAGTAGACGAAGTGTTATAAAATAGCTAGAGTTTTGTATCATACAGTCAGGTAATGTCACACATCGCACATCGTCGGCGCCAGTCTAGTATCTGAGTCCACGCACTCTCTTGATCTTCATGTCTCCACATGGCCAGATTTCTTCCAGCCTAGGCATTCGCCAGGCATGACTTTGGATGGATCGGAGCGGGCTGGTGTATTTTGTCCCCGCCCCCTTCGACGTTCGTACAGGCCCTTTGTCATGATCAATGCAACCTACTCGGATCGTGAGCGATGGCACGACGAACTAACGGCCGCACAAAGTCCTTCACTGCCTCTCCTCGCGAAACGGCGTCCTCTTCGGGGCGCCATCGCGCTTCTCTGTCTTTCAATGCACCCACTCTTAGAACGAGTTCCAGCTAGCAACGGGGGCACTGCTATCGATTCTGGTCTTATTATTGCTCTTGTCGCGCTATGAAGACACCGTTTATCGTGGCATTCATCCATTAATAGCCTATCGCGCTTTTTCCGAGGCACTGGTCTGGTGACGTTGCTACCGATGCACCTGATGCAATGGACATGGCATTGCTCTGTCACCTTTCCAGCGCGAGATTGGCTTCACATCTGCGGGAACGCGCAGAAAATATCCAAGCCTTACGGTCCTTGGCTCGCTCTGTGATGCGCTCTTGTTTTGTACCTGCATTGTCTGTTGTCAATCCCAGCGTAATCCTGCTGGTCTCGGCAAACAATCATTCCTGGACTCTCGCGGCTGACACGAATTTCTATTCGTCTATTATTAGCCATGCCTAGCAGCATGCCTATCGCGTCAGCCTCCCAACGAGAAGTACGTCCGATTTTAAACGGTCCCAGTGGAAAATCCTCGCTATTCGACTCAGGACAGCCGCCGCAATGGAGTGCCATCTTACCCAGCCGCATACCCGTTTCGTCGGTGGCGAGCCGGCGGATGACACCGCGGCGAACCAGAGGACCGACGACAGATTGTCAGCCATCTCCCCTCGCCCGGACGGAAACTTAGCATAAAAGCAGGCCGCTCGCAGCAGATCTCCCCATCGAATCAGTGTTCAACATGCCTTCAGTCAGAGCCTTCAAAGCTTTTCCCATCGCCCTCTACGCGCTCTTCGCCTTTTTAACCTTTTTCAAAACCAAATTTACCGACCGTCCACTTCCCGTATTGTACACCCCAACCTTTGTCCTACTTGACCCTTCCGTCCCCCTTGCCCACGTCCCCAACCACTCTTCAGTCAACCAGCACCTAGCCGACCTTGCCTCGCTGGGCGTGTTCCTGCCGTCGGCGGAGCAACCAGGCGTGGCTGACCAGAAAGAACCATGGGCGCTCAATACCTTGGTTTATCTGGCCTATGGGCTGGTTGCCTTTTCCGCCTGGGAGAGCGTCTCAGAGGTTGTGGACGTTTGGGCGGGTTCTTGGGGCGAAGACCTCAGTCAGTCGTCTGGCGCGCTCATTCGTCCGTCAAGCACGTCGTCCGGCAGGTTCTCGGACGACGTCGACGAATCGGGTCGCGAGGGTCGGGATCTCGTTCAGCTTCTCGCCCTGTACGCTCGATGGCTTCAAACCCTCTTCTGTGATGCCGTATGCGCGGTGTTTGCGATGTGGAGTCGTGGTGATGTTAGCGTGGCCGCCGAGAATGTGGAAGTTGTGTCGGACGTGGTGGCGGAGGATGAGTTGCAGCAACAAGTTGAAGTGGCTATCATCGAACCCAAGGTATGTCCTTTCTAACCGCGATCGTCAAGTGTGATGCTGATTTGCGTGCTTCCCAGAAATTCACCTCGGGCGCTGTCGTGGTGTACCGGCCTCCTCGCTTGGCCACTACGATGCGCCAGGAGGTTATCGACCTCCCCGATACCGCGGCGAGCAATGTTTGGACGTCCGGGGACCCGGTTGAAGTCGAAGAAGTCGTCGAGATTCCTCGGGAATATCCCGTGGAATACACATCCGACGTAAAATTCGACTGCCACCATCCCCTCTACGTCCCATACCTCCACCACCGCGAGGAGCAGCAATTCATGCGCCAGTACCTGCAGGCCCTACAAGCGGACTACGGAGAAGCGTTCGAGCTCAAGCCCACGAGGCCAAGCGAGTACATGTTCAAAGCGCCGAACGTCGTTGGGACGTTCAAGACCGGATCCAAGTTCTTCGAAGAGAGCATCCTTCAGATGATCGTCGGCGTTCTCGACGGTTGGACGTTCTCCCACATCACGGCTTGGACCGAAGAGGACGAGTACTGGGCGCGAATGTTCGGCTTTCACGCGCCAGAGGCCGAGGAGCCGCAACACGTCGAATGGACGAACTTTGATCCGCCCGTGTTCGAGGATCGCGCGGCAGACGAGTTGGACGATCTCGAAGAACTCCTTCGCGAAGAGCGGCGCCGTCAACAGTCGCCACCGTCGTTTGTCTTTGATCCATTCGCGGACGAAGACGAAGAACCGGCCTTCAAGTACGCCGAAACGACGAATCCAGCCTTCGATCAGAACGAGTTCACAGAGACATGGCCCCCATCGGACACTCCTCTTTCATGGCCTCCGCCTCCTCGCGACCCCAATGCCCAGAACTCAGGCCACAGACGACCTTTCACACCGTTCTCCAGTATCTGATTTACTTCTTGGTGAGTCGGTTTGTCACTTTAACCTTTCTTGATCTGACTTTGCGCTTTAGATTATATTCCAGTCTCTTTTGCACGATTATTGGTTCGGATGAGTTTCTTAGTTCACTTTTCGGAATATTGTGACTCGGATATGATACCTGTTTTTGTACAATAACCACAAAAAAATCAATATAAATTCCTTAAAAACCTCTTTTTGTGATTGAATAAGTCAAGTGACGTCACCACCTTTCGTCTTTGTCCTTCCCATGTCCACTTGGCCTCGTCTCTCCTCCTCCGTCGTTTCTCGTAAGCTCGCCGTCGCCGACCTCGACGTTCACATTCTCGAAGCCGGGAGGAACGAGCACGCAAAGTCGAGTGGCCGCCTCGTCCTTCTCTTGCACGGTTTCCCTGAGCTTGCGTACTCATGGCGCCGCATCCTCCCACCGCTCGCCGAAGCCGGGTTCCACGCCGTCGCGCCCGATCTGCGCGGGTATGGCCGCACACGGAGACGCACATCCACCGACACGAACGATGAAACGCCCCACTCTCACGATCCAGAGCACGACCGCGTGCGATACGAGGACGACCTCGCGCCGTTCCGCATGCTGAACCTCGTCGCAGACGTCGTGGGCCTCGTGCGTGCGCTTGGATATGGACACGCGGAGGCGGTCGTCGGGCACGACTTTGGGTCGCCTCTTGCGGGGTACTGCGCGCTGCTCCGCCCAGACGTGTTCCGCTCGCTTGTCATGATGAGCGCGCCCTTTACTGGCGTGCCGTATGTACCGTCACCGGCAGGCGGCGGCGCTTTGCGTTCGCCTGCGCAGATCATGGACGCAGATCTGCGCACCGTCACACCGCCGCGGAAGCACTACACGGTGTACTTTTCTTCGCCGCACGCAAACAGTGACATGCTCGAGGCGCCCTGCGGGCTCTTTGCCTTTCTGCGTGCCTACTTTCACATGAAGAGCGGCGACTGGCACCAGAACACGCCTTACCCGCTGCTCTCGCGCTCGGCTGCGGCGCTTGCTGGGTTGCCGTACTACTACGTCATGCTGGCGGACGAGACGATGCCGCAGTCCGTGTGCACGCACAACGCGTCTACCGCCACGTCTGCGGTCGAGAGTGGTGAGAATGAGCGGCGGTGGCTCCCAGATGCGGAGATGCGCGTGTATGCGGACGAGTTTGGCGCGACGGGCTTCCAAGGCGGCTTGAACTACTACCGGTGCATGACGGACCTTGCTTGGTCCGCGGACTTGCGCGCGTTTGTGGGCAAGAAAGTGGAGGTGCGCGCAATGTTTCTTGCAGGGAAGCAGGACTGGGGCGTGTACCAGGTGCCCGGCGCCGTCGACGCGATGCGGGACTTGTGCGAGAAGATGAAGGAGGAGGACTTTGTCCTCGTGGAGGGTGCGGGACATTGGGTCCAGCAAGAGGCGCACGAGGCGGTGGTGGAGAACTTGCTGACCTTCCTGGGTGCCTCCATCGAATTGTGAGCACATTGTACAGTAGACAATCAATTATTCTCGTTGGAACAATGCTCTGAGCTTCGCATTGTTTGCCTGGCATTATTATCCCTTTTTCCACAATCAATGAAATCACAGTAATATCATTGCGAGTATTCTAAATCGTGACGAGGCATCGACACATTGTCTTTCCCCAAAAAAAATACACGTGTGAGGCTATTTACTTTGAAGGAAAGAAGAGAAAAGCAAGATACATAGAGATACATTAACAGGTCCGTTTGCGTACAACCGTTAGTTGCTCATTGACTGATCGAGTAAAGAAAAATACAATTTGTTTTGAAATTGATGGCTGGTTTTATGAGGGCGCGGTGGAGACGGTGGACAGGCGTCGCAAGCTGGGCGGGAGAGGCAGCGGCACCATGCGGTAGGGCCGCACGCGTGCGCCTTTGGCGATCTTGCGGTCCGGGCCACGAAGCGCGTCGAGCACAGGCCCGACGACGAGGAACGCCTTGCCTCGCCCAGGCATCCGCGCATCCGCAGCGGCGCCCAGTCCCTGATTCTGGTTGAGCCGAGACCCGTCGGTCGTGAGCGGCGTCGGCGCAGGCGTCTCGTCAGAGTCGGAGTCGGACTCCGCAACGGGAGCAGCGCGGCGTATGACTTCCTCGAGCTCCGGGATATGCGGGCCCTCCGGATACGGGTACACGACGACCGCGTCCGCTTCTGCGAACGTGCTTGGGACGAGGCGGAAGTGCGGGCCTGGGAAGTACGGGCTTGGCGTGCGGCTCGTCAGGTTGGTGATCTCGTATGGGTAGGAGGACGCGCGGCGCGCGGCGGTGGTGGCGGCGATGGGTGGGGGAGGCGGGGAGGGAGAGGCTGTGCGTGAGGAACAGCCAGACTCGCGTCGCGCGTTGATGTACGGCCAGTAGGGATGACGCCCGTGCTGCGTGGGTTGGCGCAGCCACGGGTGCGGGCGGGTATAGCAAGTCGGGTATGGTTGCGCCTAAGGTTAGAAACAGAATCAAGCCACGCGTCAGAACCACCGTGTTCACTCGAATACCGCGAACGCAAAGCGCAAAAAACCAGGTGGTACTCACAGGAGCTGCGTCGGCGTCGACGCTGGACGTGTCGTGCGCGTCGTGGCCGCTAGCGGGCCGGCCTGGTCCTTCTAGGCGCACGTTCGTGTTCGCATTCGCGCTCGCGCTCATGGACTTGAGCGGGAAGGGCAGAGGAAGGTCGAGCGTGCGCAGCGATGGGAGCGTCGGGCGTTGCTCAGCCGTAGAGGGCGAGGAAGGCGCGGAAGCGGATTTGGGAGTGGATGCGGCCATCTGGACGTAAACGTGTTCAAGTTCGTGCAAGGATATATCGGAAATGCGTGCGTGCGTTGGGTGCGGGCGTTCGAGAGGTTGTGAGCGAGATGAAGGAAACCACCTGGGTTCGACCGCTCCGTATATTTCAAGGCTCTGCCTTAGATATACCGTCCAAGACGCGGGGGATATTAGGTGTAAATGGAATGTAGGTCTAGAAGTTCAAGGAGAAAGACAGAAAGAGATATTTAGAAAAAGAAAAAAGGGGAAAACCTGGGCTTGGAAGCTGGAGAAAACATCCGATTGTGGGGACCATGCTTTATAGACGTGGAGTGGTCATTGTCGACTCGCCAATTTTCAAGGACAATTGACCACCAACGCGCGTTGTTTGGCAGTGTTTGGGTGGCACACCCCTGGGCCATTGTCCCACTCTCCGTGAATTCTCAAGGAAAAAGCCAATTGTTCCAGTGCAGGGCTATAAGTCGTGCATTTCCAAAGTCATAACACGTTGCCAACAAGTTAGCGACATAATGGTAGAGTCCAACTAGGCACGAAACTGGAAATTCATTATCGACGGAAAAAAAAATTGAATGAGGCTGTCACTCTGAACTTCAGTCCGAATTCATGCAAGGATCACTACGAAAGCTACGACCCTCCTGTTCGTGTGGGTCTATACTCAGATAGCTTCCCTTCTCGACAGAATCCAATGCGGAGATCCGATGCAACCTGCCGATGGGCGATTGGCATTGTTCACCTTTTGTCTCGTTCTATATGCGGCAAGTGAGCTCGGACCAACACACTTTGACTTTTCGGTGACAATCGGTGAGACTCTGCAGGCCCTGTCGGCAAAAGAGTGGCCTAATCAACACAGCAGACTTGCAGTGTAGCGGGCCTTTCAACTGCTCCGGGCCAGCCTCAGCGATTGGCCGATGCAGCGCTTCCGACGAGGATCTGCTTGTCCTGAAAGCACTTCCCTCCGTCATTGTTTATATCATTGGTGCAAAGTATGGCGTTGTCGTCGACTTCTTCAGGTAGTAGCGAAAGCAAAAAATATGAACGACATAGTCCATGACTATCGCAGAAAAGACGTCCATGGGTCGCCGAGATTCCCGCGACGTACTGTATACGATGCCTAACAATGCAAATCCATGAAAAAAAAAGTGTATGCATCACAATGATGCGCTGGACGTCGTCGGAGAAAGATGGTATAGCAATGCAGTCTAAGAGGTGAATGGAACGAAGACCGTCAATCAATCAATCCTTGAGCTGGACTTGGTATTATAAGAGCTGCGCGACGCGTCCGTGGGAAATTCCCAACCATCCCGTCTCTCCACCGTGACAAGGTCACCGCACTTTCCCTCTCCTACATCGGACCTCGTCGCAATGGCAGAATCGATACCGAAGATCAGAATTGTAAAGTTCTCTGCATTTCATGTGCCCGCAGAACAACCCCGTTCTGACCACCCGGCAAAACACGCACCAGATGAAAGGCGCCGAGCCGGATCTCTCGGCCGCGACGTACCAGATCTACGACGAGTCGCATACTATGGGAAACGCACTCCGATGGATGCTCATGAAAAAGTGCGGCTGGGAGCTCGCCCTCCCTTTCTTTGTCCTGATCGCTTGCTGACGAGACGCACAGCCCAAAAGTCGAATTCTGCGGATACAGGTAATTAATCCTTCGCCCTCCTTTCGTTAGTTATTCCTGTCGACGTTCGTCGCTAATCATCTCAACAGCGCGCCGCATCCGTCCGAAAATGTGATCAATCTGCGCATCCAGATGTACGGTATGTAGCCTAGATAACAATCTGACTTTTCAAGGGTCCCATTCTGAACGCCCTCCCAGATCGCTTGTCGTCTCTGACGGCGCTTATGACGGCGCTGAACAACCTTGACAACCTTTGCGAGACCGTCGAAGACGCTTATGAGAAGAGTCTCAGAGAGGACCGATATGAGCGGTGGGAGGAAAAGAGTTGAGGGCGACACGCTGTATGTCTGCTCCACCCATCCTGCCGTGCCTTGTGTCCCACGTTTCGTGGACGTCGTTGATAATGTACTAGTAGACATGGAACGCTGTAAAATCCGAGGCTGGTGCTACTCATAAACTGACTCACTGAATAGCGACTGACAGGTGCTTTTATCTAGCTCCCCGCAGATACATATCCGATCAAGATTCGGCTTCTTGTTCACGTATTTCGCGCTCCAACCGTTCGCGTTCGGCTTGGCGAAGCCTCATGAGCGTTATGGACTCGTAGTCCATACCGACCACTTTGGGTGCTTGTGGCGTTGGTAGAGTATCTGGCTACGGTGGAATATGAGGCGTGGATCAACGATCGTGTGAGCGAGGAGGCAACGTACAAATGTCTCCGGAAAAGTTGAAAACGACGAAGCATCTGGCGTGGTCTGGGTCTGAGGTAGAGTCCCTGATGCCATGTCCCGCATGGGCAACTCTTGTGAAACGGTTCCGTTGGTCACTTTTGAAGGTAGCTTGGGAGTGCTCAGCTTTCCCATCTTCTTCAACCAGCCGAGTATTGCGGGCTCCTTTCCGCCCACCCAACCAATCTCGACGCCGTCCATGCCTTGTTGCTTCACGCCGCTCGCACACACCGCAGCAAACGCATCTCCGATCTGCTTGAACGGCACAAGAGCGGTGCCAAACTTGGGAGGCTTGTCGGCGGCTTTTTTGGGTGCTTTCAATGAGATGACAATGGACTCGACGTCCGTGCGGCCGAACGGCGATAAAAGTTTTGCGATTGCGTCGGCGGTCGTAAGCTCCGGGTGGGCTTTGAGCGTATACTTGACTCTTACTGTCGTATCCAGAGGATCTTGAAAGGTCTGGTCAAGGGGGTTTGCCAATGCCACACGACGCACGACACTTACCCAAAGATGGTGCTTCCGATTCCTCTTCAAAAGTCTGTCGCGTCGCCTTGTTCCTTTCCTCCTCCATTCTCTTCAGCTCTCTCTCCCTCTCCTCCCTAAGCCGCCGACCTTCTTCCTTTATCCTTTCCGTCTCCTGCTGTCTAGCGGCCTCCTCCTTCTGCTTCTCCACGCGTGCCTTCTTAAACTCGCGCTCCCGCGCTTCCAATTCTTCGACGAGATTCTTTCGCTTGTTGTCATAACTCTTGAAGCGTTCGGCGCGTGCCTGCTTTACGCGAAGCTTTGCATCAAGTGCAAGACGGCGTAGCGGGTCGAGCAGGAGCTCGTACGCCTGATTAAGCTCATGAAATTTTCTAGCTATCGACGTCAAATTCAGTACCTGGAAAAGTGAGAAACAAGTCGAACGTACCAGCATCTGGATTGTTCGGATTCTTGAAAGACCAGTTGTAAGCACTGCGGTGAACGAGACGATGTTACTTTAGCTTACCCTGTCTGGATGGACCTTGAGGGACCTCTGGCGATAAGCCGTCTTGATCTCCTGCTCCGTGGCCTCGAGCTTGACGTTGAGTAGCTCATACGGGTTCACCTCGACGTCCGCACTCGACATGGCTGCAAGTAGAGTTGGGTTTGGATTAGGTAAGACCATGAGTCACTAGAGCTGTGGGCAGGATGCCACGCACCTGCCAAACGGCAAGTTGCCAGCCTGGCAAGATGGCAGGATGGGCAGAGAGGGGTGGCAGGAGGTGGCAGGATACCAGACACTGAAACAGTAATCCCAATTTGTAAAACTCATATATTCTACCGTGTTCAACCGTGAATTCCATGCCATGAACACTGATCTCCATGCACTCGCCCTCTTTTTACATCCCCTCTGTCGTCGTCTAGCCATCCACCAAGCTGCGAAGGGGCGGTCGTTCGAGCACTATGCGACGGTTGCAACAGGTCTTGCTCAACAGTGGAAGTGGAACACAGACTGGGCACTCCGTTTAATTGAAGATCTCAAGTTATATCATGCCGGAAAAGCACCGTTTGCTGGAAATTCAGAGAACGCGCTCGAATGGTGGGAATCTCTCCCTATCAGTGGCCAGGACCATCCACTCAAAATTCTCGCCATCACTCTCTTTTCAATTGTTCCTCATGCGGCCGAGGTCGAACGCCTTTTCTCCAATCTCGGCGGAATCCAAGGTGTGCGGCGATCAAACCTCGCCGTTCCGACATTCGAGACGCTCGCCAAATTGCGGTCACACTATGCTTCGCAGCTATGGCATAAGAGGCGCTCGGAGGGCAAATCAATACATCGCAAGCACAAGCACATGCACATGCGAGCCGAGCCAGGTATTGATGCCGACGTAACGCTGCGACTCGACCGGGAGTTCACCTGGACACCACCGCTCACCTTGCCAATGGATTCCGCGGAGGACGCTGAGCTCCTGAATGAAGAATATACGATGGATGAGTTCGAGAAGGATTGGGCAGAGTATGCTGAGCAAGCTAAGCAGGCCACCAGTGCCATTGATCCTCAGGTCGAAGGTGAGGTGGTAAATGCTGCCGTGGAGTATGACATGCAGGAATTACAACGGATAGACCAAGGGCTTGGCCCTTCGGCCTTCGTCGACGATGTTTCTATTCATGTCCGCAGCAATGGTGGTGATGAGGAGTGGGATATACTAGAAATACTATGCTCTCAAGGTGTCTCAAACCCTTAATCTATAACCCGAGAGCTTCATCCATTAGAAACATAATTTTTTACGTGCCCATTCCGTCCGAAAGGCCTCAAATCCATTAGAAACCGTGCCAGCCATCCTGCCACATCGTGCCACCGTGGGAATCTGCCATTCTGCCGGCAGCCTGGCAGGATGGTCCGGAAAAACATCCTGCCACGGTCATGGTCCATGACGCAGTCATACTGCATGAGCACGTGATTTCCATCCAATTAAACATCTCGTTTACTGCGACGTTCTCTATAAATCTGACATTTTGCTCACCCGAGAGCCGAAGCTGACTCGAATCTGTCACATTTAAATTGCGTCCAAGATGTCTCTGTACGGATAAGCTGAAACATGGCCAACGTGCTAAGCATTGGTGTCGCGATCTTCCTGGCCTGGTTTATCAAATTCGTGGTGCAGAAATGGATGGCACTGGAAGCGGCGCGCAACTCTCTCGCGTGAGCACCATGGCTTGCCATCTAGGCTCGAGGAACGAATGATGGAACTCTTTCTTTCAGGTGTTGTCCGGGGGGTTCGATCCTTCCGTTGCACCCATTTCGAACATTGGCTCTCGCTTTGGGGCCCTTCTTTCCTCTCAAGGGTTCCATGGGCTATTATTTTGCCAAGTTCTCATGTCAGTCCCTCGCCTTCAGCGACCTAGACTGTAATCCTCACCCCTGAGTTTGAAGTCTATAAAGAACATGGAAGCACCGTCTTGTCATCTGTTATTTTTTCCAAGGCTCAGCCTATCTATTGGCTGGCAGACGGCGATGCTATTAAAACAGTCAGCAACGATCGGGTAACATTTCCTAAGGATACCGAATCCGTGTGTATTCGTTCATTGTGTGAGTCGCATTCAGCCAATCATTTTTCTACTAGTATGAGACTATGAACGTTTACGGGCACCATGTAATTGGGACTGAGGGTGCCGAGTGGAAACGCCATCGTTCTGTTGCCAATTCCGCATTCAATGAAGTGCATCCTTCCGACTATCTTTCTGTTCTCAATTCGCTTAAAGCTCTATCTTACTCCTAGGCGAATAACGCACTGGTATGGCGAGAGACGGTCCGCGTCATTCACGAATGGTTCGAGGACATTGACGCCTCCGAAACCCGCGATCTCCTGCACGACCTCACCCTGGTTGGTGCCTTTTGTTCCGTTAAACTCACCATCTCTCATGCAACCCCTACAGGTCACCCTCCTCGTCATTTCTGCCGCCGCCTTTGGACAACGTGCATCGTTTGGTAATGCTTTCCAGGCAGAGCCGCCTCTAGGACACAGTATGCCCTTCGTATTGGCTGTGACCACCGCAGTCAGCAGCCTCATCCCGCGAGGGATAACTCCTGATTGGATTAGTGCCCTCGCCAGACGCATATACCTACCCATCTTGACTACAGTTCTTGAGAAAGCCGAGGAATCGTTCAAGGAGACGCGCCAACATATGCTTGAAGTCGTTTCCGCCGCACGTTCGTGGATCATTGAGGGCAAAAAGGCAAATATGGATGCTGCGCTGTTGCGAAATCTCGTGGAAGCGAATATGGCAAGCCAAGGTTCTCAGAAGAAGCTGAGCGACGACGAGTTGCTTTCGAACACCTTTGTGCGTTTCTACCTTTCTTTCCACGGCATCCGAATTGATGCTGTGCCTTCTGTCTGCATAACAGAATTTCCTGTTAGCGGGCCATGGTGATCATTCAGATGCTCCGCGTCTGGCTTTGATGTCTTACCGCCCAAATGTGGCATACTGTAGAAACTACTTCACACACGCTATGCTTTGCTCTCGTCCTCCTGGCCTTGCATCCAGATGTGCAGCAGAAAGTTTACGAAGAGACATGCCGCCTCTGGCCGAATAGTATCCCTTTGCCAGAGTCTTCTACTGTTGTGAGTGGCGTGTGTTCGCCATCTCCGCCGTGTCGCCAGCTTGAGATTTTTGTAGCAGTCTCACAAAGAAGCCATACCTCGGCTAGTACGTTGTCTTCAAGTCCTCTTTTCGTTTACTACAAGGCCACTCAGCTTCAATCAGGACTACACCTTGGCAGTGTTCAATGAGACGCTTCGCCTTTTCCCTCCGGCTGCACGCCTTGCAAAACATGTGTCGAAGGATGCCACCCTTAAAGCGCGCCGCTTCTCTATGAG
The DNA here is from genome assembly GCA_030407095.1 of Macrocybe indica. NCBI lineage: Eukaryota > Fungi > Basidiomycota > Agaricomycetes > Agaricales > Callistosporiaceae > Macrocybe > Macrocybe indica. The sequence continues at coordinate 896,435 of JARFTL010000013.1, forward strand.
CCCAGATGGTAAAGTGCGCAACGTGGAAGAATACCCCGTTCATGTTAAAGCTGGGGATATGGTATTAATTGATATGTTTGCCCTCCATATGAACCGTAAAGCGCCATCGCTATTCTCATTTAATGGACAAATCCCTGACGGAATCTTCACAGCCATCCACTGGGGCGATGATGCTGCCGAATTCAGGCCCGAAAGGTTCATTGACACGGACACTTATCGGTGGCCTCGCGAGGGATGTAAGCGACAACATTAAACTCTCTTCTAGGTTAGCTTGTGCTCAATACTACCTCACCGCCAGTCAATGCCTTTGCTTCGGGTCCAAGAAGCTGTATCGGTCAACGATTCGCCATTATCGAGGCCCTGTGTGCCCTGTCGCATCTAGTACGACGATATGAGATCCTCATACCCCATGAATACATGGGAAAAGCGCCTGACGAATTGAAAGAGCTGCTGTTGCAATGGTCGCCTGGGTTGACAGTCACCCCAAAGAACGCACGGGTACGACTTCGCCGTCGTGATGCATGAGAACTGCAGTTACTTGGAAGGCTGGTGCTGGTTTGTGCCCATTTTTTCATACGTTGAAGGTCCTTATACCTCTGTCATCTGTCAATAAGCATCGTCTTTCGTCGACAACAGTTCAATCTACTCTGATTTGATCAAGTCTACATCTTTAGATCGTGGTGGCTTGGAACCCGCTATTTAGATCTGTCTGGTGAATATGGCCTATGTGGATTCTATCCAAAGACTGCTTTGCTTAGCCTATTTATCTCCATTCCCGTGAGGGTGATTTATGTAACCCTTCATAGCCTGCGTTCGTCCTCGCAGGTACGTTGTGTCCTTCTTTTCAGCGGGCATAGATATACACTGTTTCAGAGAATGGCGAATGTGCTCCATGCCGGTGCAATTGTTGCCTTGATCTGGCTTGTCAGCCTCACTGTGCGAAAATGGGTGCGGTTAAACGCAGCACGGAAATCTCTCTCGTACGATCACTGCCTTGACTTGTGCTTCAGACTCAAGCCCACTAAGCTCATGATTATCCCTCCTCCAGTAATTGTCCGGGAGGCTCGACGCTCCTGTTTCATCCTTTCGGGGCGTTGACCCTGGCTTGCGCGCCTTTTTACCCTCCCAGAGGCTTCATTGGCGACTATTTCGGCAAATTCTCCGGTTCGTCGGGCTTTTTCGCAGTGAATTCAGATCATATATGCTCTTTTTTCTCTGCGTGTAGTATACGATCTTGTCCTCTGTGGTTGTCTTGTTATTCTTACCGAATTAAGATGAAATATTGAACGATTTTTGCTTTGACGCTGTCGTAAATTTGCGTGAACGAGTGGACGGATGTTGGTGGTCTTGTGTCAGCCGTCAGGGGCGCAGAGGCCACGTGGTACCGCCAGTCCAGTACTTGGCTGATCGAACGTCGATCGTTCCCGTCTCGTGGCGCGGGTATAATGACCTCCTCCAATACGACCGTACGTTCTCCTCCAGCTTGTTGAACCAAGTTGGTTCTCCAATCAATCGAACCTTGGACTGATTCCCCATTTGTCACCTTTGTGATTATGTTGGATTGCCTAAATTTATTCAATCATATGATATGGTCACACAATTCTGCCCTTCCTTGTCAGACAGGTGCGCCACGTTCTTCGTGCCAGTGGAAACGCTCACCTATGCAGCCCGAAGGGATGGACAACGTGCTAAACATCGGTGTGGCTATTTCTCTGGTCTGGGTTGTCAAGGTGGCCTTGCAAAAATGGATGTCGCTAAATGCAGCTCGCAAGTCTCTTGCGTGCGTCACCCGGTTACTCACTCGGTTTTTGACCATTTTGTGCTTAATCTCCTAGGAACTGTCCGGGAGGCTCAATTCTGATGCTACATCCATTTCGCACTCTGTCTTTGGTCACCGGTCCCTTTTTCCCGCCCAAGGGTTTCATGGGCTACTATTTTGCCAGGTTTTCGTGTTTGTATCGCTTTTCAATAAGATGCCAGGATTGCCGTGTTGACCTTATCCCTTTTGTGTAGTGTATAAAGCATACGGTAGCAGCATCGTCTCTTCCATCATCTTTTCTCAGTCGTTGCCCATTTATTGGCTGTCGGACGGAGATGCTATCAAAGCAGTGAGCTATGACCGAATCGCCTTCCCGAAGGACACTGAACCAGTGAGTGACATTCTTCCACTTTTGAGACGTAATGTTCATATTTGTCTCCTCCGTATAGTACGCGACGCTTAATATTTATGGAGAAAACCTTGTTGGGACTGAAGGTTCCGAATGGAAAAGACATCGCTCTATTGCCAATTCTGCTTTTAATGAGGCACGTCCTATTTTACCGCCCATTAAATGCTAGGAGTTGCCAGTTAGACTTGTTTACCAGGCTAACAACGCTCTCGTGTGGAAAGAGACCGTCCGCGTGATCCACGAATGGTTTGAAGATATTGGCAGTGCTGAGGGCAAGACGCGTCACCTTTTGGATGATCTCACTCTGGTCGGGCGCCATTCGATGATTACTTGTGGTCTCCTTACGGAAGTTGATAGGTTGCCTTGCTCGTCATCTCTTCCGCGGGTTTCGGAAGACACGCCTCGTATAACGAGGATTTCAAGGCAGAGCCGCCTCCAGGACACAAGATGGCATTCAAACATGCAGTGACCTCCGCCATAGGCCACCTCATTCCTAAAGCCATAACGCCTGGTTGGGCATATGACCTCTCGCGCCGTGTATACTTGCCGTTTTTGACGCCTCTCTTGGGCAAAGCAGAGGACTCATTTGAGGCGACGCGCCAGCACATGCTGGAAGTCGTGTCTCTGGCCCGTTCGTGGGTAGCTGGAGGAAAGTCGGGGAGCATGGATGCTGCGCTGTTGCGCAATTTGGTGGAAGCGAACATGGTGAATGAGGACGACGCTGCGAAGCACCTGAGCGATGATGAACTGCTATCAAATACGTTTGTGAGTTTTATGCCTTCTGCTCTTATAGACCACCCCCGATTTCTTTGCTTCCATAGACTTTCCTTCTTGCTGGACATGGTGATCTCTGAAACGCTGGATGCGCGGCTGCATATCTGACTCAATCAACTTGCATAGAAACGACGGCACACACACTATGTTTTGCCTTTGTTCTCCTCGCATTATACCCGGATGTTCAAGAGAAAGTGTTTGAAGAGTCCTGCAGACTCTGGCCGAAGGGCGTCCAGTCGCCGGAATTTTCAACAGTATGTCATATATAGAACGATCAAGCCACCGGTTCACGATTTTGCCATAGTCTTATAAAGAATCCATCCCTAAACTAGTGCGCCTCAGTTTTTCTATTGCACTTCTTCATCTGCTCAACTTTTGATAGGAATACACTTGGGCGGTTTTCCATGAAACCCTTCGTCTCTTTCCACCTGTGGCCCGACTCGCGAAGAATGTAGCAAAGGACACCACACTCAAGGCACGCCACTTCTCCACCGGCCCCAAGGGTGAATTGCGCGACGTGAAAGAATATTCCGTCGACATCAAGAAAGGAGACATGGTCCTGATCGACATTATTGCTCTTCACATGAACCGTGAGGCGTTATCGTTACTTACAATGGAAGTTGGCTTCCTGATACGCTCACAGCCATCCACTGGGGAGACGATGTTGCTGAATTCCGGCCGGAGAGATTCATCGACACGGAGTCATACAAATGGCCTCGCGAGGGTTGTAAGTAATAGATCATTTTGGCCACGATATCGCTCTCCTTGGCTCAATCGGGTGCCAATTAACAGTCAATGCGTTCGCCTCGGGTCCTAGAAGTTGCATTGGCCAACGATTCGCTATAACAGAAGCGCTGTGTGCCCTTTCGCACGTCACGCGACGGTATGAGATTCTCATACCCGATGAGTTCAAAGCCAAAACGCGTGAGGAGTTGAAGGATATAATGCTTCGGTGGTCACCTGGTATAACGATTACCCCAAAGAATGCACTTGTCCGCTTCCGCCGTCGGACATGAGCAGCCGCTAGTTGGTGTGGACGTTTCTCTGTTGCCGTCGTATGTACTTTCTGCTTTAAAGTTGTATCATCATCTCTGGTAATAGACAAGAAATCGCAAAGGTGAAGGCTATCCGGACATGGCAGACCGTTCATCGCGAGGTATCCTCAACTCTAAAGTTATTCAGAGATCAGTGAAAGATCGCACATGTACGTCATCACTGCCGAGCAACTCGTGTCTCCTTGTCGGCGGCTGGTTCTCTCAATTATGTGCCCTCGATGTCGTCCTCGCCGAGCTGTATCCAATGAACGTTGCTCAAACCCCTGTATATGGTCAGGCAAAGTGTCCCACCGATAGATCGAAGATCGGGTCAACTCACCAGCGAATCGTACAGTCTATTGGTCGACTGAGCAGGGGCGGATAAGTGGATTTGGGTCCCCTGTTCGGACTCTCCGAAAGATATGGCGTTCTCTCAGGAGACAGCGAAGTTAGCAAATACAAGTTCGCCGTCTCTTGAGAATTGCAATCGTAATACGAAACGTCGAAATCTTGTTTGAATTCTAAGCCCGTTACTATCCAGAGATGGATGGTGAGTATTCCGCCAACTAAATCCGCATGACCCAATGAGCTCACCGAGACGGATGTCCTTCTGACGAACGTTAAACTCCTTAGCTAACGATTCACCGTATCGGAAAATCAACTCCCATGCTTGTCCGAAAGATGCCTGAGCCTGATGCACTATTTCACCTCGTATCCGAGAGAGATACGGTATCGTGATTGGCCAACTGAAAGCTCACATCTCAACCGGTTGGTTCCTATGAACCGGATTACCAACCCACCAAGTTGTGCCATCAGGGAGGTCAGACGGAATAAGTTTGGTCCGCTGTCCACCGCCATCCAACCAGCAAGCACCAGAAGCCTCCTCGACAACGTCTATGGAGCCCAGCTGGTCTTTGAAGATGTTCCCAATTACGACAAACGATTCGATGCCTTCACCATCGGGCACATATCCGAAATCTCCAATGGAGAGCAGGTTCGGCGACGTCGCCATTGACTGGAACTTTCTCCACACCCGCTCCGGAATTTGCGTACGGGACAGGGTAGGGCGGTGAACGTCGGTGAATATATCCTGATCTAGAAATTCGTGCATCTTGTCCGATTGCTGCAGAAGTCTGTAGATATCCAAGCGTCCGTACACCATGCGTAGAACCAGTGTGCTCAGTTTGAGTAGAGCAGCCTTCTCTTGAGAATCGGATCTTGGAATATCGGAGTTAGTCCCTTCGCCCGCCTCTTCAGATAAAGTCCCGTCCAAGGCACTTCGAGGCAACAACTAGAGTAAGAAGTATCGTAAGCATGGGATTTGTGGAGCCTGGGAATAACATACATTCACGCATGAACGTCTCACCGTGTTGTACATACCATGATTGCGAAAGGTCGCGACACAACCAGGCCAAGACTCTGGCAGACCGAGGACTATGCAGCCTGATTTATCAACACCGAGAGAAGAACTCTAAAATACACTGGACTTCAGAGCAGAACAACATGTGTACGGCTCGGAATACCTCAAAAAACTCCTGGATTTGGCCGTCGATCAGCTCCAGACGTTCTTGGATGTAGTACACCACATCCTAAAACGACGTTTCATAGTCAGCGGAAATCCGTGATAACATACCACCATTCTCACCTGTATCGCTTCATACTGCGTCCCATGGGTCAATTTCATGGACAGAGAAATAGACGACTCACGAAATTTACTACGAGCCTTAGCGCCTCTCCTATACCCGAAATACGAAGGCGGTCTAATATAGCTTGCTGAGGGGTCCTTTCTACCGCTGGCTTCGAGCATCAGCTGAATCAGGACAAAAGAGAACCTATGTAGCCCACCGGATACTAGGAGAATAAAGGGAGAGGGAGAGCTCCTCCTTGATGTTCCGAATAGTTGCGGAAAACTCGGGTGACTTGCATTCTCCATGAGCTTGAAGCGTCGAGCAAATATGAGATACAACTTACAACACTCTTTGAAGGACTTGTACGTCCCGAAGCCAGCGCTGGAGTGGAATGTGTCATCTCAACGGCAGCCTGTATAACCAAAATACGAACCTTTAATCCGTTTCTCGCCTCATATTTCTTAACAAAGACAGTCTGATCGCCAACTCGAGCCCTGCGCAGTCCACGCCACCACACTTGCTGGTACGGAATAGTATCAGCGATTACAAGTTCAGACCCTCGGAATTGTTTAAACTGCAAGCGCGAGCATCCTATCAAAAGGTGGAGGAAGAAGAGTGGATACTTCGAATCTTACATGAAGGCCCGGCGCTTCATCTTTGGAAGGCTTTGTGTAGGTATCGAAATGGAAATCCGGCTGGTCTGTCAAAGCAACTCGATGTTCCAAGTTGATAGTTCCTGAGGCCGTCGAGGAAGAAATGACAATGGAAGTCCCAGGACTCGACACGTCTTCAACGACATCAGACAATGGGGCTGCAACAGTTTGATGTTCCAATGCCAGGCTGACGTCTGTGTTGTCGACGGCGCTATCCGTTTCACTATCACGGATGGCGTAATGAATACTGATGAGTGTCGCGATCTGTAAGATACATGTCACGATAGACGTTAGACAGTCCAGTTCATGAAGGTAATCCCACCTGAAAACCTTCAGCTGCATCATTTAAAAGTGCCTCAAAATCAGTTATAGAGTCCTCTATTGAACGTTTCTTCAGGAATTGTTTGCGCCAATTAACGTCGGTGAGCAGTAACATGTAGCGGTGGATTGCAACAAGAGTTCTGAACAGGATGCGTGTCAACACTTTGACATGGCTCGTACGGGTTCAAGCTCAACTCTCTAAATTTTTCCAGGTTCTTTAGAAGCGACTCGGGAGCGGATTCCCATCGACCGTCCATCTGGGCGTTGACTTGAATAAGAATGTTGGCGGCTCGTCGGGCCAGCCGGAAGCACGCTTCTCGGTTTGTCTTAGCCATATATTTTCAAAATCAGCCACGGATTATGAAAAGGAAACACAGACCTTCACTTGCTGAAGAGAAATCCAGCTTTCATCAGTGGACGACCATGAAAGCGTATACAATGGATGCTCACTTGGACAGTACTCAGGATAAGCACCACTGTGGCAGCGATACCAGCGGCGGGTGGGAAACCGCTGACAGCGCTGAGCTCCTTTCCTAGCGACGCCGCCATCGTCGCGAGATACATCGCATCATCGGCTCGGGCCGTCTTCTTCCGGGGGCTGAGGATGGACTTGCGCTTCATATTGGTCGAATTTTGAGAGTGGGAGGGCGCTGGCGAATGTTGCCATATGCGCGCTGGCGGCGAATTTGTGACCTTTTTTGGACTGACTGATTGCCTTTGGGATGGAAAGAAGTTTGACCGCGCGTGGAATGATGATTGACTTGCGCGCGAGAAACAAAAAAGATGGACAGATCTGATCTTGTCAATGTTGGGACATCCACCAAGGAGGCGAATGATCCGATGGAGACAACGGCATTTGTAACGCAACGGTCAAAAAGTTGAGAAAACACTGTCATTGGTATACACGCGTGGGCAGATATGAAAATACAAAGAATCAGTCGTACAAAATGGTAAGTGAAAACGCACAGCTCAACAGACATCGAACACAAAGGTCCATTTATCCTCACAAGGGCATATAAGCATGCCTCCCCACGAGAGCTTCAGACTCTGACCGTAGACCCACTTCTTTCGTGCTACACGAATAGAAAGCATCAACTGAACAGCTAGTACGAAGGTGAACAAAGCGTACATCCGGTAAGCGTATAACCCTTTCCTCGGATAACCAGGTCAGGCGGCAGAGGACGAGCTATATGCGCTGCCAGCGTGTTCTCGACGGCTTTCTGTGTGAGCGAATTTCGGAGGCCTGGACGTCTTCGGGATAAATGCGAGACGAATACCGTGATATCTTTCTGAGCAAATATGAAAGCGAGCTCGTGCTCCAGGCTGTTCAGGCTGGCAAATGTGAGATAGGGCGTCGCTGACACCGAATCATTTACCAGGCCGGCTTGAGCGTCACTTGGACAATGAACGCGCCTCGGTCACCCTCCTCGTCGGAATGAGGTGGAAGGAAGATCAAGACAGTCCTGGCCAATGGGATGTAGAAATTAGACATGCAAGTCGAAAGTTGAAAATAGCGAGACAAGCACGGCGTCGAACAAAATGGTTTCCCCTGATCGCAGCAGAACAGAAATCCAATACAATTCTCAGAGTGCTACATATCGATACATGCCTTAATTAATGAAGAAAACACTTACACCTTGAATAAAAGAGAAAAATGCTCAGACGAGTGAGCAAGAAGGAAAAAATTTGAGCACAACGGACAAAGAGTAGTCTGAATCGAGTTTCGCGATCCGGAGGATGGCGAGCTGCGAAGTGAACTAAAGGACCACGTCGCCGATTCCGCCACCATCACCGCACACCTCGTGCATGCCTAGAACGCAAGCAACCCAGTCGTCGATGCCTCGGTAGAGGACTTGGTTTCGATTACTGTATGCGATAAACATGTGCGTTCGCGTGTCAAGTCGCCTGATATCAGGGATACGGCTATGTAGCGAGTTACGCTCTCTGCACCGTCCGATGACGGGTACCCGGTCGGGCTCTGCTCGGTGGCAGGCATGTAGGCTGTGCGCACAGGCTGCGGCAAGTACGTCTGTCCGGCATGACAGTTATGACAGTATCACAGATTGTCTGTTATCCGCGACGACGGCTGCCAGTTTGGTAACTGGCGGTTCGGCTCGGTGAAGGCGGGTGCCAACATGATAGCATTGCATCATCAGAGTATGTCTCTGCAGTAGAAGTTGTGCATCCTAGACCCCCGGACAAATCCGGGCGCTGGGTAAGGGTCGATTGGTCTACCTCGATAACCCAGGGGCGTGCAAGAAGCACACGGTTATGCCGATAATGCGCAATGATGGTGAGGAATAGCGACGACGTGGCCCAGTCTCCGCGACGGTTTCCAAACCCTGCTGCTGTGCCGTCCTCGCTTTCCCTCGAAGGTAAAAGGTCTTTGGACATCGCACTGCCAAGGTGCATTTCTGGTACGCCGCTCAGTGGGATTGCCACCGGGTTCATCTAGAACCAATTGAAGGGGACTCGAATACTCAGACCTTAGCCCGTTCGCGAGGAAGGACCAGCGGGGGTCCTGTGTGGGGCGAACATCGCAGCCTTGAGTCTGTTGTGCTGGAGAGAAAATGGAATCAAAGAAATCCGATCCTATATAAGCTCCCGCTGAACTCCGAAACTCCGCTTGGTCGTTGTCGATCTCAAAGATAAGATGGAAGGAGATAAGATAACCCTTTCAAACTCGCAATTCGCGGCTTGCGGCAGTCCGGCTATGGCTTCAGAATGGGAAACCGGAACGTGCAATGACATCTTCTGACAGCGGAGAGCGTTTCCGAAATATAAAAGCCATGCTCATATTATTCAGCTTCCATCAGCAGTTGTTGAACACCCACCATGCCAGCTAATAAATTCCTAACACTGAACACGGGAGCCACGATACCTGCTCTCGGTCTTGGTATGCTGTTCCTCAAAAGTATGCAACAATTCATCCAAACATCAGTATAGGTACCTGGAAGTCAAGACCAGGACAAGTGGAGCACGCCGTCGAGTTTGCACTCAAGCACGGATACAGGCATATCGACACCGCGACGGCATATGGGAATGAGAAAGCGGTCGGCGAGGGCATAAAGGCCTCGGGGATACCTCGGAAGGACTTCTTTCTGACCACGAAACTAGCCAATGTCGACCATCTAAATGTGGAACAAGCCTTGGAACGATCGTTGGCGACCCTCCAGACGGAATATCTCGATCTATGTATGCGTGGGATCGGTTTATGATTCTGATGCTGAGCACCTGCCAGGGCTAATGCATTGGCCTGCTCCTATGGACCGCGAGACCAGGGGCCCATTGAAAACAGTGTGTCAGACATGGAGATTTGAAAAAGCGGTCCTTATGACGCTCCATTCCCGATAGGTCGACTGGCTTGACACTTGGAAAACGATGGAGAAAGTCTACAAAGCGCATCCAGATAAGGTCAAGGCCATCGGTAGGTCAAGCATTTTTGTTCAGCTCGATTTTTTTTTTGTCATCCACCATATGACATTCCAGGCGTCTGCAATTTGTCACTTGAGTACCTTCAACGATTGTTGAGCAACTGTGAGATCATGCCGGCAGCCCATCAGATTGAACTCCATCCGTACGCAACATTGTCGCTCCATCCAGGAAGATAACGACGTTAAGACGCACCCTAGGGCTTGCCCACAGCTGGACATCGTCGATCTGTGCCGAGAGAAAGGCATCGCAGTGATCGCGTACTCACCTCTAGGATCCGACAATTCGCCACTGCTGGAGAATGAGGTCGTCAAGAAGGTCGCGAACAAGCACAACGTCCATCCCGCGAATGTGCTCGTCTCCTTGCAGGCGAACAGGCCAGGTGTTGCAGGTGCGTGGTCGGCTTGTGAATGATTGGAGATGCATTCAGCTTACAGTCACGATGCCTACGGCCAGTGGTCGTGAAGTCTGTGACGGAATCACGGATTGCAAGTGCGTGCGCTCGAGATCCCCTCGCATATCCAGCGATTTTGACCTTTCGCTTTCAGGCAACTCCAAGGTTATCGACCTGGCGGAAGAGGAAATCAAAGAGCTAGATGACATTCAGAAGACGGTCCGCTTCCGCGCGTGCAAGCCTTTCTTCACCGGATGGGGTCACCTTGGATTTCCCGACTGTAAATGAGCAGGTGGTGTAGATAGAAAGACGTCCCACAAGAGCCTGTGAAGGAATTTCAACTTCACGAGATAAGATAAGATATCTGAATGGCACATTGTTTCAACGCCTCTCGTCAGCGATTTGTAGACTGCGGTTAATTCAGTATCGGGTATATGACATGGCCTTGGAGACCTCGACGCCCTCGTGATTTCCAATAACGCCTGTATATATAAAGACGAGGCGGATGCCTCCATGGGGTTGCGTCTGAGAGTAGATACAAGATGCCTGTTCACCACTACGTTACGCTGAACACGGGCGCAAAGATGCCTACCCTGGGTCTCGGTACGTGCAATTATTTGTACACATTACGGAGCCTTCTCGTTCATGCATCGAGCGTAGGCACCTGGAGGTCTCAACCCGGCAAAGTCGAGCACGCCGTCGAGTTCGCGCTGCGTCACGGTTATAGACACATCGACACCGCGACGGCGTACGAGAACGAGAAGGGAGTCGGAGTGGGCATTCGAGCATCAAAGGTCCCTCGCGAAGAGATATTCCTGACTACGAAGCTAGCCTGTGAGGACCACCTGAGGACGGAGGAAGCTCTTGAGCGATCTTTGGAGTCACTTCAGACATATATTGATCTATGTGGGCCGCCAATCGTCAGCTTTGTTATTGTTGACCTTTCGTCGCTAGGGCTCATGCATTGGCCCGCTCCGATGGACCCTGAAAAGGGAGGAGCGCTCAAGACGGTATGTAAGATGTGTGACTTGTCTGCAAAAAGGCGACTCATATACAAATCAACAAGGTTGATTGGCTAGATACCTGGAAAGCGATGGAAAAGCTGTACAAGGCGCATCCAGACAAAATCAAGGCTATCGGTAGGTCATCTTCGCGCCTCCACAAAATCGCGTTTGCTTACAAGGTTCGAGGTGTTTCTAATCTGTCTGTCGAGTACCTGAAACGCCTGCTGGCCAATTGCGAGATCGTTCCCGCTGTCAATCAAATTGAAGTTCATCCGTATGCCCATCTCCATACCTGACTACTGGGCCTGGCCTGTATATGAAGTGTCTCCGTAGCGCTTGCGGTCAAGATGACATCGTGCAATTGTGCCGCGCAAGGGGCATAGCAATCACAGCGTATTCGCCTTTGGGCTCCGAGGGGGCGCCATTGTTGCAGAACGAGGTCGTGAAGAAAATTGCATCCAAGTATAGCGTGCAACCGGCCACTGTTCTCATCTCCCTTCAGGCGAACAAGCCGGATTTTGCAGGTGAAGACGTCCCATGACAGAAGGAAGACCTTTCATTTGCTAAAACCACGCACGCAGTAATTGCAAAATCTGTGACCGAGTCCAGAATCGCGAGTCGGTAGATGTGATTTTGTTTTCTGGGTTTTAACGCTAATTCGCGCTCACAGGCAACTTCAACCTGATCGATCTAAGGGACGAAGACATTAAGGAACTTGAATATATCGACAAGAATCTTCATTTCCGGGCATGTACACCGTTCTGGACTGGTTGGGGGGATTTGGGTTTCCCTGATTGCAAGTAGTGGACAAACCAAAACAAACAACTGTGATTTCTCAGAAGCGACATGTAGCATCAACGCAGAACACGACAAATACGATTTACTTCCATGGCCTTTCTGTCTATTTCAACAAACATATAAAATTGAACGCTCCTTATAGTTGTATAAAATCAGAGATATCATGGCCACCCTGCCCCGATCATCCAACTTCCCATCTCGCTTCCTCCTTCCGCGTCCTCACTCAGAATTCGATGCAGGGATCAACACCTCCGCGGCGTGGACAGAGCATCTGGGGGCAGAGTCGATTACTGGGGCCGCCTACTTGTCAGACGAAGAGCCTGAGATTGATGACGCCGACGCCGCCGATCGCCCTGCTCGGGCCCTATACGCATTTGAAGGGAAGCCAGAGTTTCGAGAGCTGTGCGTAGAAGCCGGTGACGGCTTGTTTGTCATGAAAGAAGATCTTGCGGACGGCTGGAGCCTTGTCAAAAATGCATCAGGGGAGATTGGGCTGTTGCCGAGGACATACTACACCGTGCGCTTAGATCCCTTCGCATTGCTCATGTTCTGTGCTAAAATTACGCTTCAAACGCCCTCAGTTCACCTCGGACTTCGCTGTCGCTCCGCAGCTTGAGTTTGAAACGGGGTTATCTTCCAGTCATAAGAACGAGGCGTCCGATGCGAGCATAACTCCCCGCGGTTCACCCAAATCTTCAGCGCCACGGGTTCTGCCGGTAGTCCCCCAAAACACGGGCGAATGGTTCCCCAGTTTCAGGCAGAGCTTGCTTAAAGGAAAGAGCTTGAACAGGTTCTCAAGCTTTGTCACGAGTGGTGCCGAGGATTTCGTGCTCAAGGGTGCTCCTGCTGACGTTGTGATTTCACCCGCGGATCTGGTGCCCTCGACCGGCCACGAAAGAGATGTGACCAGCGCCACGATCGTAGATGAGGACGAGCAGAGTAGGCTCAACAGACTAGGAATGGGCGAAGCCGACCGCCATTTCGTGGACGCAGGCCCCATCTGGAAAGAGAAGCTCTCTCCGTTTCGTGTTCTTGTGCATTCACCGTCAAAGCGGACATCGGTGCTCTCGGGAGCATTCACTGTTTACAGCGTGACATCTTTATTTTATGCTGACCCTCAGACCGAAGAAGACTTTGCCGCTTTTGAAATGGAAGGGAACAATCAGTTCATCTCATCACAACCCCCGTCACCTACCCGGATAACAGTTTACCGCCGATTCTCTCACTTTGTGATCCTACACACGGCGCTGACCCGGAGACTGCCTGGGATCGCTTTGCCACCGCTGCCTGAGAAGCAATATGCCGGCAGATTCAGCGCGGATTTCGTGGAAGCTAGGCGAGGAGATCTCGAGAGATACCTCAATAAAGTCGTCAGGCATCCCATTGCAAGGTATGCTGAAGTCCTGACGTTTTTCCTTGGGTGCGAAAGCGACGCGGTAAGCGGCCAAATCTCACAATCGCTTTCGCTGCTGCGAGCGTGCTGCAGACTCTCCGGACTGATCAATTTCCGTTCCTAGGAATGGAAACGCCTCCTCCCTCAGCACCTGTCTATACCTCCGGCAGGACCTGCGTTCTATGCACGCGTTTTCCATCCTGCGTTTAATCTCGACGCTGAAGATGCGGCGGAGGCCGTCGATCGCTTTGACATTCATACAAAGGCCGTTGGAAAGGGCGTACAGGCGTTACGGAATGTGTTCGGTCGAATTCGGGAGGCCAGAATAGGTAAGCCTGCGAAGTACTGTCATTCTTTCGTAGTCTGGACTTTGTTGAGACGCTGTCATCCGCCCCTGTCTAGATATGTCTAAAGCCGAGCGTCTGCTGTCCTACTCGCTCCTGTCGCTTATCACCTCGAAACCATTAGCGTCTGCCCCTGTAACTGGCGTTAATGCACAAGATGAACAATACAGCGCGAAAGCGAAGGGACTGCTGAATGAAGACGGCGCATGGTGCTGGCGAGAGGACTGCTCCGGTAAGCTTATTCATTCCCTCCCACTCGATTGTACGTCTTATTGAAACAAGCTTTAAGACTGCTTGAAGCTAACCAAGGCCATGCAAAGGACGTCGGAAACGTTGCAGAACGTTGCAGACTTGTATGACGACCATGTTGGTTTGGGGCCGATAGCGTCATTGTCTGTACGCCCTTTTCCAATGACTTTTCTTGCTTGATTCCTGCAGGCAAGGCGGACGCTGCTCGCGACTCATGAATCGCTCAAGAGCGTGGCCCATCCGTCATCGGTCTATGAGGTGGGTTGATGATGCGCATTCCTGCTTCTTCGCCAGTTTGAGTGATCCAAGCCTATCAGGGCGTTGTCTCCACGCATAGATCCACGCTCAGTCGTTATCAAGAAGCCACGCATGAGGTTCAGGTTTGTCCAATCGCCTTTTCCTATATCCTTTCTCTTATGTTTCACAATAAGCTTTTGATCATATCTCTTGTCATGGAACATTCTGACCTAAACCCGTTACAGGCAGACGAAGACGTGGCGGCACGTTGCGAGACGGTTTTGAACACGACCATGGCGGAGATGGAAACTTATCACACGCAGAAGAACGAAGATTTTCTAGCGCTGACGAAGGATTATCTCGATGGAGAGATAAACTTTTATGAACAGGTTTGGCCGGTCTTCCGTTATGAAAGTTCATTGTTTACCTTCACGGTCTTCGGCAGGTGCTCTCTAGACTTCGAGCCGCGCGGCGAGTATCAGACTCTCCACAATTCGAGCGCTTGAGCGACTCGCCGCGCCAAGCGTCGATCTACGAACGCGAGCTCGAAAATCCGAGGCTTAACGCGGGTCCGCTGCATCAACCCTGTCCGCACGTCTTTGATTCGGCGCCGATGAGGCCCGTTAGCGTCGCCGTACAGGAAGGGCTAGGATTGTTCCTTGGCACAAGCGGACGCGGCAGTGTGTTTGGTCGCTTCTTTTGAGATTCCTTCCGTGATTTTTCCTTTCTATTTTTCCCCTTTCTTTCGATGCAGTAGGACATGCCCTCTTGTGATACCCTGGACCTGTAAATACGGAAATGTGAGATGTACAGTTTTCAGAGATGATCAGCCGATGATCCCACGCCACCAACGCGTCAAATCCGTGGTCCAAGATTTAGCGCTTCCATCCCGAGTCTCCATGTCCAACACCCTCTCCACCCGTGTCAATGCCGCTCGGCTCCCCGATTTTGTTGGAAAAACGGTCAGACTTGCGTGCAAGCCGATAGAGGTGCGTGAGTGGCGCAAAGCGTTGACGATCCCGGCGAGCTCTATAGACCCTTGCTGACATGGTCCTATCTCGATGGGCCTCTCATCGTTTTCCAACCCATGCAGCGCGGAAAAGACAGCGCGGTCGTCCAAGCCAGCGACGGAGGCGAAGTCAAAATCACATACTTGGCGGTGAGCCCGCTGTTTTCCCTTGCCTAGGCCGCCGTCCGCGTGTCGTGATGCTGACCGGTGTCTCTGTCGTTCGGATTTTGTTGTCTAGAACTCGATCCCGCTGGAAAGTTATGTCGAGGTCATAGGAACGGTGGAGAACTCGACGACGATCAAGATGATATCGTTTATTAATCTGGGCTCTGATCTCGGTGCGTTGCAGCGTCTTTTCGTTTCGGTCCGGGTTGACGAGGGTTCACGGCGCGTGATAGATATGAAGCTGGTGAATGATACTATCGAGCTCATCCATGACCCACGATTCTTCAATCGAATGTTCACATCATGATGGTTGGCGGTGCTCGGCAGTGGATGCTGTCGGTCCTCCTGCACTCCGTTCGACAGCTTCCAGCAGTACCTCACATATATCGTTCGCTTTGTGCATCTTGTTCTGGCATCATATGTATCATTACCTGCAAGAAACATCGCTGTTGTCTGCATCTCACTTCTACAGTCGGTATTTCATTCGCTTTTCCGCAAGGACACTAAGCACCAGCGCGAGCCATCTTCTTATCATGACCCCGCTTCCTGTTATGGTTGGCCTGGCTGGCCTTGTGCTTGTCCTTCCAAGCTTTGTCCTTTGCTGACCCGGCACCGCTGCTGTCTTGACCACCTCCCGGGCCGCCTTG
Source organism: Macrocybe indica (assembly GCA_030407095.1). Classification (NCBI taxonomy): domain Eukaryota; kingdom Fungi; phylum Basidiomycota; class Agaricomycetes; order Agaricales; family Callistosporiaceae; genus Macrocybe; species Macrocybe indica. The sequence goes on from JARFTL010000013.1 coordinate 912,685, forward strand.
GCCACGCCCACCTCTTCCACCTCTCCCTCCGCGACCCCTTCCCGGCGGACCGCCGCGACCCCGGCTCTGGCTTCGGGAAGGGAAACTTCCGCCAACCACGGGTAGGCTCCTGTTTCCCGCGAATTCGTGTTTTGCGAGTATCTTATCTTTGTTGGGCTGAGAACCAAAGGTTGTGAGTATCAATAGCGCGTTAGAGCTCAGTGTGGAGTGCCTCACATTGCGCTCCAGCATAATCTTCCATCCTTCGATCTGTTCGTCGCCCCATCCTGACATCAAGCGATCAGTACGCGGACAGCAAGTACGACTAGACTCGAAATGTGCCGTACCGGTTTGCGCCTTGAGATCACTCCGGGCTTTGTTCCGCCTCGTCACGGCGTCGCGGTCAAAGAGCTTCGGATCGCGGATGTAGGCCAGCTCCAGTGTCGGTTCGGGCTTCTGAGGTGGGGCAGATTCAGCTTTGTCGCTATCGTCAGTGCCGTCACCGTCCGTGTCGATCTCTTCTTCGTCACCGGTAACTTTTATATTCTCGGTCTCCGCGGCGCTCTCGTCGTCGTATGCCAGCACTTCTTCCTCCTCCTCGTTCGAGAATGCCTCCGCTCTTCTGAGGATATCTGCTTTCATTTGCTCGATAAATGTGCGATCTTGCAAGACGGTCATTGCGTCTTCTCTGATAATCCATGATCTTAGTCAACGGAAGTGAAAGAGACAACAAACATAACTTACCCTTTCTTCTTTCCAAGTCTAATCCTAGACAAGTCCATCTGATCGTTATCGAATACGTTTTTCCTGTCCTTGGAATACACTAATTCATCGGATGGACCATGGAAGTCTCGTTCCAGTTCCTTCTCTAACTCATCGGGGCTGGGAGCTGTTCCTTCCAACAGTGCCTCGATAACCTTTTCTGCATTACCTCCGTAGGACGGGTGTCGAAGGAGACCGCGGATGAATTCTATTGGGTGTTCAGGGAGAACGTCGACGACCTGCGCGACTTTCAGGTCCTCGTCTAGATCCTGAGGCTGCGCATGGTCACTGTCGACCGCTTTTCCCTTTCCCTTCCTATCGACGGCGGGCGCTGAGGTTGATGGAAGTTTGGTTCCGTTGCCCAGATTGTCGATGCCGGGCGGGACGCCAGACGATCGGAGGAGCAGCTTGAGTACTCCAGGATCTTTGGAAGGCGAGGCTGAGCTCGGTTCGGCTCCGTGGGATCGAAGAGTAGACTCCAGGAGATCCAGACGGGCGTCCTTCTCGGCTTCGCTCTTAAGTGCCTTGGCCAACGTCTGCTGCAAGTAATAGGTCTGTTGGTAGTCCAGCAGAAGCGATCGATCAAGAAAAGGTGTCGGTGCCATGTATCTTTCATCATCAGAGGATGACGTGGAAGGTAATTCAAGTAGGGCGAATACAGTATGAAAGGTGCGTTCTGATTCGACCGCCAGAGCTCCCCCAGATGCAGCTGTCAGGTCCTGGACGAGAGTCGTCATGAGGACATGGAAGGCGTCCATGAGAGCCACTTTGGTCGATAACCAAATCGGAATCCAGTCATCGACCGACTCGGCGCTCGCGTATCCTCGGGAATACATATTTCGCAAAGCTGCAAGGCCGCCGTACGAATGCGCGATGGATGCGAGGCCTTGATCGTACATATTCGCAAGCGTTATGACAAAATTTGTGTCATGCACGAATGGACGGACGAATTCGGGAGGGGAGGACTGAAGCAAGGCAGCGATGATGTGGGATGCTTTGCGGATGCCATACAGACCCTGGCTGGGTACGAGGAGCTGCGTACACGCCGGAAGGATATCCGATTTGACCTGCTGGGCCAGGTCTGCCTGATGAGCGAGCGCATCCGCAAAAACGGACCTGATCTTTGAAATACTCGTAGGCGCATAGACGATGGCGAGATCAAGCAAGGTCTGGAGATCGAGGCTGGAGGCTAGCCTTTGCGCCAGCGCCAGCGTTCGCGTGCGAATTTTGCGCTCATCGGGCGACAGCTTTGGAGTCTCCCATATGAGGCCTTGAAGGGCATAGTAGGCAGCATCGTTCGCGTATGTTGAAATGAATTTTCTGGTAGATGTAGCATCTAGTTTTCCTTGTGGAAGGGCAATGATCTGCTGTAACGATTTGGATATCTTTTGATTCAGAGTAGCCTGCTGAGATGGCGACAAGGATTTGCGCGCCTGCGTGGAGGGATATGGCGGCAGCTGGTGGATTGTTGCCATTACTGCCTGTCGGGTGATCGAGGCGGTGTCACAGTGTTGGTGGTGGCGTGTCACGTGTGTTCACGTGACATGTACTTAGGGGCCCAAAGTTCTTGTAACAATCTTGTTCATAGACGACCGAACATGCCTCCACCACGTCTCCCCGACTTTGTCTACAACACATACCGCCAGTACAAGCATAATTGCAATCTCATAAATGAATGGGTCCACTCTACCGTTGCTCGTCTACGCGCAGACACAACCGCTACACGGACCAACCCAAAGAAAGGCAAAACGCGGAACCAGGGATCGGACGAACTTTCCTCTCCAAGGATGACCTTCCATACCTTTTTGAAGCTCGTCCGCGAGATCGCGTTCAGTGATGTCAATATCCCAACCTCGCTTATTGCTCTCATCTCTGTCACTGTCAAACAACGCAAAGCGACCGCGGCATTCTATTCAACAGATGCGGATGCGTGGCGTCAGAATCTGTCGCACGTAAAGGCAATAGAAGTCTACGAAACGGCACTTCGGATATTAGAGAATGCTCAACAGAGCCGCAGCGCGTCGTCCACCGAACGCGACAAGTCAACGCTGACTTTGACTGTTGGAGATCAGGACGTTTTTGGCTTGACTGTGACTATGCATCAGCTCTCTATCATTGCCGAAGAAGATCTGCAAACACAATCCTCCGCTACTGTTGATCTTGCGGAAAACGAATGGATCAGAGATAATCCCATGATTCATCGTCCGTCTGCCAAGGGACAAAAGCCGAAGATCAAAAAGTTTCCGCTCGAGGATTATGAACTCGTCCTCGATGACAGGTCGTCACGTTCTGCAGGTCCCAAACAGGATGAAGCGCAGTTAGCTCTTACGTGTTTTGTGCTGGACATAAACAGAATCCGAAAGTATTGCCATGATATGTGGAAGTCGATGGCACCTGTTGGGGACGTTCCACGCGCTACCACCGCCTTCGTCACGAATCACGCCGTCAATATGGTCAAACGCCTAGAATATGACCTCGTCGCTGATTTTCCAGAGTTCAAAAACGTCCTCTCGACCCAGGAAATGCTCATTGAGAGGACATTGCCGTTGCTGCGGGTCATTACTTCGGAGTCCATCTACAACTTACAAGAACAGCTCATGATGAACACCGCATCTGCATTCGATGCATTCATCGATGTACTTCGGGCTACGGAATTCCCGGTGATGAAGGATGGCCATTTCGGGTTTTTCGATCGTTCTGCTGACCGTGATCTCATGTCTGTGGACCAAAAGGTTCGAGAAGACAAATGCATTATGTGCAATTATTGGCCAGATCTTTATGTCTTGTACAAGCGGCTAAAAAAGCGAGGCACATTCCCCGGTTCACATGGTCTTCCAGACGAATTTCAGGCATTCCTCAAAGATGGGTCGCGGACCATAACCTGGACGTTTGTTTTCTGTTGCCAGATGTATCTTGACATTGTCCACATCCGTCGACGCTTTCTTCAGCATGATCTCGAAACTATGCGTTCTTTCCGCGAGAAGATCCTTCGGGAGATCGACGACTTTATCAATGATGGCGTGACGTACGACACGAACATGGATCTCATCAAGGAGCACCTGGATCGCGTTGCACAGAACGTCGACTTCTGGCTCGGTGAAGATCCGTTGACGGAACTGAAGATAAAAAGTGGATGGGATAAGTTGAGCAGGCAGGCTTGTCAGAAGGACTCTCTCTGGTACATGAATCCGTGGCTGATGGCGAATGCGATTGCGGACTCACTGATGGAGTTCTTCGAGGCTGGCGTCAGCATCAGTAGCACGGCCGGCTTCGTCCAAAGTGCAATGCACCTGTGGAACATGCTCCGTCAGACGGGCCACCTTCGCATCTCGGAAGACTCCCGAGCTGTTGTCTCAATACGGGATGCCAAACCGCGGCGGAAAGACCAGACATTGCTCATGGACCACCTTGTTGGAATGTTTGGCGAAAAAGTCTTCTCAGGCGCACCTCCCAAAGAAAAGTTCTGCGCTCGGTTTGAGCTCATGCTTGGCGTCAAGGCGGAGGCGTACGCACGGGGTAAGCGCGCCGTCAGGAAGACTGCGGTCGACGACCAATACCATCCCCTGCGAGACATCCCGCACCAGGAGGCTGGCCGTGGCGTGCTGCCGACGATCAGTGGGGCGTGGTGCATGTACCAGGACCGGTTCGTTCCCAAGCGGTCAAGCTACGACCGCAGCGCGTCTGACTCGCCGGCCGGCCGCAACGCTCACCCGCTCGCTCTCACGCGGGCGCTCATCGACTCGGAGCTCGGGGAGCCATCTAGTACCTTTGACGACGTGTACGGCTTCCAGGGAAGGGAGCCTTTCGGTCCGCTTCTGAACCTCAACTTGTTCAAGATTCATCGGTTGTGCGTCCGGCTGTTCACCGAGCTCGGGGATGCCCTGGGGCCGGACCTAGAGCACGTTTTTCGAACGCGCTACGATCGGCTCGTTGAACGCCAGTCGCAGCTGCCCATGATCACTGGGTGGATCATGCGGGGTACCGGAGACGTCGGGTTCAGCGAGAATCCGGTGAAGTCCATGCTGCTAGAGAAGGCTGCGTCGGTCGTGCAGAGGATTTTGGGGGACAAAACAGTCGAATTTTACCTCTTCAAGGAAGAAGCCAGCTGATTTGGCATGTGTAGTATGTACGTTTGCACCTGGGTACAAGAATGGCCAATATTTTAAGTCCCTTACCGTATACACAGGCATGTAAAATGCGAAATGGTTAAAACAAGCTCTTTACTTCCAGAAGACTTAGAAGGTGGTAAAGCTACAACTAGCAAGAAAAAGTGTAATACATTGGTATGTAAAGGAAAACCTTGAAACGCAACTTGTTTTTTACGTCTAGTCTTCCAGGAAGAAATAGTTACCGGAAGCTAAAAGGGGAAAAAAAAGAAATCAGATGAGGACTTGTGAAAGATAATGACAGAGAAAAGGTGCGTCGCTTACCCTTCTGTTCCCGATCCTTGATACTGTGAAGCTTGTTGACGCGCGGCCGGAAGTTTGTAGGGTCTCGTCTGAAGGTAATTTCGAGGGAAGCGAGGAATCTGTTCATGCCTGACAGCAAAGTTTGGGGTCTGGAAAAATCCAGAGTTAGGTGTACTGGTGCAGGAGTAGGAGAGAGAGCTCACGGCGTGGCAGTCGCTGCTATGGCCGGCTGACCCTCGAACACAATCACGCGATCGGCGAGGTAGGTAGCCATGATGAAATCGTGCTCGATTACGAAAGCGGTCTTCTTCGCATGCAAAATGAATCTAAACCGGACGAGGAAAAGTATGAGGCCATGGCTCGTGACAAGTGTGCACCTCGAGCGGTGGAACGCACCGTTTGATGACCTTGCTGGCAATGATACGCTGTTCAGAGTCAAGGAAACTGCAAGGAAGCTCGTGAGCAACGTGATCATGATACTTGGATTGACAGGTGGGATGCATGATGCACGCGCTTGCTCACCTGCTCGGCTCGTCAAGGAGGTAGACCGACACATTGGGCTTTCCGAGTGCAAGCACGATGGCGACTCTCTGCAGCTCTCCTCCAGACAGTGTCTTGACCTCCTGGTCCATGATGTTCTCGAGCGCCATGGGCTTGAGAACGTCGGTTTGGAACTGCGGGTGCATGAACGCCTGCTTGATCTGCTTGAGCAGCAGCATGCGCACAGTGCCCGGGAACTTGGGCGAGATGGTCTGAGGCTTGAGCGACACGGCGAGCGTCTGCTTCTCCGTTTCGATGTCGGGCGTGTCACCCGCGAGCAGGCGGATGAACGTCGTCTTGCCCGTCCCGTTCTCGCCGAGCATGACGATAATCTCCGAGTCCGTGAAGCTTCCCGCCTCGACCGTCAGCTTGAACGAGCCAAGCGTCTTGGTCATCGCCGGGTAGGAGTAGTGCCGTGTTTTGTCTATGATGACCTCTTCGGCCGTTTCGACCATTTTGAACGACAGCGATTCTTCCCGGAATCGCAGATTCTCTGTCGGAATGAATCCATCCAAGAATATGTTGATACCTGATATGAAAGACCCTTTAGCTGCGCAAATTCATTGATCCTGGCGACTGAAAACGCGCCTTCGCGAACAGAGTAAGGCATCGTGACGACGCCGTACATTGATGGTTTCCCGTATAAACAGCAGACAAAGTCCGAGAGATAATCCAGGACAGACAAATCGTGCTCGACCGCGACGACGTAGCAGTCTGGGTTGAGTAGCGAACGGATAACTTCCGCAGCTTTGAGGCGCTGCTTGATATCAAGGTAACTAGATGGTTCATCAAACATGTAGCTATCGACATCAACCAAGTTAGATCACATAGACGAAGAGAGCCAATGATGCTGTCACGTACACATCTGCCCTTTGGATGCAGGACATGGCTATGGCGAATCGCTGTAGCTCTCCGCCAGACAGCTGCGAAACCTCTCGATCCAAAACCTTTGTGAGCTCGAGGTCCTCGCACATCTCCTGTTTGTTGTCGAGTTCGAGCTTGGAATCGAGCATCTGCGACACCGTCATCGTCCCCTTGATGGCGCGAGGGATGTGATCAACATATTGAGGCTTGATTAGCGCCTTCAGGTTATCTTCCAGCACTTTCGTAAAGTAATTTTGGAGCTCTGAGCCGCGGAAGTATTTCAGAATATCTTGCCAATCTGGTGGGTCCTAGTCGAGGTCGATCAATATGCCAGAATATCTATCCAGGGAAAAAAAAAAGGCAAAAGCTCACATCATATCGACCCAGATTGGGCTTGACCTTCCCTGCCAAAATCTTCAACGCCGTACTCTTCCCAATACCATTAGTACCGACGAGACCCAGCACCTGTCCTGGTCGCGGCGTAGGGAGACGATGGAGTTTGAATGCGTTGGCCGTGTAACGATGCGTCACTTCAGACTCCAAGTTGGTTGGCAGATTGATAATAGCGATGGCTTCAAAGGGACATCTGAAGAGTATAAACATTGAAAGAAGCGATCCAGTAACGTCGTCGAACGCACTTTTTGACACAAATACCACACCCGATGCACAGAAATTCTGAGATAAAAGCAATCTTATCGGTCGGCTTGACCTCGATACACAATTTACCTAGTATATTGGATGAGATCAGACACAAATATCAACGGTCATCCAAGAAAAACGGACCCATTTTCACAACAGGGCATGACTATTACACCAGTAAGCGTCGGTTTCTACCATTAGCAGGACCATCACACCTTTTTGCACTCCTGTGCACATCGTTTTGGTTTACACCGATTAGAGTCGACGATGGCGATCCTGGTTATTTTATCTGCCATGATGCCTGCAGAAAGACCTGGGACGGCAGATAAGGAGGTTTGGAGGTATCAACCTGGGATCGCTGAGTTCGTCTTGAACGCACCTGTCCAAAAAAGTTTTCCAATGTCTATTTTGTCACGTGATTCTGTGATCGAGCTAGCAGCAGTCACTGTCCCTTCCCCGCACTCGATTTCGACTGTCGAGCGCAATGGCCAAGAAGGGTTCGGGATCATCGGAAAAGAAATCCAACGACAGTAAAGCTGCAGACAGGAAGAAGGGCAAGTCTGCGGGAGAGGACGCCGAGAAGCAGTCCAAGGTGCATCTGCCAGCATTGACCGTGCAGCCACGCCTGACACGGTGCGAAAGGGCAAAGGAGGCCTGAAGCCCGCGACGGCTGTGAACGTCCGCCACATACTCTGCGAGAAGCACTCCAAGGCCACAGAAGCGCTACAGAAAATACAGGTTCGGGGACTTGTTTCTCATTCTGACGCTTGCTTATACATCTGCTTCCCGCCTCCTGTAGGAAGGCCAGTCGTTCAATAAAGTCGCACAGCAGTATTCTGAGGATAAAGCGAAAGGTGCGTCTCTGATATGCACAGCTGCACTGCCTAACGTTCCTGATGCCCTTGAGACAGCTGGTGGAAGTCTAGGCTGGATGACGAGAGGAAGCATGGTCGGGCCTTTCCAGGAGGCTGCATTTGCTCTTACGCCTTCAACTGTCGATAAGCCTGTCATGTCGTCTCTCGTCAAGACAAATTTTGGGTACCACATCATCATGGTGGAGGGTCGACGTTGAGGAGGCAGGTTGGCTGCATTTCCGACGTATCGGAGGATGCTTGTCATTAACAGAAATGCAAGGTAATATTATTCAAGGTCAGAAAGCAACACATATCGGTCATTCTACTGCACACCATATCATAGCGAGTTTTACGGCTACATTGGCTGGAATGAGTCGGTATTGATTGCTTGGCTCTAGTATAGCTGATACAGACAGGCGGCTCTTAAGCAGAGCAAAAATGAATGGGCTGCTAAAAGTGCATAAGTGATTATCATGATTCAAGAGGATAAGGATAAGATGAGGACGGAGATGGCCCTGGTAAAACCGGATATGGATTTTCATTTGGCCTTCCTGTAACGACTGGTCGGGCTGGCGCCGAAGGCATTGATTCAGCCGCAACAAACCCAGTAGGTCGGGGTGGGTTGTAAAATGTGAACGGATCGTAGCGTTCGTAGAACATCTTTGGAGATGTAGATCGAGGGTACGGATTCGTCGGTTTTTGTGCCATCGTAGGCGACAAAGAGGAATGGCGGTTCAGCGGGAAGTTCCCACTGGGCGGACGGACGTTCGTCGTCGGCGCAGGTTGGATGTTACCTTGGCTCCAAGAAGGATGATCGTGGGCATCTAGGCACAGGTTGATGAAATTGTCCATGCGAAATAAAGCTTGATACAATACCTGTTTGCGATGATTGTGCTCGGTAGTGGGCTACAGGCCACGGATAAGGCGCTCTCTTAGAATACCGAACCAGATGCGAAGGCGATATAATCAGTTCTGTCGGCTGCATCTCTCGGGATGTGGAACTAGACGGGATTGAAGGCCTGGACAAAACTAGTGGCTCGCTCACGAGAGGAGACATGACGCCGGTCCCAGGAAAGGGCAGCTCCTTCCAAGCTTCCGAGGTTTCAGGCGTCGGAGAACGCTTAGGAGCGCTGGAAACAATCTTTTCAAGGCCTAGTTCGTCCACGTGCGCCTTGTAGTAATTGCTGACTTGGACCATAGTCTATTCAAACAGGTTTTTAGAGACGGGGTCCTAAAGGAATGGTCAAGAAATCACTTTATTTGGCATAGCGGCCGCGATGCGTTTAAAGTCGTCACCATGCTGAGCAAGAAGCTTCAGGAATAATTCTAAAAGATTCAGTTAGCACCTTTCGGTCACCTAAGAAAAGATTCTTACCCTTGTCTTCGTCTGACCACTGGACGTTGTTTTGCGACCTACGGCGCGAACTCGACTCGGTGGATTGCTCACTAGGCTTATTTTGCGAAATCGTCGTTGTCTCCAGTTCTTCCGTGACGATGGCCACTGATTTGATTCTGCGGGTCCGTCGAGGACGTTTAGCCGGTGGCTCCGGCTCCTGAAGGTCGAATCGTCAAGAAACATAAATACCAAGGGACTATGCAACACACCGTAGCATCTTCCTCAATGTCTTCTGTGTTGTTTGAAGCCGTGCGGCTGGCGGTGTTGGCAGTCGTTCTCCGTCGCCGTTGTCGTGCCTCCGGTTCTGGAGTAGGTGTTGACGTAGGGGTCTCCCCGAACTGAACACCGTTCTTCCGTGCACTACTAGTAGACATAGGTTTCTTCGTTTCCGCCGATGCTGCACCTTTCTTCCCACGACTGGACCGATTCGTGTTGGTCGTTGAGGATGTTCCTGAATCGCGTTGCACCATCGCATCGTGCTGTCTGATATCAGTCAACAGTGCATTGCTCTTCTTCTTCCCGGTGCCTCTCCGCCTCCGCTTATTGGGCGCGTACTGCGATATCACCTTGCGGAAGTCGATCAGCTTCTTCTTGTGCAGGTAATAGTAATCAACGCATTGCGCCGCCGTCTTGTTCGGGATGAATTCGGCGATAATGCCAAACTGCTTCGGATGTGCGGCAAACTTGTCCAGGAAGATCTCTTTCTCCTGCTCCGTCCAGTCGTGGATGCCGGTCTGCGGACCGTAGTATTCCTTCGGGCGTTCGATGACGTGGTTAGTGTCATCGTACAAATAATCAATCTTGCCGCGCGTCACAGATATCATATCAGGTATCGGGGCCAAGTTCTTCATGGACAACTGCGCAGGGTCCGTCGCTTCGTCATTGCCTAAGCTTGCGATGATTTGCTCCATCTCGAGGTCGGAACGCACAGCATCGCCGAGATTCGCAGTGGAACGTCGAGTCGTTCTGCCAGGCGGATGCACCGTTTCCAGATCAACTGGAGGAGGCTTGGACTGTTCGTCCAGCTGAGCGCAGTGAGCAACCCAACGTCTGTGTAATGCCAGATACTCTTCTTTGAGCCGCTTCGCTTTTGCCTCGAGGAAAGCTTGGCGTTCTTTGAACCGCTGTGCAAGGGAATCCTTGATGCGATCAAAGCCTTGCAACCTAGTCTTGAAACGCTCGCCTTCGGCCACTTCCTTGAGGACTTCTTCAACCGACGTAGATGGACGAGGCTCGTGGGAGAGGGCAGCTATAGTACGGTTTGCCATCAAAACGGGGTTTACTCTTTCTTCCCTTGTCTGTTGATCGCAGAGAAGCCTTGTCATCACGACCACGCGGAGCGCTTCCTTCGTCGACTTGGCCTCCGAAAAATTCGGCATCTCTTCAGGCCAGATGTCAAGCTCAGGAGTTCTTGGTAAAGCACTAGCAGGACCTGAGATGTCGACGGTAGAAGGCGGAGTCGGAAGCTGTGATCGACGCTCTTCGGAGACTTCGATCACTTTAGATGCCTCAGCCTCTGCAGGTCCAAGAACTGGAGTAGATTCCTGCTCGTCGAGTAAAGCGGGAGCTGGCGTTGGAGGTGAGGCTGGCTGCAGGAATGAAGGACCTTGGGGAGTTTCGTTAGTTGAACTAGCCTCGTCACTTGACAGCAGTTTTGCTGTGGGAGCGGGAAGAATTTCAGCAACGTCCAACATCACCTCGTTTTGCAGACTCGAGGAAACGGATACATCATTAGTGATCGGGACAATTGGGGTCTCACTGCCAATAAGGGATTCAGAAACCTCTGTAAGCTCGTTCAGCTCAACGTCTGGTTCCGGCAAAGGAAGAGCCTCCTGGACCGGCGATGGTGGCTGCGATGACGATTTCGGGGCAGCAGAAGACGTCGAGGGGAGGTGTGGTACAGCAGTGTCAGCAGCATCTTGCACATGATCAACCGGGAGACGGCCACCACAAAAATCGGCGTCAGACATCGAAGCCTCGTAGTCATTAGTGGGTACGCCATGCACAGAGTCGGTGATGATCGTATCCCGGGGACCACTTGAAAGAGCGGGTTGTGACGCGGGGCCTATGGAAATAGAAGTAAACAATACGTAACGGCAGCTTGCAAAACTGTGCCTACTTTTGGGACGCTGAGGCGATGCCATGTGAATATCTTTAGAGGCTGCAGCTGGTTGGATCGGGTTCTCATTCAGTTCATCAGAGGCGGCAGGTGCTCTAGTATCCAAAATAGCTGTAGACGCTAGCTCAGATGCACCTTCAGTACGTGGTAGGGCGAGTTCATCAGGCTTCAACGATATGTCCGGCAGTGCAGCAACCTCTTCCTTGTGGTCCAGATCACCAGATTGAAGGACTGGGACATGCGTCGTCTCCGTGGACGGCTGAGCAATTCTACCGCGAGCTTGGGACACAGCGGGTTCGGAGACACGCGTAGAAGCGATCGACGAGCGTGATGAAGAACGCGTACTCGCTCTCTTGCCATCCGACTTACCAAGATTCAGGTTACTCGAGCGTCGTGAGGCGGTGTCATAGTCATAGATAGACCGATTGCGAGACAGGGAACGTGACCGTGAGCGACGTCCACGACTGACGGAACGACGACTTGGCAACGGCGCCGGACGATATGGAGGCGACCAATGTTGGGAACGAGGAGAAACGGAGCCAGCCATAGACGCTGAACCAGATACTCGACGAGAATAGTGATCGTACCTAGCAGGCGGTCGCGAGAAATCCTTCCTCGATTCCGCAGAGCTAGGAGGCCAATTAGGTCGATACGAGTCATATTCTGTTCGCGGAGTGGCAAAAGCATCTCGATAAGATTGTGCGGGGCGATACCGGTCACCTCCGGGAGGGGGCGGGGAGCGATCCCGCCTTTCAGGTGAGAAGGAGCGCCTACGATAATCTGGATATCTATCCCCGGCTGGCCTGACCCTTCAGATACGTTAGAGCTGTGGGATGTTCACGAAAAAAGACTTGCAGGACTTACCCATCAGTTCGGGCGGGATGATCATTATGTGTCTGTTTCCATGCTTCCGAAGGCTCAAACATTCTCGTTGCCAAAATACTGTCTCTGCGTGGCCTGTCACGACCTGCAGACGGAGGAGACGGTGGTCTTCTCTCGGGCCAAGTTTGAGCTTTCAAAGTGGGCTGCCATGATGAAGAGCGGTCCCATAAATCCGGTTCGGGAACATGTGACGGAACATAACGGTCAGGACTCGGAGAACGGTTATAATAGGTCGAAGGCGGGTCCGGTCTGTAGACGTTGGGTCTATACACGTTCGGATAGTTATCGCGGTAGGGCGATTCTTGATGGGCAGGAACGTAGCTGTCGTAAGCATATCGACGAATGGGAGAAGGAGATCTGCGGCGAGGGGGTACGTAGGGTCGCTATTATGATGGGCCATGTGTTGGTTTAGAATAAGAAGGGTTAAAAAAGAAATATACGAACATCGTAAGTCATAGGATACGGGTTTGAAGCCCGCCGAAAATCGCTGTGCGAGGACGAGGGACCATTATAGTCGTAGCCGCCAGATGACATGGGAGAGACAAAGTTGGAAACTGAAATCCCAACAGTAGAAATTTTTCAAAAAGGCGGATTGCAGATACACGCCAGCGATGGTGGCTATACCAGGCAAACACTGGGCAAATGTTCCAGTGTTCAGACTTGATATAGCTATTGAGGGAATGAATCCAGCAGATGAAGGCGTCTGAGGGCACTTGCGACCCGCCACAGCCAAAGTTTGCACTTGTTTCTGCAGCAAATTCGCACGTCAACAATGTTCACTGAGTGGCGCAGGACGATGAGAAGAAGCAATTAGCTATCGTGGTGCCATGATACGGTGCTTTCGACCATCAGTTTGAATGTCAAAAAGAAAATCAGGTGGATTAACAATTGTCAATATAAGAGCATTCAATCATTGTTTCAACAGTGACAACTCGACGCGACGAATACAACCTATGGAAATTGCGAGAGGACATTTGTAAGGACATAGTGTTCTTGGCCAACAAAGAAAATAAGAAGCGTTTGAGCTGTAGTCTAGCCAGTAGAGGCAAAGTAAGATATGATAGCAGAAAGAGGAATGCGCCCCTTTTTACTGTTTAGTTAGCAAGTTCGCACGATCCGTGCATTGCGGCTCAACGATGTCCTCAAAGACCGCAACGGATGCGGGCCTTCGAGACCCGGCTCAGCTTTTCTTTCAACAAGATGGCGTCAGGCGATTGATAATACTCGCCTACTGGGTCGTCATCTTCTTGGCCCTTCCTCTCTGGTGGTACACGACGAGCATCGAGCGACTGCCCTTGCCGTCATCCGCAGTGGCCTCCCTCTCGCAAAGGCAGTTGACGGTCCCGATAAGAATAAAGATTGAATCACGGTCAAACAGCGCGTCCATCGCGTCTTCGTTGCAAAACCTTGTTCCTTCTTTGATTCCTGTAGAGAAAAGGCAGGGGCTTCATGTCGAGGTATTTGATGATGGAGACCAAGGTATGTGTCAATTTGGGCATTACGCGCGTTGCTGTTGACTGGACTCTCCAGATTGCGAGACTTGCTACCAAGTCGTAGACGGCACGGAAGAGCCAGTCGTCCAAGGACGGAAACTCCAATATGCATTGACTCCGTCCAAAAGTGGGCCAGACATTCGCTCTTTCATCTATTTATCTATGCGTTGGTTAATGTGACGCGGCGTAGTCCCAGAACTCGCGCAGATTCTGTCGTCCCTCGTAATGCCCTACACAGATTCTGCGGAGGGATACCGGATAGCCCAGTTCTCACCCCGCTATCGACTCTCGTTCACGCTTTTAAATGAAGATGCTGCTGCTGGGAACTTTGCTGCCGGATGGGACGTGTCGAATGCCATTAAACGTGAGTAACATTTCGCGCTCACATACAATGTTACGACAAGTACAACAAACTCTCATACAGGCCATATCACACCGATATTTGAACGTCTGGCCATTTTGCACAATTTCACCGTGGAGAGCCAAGTCCAGTTTCATGCGCCGCTCGCTTTTTCACCTCGATCGCTTCACAATTCACATGGTATCACACCGGAGGATTTGACCGTCTTTGTGAACTCTGCAGAATGGACACTCTGTAACACACTTTTTTTTCCCATTACTCGTTACTTTCACTACTGACACGCTACAACTCAGCATCAAGCGCATCAAACGACCCTGTCCTGCATTTCATCCTTTTCATACCCTCGCAAAACCGGAGGCCGCTTGTTATACTCGACAGGCAAGGTAAATGTCACGTTTCATATTCGCAGGCGGGCCTATTCCTCAAGTCAATGACAGGTGCCCCATCCCACTCCACTGCGTTTTTACTGCCTCAATGGGGAGGCATCTACATCTTCAACGATCCCTCGGGAGAAGTCCCTTCGTATTTGTCAACACAAGCCCTGGAACCCATGTTTTCGACTTTTTCCAACCAACTTTTGGCTCTTCTAGGTGTTCCAAAGCTTCATCCGGGCATCAGGAGTCAAGACCAGGCAGCGATCACCGACTGGCAATTAGATGCCCTGATGCGTCGCCGATTGCTAGAGAACGAACGAGGGTCTCGAGACACGTTGCAGAGCATCATCAATTTGGTTGACAAAATCAAAAACATGCCTGTCCACATGAAGGTTAAGAATGCCGTACAAGAGGCCCTGTCGGCTCTTGAAAAGGTGCTTTGTTCTTCTTTTCGACCACCGGTTCAGTCTTATGACGTTTTGCTAGATGTATGCATCATCCAAAGCTTCGCTGCAGGATGCTTTGCGCTACTCTGCGCAAGCAGCCACCCTTTCCTCTCAGGCATTCTTTGACCCTGGGATGCTCGCCCTGCTGTACTTCCCCGCGGAACACACATATGCTGTTTATACCCCATTATTTGCGAGTGCCATGATACCATTGATGGTCGCAGCCCTGAAGGAGCTGCGATCTTGGAGGCGCGAAGGGCGTGCTGTACGTACTGCCAGCTAGAGGATAGAATCTGTAATAATTATTTATTCGCCGTGAAATTTCGAATTCTCCGGGAATGCATCGGGTGTTTGGCAAGTGACGCGGAAGTAAACACGGCAGGAACGTCATTCCGTGAGCCGGGTCATTTGCGATTTCCGTATTCAGCAATGACCAGCAAGCTCAACCACGACGGCATGCTGCTCTTTGAGCAGCCGTTTACTCGAGTGCGTTCGCCGTTATTACTATGTTACTTGATTTCTGGACAAGGAATCTACCAGGTGCCCTATGAAAACTACCGCAAGGCGTTCCGGACCTCACAAAAGAACATCGAACGGGAAATGGGAGCTGTCCAGAACACGGCCAGCGACCTCGTGAAGCGCTATTCGGGCAAGGAGCCCAATCACGATGACATTGTAAAGTCCATAGATGGCATGATCGGTCGAGTGGAGTCACTAAAGCGAAAGGTAATCCTTGTGCTCTTTTTCTGAGGAAAAGATCGGAGGACAGAACGCTGACGAAGTATCCCGGTTCACAGCTCTCGGATCTTCACGACACATCGGGGAAGCCGACACAGGACGTCCTACGAGAGCGACTGCACCACCTCGCTACAGTCGAGACGCTGCAGTCGACGTCCTCTGCCGAGTTCGCGCGCTGGGCGGACACGAGGCTAGACCGGTGGCTCGTCGACTGGGCCTTGCGAAACGGGAAGGAGCAGACGGCGAGGGCGATCGCGAAGGAGAAGGGCATAGAGGTGCGCGGTCAAGGGTTTACACGTGCCTTCGCACTGCATCAGCCGACTGAATTGCTGTTTTTTTCTCTTTAGACCCTGGTGGACATCGATCTTTTCACGGACATCCAGCGGATCGAAGATGGTCTCGCGAAACATAGATGCACGGAAGCTTTAGCATGGTGTAGCGAGAACAAGGCGGCATTACGCAAGATCAAGGTTCGGGGATCCTTTTTCCGCGCTCTGGAATGCGGAAACGTCTGTTTTCTGACAGCTGTCGACAATGTCAGAGCACGCTCGACTTCGAGCTTCGTTTACAGGAATATATCGAATTATGCCGTGCCGGCAAGACACACGAGGCGATTGCCTACACCAGAAAACATCTGGTGTCATGGCATGAAACCCATCTAGACCAGATCCAGACGGCATCAGCCCTACTGATATTTGTTCCGGATACATCTTGTGGCCCATACAAGGTAGGACCATTCTTGAACGTGTGTGTGGAGTGCTTTTTTTTCTATGGATTGATTGTTTTGCGTCGCCGCTAGCGACTGTATGACCCATCGCGTTGGGACAACCTCAGACGGTCATTCCGTCTCGCGATCTACACACTGAACACGCTGCCCACGGAACCCCTCCTCCACCTCGCGCTCTACGCTGGGCTTGCGTCATTGAAACTCCCCTCGTGTTACGACCCTTCGACGAAAAACGTCGACTGCCCGGTGTGCGACGGCGAGGCCAGCTCCGACCCGAGAGGGCTTGGGCTGGGCAAACTCGCGGAAGAGGTGCCGCTGAGCCACCACGCGAATTCCACCATCGTGTGTCGCATCAGCGGAAAGATCATGGACGAGGACAACATGCCGATGGCTTTCCCGAACGGGCAGGTGTACTCGAGAGAGGTGCGTTGAGTGCTCGAGGATTTGCCCCTTTCATTCATTATCAGCTTTTGCCCATGCAGGTCTTGGAAGAGATGGCGGCAAAGAATGATGGGATAGTAACGTGTCCACGGACGGGTGCGAGATGCGAATTTTCGGCGCTGAAAAAGGTTTTCATCTCGTAAGAATTGCTTGTATTGTGTATCTCTAGAAGTTGTACATTTAATTGAATCTTTCGTATTCTTTTGGGAACCATGGGGGTTGTTTGACAAGGGTTGATGGCGGAGTGTCAAAGGGGCAAAAATAATGCCCATTAACCGGATTGAACGATTGACCTCACCATCGCGTCGGAATGATCCCTGTACGAGTGGCGCGCTCTACCACTGAGCTAAACGGGCTCTGTTTGACTACTTTGGTGATATCATGTAACTATTTTGGGAACGGCAGAAAATCAAGTGCTTGGCTCGACATACCATTTACTCAGGACAGCTGAATATATCCTGGACATCGTCCACCAGCCACTTCTAGGCCTCGCATTCTCCTGAAACATGTCCCGCCCTACCCGACTACGTGCTCCGAAACGAGCCCCCGCGAACATTGTCAACGCGGCACTGCGACATTCACGGAAGACGTTGACCTGGCTGGAGATTCCAGATTGGCAGCGCGACAACGAGTACATCAAATCTGGATACCGACGGTGCGCAGCCTAGCTGATACCGCATGTCTGCACGACAGTGCCAGACATGGCCCGTGCAGACATATTGGTATTATTATTTTTTTGGTTCCGTTGGCTGACTCGGACATGCTGCGTGTCATAGCGTGCAGAACCATTGGCGAGGCTGTTTAACCTCCGTCTTCGCTTGTGCGTGTTCATTGCCCATCCCGCAACGCCATTTGTCTCCTTGTTCCTTTGTTTCTTTGTTTCGTTAATATGCGATCGTCCCTTTTTTCTGTGCAGATTTTCATAACGAAACAAGTTGAGCCGTCAAGCGCCATCGCTGTCGTTATTGAGCTGACTTTGGAATGAACCGAAACTGAATTTTCTTTTTTAAAAACAATGCGATCTGGGTTCACAGTCAATATCCACACGCACCTCTGGGGCGCCGTGCTGTTCGTATTTCTGCTTACGACGTTCCATGAAACGTATTTGCAGCCTCACCCGAGTACGACCTGGAAGGACTCGGCTGTGTTTGCTGTGTTTTTGTCATCCGCCGTGTTTTGTCTTTCGGCGAGTGCCTTGTTCCACACTGCGACATGCCATTCTGAAAAGGTACGGATGACACACGGAGCGTCTCTTTACTGTCCATAGCCCAGTGACGGCATCATTCCTTCAGGTGGCTTCCGCATGTCACACGCTGGACTATTCTGGAATCATCATCCTCACCGTAGGATCGTTCTATCCTTGTCTCTACTACGGTTTTCATTGTGAGGAACACTTCCAAATTCTATACCTGGTGTTCATCACGCTCGCCGGGCTTGGTAGGTCACATATTATTATGATCGGACGACGCTTACGGAGATCATGATCACGGCCGTCTCACGCCCTCCGACAAAACAGGTGCTGCTTTCATCGTATTGGATCCAGAATATGCGAAGCCAACACACAGAAGTGCCAGGACGGCTGTGTTTATTGGCCTCGGCCTCTGTGCGATTGTGCCCGTCGTACATTTGACCATGACACACGGATTCAGTATACTGTTGACGAAGATGGGTTTCGGGTGGCTCTTGTTCTCCGGCGCTCTGTACATCACAGGAGCGTTGCTCTAGTATGTCACTTCTTTACTGCTGGTCCGTGGAGTTGCGCACATGATGCTGATCAAAGAATCTTCTTTCTTTCTCTCGTGATAGCGCCAATCGAATACCAGAGCGACTGGCGCCTGGCAAATTCGATTTCTGGTTCGCATCACATCAGATCTTCCACTGCTGCGTTGTTTTTGCTGCGCTGGCGCACTACTCTGGGGTCCTGAAAGCTCTGCACTTTCGGCTGTCGGAGCCCCAACTCTGTCTTTCATGAATCAAAGGAGATGAATGACCTCTGGGTCGACGTCTGGTGGGCAGCTGTGCGCGGTAGCTGTGTGATCTGACACTCGTCGTTGAATACGCCGGCCGATAGATATGGATTAGAAAGGTGTTAGAGTATGGACGAAAGGGAAATAAATGATTTTGTTCGCGCCATCTGGTGTCTTTCAAGGCTCGACGCAACGTGGGATCTTCGGAGCCGCTTGGAAGCGGATTTGACGTTGAGAGCAGTCAAGAGTTCGTGAGGTCTGGGACGGACGCCGAGTGACATGTGGACTTAACGCCGCAAGTGGGAGGGTAGAAGAATCCTGGGATTCCACGGTTGCAATCCTAACACGCGGATGGTGGGCAGGCGTGATCGAGGATTTTAAGGGGAGCTGGTCGGCATCCATGCTCGGTGCCGATCTGCAATTGCTTGCATCTCACCTCCGTCGTGCAAAAGATCTTGACAAGCCAAAAAAAAAAAAAACGTTGCGCACCTGATGGCCTGCGCTTCTCCGTTGCATCGCCTGGAATGTGTTGATTTCATAATTATTCCTAGAGTCCATGGCGGCCAATGCGTGCCCGATATATAATGACGTCCCTCTGGCCCTTTCTCCCGGCTGGACCGCGATTGTGCTATAAACCCCTCCCCTTCCTTTGGAGCTCTCAATCCCTTCTACTCTCCTTTGCTTTTTTTTGAACATGCCTTACTCCGTGGGACTCAACTCTGCGGCTCAAGCTTTCCTTTCTCTCGGCCTTGCGTCCCAATTCTCCCTCGCTGTAGTTGTACTCTTCGCCGTAATCATCATCGTGTCTTCCTACCAAAGAGAGGAGGCCGATGTTCCTGTGTCCCTTCCTTTCTCTGTCCTCGCCATTGTGCCCTTCTTTCGACGGCGATACGATTTTCTCACCTGGGCATTCCACGCGACAGGTCAATCCATATTCAAGTTCAACCTTTTAAGGGTATACACGTTTCTTGGCATGCCCTTGGGTGAGGCTGTGCTGATCGAGTCACGAAACCATGTGCAGAACACCGTCATCGTCGTTTCTGGCCAGAGCGCAAGACAGACATTCTTTACAGCGAAAGGCCTGGACCTCACCGAAGGCTTTAAAATTTTGTCTGGAGCGGTGCGTCGACTTTGGTTCAGTGAGCGTGTTGTGGAAGGCGTCTTGAACCGTTTTTCTTTGCTTTCAAGATTCCCATCGTACGCGGCGTCACCTCTGATTTACAGACGAGGAGAATCGCGCTGATTCACAAGCGCTTGGCCGCCGTTCAAAAAACCGCTCCTCTGAGCACCCGTGCGTATATTCCCACTCGACAAATTCGTTGTTCTGGAGCTGATAGCACCACCACCTTTTCCCGCAGTTATTCCTTCGATCTTGGAGGATTCTCGGAGGATAATGGAGAGCTGGGGTCATACCGGCACATTTGATCCATTCGAAAACATCTATGGAGTAAGCCTTCAGCCGCTTTGATGGACGTTGCGATAGCAGTTGCTTATTTTCCCTGTGTTTCTCCCCCCACCTCGCAGCTCATTTTTCAGACTACTGTCCGAAGTCTATCCTGCGACGAAATCGCGGACGATCCGGCGCTCGTTGCGCGTCTCAAGGTCCTTTACGACAAGCTCGACTCAGGCACGACGCCCGCCACCGTCCTTCTGCCGTGGCTCCCGACCCCGGCCATGGTGCAGAAACTGCTCGCGACGAAAGAAATTTATGACATTGTTGTCCGCGCTATTAACGCACGAGAGAAGAGCGGCGTCACTCGTAACGACACGATGCAGATGCTCTTGGACTCTGGAGACGAGCGGCTCGTCGTCGTCGGGGTGAGGCCTCACGTCTTACTCTATTGTTTGCGGACTCCTAACTGACTCCTGATGCTGTAGTTCATAATGGGGCTCCTAATCGCCGGCGCCAGGGCAACGGGTACCACAGGTATGTAACTTAAACTTCCCTTAATGCGATGCGAAACCCAAAAAAAAAAAATCTTCCTTAGCTTCCTGGCTGATCACATTCCTGGGCGGCCATCCCGACTGGCGGCTTAAAGCGGAGGCGGAAGTCGAATCCCTGCTCTCCGTGTACCGCGCATCTTCCAAGCCTGAAGAAGGCGGCGAAAAGACCAGCAGCATTTCCGCGCGTCTGGCGTCGATCCCGCTCGAGGCATGGGAGTCTGAAACGCCTGTTTTGGACGCTATTATCCGGGAGACGACACGCGTCGCGCAGCCGCACACGGCGATGAGGCGCAACCTTGGCCCCCCTGTGTACATCGACAACAAGCTCGTGCCGACCGGCGCATACGTCGTCTATCCCTTCAGCGACGTCCACCTCGACCCTGAACTGTATCCGGATCCTTGGAAGTTCGATCCGGCGCGACCAGAGGTCAAGAACGCGCCGTTCGCTTATGTTGGTTGGGGAGGAGGTGTGTGCTTCTATTTCGAAATTGGCTTCTGCGTTCTCCTGAACCCTTTTTTTTCCCTTTCCCTCCTCCGTGTTCTTCTCTTTTCGCAAGGTAAAACGCTGTGTCTCGGAACGCGGCTGGCCAAGCTCGAGCTCAAGCTGATGACGGCGTTACTCGTGCTCGGCTTCCAGCATTCCATTTCTGACAAGTCCGGCGCCCCGTGCCCCCTTCCAACACCAAATTGGAACGATATCCTCTTGTGCAGGCCACCACGAGGATCCTTCTATGTAAAATTCCAGAAGCGTCATGACGTCCATCTGTAAAACCACTCAAAATCTACCTTACCGGACGATTCCTTTTAGTCACTTTTGCATCTATATTTATTCGCATTTGGACTCTTTCACCCATTCTTGTCGCTCCCTTGTTTTCCCGCATCGCTTCGTTCCTTTTTGTTGTTTTTTTTGCCTCTCGTATCCATTTTTATGGTGGACTACGACAACACATCTCTATCTATGGCCCGGACCTAAACTGGACAATGACGAGAAAAAAAAGTATCCTGTTTCATCATCCACATGTTTCTTGACCCGGTTGCCTCTTGTGCAGGATCTCTCCCACTATCTATTTCTATCCTTATGTATCTATACATGGCAGACTAGACCAATACAAGCATTGCAGTATGCCGCCGGACAGTGTGAAATAGTGGGAAATGATGGCAAGCTGTCGTTCTGTTGCAATTATTCCGGTTTCCGAGATGATGATATGGCGAAACGCAGGAAGAGAATGTCGGCCTGGTGGGACGTAACGTGGCGCAATTCTTTCCGATTTGTGGAGCGAGGTGACATTCGAAGCATCGACGGGGTCTCACTCCAGTGTCAAGCGATCCCAAGGACCAACGCCGTATGTCTTGCCCGCGCTGGCTGGGGATTTTGATGGAGAAGCAGACTTCTTTAATTCTATAAGCTGGCGAGCTTCGAACCGCTCCTTCAGGCGGCTCTGTTTGATGACAGCGGCGCGGTGTTCTCTCTCCTTTTCCGCGAGCTTGATCCTTTTCTCCCTAGGAGGCTCCCACTTGCTCTTCAGGATCCGCCTGACGGCCTCCGGGCTGATCCTGAATTTCTCCGCGAGGACGGGCGTGGTGAACGTTTCCGGATCGATGCGATGCAGGCGACGGATACCGTCCATCGCCTCGCGCGAGATCTTGCGCGGCGGGGCCCAGCCAGCCGGAAACGCCTTTTTCATCGCCTCCCTGTGCTGCCGCCACTCCTGCGGCGTGGGCCTGTCGGGTGGATGTCGCATGTGCAGCGGAGGCGTGCCCGGGCGCGCGCCGTTGACGAGGTCGTCGTCTTCGGACAGGTCGACTGGCGCGTCATTGTCATCGAAGATGGACTTGGGACGCGGCACGCCGGCAAGGCCCCATTTGCGTATGGCGTTCGGAGGGATGATGGCGTCTGAGTAGGCACGGGAGAACGACGTGAATCTGGGCAAGAGACGGGGACGGAGACGGGCAGCGGTAGCAGCGGCTGCGGCGGCGAGGAAGAACATCAGAGTCGTGTGCAAGCCGTGTGTTTGTGTTTATTTTATTTCTTTATTTCGTTCCGCTCTCCCTCCTTTGAGCTCGTTTGCAGCATGGCCGACGTCTCTGACTCAAAGATCCAGCAAGGTACCGTAAATGCATGCTGCGTAGCTCACGAAGGAGGTGCGGCGGGCTGACGAACGTGCCTTCCATCCGCGCCACCAGCATACCTCGACGTGCGCGACGACAAGGTCGACACCAACTGGCTGCTGCTAGACTACGAGTCCGACCGGTCAGACAAGTTGCAGCTCACGCGGACGGGCGCAGGTGGTATAGCGGAGCTGCGCGATGTCCTCGAGGACTCCAAGGCGTCCTTCGCCTATGTCCGCGTGTCTTACTCCAACGACAAAGAGTCCACCCGAGAAAAGTTCATCCTCGTCGTGAGTCTCCGGTGGATTCCTCCACAACTCGACTCGGGCCCAGCATCTATCGTTTCTTACTCTTTTCTGATCGTCGTGTCATCCGTCAGATTTGGATAGGCCCGCACTGCAAGGTCATGCGGAAAGCAAAGGTAATCTATCGTCTATATCACACCGAATTCTTGTGCTGATCCTCGCCGAAAACAAAGATCTCCGTTCACACTGCGGATGTCAAATCCGTCCTGCGCGTCTTCTCAATCGAAGTCGCGGCTCGAGAGAGGGATGATCTGAATGAGGATCCTATTGTAGTAAGGTTACGCAAGGTAAATGGCGTCTCCGCACAATCATCCACCGAATGAGGGCGCACTGACTTTTTTCTTCCGCTCTTGTGTCATCCTCGTGGTGGCTTCGCAGGCTGGCGGCGCGAGTTACGACGGCGTTTAGCTTCTTGCCACTCTTTTGTCGCTTTCGTTGCACCCGCATACCCAAACATCGAGTATCAAACATAGAAGATTTAATAACTTGGATTACGCTTCGACCGTTTTTCAAATCTACTCCCAGCAAATTGATGAACAACGCTGTATCACTTTAACCTGTGCGACTATCGGCACTGTTCTGACCAGCGGCGAATCTCCGGAGATTGTCGATACCAGCCTCGTCGAGCCTCATCCCCATCCATTCAGACATCGGTTTCGCATTTAGACTTTTCTCATAGAAATCGATGCTGGGCTGGTTCCACTATTCAAAACAGCAACAGTCAGATGCACATGGGGCTCTTCTTTCGACAGTGACACACCTTCAGGACTGACCAATCCATGCGCGCGCATTTCTAGAAAATCGGATGACTGAGTCAGGAAAACGGCAACATGCGTTTCTCAAAGGAAAGCAACGTTGCCTTCTCCTGTGCGATTCGCCCTAGCTCGCCGAATATTGCTTTTCCTATTCCATTCGCCCGATACTCTGGCTTCACGAACAGGTCTTCAAGCTGCGAATTCACGACCGAGTGAGCCATTTTCCGAGGATTCGCGAAATCCGGAAAACAGGATACATACATATAATCCGGGTCTGCCTGTCCATGTGGAATAATTGAAAAAGTACAAAGCAAATCCGATCGCTTCGACTGGCGCGTCCGGTGTGCCAGAGATTGCCAGGACGCAATGCGCGTACGGAGTCTCAAAAAGATTCTGCCTGAGCTGATGACGCGTTCCGCGCTAGGTCACAGGGTGGAGATAACGGAGAAATACGAGGACGCTTGCCAGTTCTGGCGTCGCCTTTGCAGACTCAGGCTCCTTCTCATAAGTGGCCTTGCAGAGGGGTAACTGAGCGGCTCGAGGACGATAAGATTCAATAAACCCCATACGAGATCGATAATCAGCTGCAAGATGACAGGCTAGTCTAGATGAATTTGAGCGCTCTGGCAGTGTTCCTCGAGCTATTGCGTACCACATCCTCTGGAGTCGCTGCGCGGATGAAGAACGAAGGTGCCATTGCTCGAGCTCGACGTCTAGCACAAGAGATTTGATTAACCTCGGGACAGCGCTGAGGCGCTCGCGGGTGGCTGATATCTCGAGTTGTGTACGGTTGTTTGTATTGAACCTTAATTTCACTTTTCCATCGACACTCGCGACAGCGGCCACACAAGCACCAGCAGCCGCCCGCTCTCCCATTTCCTACTTGTGACAGACATCGACTATGGACCCTGCAAAACTCGCGAAATTGCAGGCTGCGGCGGCGGCCAACAGGATCGGTTAGTCATTCCGTTGTTGAGGGGAGGAAGCACGGCTGACTGGCAGATGTTTGACCTCCGATTTTCTGCTCTTCTGGAATGCAGGTGGCAAGGGAACCGTGCGCCGAAAGATCGTGCGGAAAGCCAAGCCCTCTGCGGCACAGGATGACAAAAAGCTCCAAACAGCGCTGAAAAAGCTCAATGTGCAGCCGATTCCAGGCGTGGAGGAAGTTAACATGTTCAGGGAGGATGGAAATGTGCTTCATTTCACTGCACCAAAGGGTATGCATCATCTCAACTTTTTTTCTTGTTTTTTACTCTCTCGAGATGTTTGTGCCCAAACATGGCGAATCTCATATTTTTTGAAGGGGGCTGATAACCCGTTCTGGGCTTGTCCATTTTGGTTTTTCGAATGTATCACTGACTGGCGATTTGCGAAACAGTGCACGCCGCGGTGTCGGCAAACACGTTCGCGATCTATGGAACCGGACACGTGAAAGAGTTGACGGAGCTCGTGCCGGGCATCCTCAACCAGCTCGGACCCGACTCGCTCGCGTCGCTGAGGAAGCTCGCAGAATCGTATCAGGCGATACAACAAGGGCAGCAACGAAGAAGCGGTGCGGGCGCGGCGGAGGAGGATGATGACGACGTGCCGGATCTCGTGGAGAACTTTGACGTCGAGGCCGACGCCAACAAGGTTGCTAGCCTGGACTGAAACGGTGCGAGGAGGTGGAGTTGTGTCACTCTTTTTTTCTTTTCTCCCTTGGCCTTTTTCCCCGGCGATGGTACTTGGGATGATGTGATGATGATGATGCAGGTGCAGGGCGTGAAAAAAGAACAAAATCAAAACAGTGGTGGACAGTCTTGTTCTGCTCTCATGTAATCGACAACATGTTTTTTTTTGCCCTCTCTGAACGTGACATCAAGTCGATCCCCTTTCTCTCACACTTGCTTATTTATGAAACGCAAAAAGCCCTTGTAACCACATACAACGACTAGCTGGACCTGTTTCCGCCGACGTTGACTGACGACCCTACTCGTAACGAACGTTGCTGGCAACTATCCGTGTTCGTAAATCGCAACCACTTATCTGCATAGGAGCTATGTCAGTTTGACTCCACCCCCAATGCGTCTTGGAGTTACTCGGATCTCAGGTTATGTCAAAAACGCTTTATGCGCTGCCACGACAGCAGTGGATTCAAATGCAATAGACGTACATAGTCCTTCGTCAACATATACATATATCCTTTTGGCTATGCAGCAAACTCAGCTTAATAGGCTGAGAAGAATCGAGAGCTGTAGAGATTTGAATGGCGACGCGACTCTCACTAGGCACGAAAATAGATTCTGCAACACCGATTCACTTCACGGCTAAATTTACGCGCTCTCCTATCATTGCATCCATTCCACCTGTCTCTACCTCTCCGGAAATGTGGCGTTGGTCATCGCGACTGGGATTGGGATTCTCCAGGTCTCTGATTCGGAGGTCAACTAACCTCAGGATTCTACGCCTAAGGTCACCAAAACACTCCTGTCTCCTTGACGTCTAGCTGTGATTGATGCTGCTTCACGAGAAACGCGATTAAAAAAAAAAAAAAGGACACGCTTTCGCATGCGCATCTCTGAGCTCAGCCACTGTTTCGGGTGTCCTGCGTACTTTTTTTCATCCCAAGCTCGTCGCTTCCCTGGCCGAGGAACCCAGATGACAGAGCATCGCGTCCCTACGCGTCGATTGACTCCCAGGCGATGCCATCCATTTGAATGACGCACTCACATGGGAAACACCAACGTCATGGCTCCGGTCTTTGAATGCACATGGGTGCTATGTGTACCTGATGATTACAACTATAGATGATTTTCAATCGGACTGTGCTCCCGGTTACCTGGGATCCTTGTTCTCCTTGTATGTGCATTCTTTCCTTCAGTTTTAGGGCTCTCAAGCGGATTTGTTTCAATGTGACTTGTTCCCTGACAGGAGCGCATATACGCGCCTTTAGGAGTCGCTGTCCATGATCCAATCAGTCTCGATTGCATAGCCGTACAACTTGGTTCTTCCTCATCGGCGTATGGTCTAGGTACACGAGCCTGCGTAGAGACTGATTGACTAGCATTTTTAGGGTAGGTGGACACAGTCAGGTCCTAGTCCCTCTCTCAGTCGATGCCAAAGTCAATGCACAAGCCGCCCAGGTGTTCATCGAATGTCGTCAAAGGTACTACACACATACCAGCTATCAAAAAAGGGAGACAGCCAGTCTGGGAAAGATATCTTTTTGACAAGTTATCAGCTGCCATCCAGCTGACGTTAGAGTGCCCGGCGCTCAGCCTTTAATTCCCTCCTTTCAAGATCTGCCTATGCACGACGTGTTGGTGGTGTTGTTGCAGATGCTCCGGGAAAAGCGTCCATCAGACAGATTTCAAACCGGTCCCCGCTGCCTCTCAATGCGGTCGACGAATCGCCGAAGTGTTTTGTCAGGCTCGAAACACGAACACGAATCTCATTCACCAGCCGCGAGTCATGATCAAGGTGTTGCAGGGTTTCGATCCCATTACGTCTACCATCCAGCCGCACCTCGGAGCGGTCATCCGCGTCAAGGGCTGAGCAGGTGTACACCAATATATCCATTCGCGGACACGAGCATGCATTTTTCCTGTTTTCACTTCTATTCTTGGAAGGGAACAGTCGACTGTTAAAAGCAGGCATGACGAAAATTCAATTGCTCAGGCACATAATCGCTATTCATGGCCGCCACCCAAAGACACATTGTCCTTGGGTCCGACAGACTAATGTGTAACTGTGAAACATAATGGACACGGCGCATGTAAGCTAGTGGGCGAGCAAACTCAATCGGTACCGGGCCCGGTAGCGCGGGATTTTCTCGAAATGAAAGAATCCAGCCGTATTCCGGGATATCTTGGCGGTCTATTATAGCAATGCCTTCATTCCCGTTCGCGCACCATCATCCAAAGCGGAAACGGACTTGTTATTACACGGCCTAGATTTACGACGATTGGTGCCACAGCTTGATTTGCGTTACTTACTTACGCTGACACCATGTCGTCTACCGTTCCCAGGTCCAGTCTGATTGAAAGTGTGAATCTGCCGAGAGGATGGCGTAAATAGGACAATGACATGCTCTTTGGTGCTTTGATTGTTTCAGCTCTTTCAGGGATGTCGATGCGCGTGATGTTTGACAGAGATGATGTGCTTACTGATTGGGTTGAGGAACCTGTAATCTTTGCCAGGGAGAAAAGGGTATGTTGTATCATCACGTCTTCTACTCACGGACGGACACAGCATCAGAAACGAGGACCTACCAAGTCACCGTCCTGAGTCCTGACAAAACACAAGTTCCAAAAATAGATACAACAACATGCATGGCTTCCCGGTGAAATTGAATTCGTGTTTTAAACGACAATTGCAAGCGCTTCCACCTTATGCGAGGAGATAAAAGGAGATACGAGATTTGTTGTCTCGTTCTTGGACGGATCTGTCCAGATTGATTCGGGACCGTCTGTAACTCCGTAACAGAAGACAGCCATGCAAGATGGCTCTGTCTGCGTGAAGACGTGACAGTTCATATCATACCTGGATGAGGCTCCTTGGGATTGATTCTACACCGGGAAGAAACGTCGTTGCACTTGAGTTTTCCGCTCGTCGACCCGCATCAGTATGATCAAGACAAAGAAACTCTGTTTCTTGTCTCCAACGCAAGATCGGCTCTATCGGACACGACTGTACCATTATGATTTTTCAGCCGTAGTTATCATGACAATGTGGGTATCAGTCAGATATGGCACCATCTCGGACGGCATGATCATCTCAGTTCCTGGTCTGAATCCACGAGGTGACTGACATGGTTGAACTCGTATATTCGGGAACAGATGTCGGCGTCTGTGCATGCGTGGCGACCGGCATGGCCGGTTCGGGAATATGTTGGTCCGTCTCTGCTCTTTGAGTGCCTTAGGAAGAAGAGAGTGATGAAGAACAAGGCCAACGGAAACAATCAATTCCAGCGTCCTGGTATACCCTGGACCCAAGATTTCATCTGCGTGAACCCCGATAGAATCCCTCTCAGAATCCGGGCCGAATAAAACAAGAGGTGATGTATTTCTTTTGACGCAAGTGGTCATGCCGCGCGAAGACGCAAGAGATCTCTGTGTGTGATAGTTCGGAGTTAAGCATGGTCAGATCGACTAGACAGGGAATTCCAATAACTTGTCTCCGTCAATGTCAGCAAATGGCACAGAATGTATCCTTTGTACGCGCAGGCCATTTGATCCTCCTTTGCTTGATAAGAATGTCGGCGAAGGAAGATCTGGATCAGAAGTGGAAAGCGATAAAAGGTTTTTTCTGGTTGGTGAGACTCGGACTAAACGCACCGATTGAAGAGGAGCAGAGTAGATCGCGAACAGAAGATGTTGTGTGGCGCAGAAAACATCTGTCTCCGTGCAAACGCGAGGAAGCATTGTCATGACAATACCTCGTGGACATGGCGTCGATAACTTTGATTCACCAGGACCGAGAGGATATTGTTAATTCTGAAGCCGATGTCTCGCGTAGGTTCAAAGTTTATCACCGCATTCAAGTATCAGAAAACAGACTTACGTGGAGCAGAAGATGATGGAGAAACATCGGGAGCATTCTGCACCCGACAACTTGCGGCAAAGAACAAGAGGTTCGTGCGGATGACTCGGCGAGCCTCGCCACTCTCAATGGATAAATGATGGCGATTTTTCTGGTTGACCATCTCATCCACATGTCGATCAAGCAGCAGCTGACCGGAAGTGTTGCGGATGCAGTGTGCAGGCTGCCTTCGACTTCGCGCGGAATTTGGGTCTCGTAGGATGACCGTGAATTCCACTACAGGGAGTGGCACTCATTTGGGACTCCTTGTTATCCATGGGGAGTCAACCTATCATGAAATTGAAATTAGATATTTAGGGACCGAAAACGTGAAGAGCGAGTTAAATTGTGAAGAGGACTGAAGAATTGACTCTCCGAAAATAGCCCTTGGAAGCTAGTATTTTGTGAGAAATGATGTGGTTCATATGCAAATAAGCACCTCAGCGGGGCTCGTGAATTATCAGTACTAGAAATGAAAGTAATACCTCTATAGTAGATGATAAAGGTACACATTCGTGAAGGGTTGGCCGAGATTTCCGGACATGGAGCCCCCAAGTGGAAAGTGTATGGATGCTCCGCTGCTCCAATGCATACAAAGCGGGATCTAGACATTACGAGAAATGGTGGCCAGCTTATCATGAGTAAATCGGTACCTGGCGTCCCCGGGTGTAAATCCTGTTGTTAATAAACGATCGAATTGAGCGGTGCACATTACAATGCTTGGCATTCAGCGGAGCAGCAGGCCGGGACACGTTCTGTCAGCTAAGAAGGTGCGAAATTGAGAAGGAATGGCGTCGTAAAAATGGAATGATCCGTCAGGTGAATTAAGTGCTGAAGTGCGCCGAAGGTGGAAGTGACTTACGAGCAAGGATCGGACATGAGGACCGTTGAACATATGTGCCATTACAGGTGAGTAGCAGTCCGTCCGAGCGACCGCGACTTTCTGTCACAAGTCATACCGATTAGGGTCGCGCCATGAGCTATTCGAGTCAGACTGTGGGCACAGTCCAGAGGCCCTAGTTTACCTCATGGAAAAGTCGCGGTGGCGGCCTCAATTGACGTGAATACGGAGTTGTTGGGCGCCGAAACCGGAGGCAGTAGGTCTTCCCTAAGATTCTGAACGGGAGATGTCATTGGAATCCGAACGAGATCTGTAGAAGACTCCGCTGGAGATGGCGTTCGCCTGTAAAGCACACGTCGCAATGGCACATGCACGTTGCTGTGTTACCACGTGACTATCGCGTTCTGACCAAATTTGGGCGATTGTGGTTCATCACCGCTCATCGTTGGCCCCGTCGTCCGCGATGGCGCACAATTACTATCAACAGCCATCGCCCGGTCAGTATCAGCAGCTGCAGTACTATCAGCCGCCGAACATATACCAACAGCTCGGGCAGCCTCAGCCGCCGACCGCTCAACGGCTGCCAACCCAGATATACCCTCAACCCCCTCCTCCTCAACCTTACCCATATCCACAGGCAACTCCAAAGCCGCCCACACAGCCAATTCAACATCAGGTTCAGCAGCAGCAGCAGCAACTTGTCCCATATCCCACTCCTCGGGCAGGGCAACGATCACCACATCATGCTTTCCCCTCCAACCTCCCTCAACGTCCCCAATCACTATATTCTGAAGGGCCGCAACCCAGTCTGCAGTCCCAATCCATGGCTCTCGTACCTTTTTCTCAACAACAACGACCCGTATCGTCATTCGTCACACGCCCCGATCTGTCGTCGCAGCAAGTACCGGCCGGACAATCGCCATTGCCGCCACCCGTATCGACTTCCTTACCACAACAGTCCGGCCAGCAACAACCAGGACGTCGACCTCTTCCCCAACCAACGAAAGCTGGTGGACCCGGGCTTCAAAGATCCGGAACTGTATCTGCGAAATCCCCCAAGACCCCCGCCACGAGTGTGAATTCGGGTCATTCTCAATCTAGTCCCAATGTTGTGCACTCCAGACCGCTACCCACGCCCTCTGTAAGCCCCCCAAAACCAGGGCTCCAGCAACGTCCTGTTTCTGCGTTCATTCTACAGCAGCAGCAGCGGCTTGGAATTACCTCATCCTCGGGATCAGACCCCTCTATATTGCCGCCTTCTTCTCGACGGACTCCTAGTCCGGTCAAGATAGATACGGCAAGACCCAACATTTTTAGCGCAACAGCTTCTAGTACACAGTTGCCTCCCACCATTGCGACAAAGGATATCGTGAAAACTGGTCGTACCAGCCCACCTCGGTTTTCCACCTCCCTCTCGAAGGATTCGACCATGAGCAACGCAACCTCTTCTCTGCCGTCTGCGAATTCCTCTACTTCGTCGCTTCTTCTCAACTCTCGCTCGAAGGATCCTCCAAAATTACAGCCGAATGGAATATCATATTCCGCGATGCAGGCCAATGCGAATACAGAGTCTGCACCATCATCGTCGAGGTCCTCTTCTCCAAAAAGGTTTGTGCCGATGTGGAAACGCACGCTTCCGGATATTCTGCCGCCCGTAATTCCTCCATCGGAACTTCCTGCATTGCAGAAGAAAGGTATCCTTCCTGTCTTACCCGAAATGCGTCCTCAGAAGAGAAATCTTTCGCCTCCAAAGAAGCCACCTCTACAGACTAGTTCGAGTTTTGCCCCACAAGCGAATGCCGCTGCTCCTACGACGCCGATTGGTCCGCCGAAAGGGTGGATACCGTCGGCGTCGTTAGGGAAGGACTATAAGGACATCACATCTCGTGACCACGTAGCTCCTGCTCTTCCTGATCGTCGGGGCTCCAGCCCGGAGCCGCAGTGGCCTTCAGGTCCCGGCAACATGTATCGCGGGGGTAGGAACGAACCCGAATATGAGTATGAAGACGAAGAAGACCACGAAGATGAAGACGACGAGGATGAGGACGATGACGATGAGGAAGGTTACGACCGATATTACCCTGCCCACGAAAGACCACAAGGTTATGCTCGCCGTGATGGCGGAGGTCTCCGAGGAAGGTCTTCTCGGCCTGTTTACCAGAATGACTACCGTTATGAGCGATCTGCACGACCGCCCAACAAGCATCGGCGTCAGGTAGAAGTTCCCCCGAATCCAGAATTCAGTTCCAGTGAAGAAGAGGATGATTATGATGACCGGGACTATTACGCACCTGCTAGCCCTCAGTACGGCATTCTAGACCTTCCGCGAGGAAACCACTCCCAACGAAACAACTCATCGACCGAGTATGCTGCTTGGCAGGAACCACGTCGAGGGCACTCTCAGCCGCAGAGCATGACAATGCGCCTCGCATCCTCCTTTAGGCAGCAACAGGAATTGCCTTCCACCGGCCGGCGGAGCGGGGTTGAGGGGAGAGTCTTTGCCGAGGACAGAAGCTCTCGCAGACACGCCCCATCCCGAGAACATGCAGAACCATCTAGACAGTCCAAACCACGGAAGGCTAAGCGACAATTAGTGGACTTGAATTTGGATGATACACCTCCTCGGACCTCCTGGTCCTACAGTAACGGGTACGGCTCCTACTCTCCAGAGCGAGCAATGGTTAAACGGGAGGACCTCCAACCCCTAAAGATAATTGCTTCTTCCGGAGCATCGCGCAGCGAGATCCAGCTACAGCGTGCCATGCCTAACCAAGTTGTTCATCAGCGCTCGGGATCGGATATTAGTTCCGAATCGCAAAGTCGTGCCAGGCCACAGCCTTCGCTTCACAGGACAAGGTCGTTGCGCGAACGGGAAAGGCCTACGTCAACATATGACCCGCCCGTCGTCACGCCTGCTATCAACATAGAATCCCCTGCCCCCGTCGGCGGCAGGGATCGCCTCGCCGATATACCCAGGATTGAGTTGGAAGGGAATGCAACAATGGAGAGGCGGAGGTCTGTTCCCTCTATTGTCCTCGATGACGGGCCTTCCACAATCGATATCAACGGCAGACCACCCCAGATCCCGAGAATTAACGTAGACGCTTCCACCATCAACGTTGGTGGTGTCGATGAGGAGGATGCCGGCCCGCGTCGAGGACACGGCGGTCCCAGAGTACAGGTATATGAGATACCTGGTATCAGTGTTGCGGGACCTGGTGACCCGTCTGGGCCCCATGTCCATGGTCAGTCCATGGATCGTCGTTCTGACAGTGGCGGCACGGAAGGTCGTAGAGGGGGATTGACCTGTGGAGGGTGTGGTAACGGACCGATCGCGGGCAGGATCGTCAATGCGATGGGTCTGCGCTGGCACCCGAGCTGCTTCAGATGCTGTGTCTGCGACGCGCTTCTGGAGCATGTGAGTAGCTATGAGAAGGACGGCAGACCATACTGCCATCTTGATTATCATGAGGTAAGCTGCGTGTCGGTATAGAGCTTTCTGCGAGCCTGAGGTGCCTTTGGCACGGAACAGAACTTTGCTCCACGATGCTACAGCTGCAAGACCGCGATCATCGAGGAACGTTTCATCAGCATTGACGATCCAGCGCTGGGCAAGAGAACGTATCACGAACAGCATTTCTTCTGCGCCGAGTGCGGCGATCCGTTCCTCGCTCCGTCAAGCGCCTCTATGGAGCGCGGCCGAACTGGTACGATCGTTCTGTCGCTTCTCTCTACCAGCGTGTTTAACCCTTTTTTTCTAGGGGGCGAATTTGCTGTCACCGGAGA
Source organism: Macrocybe indica (assembly GCA_030407095.1). Lineage (NCBI taxonomy): Eukaryota > Fungi > Basidiomycota > Agaricomycetes > Agaricales > Callistosporiaceae > Macrocybe > Macrocybe indica. The sequence continues at coordinate 946,975 of JARFTL010000013.1, forward strand.
CGGTGTGTACGAGTCGGACGACGTCGGCTTCACGGTCTACCGCGGGCATCCGTATTGCGAGGCTTGCCACGTCCGACTTCGGCTACCCAAATGCAAAAAGTGCAAACGGAGCATCAGGGACGGAGACAGAGCCGTGGAAGCCCTTGGCGGTAAATGGTGTTGGGGCTGCTTCGTCTGCGTGGTGAGTGCCTGCAAATTTCTTCGGAGTGCAAATACTTTCAGCTAAACTCAAGCTCCTAACAGAGTTGTGAGAGGCCATTTGCAGATCCTTCTTTCTTTGAAAGGGATGGCAAGCCGTTCTGCGAATCTTGTTTCAGTATCATGTTGCGGAACGAGGTGTAGTTGGACACTTGTTGCTCTTTTAGAGTTGCCCTAGATGGCGGCGTGAACCTCACGATTTTACCTCGCTACAATGAATCACCCTCTCCTGACGGTTGATTCCGTTGATACTTACGATTGGCACTACTGGTCATGTCTATATATGTATTTATTGGATCATGCGAACTCCATGTTACAGTATACTGCCCAGCTGGAAATGAAGTTGCTCGTGGAAAGTGTGGGGCTGTGCAGCAAGTCAACATCGATGACTCGGTGAGGTATATGATCATTCAGCACCGCCATAATTAATTCAGTCATCCATTGTCAATTAAGTGGAATGATGCCTACAGCTATTACAAATGAAAAAAGCTTTATGGAGCATTCTCGACAGAGCTTTTCCTGGATTGCGAACGGGATATTTGAAAACGCGACACACAGCACAATGCAGAGAGCAACGCCAGCGAGGTTCGCGAAGAGTGGAAATTATAAGGCACCAGCAAGACAGAGAATACAGCTAGGGTCGAATTGAGGGAGTGAAGCGTTTGAGAACAGTACGAGCAATCCCCGAAGGCGTTAATTCAAGTACATTTCAGTTGAAAAGCCCTGTGAGCGCTGCCAAGGCCGATTGTATCTGGATCATGAATTCGCGCAACCTTTTCCGAGTTTCCTCTGTAGACCAAAACATGACACAAAAGGAAGACATTAGTGCACCGTCATGGAAGGGGCTAGAAAAAAGTGGCTTGAACGGTGAAGATGCCGCAAGCGCCTACCGATGACGACGCGGAGGATATGATTGGAATAGAGGAGCAGCCGAGACTGAGACATGCCTTGCCGTTCATTGGCTTCCAATGCTGAGGAAATTCTGTCTTCTATCCTTTGGACAGCTTGCTTTCTTTCATGGACAGAACGAGCTGAGGACCAGGCTTGCAACTCCAGCACCAAGTCCAAACTTGCGCCGTTGAATTCTGAAGGATGTTTGTTATGAGCAATACGCGCAAATTCCGGTGCCGTACTCGGCGGAGGATAGGAGCAGCGGGTCATAACGTCAGATATATGCGCGCCCAGCATCACGGAGGTGATTAATTATGATGAAATAGTGGCGTGAAGCGCCCGTGCGAGCGCTTGTTCTAGATCTTACAGCAAATGAGACACCTACTTTGAAGAAATGCAGCATGACGCTGTTCTCCGTCCTGCAAAGGATTGACAACGTCGATTTGGTAGTCGACAACAGATTGTTCTTCGTCGAGGATCTCCGAAAGAGACCGGTTTTGTTGCAGACTAATAGCGAATGAAGTCGACAGAGGCGGGAAATCGCTCACGGAGGTGCTCGGTGATGTGGCCGGGTCTGGCATGCGGTGAGGTGAGGATTCTCTTCCGACGACAGAGGCGTCTGTCAATGCTTGTGTGGGCAGTTCTGGCATCTCTGTGGACATCCTTCGCAGTGACTGGCACAGCAGTGTCGTACTGCCAGTGGCTGTCGCACTTCAGAGAGGATGGCCACGTGCTACGACCTCCACTCGACACAGCCATACGCCGATGCTCTTTCTTTCTCGAAATTCTCTATATGCAACGGCTATGGAAATGAAGATTCTAAAACGTCAATCTGGCCAACCCTTGGCCACGGCCCTATATTTGTCGTGTTGCAAGACTTCGGCTAATTATGGGCAGCGCACCGCTACCTCCTTGTTACCAGACTCAGATTCATACTCAAATGGGTCGACTTTACGTCTTACGCGGAACTTCCAGAGCCCACAGCCTTAATTTCATTGTCCTATAAAATTAGACGCTTAGCGCTGGAATGGATGCTACTTACGACAACCCCTAATTCGCCCCACGTTCATGACCTCTGAAGCCAAGGCGTCCCTTTTGGCTCAGGTCTCTCATCGAACGTATCTCCTGTCAAAGGTTACACAGAGCTGGCTGTCCCTGCTGTACAAGAAGCGTGCCAAAGTGGTTTCTACGGTTTGCCTCGAACACAGGATTGAGCTGCCTTCCCATTCCTTCAACGCCTTCGTCTCGCCAATTGACTCGATGGCCCTCAATTCTGTCATTACCTTTCCTCCTTCGCCACCCTGTATCGGGGCTTCGGCCTTCTCGGAGAAGTCTCACCATCTAGGCATATCTCTCCCTGTAGCAACCTTGCCGTCGCTTTCCTCCTGGTGTCGCAAATTTGCCCCCATATCACCTTCAGAGTTTCGCAGATACGATAGGAATGTTCGTCTGTAGGTTCCCAGAACTTTTCTTTCTGTTGCTTGATTAATTGGTTCCCATTAGGCCTAGGGTTCGCAGTGCCGTTTGCGTGATAAAGCCCCGGACATTATCTTTTCAAAGGGGCGTCCTACCGTCCGAATGGACTAGCTACACGCATCCTGAAGGAGCTCTTTATTTTTTCAAGAGAGATATGGTTTGTTTCTACATACATTACGAAAGCCTAAGTACTCAAGTATCCGGTTTCAGAACTTGTACACGGATGCGAATCTCTACGATCCTTCTGTATACATGTCAATGGAGGCTGCCATCAAGTCTTTCAACGATTATGTTGCGACGCATAAGGTGGCTCTAGGTGATGAGACCGACTTAGTCTTCGACGTAAACGTGACGGCGGGCGGCGACTTCACCTATGGATATTACCTCGTCAATCACAAGAATAGAGTCGTATTCTGGTTTGACGATTACGATGCCATCGGCCTGCTAGACGACGTGAATGTTTCACACGGTCCTTCGCATATAGGTGCGCAAGCTCATCCACACTTCCATGATTAGGGATATTCATGCCATCTGCAGCCCTTGAAATCGAGTCGCAATACTGGTTAGTTCCTTTGAATATCCTGTTCCGACTATCTAATTCTCCTCTCTAGGTTTCACGGAGAGCTCTTTCCCCACAATCGTCGGTTACCTTCGGAGACCGGACGCGAATTGAGGGATATCCTGATCCATGCGATTGGCGGTACGGTTATCCCCATTTTCTATTCAGTAGTTCAGATTCTGACTGCGTCTGATCCTCAGATTCTTTAACTTCTTCCGTCCCGACAGCTCCTTATAATGTCGATCAACTGCGGGGCATGTTGCAGCTGGTGAAAGACTGTGAAGGTGGGTTTTCTGTCTCTTACCATGTTTTCGGTTCGACCAACATTCTCCATTCTTCACAGAAAGTGATGGACGCCTGCCAGCAGGTTCGGCTTGTGTTATATGTAGGTTTCTGTAGTATCTTACGATGTCTTTCTGACCTCGCGGGCTGCCACTTAGACCGGCTGATGAGTATTTTTGGTATGTTCCACCTTCATGCTGTCTGGGCATGAGTCACGTACTATCTCTAGCGCACGAAAGATTTCTTCACCTGCATGGACTGCCAGGCGCCCGGCTTTCATCCGATCAATCGATTCACGGCATTCCGATCGGCAAGAAGACGCTACTCTTCAGAGCTTTGAGCGCGATCTTCCTCTACTGTCCCGATTTGACGCTGGAGGCACTGCAGAAAATGACAGTGGATAACCTTGTTAATAGAGCTCAGTGGCAAAAGTTCCGCATTGAATTACAAAGGAAGTGGAGAGACGCGATGTTATTCGTGAGCAATTGGTCTGCGCTTGATCTGCAAGATTGCTAACGTCGAATCAGTCTGCATTGATGCTCAACGTTAATTTCCTCTTCCTCAATGCGAAGGGCGTCGGCAGTCAGCAATGGACCATGCTTACAGTTTATTTGTCTTGTCTTGCGAATGCGGGTTGCATATTTTCAGGCCTATCGCTCAGAAAGCAATTAGGGAAGGCTGATATTGTATGCTCTGCGCTTTATTGACCTTTTTCGTCCATTATCTGATCTTGCTCAGGTGACGCGCTTGGCTAGGACTAGTACGTGCCCAACTCGGATAGAGATGTTAGCCCTGGTATACAGCATCCCGAATGCCTTGCAAACATGGGGGTAAGTCGCCCGTTTAAATGCCGTTTGTGTCATACGGTTAACGCCCGATTCCAAGTCAAGTCACGTTTCTGTTTGCTCTAGGCTTTCACGTTATTACCGTCGGAGGCGCTGTGGCTCCGTTGGCAAGTATCGCCGCCATATTTCTTGGATGCACTCTATATTGCTATTCGCTGTAGATTCCTCATTTCGAGATTTGACAATATACCCTACATGTTGCGAGCATCGAAGCAGTGTTTTTGAGGATCGAATCATCAACCGTTGATGCCAACCATGTGGGTGTGGCTGTGTGGAAATGACAGCCTTCTGCACTGTGCCTCTACTGCATTGTTATTAATGGTCCTAGACGGCGTGTAGTCATCTTCTCACCTGCTATCATGAGAACTCCTCATGGAAGGACCATCGTTTTTTCTGCAAAGCTCAAAGCTCCGCTGGTCGTTTTTCACGGTCTCCTTAACAAGCTCGTCCGACTTGTGCAGTATTGGAAACCCCGGTTGCAATGGTTGCTGCCGTCGATCCGCATCGTTTTCAAGCTCTTCCGGGCTGTGACTTTTATCAGGGCACCGAAGGGCAATATGCTACCGCAAGAGCGCCGGCAGACGGAAGGCGAGATCGTGTGTGCTAGTCAAGTACCACAGACTGTTTCGAGTCTACTGCTTGCGCCGCCGTCTCCTACTGCTGTTGCTCAAACTCTTGCTGTACAACCGTATAGCACATACTCAAACCCGTCAGACGCGTCGCAGCCGGCCAACGCGGACCCGAGGCGCGCCTCGACCTCGACTATTGCGGCCCTCGCCTCTTCCCGGTGCAGCATGATGCCAGTGCGGCCGCCTTTATCCCAGGAGGTGGTGTTCAAGGATAAACCTGATGAGGAACGGAGACTTGTTGCGGTTGCTCCCAGGGAGTTTGAGCGATACGACAGGAACGAAACGTAGTGCGTATGCCGTTCATCAGAGCATCTCTTTTATAAAGGGATGTTTATCTGCATAGTGAATGTGTTGTTCAAGATTACGTGATAGCAGCAGGACAGACGTCGTTCAAACCGTGAGTTGGCAGCACGTTCCACTGGATGGCTGTTCTTATTGAATTTTAAACGTGCAGGCCGCAGACACCTGGTGCTTGGAAATCCTATGTTCATCCGGAGGGCGCACAGTACTTTTATGACGAGACACGAGTAATTCTTTCTTTCTTTTTCTCTCCCATTTTTGTTTATTCTCTGGAAGAAAATTCTTTCAGATGCAAATCTTTGCGATATGGCTGTATACCAGCTGCAGGAAGGTTGCATTCGACAGATTCGAGACTACATGGATAAATACCAGATTCCCTGGTCTCATGACACGACACTTGTACTGGAGCTCAGACAGACAGGTAACATTGGATACTATTTCGTTAGTGAAGAGTACCAGTGTGTCTTCTGGCTTGAGGAATTTGATTTCACGAGCCTGATTGACGAGGTCAAGATTCAGCATTCTGACTCGCTTGTCGGTACGTCCTTACCCGATTTTGAGATAAGAGCTGGCCAAATTGAGATTTTCGAAGGCCACAGAATGAAATCCGAATACTGGTAAAGTTGATCTCGGATTGGAGGGCCTTTTCCTTACGAGTTTGCGACAGGCTTCATAATGAACTCTTCCCAAACCTCCGTAGATATTCTGAAGATACCCTGCAAGAATTTCGAGATACCTTGATAACCTGGATTGGTGGTTCGTTTCCCGACTGTCCCCCTTGTTGATCTCCTCACCGCGAAATGGTAGACACTTTAACTTCACGACAAGCAAATGCCCCTTACGACCTTGAAGTGCTTAAAGATTTGTTGAGTTTGTCCAACGACTTTCAGCGTCAGTGCTTGGCATCAATATCAGGGCAGAAGCTCATGCCTGGGTTTATAGGTCAAGCAAAGACCGAATATTGGGCTGGTTCTGCATGGGTGTTATGCAAGTTCCATTGATTCCTAGCTTACGATTATCTTTAACCACCTTTTCAGATCGATTTATAGCGACGACTCGTACGTCTATTATATACGCGCAATCCGTCTGCTAATCGAAACGCAGATGAGCAACGGTTTCTCAACTTGCATGGCCATCGCGGTGCTCGCTTAAATCGCGATCAATCGATACATCCGTTAAAAGAACGGACCTGGCTAATCAGGATCCTGTCCCCGATGTTCGTTTTCTCTCCTGAAGTATATCTGCGTAAACTGCAGGAGTCCTCCGTCGACACACTCGTGAATCTGCCTTCCTGGAGAAAACTCCGCTCCGAATTAACGGAGGAATGGAGGGAGTTTACCCTATTTGTGAGAATCGTCGATACGCGTTTCGCGGTTCATGATATTGACGTCCTCTTGTGAATCGTAGGCGACAGTGCTATTGAATGCGAATGTCGCCTTCCTAGCGATACAAAGCGTCGACGAACGGCCGCATGCCTCACACGCCCAGCGATCTAGTTATGTCTCGATTATTGCTAGTATGGGTACGATAATCTTGGGTCTGCTCCTGGCTCGGCAACATCAAACAACCCTCGATGTGAGAGCTGTCACCGTCGTGTAAGGCTGTTATCCTGAATGCAGACCGTCCTGATCATAGCGAACATTTCTGGCTCACCGTGGCATGTCGGAGCTCGGATTTGAGACCTTGGCCTTGATGTACAGTCTACCCTACGTCTTGCTGATGTGGGGGTGAGTATCCGCATTCTCGGACCGGGGACATGTTGCTTAATCTTGCCGTTAGAATGCTGTCATTTCTGCTAGCATTCACGTTCATGTGCTTCGATAGGCACGACACAGTCACTTACATACTCACTAGCTTTGCGTGGTTTGGACTATTCCTCCTGGTTGCTTGGTGCATCTCTGCCGCTTTCGAGGACAGGCCTTACATATACCCTTTGCCGATGCGAATTTGGCACCGGTTGTTTGACCGATGGAAGGAGCGAAACATGACCGACACGGAGTCGGCGAAAATGGGATAGAAGGATACATGTACACTATAAATTATTCGGTTTGCACAGCCACCCTGAAAGCGTGACCTGCAGACAGAGGTGTCCCACGTCCTCCAGCCACGTCTTCCAAAGTAAAGCGCGTCCCTCAAAACCGATATCGATATACCTGCGCGCCCATACTTTAATCCAGCCCTTCATTTCGTAGACGTAGCTTCACCAACAGTTCGCCGAACATGTCGGTTATGCTCACGAAATTCGAATCAAAAAGCAATCGCGTGAAGGGTATGCTTCCTTTCGGTTGTGGTGTTGTGGAATCTGCGATTGACGGCGGGCTGTAGGGCTGGCGTTCCATCCGACCCAGCCGCTTCTGGCGGCTGCTTTGCACAATGGCAGCGTCCAGCTGTGGAACTATAGGATGGGCGTCCTGGTGGATAGGTTTGAGGAACACGAAGGTGAGCATGACACTTGTTACCTTGTCTTCGCCTTCTCATTGCTATTTCAGGTCCTGTTAGAGGTGTTGCCATCCACCCAAGCAGAGCTCTACTTGTCACGGGAGGAGATGACTACAAAATCAAAGTCTGGGGTTGGTATTTGTACCGTCGTCCAGCCAAGTTTTTGACCAACAGTCAACAGATATCCGGCCCCAAAACAGACGTTGCCTTTTTACTCTTCATGGACATTTAGATTACGTTCGAACTGTCCAATTCCATCATGAGATGCCGTGGATTGTACGTCTGCCTAGCGTCTTGTGAACCCCTCTCTCATCCATCTCTGTTGTCCGTGCAGATCTCCAGCTCAGACGATCAGACTATTCGTATCTGGAACAGCACATCTCGGAACTGCATCGCCGTTCTCACTGGCCATTCGCACTATGTCATGTCCGCCCAGTTCCATCCCAAAGAAGACTTGGTTGTGTCGGCGTCGATGGATCAGACTGTCCGAGTGTGGGATATCTCCGGTTTACGCAAAACCTCTCCGAACACCGGAGGTCCCGGAAGCATGGGCGGCAGTGGACCTGGCAGTTTCGAAACATTTGACTCGTTTTCGACGGTCAAATACGTCTTGGAAGGCCACGATCGCGGCGTCAACTACGCCATGTTCCACCCTACCCTCCCCCTCATCATCTCCGCTGCAGACGACAGAGTGATCAAGATTTGGAGGATGAGCGAGACGAAGGCATGGGAGGTCGACTCGTGCCGTGGTCACTTCAACAACGTCTCTAGCGCACTGTTCCACCCCAAGCATGAATTGATCGTGTCGTGCGGCGAGGATAAGACCGTTCGCGTCTGGGACCTCTCGAAGCGCACCGCTATCCAGACATTCAGACGGGAGCACGACCGATTCTGGGTACTCGCGTCTCACCCGAACCTGAACCTGTTCGCTGCCGGTCATGATAGCGGCTTGATTGTGTTCAAGCTCGAACGCGAGAGACCCGCTTTTGCCGTGCACCAAGACACGTTGTACTACGTCCGGGACAAATATGTTCGGTCATACGATTTCACCACAGGAGCGGACATTGGCCTCCTGAGCGTGCGCAAGTTTGGCAGTCCCTACGTCCCTCCTCGGACCCTCAGCTTCAATCCAGCAGAGCGGGCCGTCATCCTGACGATCAGCTCGGACAACGGCATGTACGAATTGACGGCGCTTCCACAGCAAACACAGGGCGATGTGAAGGATTCGAGCACAGATGGAAAACGGGGGAATGGGCAGAGCGCGATCTTTGTTGCTCGGAACAGGTTCGCCGTCTTGAATAAGACTAATCAAGTGAGTGGATTTGGGCTGTCTCTGTCATTTGCGCGTCTCAACCTGGACAGCTCATCGAGGTCCGGGACCTTTCGAATTCTGTGGTCAAGACGTTCAAGCCACCCGTGCAGACGAACGAGATTTTCTACGGCGGTACTGCGTGCCTTATCCTCAGCTCACCCACATCTGCTGTCCTGTACGATATCCAACAGCAAAAGACCCTCGCAGAGATCAACAGTCCTCCTGTAAAATATGTTGTCTGGAGCGGCGATGGAGCGCATGTTGCCTTGATGAGCAAGCACAGTATGTCACCATTCCTCCCACTTTTCCCTCTGAACCGTCCTTATGTCATCGTCTAGCTATTACTATTGCCACCAAGAACTTTTCTTCACATAGTCTCGTTCACGAAACAATCCGCATCAAATCTGGTGCTTGGGATGACGCAGGCGTATTCATATATTCGACCCTCAACCACGTCAAATACTGCCTCACGCAAGGGTATAGTTTCCGCCTCGATTTGCCTCGATGTTGTATGACAAACAATGCATAGGGATCATGGCGTTATCTGCACGCTCGATAACCCTGTATACCTTACCCGCGTCAAGGGCAAGACCATCCACTGCTTAGACCGGTCTGCGCGGCCGCGCACGATCACGTTCGATCCCACGGAATACCGCTTCAAACTTGCTCTTTTGCGCAATAACTATGAAGAGATGCTGTACATCATACGGACGTCCACCCTCCTCGGCCAGAGCATCATAGCATATCTTCAACAAAAAGGATTCCCTGAAGTAGGCTTCAAATCTTTCACTGCTTGTATTGAATATTTGATTCAGCATTCAAATAGATTGCTCTTCACTTTGTTCAAGATACGAATACACGATTTGAGCTTGCTATAGAATGTGGTAATCTCGACGTGGCTATGGAGATGGCGAAAGTGATAGATCGCCCGGAGTGTTGGGACAGGTTGGCTCAACAGGCCTTGAAGCAGGGCAACCACAAGGTTTGTGTTTCACTTTCTGCGTGTCTCCATTGCCTCTTCATGTGGTGTCTAGATTGTCGAGAAAGCATACCAGCAGACGAAGAACTTTGATAAACTTTCATTCCTATATCTCGCAACCGGAAGCTCGGAGAAATTGTCCAAAATGCAAAAGATTGCCGATGCTCGTGGAGATCCCATGTCACGATTCCATAACGCTCTGTATGCGGGTGATGTTGAGGGAAGAATATCGGTGTTGAGGGATGTCGGACTTCGTGAGTTCCTGCACTACGTCCTAGAGAAAAAACGATTTATTCACTCATCCCAGATCCACTCGCCTACCTGACCGCCAAGACGAACGGTCTGGATGAGTTAGCAGGCGAAATCCTCGAAGCTGCAGGTTTGACGGAGGCCGACATAGATGACGTTCCGACATTCCCTGCCTCGAATCTCCGGCCCCCACCGATCATTACGCCCACCACTAACTTTAATTGGCCGTCCGTGCCCACCGGAGAGAACTTTTTCGATCGTGCGCTCGCTAGTGGCAATCTGGAGGGCGTGGAGCCGACGTACGTCAATGGGGACGCCACATCAGGCGCAGCTGCGTCTTCGGCCTTGGATGCCTGGGCGAGAGAAGAGGAGATCCATGAGGAGATCAGCCCGGAGGAAGGCGGCTGGGAGCTCGATGTCGATGCAGGCGAGTTCCAGTCCGCCCAAGAAGATGAAGTCCCTGCACCGGAAGAAGAAGATCTCGGCGCTGGCGCCACGCCTGGCGTTGACGAAACCGAATTGTGGGTCCGGAACTCACCACAGGCTGTCGATCATGTTGCGGCAGGTTCATTTGAGACAGCTATGCAGGTGAGCGGTTATGAACATGCTGTGAGGTCAAGATCAAGATAGCTAAGTGGACCCTGTGGCTGTAGCTGCTCAATCGCCAACTCGGCGTCGTTAACTTTTCCCTTTTGAAACCACTGTTCCTGTCATTATATCGCTCATCTCATACATATTTGACGCCAGTGGCCTCGCTTCCTCCCTTACGACTACATGTGCGGCGCAATCCCTCCGAGTCGTCGCCTAGCCGTGTTCTGCCTGTGGCAGCTCGCTCGCTGCAATCTATCCGTTCCGAGCTTGCTGAAGGCTACCGCTTCGTCTCCGGGAACAAGCTCTCTGATGCGCAAGCAACGTTCCGTTCAGTCCTCTCTGCCCTTCTGTTAGTCGTGCTTTCATCAGATGACGAAGCCAAGCAGGTGAGGACAAGCATAGCATATCTTACCATTTTTGTTCTTACATTGACTGGTACGCGTGTTTTAGTGGCGTGAAACCGTCACAGCTGCACGCGAATACCTGCTCGGCGTTAATATCGAGCTCGAGCGGAGACGGGTGGCTGAAGCGGAACCAGACAATGTCCGACGCAATCTTGAGCTGGCAGCCTACTTCACGCATTGCCAACTCCAACCGCCACATCTGCAGATCGCCCTGCGTAGCGCTATAGGAGTGTTCGCCAAGGCAAACAACCAAGCACATGCAGCACGATTCGCCAAACGCCTGCTGGAACTGAAACCAGATCCAAAAATTGTCGCGCAAGTGAGTGGTGGCTGGGGTTTTCCGAGTTATGTTCATGGGTTTTATTTTTTCTGATATTTCATCCGAACAGGCACGTCAGCGTATTGCGGCCGGGGATCGCAATCCTAGAAATGCTGTTGAGGTGTCGTACGATGAGTTCACACCATTTGAAATCTGTGCGGCGACGTACACTCCGATCTACAAGGGTTCGCCCTCGGTGCACTGCCCATTTACTGACGCATCATACCTACCGGAGTATAAGGGCAAGTTAGATCCGCTTATGCAACTGACTGAAATCGGTGCTACTGTCACTGGGCTGCCTGCGCCGTGGTGAACATGTTTTGAGGGTACTTGTAGAATCCTTTGTAACTACAGGCTGTTAGTTTTCTTTTCAAATTTTATTTTGCATGATTAATCACATGACTGGTAGACGGATGTGAGATTTCCCGCCAATCTGACTGTTTGAATCTTTCATGGGCGTGCTGGGACTCGCGCCATTTCTCTTGAAATCCTAGTAGCTATCTCTTTCTGCATATTCGCGTTATATTATTATCGCTGACCGAGACGCGTAAACAGTCCAGAAGTTGTCAAGCAAATACCAGACCGTCTTCGCGGTATAGCTGGTAAGACAATCGTCATGTGAGGATAATCCGAGCTTCGCTATGGTGTTTTTAGACTGTCGCTCACCGCAGACGCGTCCTAGTGATGGAACATTGATAACGCAACGTTTTCATTTCGCACAAGCCCCACACCCGCATCGCCACGTCCTCGGCTGGTATAGGCTCATTCAAGAGCTCAACGAAGCGGGCGTGTCCACCATATGTGTGTTTGACGGAAAGGAGAGGCATGTCGCCAAGGCGCAGGAGGTATGTTACGCGCATTTGTTGGGGAGGTTTTTTGTCTTGAGCTGATTCGAGTCTGGTGACGACAGACGTTGCGTCGGAGAATGGTGAAGCGGATCACCGCTGCGCGGAGTATCATCGAGACGGAGCGACTGCAGCGGCTATCTAATCTTTCCAATACCCTACAGCGCTTTCAACAGCTGGACACGGTCGCTAGAGCGCGCGTTACGGACCTTCTACGCCAACTCCGAGGCGAGGATATAACCACTCCGGGTTCCGAAGTGCCCGAGTGCTCAACCTTGCTTGCGGAACGACATCTTGCCGGACGACTGTGCACGCCTGAGCACGCGATCGACAGAGACGTGGGATACGTCTCTGAATACTCCCCTGATGACTTGACTGTCTTGACAGATCGATTGTCAATTACAGCTGCAGAGCAAGACGCCTTGATGTCCCTGGCCGAGGAGACCCCTCCCTTGGCGGATGCTATGGACGCTTATTACGACATTTCAGACAAGGATATCGACTCCGAATTCTTGAATGCGGATGCGTTCGTGTCCACTGACGAATTTGACAACACTTGGCTCCCGCCAGCCATCACCCAGGTTGAACGCCGTGAAGACTTCGGCGGTGATGCGTTGCCCCCAGTTAATGTCGATTCTACCGTGGAACCCCCAATTTCTTCGTCATCAATGGATTTCATAGTGCCACAAAACCTACAGAGCGCTGTCCCTGAAGTGCTTTCGTCACTGTACGTCCAATACCGCCGAAGCGTGTCCAAGCTCGTCACCCTAGACACGTCACTCGAAACCACGATCATACCTTCCTCATTACAAGATGACGAGGCTCAAGTGGAGCATATCATAACCAAGACCCAGCACCATCTCACTCTTGAAGAAGGGAAAATCTGGGACCGACTCGTAATGAATCAGGCTCCGACTGACTTCTCTGAAGCCCTACCGCCTCCAGAAGTAGTCCTCGAAGCTCTAACACGAACCAGCCATGCAATGCTAGAATCTTACCGTAGAAGAGCGAATCTTCCGTCGCCACAAACGTATGCTGAAAGCAGGGAGATCCTCAGTGCGATGGGCATTCCTTGCCTAGATACCTCTGGGGCGTTCGAGGCCGAAGCATTAGCATCTTCTATCGTACTTAACGGATTGGCGGACTACGTCGCAAGCGAAGACACCGTTTGTATCTCGTTGCCCTTATTTTCCCGATATTGATTGACCTAGTGGGACATTTTTTTTGGCTACAGGATGTCCTAGTGTACGGAGCACCACTATTACGGAATTTGACAAGCCGGCAGGAACCCCTTGTTATTATGTCCGGTGACGATGTACATGCTGTGCTCGACCTTGACCGGGCTTCGTTCATCGATTTTGCCCTTCTGCTTGGCACTGACTTTTCGCAGCGCATCAAGAACGTGGGCCCTGCTCGTGCGCTCAAATTCATCAAAGAGCACCGGTCCATCGAACGCGTTGTCGAGCTCGAAACAAAATATCCACCCCGGCTTCCTCAAGAGGCCTATCTCGCTCAAGTAGAGGCCGCAAGGACCGTCTTTCAGACTCTGCCACCAATTCCGGGAAAGGAGGCCCTGGAGCAACACAACGCGGATGCGAGGGAGATCTCCCGTGTTCTTCAGCGGTATGGTCTGGGCAAGATCGCCATGACCACCGAGGGATGGGATTACGAGTCAGCGCTTCAGGGAAATTATTTTGGAGACAATCCAAGCGCGTCGTAATCACAGTTTGCCGCTTGCTGTCTGCACAACGCGGTGGAACGGTTTCAATAACGGCGTTATCTTTCCGCCCGGGCCTTCCTTGTTCTGGGATTCTACTCTGCTCGTGTAAACGTCCCGTTGACTACGGCCACTCCGGCAAGCCTTAATCGAGTCTAGAAAACTTGGTGTCCAGCATCTCAGGAAACATCGGCTGACGTTGGCCAAGAGTTCGCCCCAGAAAGAAATTCGTACTGATGACAGCCAGAATCCTAAACGAAAGGGGCCTTCTCGCCTGTTTTATCCCATCCGACATGAAAGGCGACTGCTGAGCAATAAACAACAGAGCAAGCTGCGTACGTTCGCGCAATGTCGGCGATATATCATTCCAAGGATTCTAAGATATATTGTCTATACAGGGCGCAAGATTTGAGTGTATGTTGTCGCCGGGTTGCTCTCTGGAAAAAAAAACCTCGGGAAGCCACGTTGTAGGCATCATATACATCAGTTCCAGGTATGATTATCACACAGGCAATGATTCCGGTGGCGAACGGAATGAGCGTAAGAAGTCAGATAGGCTCCAGCTGGATGTGGATGTAACATGGCTGATCGCGGCTAGAATGAGAACCAGAGAAAAAATAATGCACAGAGCCCAGACGCCGTTCAAAACAGTCATGAGGGTGAGCGCAACATCCAGTGCCAAAATGAGAATGCCCCAGAAATGGGAAATGCGGGGGATCGCATATGCCAGAGCGGCCAACTTGAATTTGTATCCCTTGAGGCGGATGTTGCTGAGATACCAGTGCTGAAACGGACGTTTGTAAAAATCTTTTGCGCGAGGTCAGGGTTGAAAGGAGTACTCACTGCTTCGCTGCATGACGCGGCTGCCAGGTTTCGATGCCGTTGGATCATGGCCGTTGACGTCAGGAAGCTAGTCACGAAGCAGATGGCCGATGCCACGGCCAAACTTTTGGCCATCGGAAAGGAGCTGGCCATTGTAATGAGACTAAAAGGCAGGTAAAAAACAGATGTTCGACCGATCCAACGTCTGCTACTCACAGCAAGAGCGCAATGTCCTAGATGGCACGGTTCAGCGATGCAGACCAAATCACAGACAAAAATCATACCATATACAAAACATCTTTCCAGTCCTGGAGGCAAAACGTCATGAATTCTTTCCAATGGTCCACATAGACAACCTCGTCTACATAGAGGTCGTTCAGGCGCGACACGTAGTCGCCCCAGACGCCAAAAGAAAACCTGGAAATGACGGTATCTAGCCATCGGCTTTCTTGAGGAGGGTCGGGGCGTAGAATAGTCTGGTCTCTGGAAAGACGAGTGTGTTCCTCGCCGTAGTGGATAAAAAACCGATGATTGCCTAAAAGTAATCTCATGAGTCGCGTGATATATTTTCCAGAAAGAAGAATCGACTTGCAGACTTGAGACCACAGTCGCGCTGATTTCCGAGGTCAGAAGAAGGAACGGAAGCTCGTCACTAGCCACACACCAACTATACACGTTATATGACCATCTTTCATATTCGCTGTTTATTGAGATTCCCATCAGCGATTCGTGTACAAGCTACGGGGGGAGTCTTACGTCGCGACACCTCCAAAAGCTTTATTATGCGCTCGCATTGCGTAATATTAAAAGGAACAGTGGATGTTTCGGACGTGATTTGGTCTGCAAAACAGTTGTGGGCTTTTACTGATAGGCCTAAAAAATCGAAGTATGACTCTACCTGCCAATGAGTGGGCAAAGATATTGAACAAGGTGTCATACAGATGTTGTGGAATCCCATCGATATGCATCGGAAAATACTCGACATGCGTCCAGTACATTTCTTCCAAGGCTATGACTTGCGGAACATATTCAGATAAATCTAAATTTGAGAGAAGACTGAAGAAAAACCGACGCAAATGCGAGGGAGAAGCCACGGGATTGATGCCGAGGTCTTCGGTGGTGGCCTGGTCAAACCAAAATAACGTCCGAGCATTGTGGTCGGCAAAGTAGTATCCACAATTATCTCCTTCAATTTGGAGAAAGAGCTCCGTGTTCCCAGAATGACTGATCTTTGTCTCCGACAAGATGGCTTCGATGCGCGTTATCCAATAAGCGATTTTCTTCCGTGTTTCGGGACGCCATAAATATGCCTCGGTAACGACTCGGAATGGTGCAGAGCAGACGAAGTATCGCCGGCCTTCTGGGTTGACATAAGAAGCCCACGACTTGGAAACTTCAAGCTGTTCCTCGCTAATGAAAACATCAAAATGTATGCGAATTATCAGCGCAGCTAAACACACCACATGCCATACATAGCGCCAAGCGACAGTGGGCCAACCTGCGCCCTAGGTCCCCCGTTCATTAGAAAACCATGACGTGTCTAGAAGTGCACTCACTCGGCTGAATTGTATCTGTGGCTCGCTTGTGGGGTGGTCATGACCAGTGAGCCCGTTTCACAGTCGGTTCGGTAATCGACGGTTTTGGATTCCATTGGAAGATTTCGCGACGCTGTAGGGTGGCTCGATATTGGCTGGCTATGATGCTTATGTATGCTTGCATGGATCCTCGGAGGTTTTGTACTCCAAAATGGCTGTGATTAAGGCGTGGGATTGTCGGTGATGGTATAGAACCGCATCGCTTTGCGGTGTCCACGAAACGAGCAATGTCAACCAAAGACGCACAACAGAGCACAGAAGACCAGCTGAAATCGTCTCACTGGTGAGTCGGCAGTGATTTCTGTTATGGGATCATCGAAGTCCTATTTGATGAGGAGTCGGAATCAACTCGCCGCACAACCGCAGGACAAAGACGAGACGACAGACGACGACAATGCTATGTAAGCGCTCCTCATCTTTCGTCCATAAAAAATCTCACAGCAGTTCTCATGTAAAGCGACCCACAGCCACCAGAAAAGACTCATACCGAGGCAGGGGAGGACAGCAACCCGGGTCCTTCTGGGGTCGATGAGAGTTTAGTCTTACCCCCGTTCACAGGGTGAGAGACGCTTCTTATAAGCGGTGACTAAGAATGAGTCTGTTAAACTGCTTTTAGAGGCAAGTCTAGGGGAAAGAAAGTCAACAATTTGGCGGGGGGGAAGCCCGTGAAACCGCGATGACTTGACGAAACGTAAATGGCGTATAAAATGCCTATCTCATTGCCCCCACTGAGAAAACCGTATCTACGCCTCCTACAATGCATTGCCACATGCTGTAGATGTCATCGCCCAGACTTGCATCGATTATAGTGCATTGACGGACAACCGATCAAGCTGTTGTCTGCCAGTCAAGCGAGGATGACCGAATACGGCTGATGGATGCTTCGAGATCTGTATATCCGCTCGAGTTGATCTACCTACTGGCAGTCCGCCAGGGAGGAGTTCGGAAACCCACATAATGCGATGAACAATACAACTCGACTACTTTCGATGTTCGATGCAAACCACATTTACTCGTCTTGGGCGTTTATGACCGGCCATCGGGACCTCGGGTTCTAGCGCACGTGAACACAGCGCTATAGACACAAGGGAATGATGACCCGGCGCGAAACGACGCTCAAAGCACCCTCCAATAATAAGAGACGCAAACTGCATTGGGCGCCAAACGCAGTTTTCGGCGTCCCAAAGATCCTGATCTCGACTAGGAAACCGAGCACACGTGCTTGACGGCGTCCCAAACGAGTTGCCAAGTCTGTCCAAGACGGAGAAACGGTGGTGAGACGGTGGTCAGCTGGCAAAAGTTGTTTGTCGTTGCCCACATCCACTGCACAAGAATCCGAAGGGGAATAATACGACCCGTCGCATGATGTAGGGTCGATGGGCGAAAATATACTTTTTAATGGTAAGTTTTCGGAATCTGACAAGGACGACCCACTGAATGCCGATGCCCCCTCCATGCAGTTGATTCCCTGGTTGCTGCTTCTTGCCCATTCCCTGCCGATCTGCCGCAGGCACGCCGGTCCAGACCCCTGAGTCGAAATAAAGTTTCCTAATGTCACTTGTCACCAATCGGGATCCTGCATGGACAAGCAAGGGACCTGTGGTGATTTGGCAGTTGGGGCGTACAATTAGCCGGTTCAGACCTGCCCGATAAAGAGCTGGTCATCTATGGTCCTTAGGCGCTCACGTTCTCACACTCCAAAGCAAAATGATAGCGTCTGTGGCTATAAAACGTCAGGTGTGGGCTCGTTTGGTGGCTTAAGGGTTAGCCTTCAAAACCTCTTGTGACCAATCTTCTCATCAGCCATGCCGCAAAATGAAAACAGGACAATTACCACAGCCCTCCAGCTCGCAAAGTGAGTGCCGTCGGTTGGTTGACCGTGTCCCTTTCTCGAACTGAATCACGATAGCACTGTAATCATCCCGTTCGCGACTGATCCACAGAACATGTGAGCGATCCTTAAGAACTCCAACCTGGCGTATTCATTGATGGCCCTCAGTCAATCACCAACATCACCAGGGTATGTTTGTCTAGTCGAGGTTCGGGACGTTCTTAACATTGACTCCACAGACCTGTACCAAGAGTGTCTCCGAAGAGGGGGTCCACGAACCCGACAACTACTGAACAAAATCAGACGGCAGCTCAGTCGCAGGGCAAGAAGTGATTAAGCGATGTAAGAGAGAAACAGGTTTTTATGACGATTGAACGGGTCTCTGGTACATGATGATACGGCGAAGAATACATCATAAACTACACGGCTAGCGAAAGCAAGAGCGAGAAATAAATTACCAAAAGCTAAAATGAGGCTCGGGCGCAATTACCCCCTGTCGTCACACGATTGTCTTCTCCGAGTCGTATGTTGAGCGTCTGAAGACCAGTCTCGGCCATCTCCAGAGCCTTATAAGAGGGTGGGACAAAAAGGTGGGTTCAACTTTATCATGAGGTTGAGTCGAGGCACTCAGGTTATTAGTCACGACTGGCGGGTCTGAATCTTCGCCGTCACCCTTGACCTCGTGATGATGTTCCCAGAACATTCTGATACACCACATAATGAGGACAAAGACGGCGATCAACGTCACCCCAACCAGAGACCGTGTTGACACGTTTGCATCCTGAAAGCACATGAAGACGAACGCGACCAAGAAGGAAGTCATGCTAAAGAAATTGTTAGCGGAAGCTCATTCGTTCGGTAAAGCTAAGAACGTTCTTACCCCCACATCAGCATTGCATAAGGGAGACTAAACATGACCGCCAGCGTTTCCAGTCCAAAAACGCCACTGCCGTGTTTGTACATCAGCATG
Source organism: Macrocybe indica (assembly GCA_030407095.1). Taxonomy (NCBI): domain Eukaryota; kingdom Fungi; phylum Basidiomycota; class Agaricomycetes; order Agaricales; family Callistosporiaceae; genus Macrocybe; species Macrocybe indica. Next base: position 966,228 of record JARFTL010000013.1, read on the forward strand.
GACTGGACAAAGAAGGATCAGAAACATGAGTGAGGGTGGATGACGGACGCTTACAGCATCTGTCGGGTTGTCCCGTGCTTTCGTTCGATTCTGTCGGATAAGCAACAGACCAAGGATGACACTCCCGATGCTAGCCAAAATCGATATGTAACTGGCTATCTGCGCGGCAGATCGATGAGGGGGATCTTCGTCAACACTCTGAATGGCTAGAAACGCGACGTTCGCATTTAGCAGGACAGTCGCCTGAAGAAACACAACAATAAGTTATAGCTCGCGTCATGCATCGGGAAGGGCGAGAAACCACGAACATAAAGGACGAATTCTTGCCATTCCGCGTTGAGCTTCCCCAAGAACTGGTTCCAGACAGGCCCAATGATGATTTCGTCCACCCATATCGAGTCCAAGCTTCGAAGGTGAACTTCTGGGGCGTAGAATAACATCGGTGACAGGACTCGGATGAGCCAAGTACGACGGGTTTTTGTCCCATAGATAGACTGATCGCGGTTGAGGCGAGCACCGGGTTGGCCATGGAAGCCGTAGTATTTTTGGCGTACTTATCCTTGAATGAGCGAAAATTGCATTAGAAAAAGATTCGTTCCACGTACAAAAATTTTGCATAGAAGACGCTGGAGGAGTAGAAGGGCCGACTCAACATAAAAAGGACAAAGGATGAGGACACTACTTACCTATGAATCGAACAGCACCTTCCGTGAAAGGCGTATCTATATTTTCTACAATGGAATGTGGTCTAGCTCCAGAAAGAACATAGGAACAGATTCATACTTTCGACTTGATCGGTGAGGTTGATGAACCTTTGCAACTCGCTCACATCGAAGGGGATGGTGGATGTTGGAGAAAAAGTAAGATCTAAGACAGTCAGACGACGAAGCGCGACGGTAAGACGACCATACCTGACAAGGCATGGACAAGTATGTCCCGGAACTCATGAACGATATCATTTGTAAGCTTCAATGATTTTGGGTATAGTTCACAATGGACCCTGGAGTTACTTTAAGAGCAGGCGGTCAGGCTTCAGGGATAGTTTCAACAAGTCAGCAATATGGTTCGGTTCGTCGATCGGAGATACCTCACCAATATCGTATCTCATACCAGTATTGGTATTCCAGTTCATAGCCTGACGCATCTGTCTTGAGAGCATTTTCTTCGTCGAGAACGGTGAGATGACCTACGGACATGCTCCAGGGACTTTACACCTTTAATATCCCATGTTGGCAATTTGGACGCGTTAAACTCGTCCAGGTAGTATATGCAACGCTTTCCATGATCCGCGAAGTAATAATAGGTGGCCGGGCTTCCTCCGTCTTGTGGAGCGAGATCCAGCAAGAGATCGACCTCGGGGGATCTAGAGATGCCCTGGTCACGGTGGAATTCCTCGATTGCATCGACATCAGCTGAGATCCGCTCGAAGATTCCGGGATCTCGAAGATTAGCGTCCGTGTAAATTTTCTAGAATTGTCCGGGCTCTGTCAGTAGAAAGCACTCAAAAAGCACGGGTTAATTTGACGTGCATCATTACCTTTTGCTTATGAAAGAAATACAGGGCACCTTCTGGATGGCAACACGAGATCCAGCCTGATATGTCGCAGGGGCTATTGGGCAGCACAGCCTCGATCAGATCATGAGGGAAGAAATGCAGTGAAGGCCGATACCCACGAGATCGTAAGCGCGAAGGGTGGTATAACGCAGTTTGTCACGTCCCGAGGGCTGTTCATGTCGGTGAGAATCACACCGGCAAGGGTCTGCGGTGGACGGAGTAAAAAATCAGGCGTACATGATGACCTTCGGCTCGTATCTTGATGTGTATTCCGGGACGACAGGATGAATATTAGGGTGAGCAAATGAACACCGGGATTTGCTCAGAACCGCATCTCCAGATGGAGCGGCGGTATTGTCTTGGACGGGAGAAGCAGTCGTCCAGGGAATGTCCGATGAGGATTCGGGGACTCGGAGGGATAAGTGCGACGAGTAGTCGTGTATGTGGCTCGGGCATGTAGATGATGATCCCTCTGGGACATTGAGAGCATGTATAGGCGCAGCATCATGCTCCCGCTCTTGGGCTAGCAAGCCAAAAGTCACAGATGGTGTCTGAGGCCGGACACAGGATGGCGTTAGTTGATCATTTGTCGGCCGGATGGCTGGCTCCTGGTTGTCCACACTAGCCGTTGAACGCCGGATGACGCTACGTCTGTTCCTCCCAAGGCACAAAACAAACCAATTGTCCATGCGGACTAAACGAAGCAGTGATGCTATGCTTGAGACGAGTCGCAGCCATCGTCGACTGAATCGGAGGCCGGCCTTGAATGCCAGAAATTGATCCTTCAGCCACCGTACAAGGGTAGCTATGACTTGCATGGAGTCCTTTCGGATAGCTTTAGCAGTCCAAGCTTGCAGGAAAGGCAGTAAGTAGGCAGAAGAAAGCTTGTATTGGACTAGAGCATGCTGTCGTTGGCAGTGTGGAATAATCCTTCAATCACAGCATTTCCCCATTTAGATACCATGCACCCTTATGACTATCGTGGGGGTCGACAAAGCCTCTTTGCTTCAAGTGTCGATGATTATGATTCGAATCGCGCGATATAGTTACACTATAGAATCTAACTGCGCTGGAGTGTCCTCGGAGTCCACTGTTGAGTCTCCACAGGATCAGTCTTAAAAGGTGACGGTTTCAATTCACAGGATGGCGGTTCAGAAGGCTGGTTCTGTTCAAGAGGATGCTGTCGGTCGCCTCCAGGATCACTGGATATTTGACGTTGGGGCTGAGGTGGTCCGTCATCTGACCTCGCTTCCGAAGGCGCCGCACTCGGACGAAGCAACCGAGCATGTTCCTCTCTTTCACGGGCATCAATCAGCGCCGCGTTTGCTTGCACTCGTTGTTGGCGGATCATGTCCGCCTGCAGCTCCTGAGCTCCCGAAATTCAGTCAGCTTGCAGCCGAATGCGCCAAATAATAGGCAATGACTTTGCACACACCTCGACGGTAGGAGGATCTTGTCTGGTGTGGGTCAGCCAAGAGGACCACTGCACTTTATGTTGACCCTCGGGATAAGCAACACCGAGTTGTACAAAAGAATGCATTGAGCACCTCACCTGGCAGGTGCCTCCCCCCTCCGATGTACTGCCACACGTCTTCTTGGTGGTGATATCGGACCATTCTCCGTGTCCTTCCTAATAACACCTGAGAGCTGCACTGGCAGAATGAATTCTCGAACAGAGCTTGCCTCCTCCCGCGACAGGATACTCATAAAATTTGTTTCCTACAACTCTCGGTCGGACGTGGACAACAAGGCATGGCAAGGAAAGCTCGACGACGTACCCTCCAAGTCGCGACCGACATATCGCGTCTCATACACGTTTCAGTATATTCTGCCTTGACGCCGTTTAGCGCTACACTTACTGGAGATTTGACGAAGCGCCATAGTCGAGCAAGAAACGACATAATGTGAGGATGTATTACGTCATCACTATAACTGGACAGCACCTTTTTTTTGTTCGTAAAACGTTCAATCTCGATCGCTCGATCGCTGGCGGTAACTCTGGACATGACCGAGAGTGCCCGTTGGACCGACGATGAGTCGAGGAACTCGTTCGACCCTACCAACATTTTTGCTCATCGCATCCTGTCATGAACACACGGAATAATATAGCATCCTTCAGGGTTCGAACGTTGCTGTTACAGATCGCAGAGATCGAGCAAAAGTTGACGGGAGTAATCATTCTTGGTAATAGAGGCTGGCTGTAAAATTGGTCGCACGATCTGCTGGTTGAAATGGATAACATCCCATTTGCTGTATTCGAGGCGATCTTCGCCAGAATTCGGTTGAAACAGCGGAGGGAGGCGAAATTGTCAAAAATGGCAAACGAACATGTAACACCAACGGCTCATGCCAGACCCATTTCTTAAAGGACAGCACCCTCATTCTTGCACGTAACATAAAGCGCAAGAGCAAATGCAAAAGGTAAGAAAATGGCATTACGCAGCGAGGTAAATCAGAAACGTCGAATTGCAGTACAAGCCCTAAAAGTCGCCTCCCAGATCGTCATCATCCAGCTCTCCCTCTTGAATCTCCTTAGCGAGCTCTCTCTCCCTCTCCCGCGCGCCTTCAGCCGCAGCGAGTTCTTTTCTATGAGCATTCAGCGGGAATCGCATAGCCTGTCAGGAATACGATAGCAATCAAATTCTGATACAACACCAGAGGAACACGTGATAAAGGACGGACCTTGATGCTCTGGTTGTGAAGTTCCAAGCAAAAGTTAATGCGGCGGGAAAAGACCTCGACGACCTCGGGGCCGTAGCCGCTCTTCTGGGTGCCACACTCCATCCACCCTTTCTCATGAACGATGCGACCGTCGATGACGCCATCGCGGATGGCCTTGCCGACGATGTACTCGGCGTCCTCCTCCGAGTCGAGGTGCAGCTTGACACAGATGTCACGCAGAGAGATGCGCGAGTACGACAGCGAGAGGCGACGGATGCCCGTCTTGATCACGTTCTGCCGGAGCCGCACGATGAGCGTGTATGTCTTGTCGGCTTCAAACTGCGCGGCGTGCTTGGAAAGCGTGGTCTGGAATTGGGAGAGCGAGCCCGACCGGACGGCTGCAACGCAAAGAGAATGTTCAGCACAGAAGGCAACCCATAATTGATCACGCCCTTACCTTGCACAATTTCAAAGTAGGGCGTCAACGCCTTTTCGAGGACAGGATGCCTAAACAAGCTTCGTTCCGGAATTTCGCCCATCAGCAGCTCGACTACGATGAAGAGCTTGTGGACTGCCTGATAGAATCCGGGTGCTGCCTTGGGCTGCGGGGCACGTCTGATGGCTTGTTGCAGGTTCGTGTGGGCATCGCTGTAGTTCAGCTGGACTGCCTTGATGCGACCGAGGTAGTAGTGATAGCGAGCAAGTTGTGGGTTTCCGGCGGACGTTGGGAATGTTGTCTTTGACACGAATTTATCCGCTTGGTCGTACAAGCTATAATGCAAGTAGCTACGGAGTAGACGGTTGATAAGCGAAGCCTGAGTTTCATCATCGTGGCGAAGTGAAGCAGTCCGTTGAGCTGATAGATACAATCTTTACGTATCGATGAGAAAAGGCGAGCAAAAGACCGAGATGAAAAGGCAAAACACTCACGGTCTGGCATCGGCCAGCTCTCCTGCTAGCTCAAAAGCTCGCTCAACGGCAAACCAGACCTTGGCAGCGATGGGATCCATGCTTCTGCGATTGAGCGCTTGCATTTTTTCAACCGTTTCTCGGGCAAGGGTCAAAGCCTTTTTGTAGTTTTCCGGAGACGTGAGCAAGTGGTGGATGATGAGCAACCGGAGGTATATATCGCCCTCTGGAACGGGTTCGGAGGGAGGTGCCTTCGTCGTTGCACTCGGTGCTGCAGCATCGACGTCCATAGATTGGTCGACGGCAGGTGTTTCGGGAAGCCATGATAAAAGGGCCTTCTTGTCAGGCGTGTCTGGAAGAGATTGTAAGAATAGGTATCGTCTTGAGGAAAATAGTAGGAACCTTTCGTGTAGATCTCGTTGATGGCTGTTCTCAAGACAGTAGCGTCGATCTTCTTCCTGAGGGTGGTCAATGTGCGAAGTACGCGGTGCGTGAATCTGGGCTCGAGCGTGGACACAGCTCGCTCGATGAGCGCAATGTTGGACTTGATCTCAGCGACAGGCGTTGGTGGTTGCAGTTTCTCAGATGAGGCTTTCTCGGTATCCTCTTGTTTCTCTTCCTCTTTCTTGTCATCCTTGGGTTTTGTGTCAACTGGTTTCATTTCTACGTCCGCCATGGTGAACTGAGGGAGAGCAAGGTAAAGGATGAGAAGGTAGGAGTGCTGGTGAAATAATAGTCACACGGATGACGCGTCTCGAAAGTCGCGATGACTTCCATTTATGTATTTATGTGTATTTATATACATAAGGAAAACATTTGCATATGGTCTCAGTAGCTAAGTGGTTATAGCATGCGATTGCAGATCGCAGGGTCGGGTGTTCGAATCACCCCTGGGACTTTTTTTTTTCTGTACACTTACGGTCGAAGAATTGTCACGGACACCGTAAAGCTTTGAAAGAACAAAACATTTACACTCGACTTTCCAAAAGAAAAAAATAGACAAATGTAATACTGATAACTTTCGCGCGTCAAGCGAACAAGAGACAAAAAAAAAAAGAAAAAGGGCATAGTCCCAGGGGTGATTCGAACACCCGACCCCGCGATCTGCAATCGCATGCTATAACCACTTAGCTACTGAGACTTGCTGTTGGCCTTCATTGATTTTATATAACCTTCAATTCACTGCAAGTCCGCTAGTACACCAACCGACGAGCTGACGGACGGAGCTCTGCTGTAACGGAAACATATTTTACATCGGCGCCTTATCCACCATGGAGAACTTTAACTTGTCTTTCCTTGCGATTCTGACAAACGCACTTGTCAGTGCAATTCGACCAGAGTCGATGTGCTCAGCGTACTCATTCACATTATTCTACCGTTTACCGTGTCATATTTGGTGTCACGTGCAATACATCACCACGTCAGTGACTTGGGACTGAACTGCAACGAGCTGCAGCACATCATCGGACTGACCATGCGTTCCATATTCGCTCTTTTATTCCTCGCATTGGCGGTCCAAGCGGCCAAGTTAACTCTCAAATCTCCAAGGATCAGCGTAACCTCGTCTACCGGTGCCCAGCTGCGCTCTGAGCCGTACGTCTGTGCGTCCCCAACGAAAGAAAAGAAAGGTCTGACGCACGAACGTTCTTTTCTTCAACATCTCGCAGACTATCCACCGCGCGGAAACCGTCCACGCCGGTCACGCTGGGGCCGAAAGACATGCTGAAACTGACGTTCCAGGTGATCGACAAGGAGAGCGGAGCGGGCGTGCAGCCGCAGCAGACATTCCTGAGGTTCTATGACCGCCAGTCCGGCGAAGAGGGCATCCAGCCGCTCCGCGTCACACCCGGGGGTAAAACTAAATTCGAACTGGTGCGTCGCGCGCATCATCTTGTCTTGTTTTCACTTCGCTTTCGATTCACGCATCTCGGGCAGAACATGGCCAGGCCCCCGCTGTCCATACCTCCGACTACGAACACGCCGCTGGAAGTCACGCTCATCCTCGGAACGCCCAAGTACACGCCGAAAAAAGTCGCGCTGTTCGACCTCGTCCTCCCGCCGTCGCATCCCGCGCCGGTTCATCCAGACGAAGCGTCCTTCCACGTGCGCCCCGAGATCCAGCACACCTTCCGTCCGGAACAAAAAGTCCCACCCAGACTCATCTCCGCCGCCTTTTCATTGATCGTCCTCGCGCCGTGGATCGTCTTGTTGGGACTGGTGAGTTTGTTGTTTTTCCTGTCGATGATCCGACTGAACTTTTTTCCTTCCTTTGCAGTGGGCACAAGTCTCACCTCCTGCCAAGCACCTCTTTTCTCCGAGTATTTTCCCCTTCATAGCCACGCTCGGTGCATTTGAGCTGCTACTCATCTGGTACTGGGCTGACCTCAAACTCGGCCAAGTCCTGCTCTACGGCGCTGCTCTAGGTCTCATCACCATCTTCACTGGCCAACGAGCTCTGGCCAAAATCGGCGAGCGCAGACTCGGTCGAAGATAGCTTGTGCTCTGGAGCTCATATTAAATGTTTAGAGGATGTTTGCCACTGGGTACTTGTTTCGCTACAACGAAGACACAATCACAACCAAAAAGATAAATATTTTTAAAAAAATAAAAAAAAGGATAAAAAATCCAATACGTTCTCCTTCAGTAAATCATTCTTTCAAGACGAGTTTTGCTCGGGCGGCACCGCCGGCGGGATATGTGGAATGGGGCTCACAGCTGGCAAAGGCGCGCCTTTGCGAAGAGTGAACGGTTTACTTGGAACGAGGGTGTTGCTGCCATAGCTGGGCCTAGCAGGCGGTGCCACGAATGGGTGCGCCTCCGTGTTGAAGACGTCTGACAGGTCAAACATGAGCTCAATGAGATCGTGACAGGCCCGAATCTCACATTTATCGATGCTGATGTGCTTCGGATCGTCAAAAGTGAGGTACCTAAAATAAGTTTGAACAAGTTTGAAGCCAGCAGCCAACGGAAAGGGACAGCATACAGGTACTTCAACACTTCCGCGAACCAGAAACTCTCAGTATCGTCAATCTTCTCGGATTGCACATTGTCGACGTCGAAAATGCCCGTAAAGCCCGTGTTGCCCGGGACGGTCAAGAACTTGTTGAAGCTGTCGATGGCTGCCGCAGCGCGATCAAGGTACTCGTGGTCGCCAGTAATGCGGTAAGCGTAAAAGTTTGATTCCAGGACCTCGGGACGCAGGATATAAACCGAAGAGGTGATATAATACCCGTGTTGTTGGTAGAAGGCTTGTTGCGCAGCATCCATGCCCCCGCCGCCTGTAAAGTCGCCATCCGACGAGACGAACGCAAACCCTTCTGGACCGATACCAGTTCTAAAGAATAACAAAGAGTCAACTCAGCTGTATCGCCGAACGCATGAACGGACTAGCTACGCACGCCGTGCCAGCGTAAGTGTTCCAACAAGCATCCACGAGTTGCAGGCCAATATCAATGATGGTCTGATTGTTCAGAAGCTTGCCGCCTTTGGAAAACATCAGCCGCCATAACGACGACACCAATCGCATGCTCGCGGACTAACCAAAGAGCCAGTTCCCGCCATTGAAACACGCTAGGTGAGACGACACGTGGCGAATTTTCCTTTGTGAGTCAAAGTCTGCCAAGTAGACATGGTTTCCAACAGTTGAGGTCTACCAGGCGACATCGATTAGTCGCTCTTCGTACGTAACCTGACCGTCTGACTCACCCTGAGAAGGTTCTTGATAGAGGAATCCGCCGCCGTGTGCCAGGTATCCGCAAAGAGGTTGTCATCAGGGTTGAAGAGTCGGGCGTACTTGATGAGATATTCAAAATAACTGTCTGAGCCACCTCCCCAGGACTACGCAAATGTCTTCGTCACAAGTCCATAAAGTCAATTCACGGACTCACAACATAGCCTCCAACGAAATTGCCTGATGTCGGGTCGATTCCTTGCGCGGCAAGCCCTGGATTACACGTCAATAACACGCGCAGGCAGTCTACCGCAGCAACACGAACCGGGAAGTGGTGCAGCCTGTCCGAAGCAGATCAGCTTCGCATTCACAGATGGGAAAATTATGATAATCTAATACCAAGTTCGCGATGTGACGGGCGGATCCAACCGCCAGGTTCGCATACGTCTGATTTCTGGTGTGTTTCGACAATGTGGCCCATTCCAGGGAGAGCTGGTATTTGTGGAGATGATGAAAGACCAATCAAAATAGATCCCTAAGAATAACGTACCGTTCCTGCTTCGGCTATGTTTGACTGCGCCAATTACCGAAACAGTTCGTCAAATCAGAAATAAGGTTCATCCAGCACTCACGGTGGCTATCGTTGGAGCATTCGCTGCGAAGTTGATGAAACCGTATGGAACGGCGTTGGGCTGGATCGGAAGAAGTCAATCTTCGACAAGACGGTGATGGAAAGCAAGGCGTACTCGGACCCAGGCGAACGCCATCTTGTCAGCAACTTCTTTCGCTTTCTGGAGCAAAATGGGACGCCGCTGGCCATCGAGTTCATAAGCGCTTAAAAGACCACCAAGGTAACGAATAGTAGTCTCGAAAACGCTGAGCACCATGTGAATTTATGCATATCTGATCGAAAACTAGTGGCAATTGGGCCCACCTGACGGTGTCGGGCGTTTGGGATTTGCTAAAGTCTATCTTGCTCGAAAAGTTTACGGCTTCTTCGAACAAATCCTATCTCAAACGTCAACGATGTCAGCAAGATCTATATAAACACCTTTACATCGAGTCCCATGATGTGCTATAGCCGCTCAACAGTAAGTATGGAACATTGACATTAGAAACTAGGCTCACCATTGTACTCATAGCATCGACAATAGTCGCACCTGCACAGATATCAATAGACATGTAGCGGTATCAGAAAATATGCCTACCCCATCCATTTCGACCGTCAGAAAAACCTAAACGAAAATGCTTTCATTAGAGGCATAGTCTTGACCGAAGAACGTAATACCTACTTTCGCTCAAAGGTGACACGTCATCATGACCGAAAGCAAATTGTCTCTCGCATTCTTAACATTTGACTATCAGTGCAGGGCTGGATGACTGCGTACTTGTATGCTTGATAGCTCCTCAAAAAGATATTCTTCACAGCTTCACGATGTATTGCGGCCGTTGGCGGAAGTACAAGGCCTGGTTTTTGGACAGAGACGGACGAAACGAAGGGCACCGCCAAGACCACTGCGAGAATGCGAATGAACACCATGGCGGGAATGTAGGTTTGCTGCTGGAATGGTGGTGCATCCTTCGCATACGCGGACGCCTCTTATAGTCTTCCGAAGCCTTAGTCTTTTCTTCCCTTCGCTCCTATGTTTGACAAATTGATCACCTGCATTGTATTCATGTGCGCTTCCATCAGGGAGCATGCTGCTGCGTTCTCGGGTGCTACAACTGCAGCACGGTACAAGAATTTTTCCACTTGTGGGCCCATGTTGGAACAAATGCTTGGCCCGTTCCGTCCCACAGAATGCCTACGATGAGATTCTCCGATTCATGGACCAAAATCTCTCGGAGATCCGCTCCACTGAGCGAGTGAAGATGTGGAGGTAGTGGTGCAAAGATTATTTGGTGACATTTGTGCCACACAACATCCCCGATTATATGCTGAATTGTAGAGCACCACAACGCTCGCACGCGGTAGTCTGAACAATTTTAATGAGGTCCTGGTCACATGCGTAACCGTGACTGATGGAAACGGGGAAATGTCGCGTGCTTCGTCAGAGTCAAAAGAACGTCTGCGGGAGTAGAGCTGAATTAGATTGGGAAATGATGGCTAATTTGGCCTTGACACGTCAGAGTACGTTAACGCCGCTTCACCTTGCTAATAGATTTCAAAAATAATTGGCAAAGCATTGTTCTCGAACCAGCAAGGATGTCCCGTTCAGTGAGGGTTGAGATAAAATAGAGCAACGTGGGCATGAGAATCAGGGTCTGGCTGGCCTGCACGCATGTGTTTCTTCGTGAACGTGACATACGTTCACTATCGGGAGCCGATTGAATCAATTCCACCTTTGTTAAGCGTAGACATACGTAACTCTAAAAGTGCACTTTGTCAAGTTCGTTTGTTGGGAGAATAATTCACCTTTCGGAACAATTGACATCTATGTATATCATGCTGGCATTCTTGACATGTCAGTGAAGAACATCATGCGGATGTCGATCTCCACAAAAGGTTCAGGAATGATTTGCGGTAAGAAAGGGCCTCGGCGAGGTTGGAATGGTGAGAAGGCAACCATGTCCACATCCAAAGCTGCGCTCACCCGGAGGGTCCTCAAATAGATGAAATTTAGCGTTAAAAATATTTGTTTGAAACTCAACGTTACCTGAGCCCCCACATGTCAAAGGACATCGCTTATAGTCGTCCAGGTTGATGTGCTTGAATTCCTCAAATGTGAGATGATTCTACAGATTCGTGATAACAGTTTGTTTGTAAACAAGAAAGATAGCATACGTACATGTACTTGACACCGCTAGCCAGAAGCTTTGCATATCATAAATGTCGCATTCTATCAAGTCGGCATATAGCGGCATAGCCCGCTATGAGGGTGAGGTGCTGGGTGCAACTAGCCAACGCGCTCGCTACCATCCAGGAACTTGGTACCTTCGTTAAGCTTCTAAAGGATAGGACGTCGACTCCAAGAGCCCGACTAGAGATCATAGCCAGAAATGGGAGACCCACAGAGAAAAAGGTAGTCTACGCTAGGCAATGTTGTGACTGACAAGTCTACCGCGGTATTCCAAGTATTGACAGAGATAGTGTTTCGGTCAATCGCGGATATTTGATAAGAGAGTCGAAGTAGCCGTCCGAACCGCTTTCAGAAATCCGGAACCATTCCATGGCAATAGCCCGAGAAAGCATCATGGCCACATACAACGTAATCCTCACCACGTCGCTAGTTGCGGTACCCATTCCTTGAGTTGCTAAAGCTGGAAACCAAGGTGAGACCCATTTTTAGGACAGATTTCCTGCGCTAGAGGATACTTGCTAAAGGCGCTGGCTGCAGATGTTGTGTGAGAAGAGAAGAAGGGAGAAACACGAGATGTCAAGGCTCGCTATGGGGTATGATCTGCATTTTCGCTAAGGTCGACCATTCGGCCGCTAGCTCGGAGAAAGTCAGCGATAGCAACCATTTCATTGCACAGCACCTGACTGTAGCCTATCAACACTTGACTTGAGTCGTTGAGTAGAATCCTCGTACTAACTACGCCAAGCGAACCGCTTGTGAAGTTGGAAAAACGGATGCGGGGTGGATGTCGGTAACGCGACGGGAGCAGAATTGGAACCAGGACTTGAACCAACACGGACATAGCCATCTAGTCGGCAATTTGTTCCAACTTTTCCAATTAGGAGAGGTGTATTAAGCTGGTCGGTTCAGATACGCCCAACAACCGGCAAAGATAGCGAATTGTCGCCTCAAAGACGCTTTGAAAAACGAGACGCGTTGTAATCACAGGGAGTTTGCACCTGGCGGTATGTAGGACAAACCCATCGGACTGGTGTCGGGAGTTCTATAAATGCGGCTAAAGTCTATTTTACTCGAGAAGTTGATAGCCTCTGCATATAGAACCTGTGACAGGGAGGGGTGCCTACTGGCGTCGTTTCTAAAATTATTAAGAAAACTCACATTCAAACCCATCACATGCTAGCTTGATAGTAAAGTTCGGAACGCGAAGGAGTAAGACTTCATAATTGTCGACATAGAGTCCACTATAGTCACGCCCCGACCGTTCCGATCGCCTCCCGCCATTGTGTTCACTTGGTTTAGGAGAACGTCTCGTACCTCGGCGAATTGCCCGAGGGATTGAGTTATCAAGAATAGGTTTAGTAGTAGACAGTTTGAGTCTTTCGTTCGGCTTCTTCTCGGTGGAACCGCGCACCAAGTGGTAAATTGAGATCAGCTTTTGCATCCGGTCGGTTACGGCGACGGGAATGAGGCATTATAGAGGTAAAGGGTAACGTCCTGATCTCGGTTCCGAAATAAGAATAAGGCTTCACGAAGTGCACCAGTCCATTTGGTACTCTCTTTTGCATATAATAGCGGATTTGCCATTGGAACCAGAAACAATGGCTACAGCATCAGTTTCGCGTGGACTCGTTGTCAGCGATACATCTGATGATTTGGATCTCTTGCACATTTCTGAATGTGCAAATTGACGGTGAGTAAGGTTCACTGAAATAGTTACAACTTACAAGTCAAAGGAAAAAGAAATCGCCAATGCAGAAACCGAGCGATCACAAGTTTCATACCGTGATAATGACACCGTGTGGTTTGGTAGTTCCGTATCGCTGTAGTGATTTACTTCTCTGGATGGCACAAGTTCGAAATCGTTAGGAATGACTAAAAGCTGGCAAATCGTAGGTTGAGAACCTCAGCTGCAGTCCTAACCGTTCAGCAGCGTGCGACGGTCACGACACTAGAGAGCGAGAGTCACATGTTGATCTACCAAGCCTGTATATATACTCAGCTTGAAAGCCGTCGACACCCACAGGTACATTGAAGCATCCATGTTGGACGTGGTGGCAATTCTGCAACCTCTTATGAACGGGCATCATCATCAATCATGCTGTCAGTTAGGGAACGCAGAAGTCAAACCTGGGTTCTTGTCAGATGAGCTGCCACGAGACTCCGTGGCCGCGGCCGTGGGTGCAGACTAACTGTGGCGAAAGGCTTGCTCCAATCATCAACGTCAACGACGGTCATCAAATCACGACGTTACAAAAACAGCCTATCATGGCATGGAGTCCCCCAAAGGGCCCTCAGCTATTCTTGAACCTCGAACTGTGCCATGTCGTCTCGTCTGCGTATTGCGATAATGTGGGTTCTTTCGCTTTGCAAGGTCCTTGTGATCAAGCTGACATGACTTTTTGCAGAGGTGGAGGGATTGGCGGCCTGACATTGGCGCTTGCCTTGACTCGCACGGCTGAGCGCAAGTTCGTTCGAGTGGACATCTATGAAGCTGCGCCCGAACTGTCAGAAATAGGCGCAGGCATATCAGTCTCTCCGCGTACATGGAAGATGATGCAGAAACTGGGAATTGCACCATCCTTGACACCCCATCTATCTCAGGAAGCTCGTGATGAACCAAGTCCGTACCGTGCTATCTAAACGATCCTTTATTTATTTCAGTCTGATCGAAAAGGCCCGGTCTTTTGTTTCCGAAAAAGTGACCAATGCGATGGAGTTGATATACAGACCCTGACTATTGAAGGTGTGCGGCTCCATTTTGTCATCCTGCTTGGCCTACATTCTGACCACAGGCAGGGGGCATGTTGACCCTGCATCGCGCTGACCTTCAAAAAGTCCTCATGGAGCACATCAAAAATGTCGCCCATATTCATCTCTCAAAGCGCCTAGTCATTTACAGGGAGTCAGACCATGAAGTTCAACTGCAATTTGAAGATGGCTCGACTGCTAACTGCGACTTGCTTGTCGGTGCCGATGGCCTGAAATCGGTCGTTCGAAAGGCCTTATTCGAAAACTTACAAAAGACCACCGAAATGCAAAACATTTCTACTGATCCGATTTGGAGTGGGACGTTTGCGTATCGGGGTCTTGTATCAAGTGCAAAGCTATCCAAAGTAATGCCTGGTCATCCTGCAATGAAAGTACCGATGATGGTGACTATATTTTTGGTTCCTTTTCCTTTCCCATACTCACGGTCTAATCAGTATTGTGGAAAGAACAAGGTGAACAAACAGTCTCACGGATCCCGGTAGCCTTTTCCTCATGATCGCATCAGCATCTGGTCGTCTACCCAGTCTCGCAAGGTCAACTCGTCAACATCGTCGCCTTTTTCTCGCAACCTGACAAAGAAGGCACCAAACACGATGGTCCTACCGCAGTCGATGTTACAAAGGATGAGGTCCTGTCGACCTTTTCCGGCTGGGAGAGGGAAGTCACAGTTTTGTTGGAGGTTCGCCCTTGGACCCCGCTCCCCCTCTTTGCCACTTCTCATAGTATATGCTAGCTCATCGAAAAACCGTCAAAATGGGCGATCCAAGCTTTGAAACCTCTGCACATATACGCGCGCAATCGCGTGGCCCTTTTAGGTGACGCTGTAAGTTCGGCGTTCTGACGCAATCAAGACCGTTCGCCTCACTAAATATTGACAGGCTCACGCAATGACGCCGCATCAGGGCGCGGGCGCTGGCCAAGCCATGGAGGTGACGCGACGCCGTCGGGTCTCACAGAGCTCTGTCGACTGATTCACCTCTCAGGATGCCTACGTCCTCGGGAGCTTGCTTCTGAGTGCTGCGCAAAATCACATTCCCGTCTCCCGCGTCACAGAAGTGTACAACACTGTTCGACTCCCCTTCGGCAACTTTGTCCTCAACTCATCCCGAAACCAGGGCATGCTCTATGAGATGACCGCCCCTGGGTTTGAAGACATCCGGGAACTCGACAGCTCTGTGCCTTTCAGCAAGCTGACAGAGATTGTAACACGGATCATCGAGATGTGGAAATGGACCTGGGAGTCATCCATTGAAGTGGATCGTGGGCGAGCTCTCGCTATGCTTTAACAAACATCACTCATCTACAGTGTTGCATGTATCTACATATGCATGCATATGGATCGGAGTTCTTCAGATGAAAATCAGGCAAACTGTACCCTTCTCATACAGCAACTGCCTTCCATCAGACCTTGAGGCTTATCACGCATTGAAAAGTCAACGGACAAAGGAGTGTATAAAATTAAGGACAACGTTAGTGTAATGAATTAAATGAAACGAAATATGCTGTTAAGTAATTGTGGGATGAAAGGATTGAAGCTGGGCGTCGGCAACGGTCCCGGGTTTAGTTGGAACGGTTCCTGAGGCGTCGTTGGCGTCGGCCCACCACTGCCATATAGTTTCTTCGGGGAAGGTAAGATGAATGGATGTGCCTCGGTATTAAATACGTCTGAGGAAGCTCATGAAGACTTAACACCAGAGGATAGAAATCATTATACGCACAATTGTCTAGACTGATATGGCCGGGGTCGTCGAAAGTCAGGTACCTGTGAGGAAACGTCAGGCACCGTCAGAAGCAAAGATTGATATGGCGTACAGATACTTCAGGACTTCAGCGAACCAGAAACTCTCCATGTCATCAATCATGGGCGATCCCCTGTCGTTCACGTTGTTAATTCCAGCATACGCAGAGTTGTCAGGAGTAGTTAGGTAGGTGTTGATGCTCCGGATGGCGCTCGAAGCACGGTCCAGGTATTTGGGATCCCCAGTTACGCGCCAGGCATAGAAATTGGATTCCAGCACTTCCGGGCGAAGTATGTAGGCCGCATTTGTAATCACAAAGCCATTCTTCTCAAAGAAGATTTTATCATCTATACTCGGGTTTGCAGGTAGACTGTATGCGAAGGCTTCGGGTCCTATTCCAGTGCTAGATCAATTTCGTGAGTAGCCGTCTCGATACCTCACAGGCATAACCCACGCCGTAGCAGCATAAGTTTCCCAGCAGCCATCAACCAGTTGCAACCCGTAACGGACGATGGTATCATTGTTGAGAAGACGACCACCTGGACACGTTCAGCATCATCCAGCGTCCACAGAGGTTTCAACGCAAACCGAGGAGCCAATTCCCTCCATGGAAGCAAGCGAGATGGGATCCAACGCGACGAAGCTTGTCCATTGCTGCGGCGTCGTAATCTGCGAGGTATGGGTGGTTGCCTATCGTGGATGTCTGGCGCGAAGGCAAGTAAATTAACAATTCCCAGAGCAAATTTTGAGCGATTCACTTGGAATAACGTTTTGATGGATGAATCCACAGCCTCGCGCCACGCGTCCGCATACAGATTGTCGTTGGTGTTGTTCAAACGCGCATATTTGATGAGATACTCAAAATAGCTGTCTGAACCTCCACCCCAAGTCTGAAAGGAGGGCATCTTCTCAGACAATAACAGACAACAGGTCCACGTTACTTACAACATAACCTCCGACGGGCGTGCCAGTGGTAGGATCGATACCCTGGGCGGGGAGACCTGGAAGGGGAGCTGGCTGGATGCATCATCAAAAGACTGTCACTTGCATGGAAGCACATGGAAGCAGAGCTACTAACTTCACTGTGAATGCGGCGCACGGCTTTCTCGGCCAACTGCTTGTACGTGTCATTCCCAGTGTACTTGGATAACGTTGCCCATTCCAATGTTAACTTGCAGAGAATCATCAGCCAACATTCCTATGAAATCCGATCCTATGAGACCTACAGTACCCGCTTCCGCGATATTGGACTATCCATAACATTAGTAGTAGCAACCTGTGCTTGATTCTTGCCACACATACAGTTGCGACGACTGGTTGATTTGACGTGAAATTCATGCGGCCATAAGGAATATCGCTCTTCTGCAGACGCATAGGTCGACTATATGCTAGTAAGATGAATAGGTTCTGCTCACGCCAACCCAAGCAAATGCCATCTTGTCAGCAACTTGCTTAGCCTTCTCGAGCAGGCCCGAGTTCTGGCGTCCAGTGAGCTCATAGGCGCTGAGCAATCCTCCCAGATAACGAATAGTTGTTTCGAACACGCTGCATTGAATGAGTGAGAAAAAGAAAACTTGTTGAAGACGGCAAAGGGGATCCAACCTGACGGTATCCGGAGTCTTGGAATGACTGAAGTCGATATTTGAGGCAAAGTCAATTGCCTCTTTTAATTCGGCCTATTAAAGAGGGAAATCAGGATGCTCATTTAAAAACGTAGAACCGATTAGCGCGGACATTAAGACCCATGATAGCCTAGAGAATCAGCATGAGCTCGGATACAAACATCAATACAAAAGAATACAACTTACCATCGTAGACAAGGCGTCGACAATGCTAGCGCCTGGAAATAGCATCGCATATCAGCAAGACGAGGTGTCATTCGAAAAGAGAACAACGTTCCCCATCCGTTACGACTGTCGAGGAAACCTAAAATGTAGATTGAAAAACTTCCCGTAGAAACTAATGTACGAGGTACGCACCTTTACTGAGGGGAGCGAGGTCGTCGTGTCCGAAAGCAGACTTCCTTGTGGGCGACTGCACGTAAACACGCGTCTGCTGCTACAAACAAAGCGCCACCTACTTATATGCTTGGTAGCTCTTCGTGAAGATCCGCTTGACGGCATCGCGATTGACACCAGCACTGGGAGGAAGGGAGAGACCAGACTTCTGAACATCGCGGGCAGTAGCTGTGGAGGTAAAAGAGAGTAAGAGACTAAAGGATAGGACTGTGAGCTGGTTCAGGAGAACCATGCTGAGGAACTGAAAAGAGTGGAAGAGAAAAATAAGGTGCTCATGAGCTGGTTGCTCGCTTTATTATAAACAGTGGCGGGCGGCATGACTGCGTCGATCGCCAGCGAATGAAGCGAAGAAAGTTGTCATTCTCCCAAATCAGGTTAGGCCATCTACAGTATATGCAACATACGACGCGTCCAGGTACGTAGGTCATGACATCCAGCTCCCTGATGCATGCGAGCGGTAAAAGTCTTCATCGCCAATGAATTGTATGTTATGTCTGCAAGACGCGGCTGAATATCCGATATTCGCATGAGAAATCGAACTCACTGTGCTTTAAGGTGCGAGCGCAGTCCATTAAACGTGAAAGCATTCTTAGATTCTTTGCGGTTCCGTCCCTTTGACGCCTGCTCCTGACTAGACATACAATAGCGGCATACATAATTGACCGTCTCCTGCGCTTTGGACTGCTCGCCTTTTCTCGCGATCTGCTTCGCTAGGCCAGGATGGAAAGGTACCTTTAGCATTTGCCCGCTAGCAGGGAGGGTCAGCAATGTCAACTCCATATTCGTATGACGGTGGCAGTGCGAGATCTGCTTGAATGAGCGAGCTGCCAATAGAAAAGGACGAGGAATCAATCATACCAAACTTGCAGGATCCATGATGATGACGGCTGGACTGCACGACATGCATCGAATGCGGGCTCCTATCCAGTCGATTGTGTTCTTAGCTCCGGCCCGCCTGACATCAGTGTTGGACAAAGAGGCCAATTTTGCGATGACAGAAACTGCCTATATGAAGCATCAAAAGAGCCGTCACGGCAGGAACGATGAAAACCGTTACTTCAACGTCTTTCTCGAAATTTGATGCAGCCCAGACCGTTTTGCCCCTCTTGCCAGTCGGCGAAGTAGGGCATTCATGTCCACAGGCGCCGGCAAAGTCAAAAGACACGGCAAAATTCTTCTTGCGCGAGCATGCAATACACTTGAAACGAGCATCGACTCGCTGCGCCGGATGCAACGTATTGGTACTGGCCGTCTTCCAATTCGGAAAACCGAGGATAGCGCCGAATTCAGTTTTAGCTTTGTCCAACCAAGCTGTTAGCTCTTCTTCCAGGCGTTTCTTTACATAAGACGATTCAAGGACTTCGCGGAGATCGTGCTTCACAGCAGAAGTCGGAGTCGATTGCAATTCTACCATTATCGGCAGCCGACGATATTCAGAGAGTACGGGAAAGACGGGTGCCGTCTTCCGGTGATGTCGATAATGACGTGAAATTTCGTGGCGATTGGAAGTGTACGCATTTTCGTGTTCTCTACGCTTCCTCTGTTCTTGGACTCTAACGAGAATCTGGTCAACATCGTCTTCGACAGATCGCAAGTCTGAAAAGAAGACATCACCATAAGCTATTGCAAGGACATTAATGAACGGATTAGAAAAGGAATCTACCTCTGTCGCTTATATGTTCCATCAGCTGTATACAACGTCTGTAGATTTGATTAAAAGGCGGTGCGTTCATCAGATCTTCGTACTTCCATCCGTGCTCCTTTGCAAAGCTCTTTGCCCTGTTGAAATCGTTAATGTCCGGCTAACACGTCAATCAAGATTCTCAGCATGTTTACAGGTTTTCGTTCTTTGCTTTATTATCCACAAAATATTTTTGACGATTTGATTTCCACGTGTGCAATGCCCTGCATAGCTAGGGACGAATTCAGTCTTCGTCCTGCGAAAACAGAATATCGAATGCGACCTACCTTGACATATGCGGCCTTGTATGCCATCTTTGATTTAATGACCTGATATCGCGACGTCAGCAGACAACATCAAAAACGGAAGTTCTTAAAGCTGGAAACCTTCTTCCGCTCGTCCGCGGTTAAAGGGGCGACTTCTTTGGAAACGCGCTCAAAGTCTTCGAATCGGCAAAAGGCAGTGATACCGCCCACAGGATATGCATGTACTGGAAAGTGAAGATGAAAGGTTATCAAGTCTTGATTTATGTTGTACACTTAGTTGGAGCGGGTAAAACTGTCGAGAAGACTCACTAAAAAATTCGTGGGCTTCAAGGGAGGGGATACAATCCCGAACATCCTTCTCATCGTCGATACGCTCATGATGCTCCATTAAGCGCCTGCTTATCCGTTACAGGGACTATCTCGCGAAGACAGATAAAGTGAGACTGACGACAAAAACGTTCTGAAACACTCTGTCTGCAAAGGTCAACCATGAGCCACTTAATCGAGGCATCCGTATGCGTGGAACTTGCATTATTACACAGCCGGAGCCGAAGAGAGAACGACTTATACATTGATTTCTCCGGCTCGTTGCATATCTGCCACAGTTGCTGAGCCACGCCCCGGACGCAATGCCAGACAAAACAATCTCACCTCGCACACTCCTTCGTCAAACAAAAAAGCGGCATAAGACGATTCCGTGAATGTAGAAATGGGTTCAGGGAGCGGTTCAGGAAGGCATATCTTGCGCACCGTCCTCCAGATAAATACCGATGACGGATTGAAAAGCGTGGCACAAAGATATTTGCACGTCCGCGCCACCGAGAGGACGTCCTTTGGAGAACGTGTCAAGATCAGGATTTCGGCCAGCAGCTCCACAGGCAGCCGTGTCAGCGACGAAACGGGAAGCTGAGCCTGAGACCGCTCCACATTGAGGCGCGTCTTCTTGGCTGCGCGTTTCTGAGAGATTGCTTTGGCACCAGATAGGATTGCAGCTACTGCCTCAGGGGTGGCATTTCGCCTCCGCTCGACGTCGTTGTCGTCGGCCATGGTCAGAGAATATGGCAAGATAACAGAGGATTCGAAGAAGTTGAAAGACATAAATAAATCAAAACAGGGCTACAACTCTACATGCATCTCTTCGTGAGCAGTCCGTACGGCATCGTCTATGTGCGTTAGAGAGGAAGTGGGATGTAGATCACCGTCAGTAGTATTTGCAACTTCCTCCAATGTAACGCTCGACTCTCTGACTTCGGGTGACAGAACGCCGCCGGTCGACGAAGAAACAGTAAGTGCAGACGCAAAAGTTGAAGTGGCGATGGTTGCTGTAGACGTCAAAAGTTCACTCGAAAGAAGCTTGCTTCCCTCCTCCGCACGTAGAAGCGCGGCATCGCCGCTGAAGTCCGGTATAAACCTTGTCCACCACAACGCAATTCCAAGTCCGCGGTCAACAATGCGCTGCTTCAGGACGAAGAGCACAACCAAGACGAAGAACGCAAATGCTGCGAGAATGATCATCCTGTCGAGCCAGTCCGCCTTTTCCAAAGCCGTCACAAGTTGTTTAGAAGTGCCCATCAGGTTCGTTATGGTGTCATGTGTCGATGACGTCGAGCGTAGGGAAGCAATGGAGGTATCTAGGTATTAGACGGTCAGGATTCGGGCAGCCGAAAGTCACAAAAATATGAACCTAGCATTTGCGATGTTAGCACCGAACGCTCGAGCTCTCCCTGCATCAGCGCCATGGTTCGTCGGAGAGCGTCAGTAACGTCGTTATTGGCCTTCATGAGTGCATCATCTCTGCGATAACAGCAATGTAAAACATGTCTGCAAAATGAGCGAAATCCCAGGACGCACGCATTCTTCTCACTCGTCACCGCTTTCTCATTGACAGCATTCGACGCCAGGAGCTCGTCTCGTCTCGACTTGCTCCTCGAATCGATCAACTTCTTCGAAGCAAGCAACGCCGCACGAGATTCCAAGCGCAGTCTGTCCCCTGTCGACGTCAGGTCGGTTGAATTTTGCGCGAACGGAATCCTCACTTTGTAAGAGCCTGTTTGGACCCTTCGACAGAACGTCGTAGTTCAGCCTTGCTTTTCTCGCTCGGCTGGTCGTCAATTAAGAGTTCGAGAGCCTGACCTTATCATTCAGATGAAGATTTAACAAGACAGAGAAATGGAGATTGCATACCTCCACCTGATGAGAGACGTGGTCTATGTCCTCCCGCACCTCGGCGGCCAGATTTTGTTGTAAAGGGAGGGGACCTTCGCAACTCCGTAGGCGAGGTATTTGAAACTCGGACAAGTCTTTTTGACGCCGGGTTATGCTCGCAATTAGGTCCTCAGAAAACGTCGGTATAGGCGGCATGGCAAACGGTAACAAGATCTACTCCGACCTCAAGGTCAACGTATTTGGCCACGTGTCTATACATACACACTATCATAGAATGTGATAACCAAGATCCAAAATATCTACAGCTTTGGTTTGTCTGTAGCACTATCTATTCCATGCTCGTCCGCCCAAGTAAGAATTTTTCCAAGTAGTTCAACCCATTCACCTGTTCCACCTTCACCGACGCCACGAACCCACTCCTCAGCTTCTCCATTTGCTTTCAGCTGGGCCCATGCCCTTCTGAGGGTGCCCTTCCGTTCGTACATCTCCTTTTCCCATTCAGGGACCTTCATATATCCCATTCCCGTCACGTCCGCGCCCACGAATTCGCAAAGTGAGTCTCTGTAGTCAAACTGCTCGAGTTCGTCCAATTCGTCGAACTTGTGCCAGAGCTTCCAGATCATGAACAGGCTATCGTTGGTCTTTAATCGCAGGGCCTCGTATCGCGCGACTATATCGATGGCTTCCTGAGTGGTATTCAGTGCTTCCGGAGTGGCAAATGCGTGCACAACGGCACGCGCTTGCGCCTCTACCAACGGAAACGGAGCGACTTTGCTGAGGAGACCTAGAAAGGCCAGGCTGGTGGGAGGGAATGCTGCCTGGAGGGGAAATATATGCCTGGCCAATGGGAATACGCTGTACGTTGAATTGTAAAGTTCGCGCGGCAGAGGCGGCACGGGCGGAGGTAGCCCTTGTGTGAGGAGCTCCGGCGGAAGAAATGGGAAGGACATCTCGTATCCGGTCGCCAGAATGCAGTGATCCACAGATGCTTCGGTCGAACCATCTTCAAATGTGACTTTGCCACCATCTCCGAATTGCACAACACGACCTCTCCGCTTTAGATTGCCTATGTCTTCATGTACAGCTCCGTTGACGGAATGAACGACGGTGCGTGCGGCTTGGCGCATCTCCGCAGAAATATCTAGGCCACTCGGTCCGGCCCCGATAACGAGGATCGTATCGCCAAAATTACTTGGGTGTCTGTACCAGGCAGAATGTGAGGCTTTGCCTGTCCGGAGCCATTCATCGAGACCAGGTATATCAGGGTATCGCGGGACTCTATAATGGCCGTTGCACACGATCAAGAGATCGCATTCCACGCTTTCCTTCGTGGAGAGCTTCAAATTCCATTTCGAAGTCCGCCGTTCGACCACCTCCACGCTAGTTCCGAGCTTGATGAACGGCAGGAGACCAAAATGATTTGCATAACCTTCCAGATACTCGTGCACGACGCTCGCATGCGGGAACACGGGTGTCGACGGGGGAAATGGATAGCTAGTAAAGGCCATGACTGGATGAGGAAGATTCGTAGTCAAGGAATCATAGAGGGGTGTGATCGGTGGGTCATCCACTGGAGGAGCTGGTAGCCTGTCATGGTTTGCACACCCGAGATAGATGTTCAGCAAAAAAGCGAGCCTGAAGAAGGAAAGCTGCGCACCATACACCGCCAACCTTTTCTCTTGCCTCAAACGCTATGGGCTTCCACAGGCCAGACTGGTACTGTGGGGTATCCAAGATGATCTTCAAGGCTGCCAGACCGGCTGGGCCCGCTCCAATAATGCAAATGACTTGTTGATCGCGAGAGAACGGATCGCCGCCGTATGCATCGGGCTGTATCACTGGCCTCTCGAAATCAAGGATACAGACGAGCGGGGAAGAGAGAGCTTACTCGGCAGCTCCATTCCGAAGGCTGGTCAGGAAGGGAGTGTTTGTTTGTCTATGTGGACGTGCGTCTTTACCTCCCCAAGCGCGCGATCTACTTCCAAAGATTTAGATATCTCATTGGCCGACATACATAATGTAGGAAAAGCACGCACCGGACGTTGTAGCAACCAGCGTGATGACTCTGTCTCACCGCCGACGCCCACAAGACCTGTCAAGACGGCGTTTGTCTGCGATGAACTGTATAACCAAATGCTAGCGCGTATTCTACGTCACGAAGGGGTCCATTCGTCAAACACTGAAGAATCATCTAAAGCGTTGAGAAGTGCCTCTTGTGACTCCCAATGAAGCATTCCGTGTCGGGTTGCTCGATGAACCCCATGAATTGTTGATCATTTCTTATGGGTAAACGGCCGTTTGGAGGTCATTCGACGCCGGATATGTTTGAATGTGTGGTGGTGCGAAGAATACGAGCGTTTCAAAGATGATTAGATGCTCTAAGTTGCCGCGAATACATGGTGGTTTCACGGCTACAGTATTCAGACTTCGTTTGCTTTGTTTGCCTTTGTAGACGCGACATTTGTCTCGGGTCGCGTTTTTATTGTAGACCCCTTGATGCTCAGTTGCTGACTCCTTCCATCCCGTTGCAAACGCTCGAGTCTGGTGTCATATCCACCGTATAAAGCATGCCTGAAGGACATCATCTGCGCGGCTTGGATCGTGGGACGCCTCAGCGCGACCATCCGATGCGAATTCGTTCGCGAGGGGCAAATCCACAACTACAAACGCCAGTCAGCAACAGCACCACGTCCAGGGATGCCCCAGATGCCGGGGAGCTTCGTGGTAGGACCTTCCGTTTTAGGCTCCCTGTTGAGCCTTCTTTGCCACGGGAGACCGTCCAAAGGCCTGCTTCGCCCGTGAAGTCATCAACCGCTAATCATGAGAGTCTCGTCCAACGACTCGTCGCTGCACTTTCACCAATCATAACCACTCACCAACAATCGACATCAACCAAGTTGAAAGAACTAGAAACTTCGATAAATGCGTTGTCTGGGCAGATTTCCGACGTCAAGTCTGAGACACAGGACCAGACGAAGCAGGTCGCAGGTTTCCTGGATCGCACCCACCTTTTGCTTGTGACAGCTTCGAGGCAACTGGCAGCGCGCATGGAGAACGTAGAGAAGTCGATAGGAACCAGTAGGGATCAGGATGACAAGAAGACACTTTTCCAGAGCTTGGATGCAGTCTCATTTGCCGTTGGTGAACTTGTAGAGAAAGCAAATGATCCAGATGCTTTTGGTGCGAATCATTTTGTATTTTGATATCACCGCACGTCGTTTAACTGATAAACTGAACATCAGTCACGGAAACTTCTGCTGAGGGCAGGTCTCAAACGTACACTCCCGAACGCAGCTATGCTAACGTCGCCATTGAATGCTCAATTCCGTCGCCGCCCGTTGTTCCTAAGTTTATCTCGGTCGGAGGTACGCCTACCTCTGACGTCTATCACCTTCCCTCACATTTTCCTCTCTCTAGTCATGACATCGCAAGACGAGGTGCCGACTGTCCGGGCGGAACCAGCTCCGACATATAGCGAAGTAGGTGTCAGCACATCTGCTCCTGCCTTCGTCGATGCATATGTCGACCGCCGCACGCCGACTCCCCCACCAATCCAAATGTCAGTCAGTGGTACGTTGAGGGTCTAATATGGCCCCTGAGCGTCAAACTAATTTCCTCCAGTTATGACATCTCCTCGCCAAACAGATGACCAGCTTATGAAGGACATACCAACCATTTCTCCTGAGCACCCGTTTTGCGCATTTCGTAGGTCGTTACTGAATTGACTAATACGTCAGGATGACATAGTAGCTACAGGAAGTCCCGAGGCCCTACCCATCGACTTGACTCAGGAGCATGTCTCCAGTTATCATGGATCCCCCAGCAGCATCGCCAGTGGGTCATCGAGAACTAGTCAGTCTTCGCCGCGCAAAACCCAAGCCTACTTTACATCTGCACCTCCCGTCCCCTCCAATTCCCTTTCGCGGGCGAGGTGGGCCTCACGTGGGTATTATTACTTCGCACCATTTACTCTGTATCCTGACATTTTCCACTAGCCGAAAACGAAGAAATTGACGAGCTTGATGAAGGTTTTTCGTCGCCAATTTCCTTGGTTCTGTTGCTCATCATACACTTCTTCCTTCATTCTCTGAAAACATACAGACTACGAAGAAAGAGAACAATTCCGGCCAGATACCTCGCCAGAGACGCTCAAACGGTATAGTATACTCAGGACATCCTCATCTGAAATACGGAATAGTATTCCGAAACCAACTCATCCAACGATCCCCACTCTGGCTGTCCCTTACTCTTCACCATCCGTAGTACCGTCTTCTCCCCCCAAAACCCCGGCTTCAACCCGGCCTCCGTCTCGAACAACTTCCCCTATCATATCTTTCAACGAATCCAAGGCGGGCACGCAAATGACCGATGACATTGAAGGTAGTTTCCCAGATCTACCATTACCTTCAACTCTATCGCCCATTCCCAGCCAGACAAGCTTGGATGAATTATCAGTATCGTTGCTTGTGACAGAAGCAATCACGCCTAATCGTCCTCGAACTCCGCCTCGCCAACAAGAATCCCCGCCTGCTAATGATGACCCGGGACCTTCCGCCCCGTCCCCGATTTCAATCAGCTCGGATTCGGACATCATTGCTTTGGATAGCAAGCCTTCGACCTCATCTACACGACACCCTCCTTCCAACTTGAAACCTCTGGCGGATCCGTCTCCGTCCCAGTCCGTCATTTACATTTCCTCAAGGTCGCCATCGCCAATGACCGAGCTCACTGAACTCTCGAGCGACGAAGACAGCGACGACGCGCCTGTCGTCCCCGTAAAATCAGCAAAAGGGAAAGCTAAAAGCGAGAAGAATACACCGCCTCCGAAACAAGAGAAGCAGAAGAAGGTGCTTAACCTCAAAACGGTCGGAAAGAGCGCCGCTATGACTCGCATCAAGAAACGCAAGCTGAAACCAGAGGAGTTGAACAAGGAGCCGCCACTCAAGCGCGCAAAGTTGAATGCGACCCCTGCCCAATCGAAGAGCCCCTTGATGTCGTCCCGGAAGAAGCGGTCTCCCGTCAAGTCCGTTCCCGGAACAAATTGGCCTCCGAAAGCAAGAGGGAAGAACCCCTTCTACAAAGAAGTATGTGGCTTCCGTCTTTGTTCGTGTTCAGGAACATTAATCAATTTTGTTCTCTATCTTAAGTTTATCCAATGCGATGAGTTAGTGATCAGCATGTTGAATGTTTCTTAGTTCAGCCTGCTCAGCCTTCAAGAACAGTTGCTCTTCTTGGTATCATTACGGTTGTGTTGGTATTGCACCCGGCGATCCCAGAATTGGGACAGTCAATCCTTTCACCTGCCCCCCCTGTGCGCATGGAAAGTAGGTCGGACCTAAATTCTCCTTCCACTGACCCGCTAATTTTTTGTAACTATCTCAGAGCGAGTACGTGGACGTCACTAGACAGGATTCAGTGGTATCAACTGACCGGAGCTTGATCCTAGATGTTCTTGTGTCTGCAAAGGGCCTCACGTGTTGTAGGCCCGATTGTGCAAGGGAGGGTTCTCAATCGGACGAATTTTTTGTAGCTGGCATCGTGGGGAGGATGACGAGCGGCCAAAGTATGCGCGGGCCAAAGTATCTCTGGCTCGTGAAATGGGATGGGTAAATGATTCTACCCCTTGTTCTGCGTTTGCGGGTCATTCATGTTCAATCCGTGTCTAGCTATCCCATTGAGCGAGCGACGTGGGAGGAAGAATCGTCCATGTCCGATCCGGGAAAACTTATTCAGGAATTCCAAGAGGCTGCATTCAAAGAAGGCTTCTCCGATGACGACTTCCATTCCACCGTTTTGCTGAGGGAAGCGGTCGAGGGAGGGTGGAAAGATCCTAAAGCGTAGCAAAATCAATCCTCGTCTTGCGCTTGCCGTCAATAATTCGGCATTGAAACTCGTCATGACCCTGCATTTATGAAATCCATGGACTATTGAACTTTCAAATTAATCACAATATGCGATTTCATGCTATAACCCTCGTTCCCTAGAGACCATTTCACAACAAACGTGGACATCCTTCCTTGGAGCATGTCCTTTACATCAGACTTATGTTTAAAATTCTCGTTTACAGTCTTTTGTTTATAAGGATTTTTGAAACTATAGTGCCGACCATTGGTGTCGTAGGAACCTCTGGATGACCAATGTGAGACTGGTGTACACCATTGCTCCTCGCCATCCACCTCCATTAAAGAGTTTTACACCACATCGCTCGAAGCCGATCATGGTCCCGGATGTTCCATCACGTTCGTATGGACTAGTGCGATTAAGATATGACGGCTCACGTTTCCACCAACTTTTAGTAGCGGGCGGAAGCAGTGGAGGAAGTGTCTCATACCAACAATCAAGTAACGCTGGGACGTGCTCACCCAGCCTTGAGAAACCGATTGCGAAGAGGGCGCGGGAGAACGATCCCAATGATGAAGACGAACTCGCATGGTCGAGCAGAAAGAGGGTCATACATGAGTCGGAGATGCCATGGTACAAGGCCGACATGGCGAAGCTGGCATTACCCGAGTACGCCAGCCAAAGGAAAACCCAGGCCTTGCTGAAGCTGTACAATCAGGATATCGAGTTCGTCGAGCAACAGATCCGCTTCTCCATCACAGCGCCTGCAGATTTTCCGGCCTCTGAATGGCGACACATCCTCAAAGGAGAACCGGTTGATCTCGACGTCGTCCATAGGGCCCGCGGCGCTCAATACACCATAGACAATAGTCTCAACATTATACAAACCTCCTCCGACTGGCGCTCGGTCTGGTACGATACTCGAGAAGCCACCGCGTTCGCTTTCCCTCACAGGGAAGAGGAGCTCCGGAAATGGGGCAGCCATATCAGCAAGCTTTTCCGCTCCTTGCCAGAATCCGCGCACCACAAGGTCATAGCGTTTGATCGTGGCGTCCGGAGTCGGGTGAAAGGCGGACAGGCCGTCTTGTTGGACGCTCAGGAGGAGTTGCCGTACTTCATGTTCCTTGTGCTGGGTTCCGTTGAGCTTAGGGAGGAAAAACAAGATTCAAGACGTGTCAAATCAGATGCAATCTGCTATCGGTTTAACGGGGTGAGAGGATGTCGAAAAGCACCCGATTCATGCAGGTATCGACACGCTTGTTCTAAATGCGAGCAGTTCGGGCACAACAAGCACTCTTGCACAAGGGTGTGAAGGACAGAGACCCGATAGATGTGCGCGAGCATAGTGGCCGTTGGTGGTAAGGGTCCCAAACAATAAAAAGAAACAAAATTTCATCATGTCCTGTATCTAAAACAGAATAACAGCAATTAAGAGAACCATGAGAATGATAAGAAGTATAACTATACACCACCCACTTCCTTTCTCCTCCGACTTCCTTATGAACGTCCGCATCTTTCGCATGGCGGTATTCAATTTGGTATCTGTTCGCTCTACATTTTGCTCAAGGTCGTCAAGCATCCTAATAATGGATTTAGAAATGTATCAACAGCTCGCAAGGGGATGAACTCAACTCGTTATGTTCAATTATCTCCTGTCCCATCAAGCCAGCTTGCTGCGCCAAGTTGTTAAGAGTACCGACTATAGAATCCATGGCCCTGTCTTGCTCGCGTATCATCAACTTCGGAATCGTTCAGTGTTACGACTACAGGATAAACCAGCAAAGTCAACAAACCTGCTGTTCTTCCCTAGCCCATGCTGCTTGATTATCTTCTTCGTCTCTCCTTTGGGCAAGAGTTGGCGATGCTGCAGCACTCCGATTTGGGGGACTCATTGGCAGTCGATGCTGCTGGACAATCGGAAACGGTGCAGTAATTTCTGTTCTCATGCTCTGGACTTGTGGAACGGACGGAATAAATATTCTTTTCTTCACGCGGGACAACCCAAGAGAACGGACCGCACCTCGATTTGACCGCGCACCTCGCCAACATACCGCCTCCTTCGAGACACCTCGGCATCATCAATGCCAAACATTCGTGCATCAGTAGACTCTACAATTCTTTTTGAATATCAATACGTGTATTAGACGGGTCTAACGAATTCGAACTTTACGCTGTCATCGAGGTCTTGGAGGTCCGTTTCTAGGGCATCTAGAGCTTGACTGAGCTATGCGAAGTTGAGCAATTGACGTGGGTGAAAGGAAAAAACAGGACAAACTTCTCTCTTTGCCCACATCAGTTCTTCACTGTCTCTCTCGCGCCGTACTCCGAATGCGAATGAAGGAGCCATGCAGCTGCGCAGCAGACTGCACTGAGGTCCGAATCTCAAACTCGACCGCGTGGTATGGATCTGTGGACATCACAATTTCGTGAATATCGTCTGCAGATGTCCCAGAGACCTATGTGAAGTATCCGACGCCCTAAAGCTGGCGCAATGGCTATGGTAAGGGCAAGCTGTCGCCGAAGTAACGGACTTGGACGTTTCATAGTAGACTTTGCACATATTTGTATCTATTGTCGTAGACAAAGTAGAACAAATAAAGGCTGCAGTTCAACTGCTGTCTTCGCTGTTAGCCACAAACGCAGTCAGCCTCAGCTCGTATTAAATGGACATATCTCAAATGATAACCAGTAACGAATATTTCCTCTTCCGCGCCATCACCATTGCTTTTTCGCAAGCAGAAACGTCAAGCCCACTCGGCATCCACGCTCGTTCAGAACGATGACATCGTACCGATATCTCATTGGAAATCTTTCCTTTTTATTGTTCTACGTCGGCAAGCCATGTCTTGCGGCGCCGCTTGATGCGAAAAGACGCGCTGAACTACCTCCTGTCACTCAGGCTCTCTCTTGGCCTATGCATCACTCTCCGCCTGGAGTTTCGAACTCTCCTGCCACACCGGTGCTTCCGGACGTATCTGAGGTCTGGAGAAATGTCGCGCAACTTCCTCCTCAGACACCAAGCCCAAACCCGCCTACCATGACGACAAACCTCCGTCCGACAGGGACTTGGACTACCGTGTTCGCGGCGTCGACACAGCTCCATCTCGGCCCTGGTCTAGTCATTCCCTCTACGTCGGTTGATGGTCTCGACGCACCCCCTACTTCATCTTTAGCAGTCTCAGTAATTAACACTGGCCACCCTCCCGTTCGCAAGCTGCTTGTCGTCGGTTCAGTCTTCGCCGGGCTGATTGCCCTCACAATCATTGTCTTTTTGATTGCCAATAGGAAGGTCTTCTGCTCACGGAGGGTTACTAAACATGCGCCGCTAGAATACCGAAGAAGCGAAAAGATACGATTCCAGCAGCCTTGGGTCTCTGCACCGTCCCTGGCTTTACGCGGCCTCAACCACACGATCTCGAGAGTCCCTGTTATCGAAGAGTCGCCACGGGTTGTGAGCGATGCAGCCGACGTCACACCAGACTTTCCCAGAAGCAAGTTCTCTGTGACATCGTCCGATTACTCTTACTCCAGTCGCTCATCGGCCAACTCTTGCAACAGTGTTCCACCCGCACCGGGCGAACGACCCGTGGCCCTCATGTCACCTGCCGATTTTTTCCGTCTTTCCTCCACTTCTGAGCACGAACAGGCGCTCAAATCGCATAGGCACAGCGAACCTGCCTCTGGATCCGGACCACCTCCGTGCATGCGGCGTTCGAACATGCCATCCCTGCGACTAGGGGAACACCGCAAGAGCAAATCGGTCTCTGGCCTCGTCTATATCGTCCCACCTGTCGCACGAAACTCGACGCAAAGCAGTTACTGCGGCAATACCCCACCTTCGCCAACCTTAAGCATACTTCATGAAGTGTAAACCTTGCTGCATGTATGTATATTTATATGAACAAAATGTGAGAATGGACATTCCTCAAACCCAAACTCTTCCCGCCCGCACTATCGGTCATCGGCCCGTTCTTCATTAGCGTGGTAGTTGACTCTCACGATTTACGTACGAGAGAGACGTGGCATAAACAACACTGACATTTGTATGTGACTACGCATGCCAAAAATATGAATTCGTCACGACACAAGAACAGGTGAGCTGTTTCGGATCTGCTCGGCATTTGCTCACTTGGTCTGTTTGCTTGTGAACAAAAGCCCTCCTACGATTCGTGGCTCCATTTATCCTCCCTGGTGACTTCAGCATATTATACAGGCGAAAAAATTTACCAATTACAAAGCGCCGAATTAACGTCTCAGGCTCAGATCACTAAGATTTCATCAGAAGATGGTTTTCTCAGTCCAGGCATAAAATAAATGACTCCGAATTGACGCGACGTTAGAATCCTGAAACCCGAATGCCAAGTTGACAAGGCAAGGGATAAATAAGGCCCTTATACAACGTCGTCATAGAATACCCCTCTCACAATGGTTGTCGATTCGCAGCACCCACCGATGCACATATCTTCGCCATAGCCAGAGCTGATCGCCAAGACAGACAAGGTTCGAGACGTTAAAATCAGCCCGGACGGGTGCACCATTATGTATCAGGTCCAGCCGTTTTATAAGGAAGAGAAGGTTGTGTCTAGCTTATGGATAGCGTGGACGGATGTCCCATTCAGCGCACGCCAGCTGACGGACGGGCAAAGCAACGACCGGGCGGGAGTATTTCACCCAGATAGCAAGCGGATCTTTTTCTTATCAGATAAGATGGATCTCGGCAAACCAGCCAAGATCTTTCGACTGACCATCAAATCGAAACCGGATGTAGACGCCAAGGAGGAGCCGGAGCTCGTCCTTTCTAGGAAAAAAGGAGTTCAGGCCTTCGAGCTATCGCCCAATGGTCGTTTGATCGCTTTTACTGGTGTGGGTGACCTAGAAGCGGAGGAACAGCGCTGCAAGAAAGACGATGCGAAGGTATACCGTGAAGGCATGACCGACTCCAGTGGATTTTCCCGGCTGTTCGTCTATAGCTTTGAGACCAATTCGTACTGGCGAATTGATGGAATACCAAGAGACCGCCACATTGAAAGCTTTTCCTGGAGTCCTGACAGCGAGAGCATCCTATTTCGCTTGCGCTTAGGCCGTGGAAGCGAATATGCAGAGCAAGATATTTCGGTGGGGATCGTGCCTGTTGCAGAAGGAAACGGACAAACAGCCACGGAGATCGGGGCCTACCCACGCTCGCCTTCGGGTCAACTGATCTGGAAGTCGCCGACAGTGGTTGTATCTTTGCAAAACTTCGAGCCCACCAATATACTCGATGCACGGGCCCTGTTTGTGCAGGATCTTTGTGACGGGATTATGCCCTTCAAGACCGCGAGTGGAACGAGGAGACTATATGGGAGCGTTGAAGATGCCGTCCGAGTCGTCGATATGGACTTGGGGTTTTGCACTACGAGACGCGAAGACGGTGTTATCGCCGTTGAGGTTTCGTCGGATGTGGATACTCACATAGATGTCATCTTGATAGAGAGAACATCAGCAGGAATACAGATCAACAAGACCTGCACGCTGTTTAGGACCGACAGGGAGGCCATTTGGTTCGGCGCGTGGGATGCGGAGCGCGTCGTTTCGGATGATGGAAATGTTTCGTATGTCTTCGCGGCGGTGCTCAGTTCAGGACCACGGCACGAGCCTCCGAACGTATACACCAGGCGCGTTGCAGCAGACGGGCGCGTCCTGCTACCAAAACTACAGCTGTCGTCGCATTTGCATTGGATGGTCCACGCGCCAGCCATTAAGACAGAGGTCATGCATTGGAAGAGCCAAGATGGGACAGAGCTTAGTGGGTTGGTTAGATATCCTCCAGGTTACGAGCTTTCTGCCGGTCGATTGCCAACGATATTGTTCATACATGGTGGACCGTATAGGTAACTTGAAGGCTCCTGGATTGATATAGTTATGCTGATTGGTATGAACAGGAGGGACATACCAGGTGGGCTTGCAAGTAAGATTCCTCCGAGGCCAGCGCATGACATGATGGTGGCACAGATTACATGCCCTACTTTTGCAATTGGCGAGAGCTCCTTGCGCTCGAGGGCTACCTCGTAGTTTCGCCTAATTACCGGGGCAGTAAGTGAAGTTCCGAGACTTAGACTTGTTGCGCTAACCACCATAAATTCGAAAAAGGTCAAGGACGAGGCCACGCGTTTGCCTATGCGGCGAACAGCGGAATCGGTGCTTACGATTGGCCTGACTGCGAGGGCATGATCGACGAAGCCATCGAACGAGGTCTTGCAGATCCGGATAGATTGGGTGTTGCCGGTTGGAGTCATGGTGAGCACTTGACACCCTCTGCAACGGTGTCCTAAAGTCCGTTCTTCACGAAATTTTCAGGAGGATCTCTGACAGCCTGGGGAGTGACACAGACAAAAACCCGTTTCAAGGCCGCAGTCGTGGGCGCGGGGGTGACACACTGGGAGAGCATGGTGACGGAGTCGGGATCACCTGAGCTCGAAGTCAGTGCTTTGTCCGACAGTAGCGGCGTGTTGCGAAATTCATTATTTGTTGAAGACAGCAATCGGGCAGCGCGCACCATGGGAATGTGACGAGAACGGCAATTTGGACAGGAAAGCGAGTCCCGTTCATCGCGTCTCCGGGGTTTCCACGGCAGTTCTGATTTTGCACGGTGAGAAAGACGAAAGAGTGCCGGTGGGCCAGGGCATTGGTTTATACAGAGCGCTTCGGCGCAAAGGCTCAGAAAGGGCACGAGAAGCAGCGGAATTGGTTCTCTACCCTAGAGAACCTCACGGGTGAGTCTAAAATGGGGAAGTGATCGCAAGACATGATATTGATCACCGAAGCACACAGGTTCGTGGAACGAAAGCATGCAGAGGATGTCCTCCAAAGGGTCGTGACACATTTTGCCACCTGGATGTAGAACGCAAGGCGACGGTTGTCTGGCTTCAAAGGCCGCACGAGCTGAGATGCTTCAAACGAGTGGAGCTCACGAGAAAAACCTAGCATCCGAAAATAAGTACACTCACTGAATCAAGATGGAATACAGCAGACTAGGTATACATCCATGAGAATACATAATGAAATGTCCGCGGTGATCAAGGTATCATGATAGAGATTCGTCCAGTCTTGCAAGATCGTCCTTTGCTGCTAAAAGTACCTCCTGCGTGAATGGATGCCGATCACTATCTGGTATTTAAGGAGAACGAGATCGAGAAGCATACCGTGACAAGAGCCTGTCTCGTCTCATCTTTTATTTCCTTCCATCTTCTCTCGTACGTCCTCAGCAGCTCATCATACTCATCCCGCTGTCTCCGGTCGCCTCTCATCGCGGTTCGAATGACCGCCCTAAGGACACAGATCCCCGCGACCCACTCGACTTCGTCCGTCTCCCACACCGCGTCCCGCGCGACCATTTCCGAGAACGCACGGCCCATGGCGTACGCGTACCCACTGTTGTCCGAGTCCCCCACATGCCCCATGCCCAGCATCCCAAGCTCGAGTGCAGCCGCATGGATGCGCGCCCACTGGATGTGCTCCTTGCGCCTCTGCCGGTCCGCTGCGATGCGCTGCATCTCATCCGTAATGGACGACGCGGACGCGGACGAGGGCCCTGCTGCCGATGGCACCTGCGGAGGGGCTGGCCGCAGGGACGACGTCTGCATCCACGTAGAGAACTTTCTGATCTGCATCTGCAGTGCGCGCGGGCCTGCAAGGGGGCCCGCGACGCCGGCATGGACGATTGAGGAGGCAAAGTACGTCGAGGCATCGAGGTAGCGGCGCAGGAACGGGAGCGGGTCGCGGCTGAACGGGCTCACAGCAGCGTCGGAGGCAGAGAGCGCGTCGAAGAGCGCGTCTATGACGGGAGTGAGTGGCGTGGCGGAAGAGTTGGAGAGAGCGAATGACTGGATCATGGACGCGAGGGTAGACGAGTCGACGCCTTGCAGGAATGCGTCGCGGAGCGTCGACTGGGTTATTTTCAGGCCGATTGTGTGGCCGTGGGGAGATGGTGCCGGGGGCGGGAGCGGCGGCGGTGGCAAAGGCGCGCCGGTGGACTGCAGTCCTGCATGGCTTGTATACTGCACGGGTGGCACAAGAGACTGCGCCTGCGACGCGTTCACTGGACTCCTGCTGTTCTCGGCATGAGAATACGAGATGATCGTGGGCGGGGGCACGGGTGTCCAGGCGAGATCATCGTGGTTCTGGGTGTGAGCGGCGACGGCAGCAGCGGCTGCTGCTGCTGCAAGAAGGCATTTCAGCAATAACGCAATACAACGAGAGACAAGAGACACAGATACCCTTCTCAGCTGCTTTCTTGGCCGATCTCGGTCTGCCTTCGAGCTTTCGTCTTGTCCTGCCAACCGTGTTCTTAAACCAGTTGTAAATTTGCTAAGGAACAAATCAGTCGGCGCGCTGGGAGAAACACGAAGCGCCGATGCACCTCACGGAACCGGGACTCCGATTCCTCAACCCCGACGAACTCGTCTGGGAGCCCAAATCGCGCTATGAAATCCGAGGCACGTTCCAAGGCGAACTTTTTCGCATCTCCGCGAATGGAGCCTTGGGATCGCCGTTCAAACTCTGGAAGGTTGCTACAGGGACGGCGGTGAGCAACGCGGGGGCCGCGAGCAGCAATCCGGACGAGTACCTCTTGAGAAAGGCGAGCTGCTGGTCGGTGTAAGCTTTGGGAAGCCTGGGTTTGTGTACCCTGGGATCGCTCGACATTGCACAGAACAGGCACGCCGGCCTCAAGATTTTGCATGCTGATCGGGAACCGCCGAGGTTAATACGCCGGATTCTCTCCTAATCCCAGTCCGAATACGAAACTGTATTAAATGGTATATACGACACATAATCTGAACGAGGGGTATATAGCAGCATCTAGTTTTGAGGTTTTCTGCATACGACGAGGTACATGGGTGTGAAGAGCTGTAAAGCAACGACGTTAATATCATCAATGCATGTATCCAAACAAGAACTGGTACCTTGGTCTGTCCTCCCTTGACGAGGGCATCACCAGCAACCTTCAAGGATTCGCCTACATCCCACGTACCCTTGGGCAGCAGACCGACAAACTCCATCAGCCGCATCATGTTGTGGCTCACGAGCTTGCCACTCCAGCTCATACGCCACACAGTAAAGTAATCCCAGACCGTCTGTGCCTTGGAGATATCACCCTCCAAAGGATAGTACCAAGGAATGGGGTCTGGCCGGGCAGCCAAATCCTCCTCATGCTCAATCTCGAACCCAACTGTCTTGAGCGCTTGTCGGGCCATGCGAAGAGGACGCATCTCAGGGATACCGTTCCCTAGTTCAATTTGATGGGCCAACTCCTTGTGGGAAGGGACGGAAGGATCCCAATCGTCGGTCATGCACCACTCATAGACGCCAAACTGCGGGAAAGACGATGAGAATTGGACGAGAAGCTGCTTCATAAATCCTTACCACTCCGCCTGGTTTCAAAACCTTGAAAATCTCGCTGTAAACACCCTCCCACGAAGGCGCATGGACAGTAGCTTCGATGGCATAAACTACAAAAACATAGTTGCCATTAAACTTTGGTTGCGGGGTATGCAACACAGACCATCCTACCAGCATCAAAGGAGTTTTCGCCGAATTGTTCGGCGAGTTTCATAAAGTCTCCCTTCACAAAGGTGACCCTGTCTTGCAAACCAGCCCTCATCGTGTATTTCCTGGCGCGCTGTACCTGGAAATCGTTGTTGTTAAGGCCGATGATTTGTGCGTCGGAGAATTGGGCGATTTCGCGAGCAGGACCGCCAACACCGCAACCAACGTCAAGGACCTTCATGCCAGACCGGAGATTCATCTGAGCGGCCAGGTAATGCTCGTGACGAGCAAGAGATTGGTAGAAGCCCTCGCCCTTGTAGAACCGAGAAAAGTGGAAAGACTGTCCCCATCCATACTCATACAGCTCCGTCGCGCCATCATAGTAACCTAGCAAGAAGGACGTTAACTGCGTGGCCAAGTAACAAACAAGACCGTCGTTCGAGTACCATTGACGACATCGGTGTAGCTATCGAGCCGTTTCCCAGTGTCCTCCTCTCCCTCCCTGTTGAGGTCTTTCTGCCAGAACTTGGTGTAGTTCTCAATGCGGCTGCCAACACGACCGTCGTCAAGGCTCATTTTGTTGAAAACTAGAATGATCAAAGGTCGTCAGACGTTACTCCCATCATTGTACAGAAGTCACAAAAAAAAGTTCAGGGACTTGAATGGAATGAATTCCGAATCCACCGTTCCGAAGAACGTCATGAAAAGTTTGCAGATAATTCGTTTTCATCAGCAGAGAAGGAAAGGACTAGATGCTCACATGAAGGAAATTGAAAGAGGAAGAAATGAGGAAAAGAGTGGACGTGGGCCGACTTATATGAACCCTGGAAAACGGAAAAATCAGGTCACTCGCAAATTTTTCGCGTTCCACGTGATCCCACAAGCATTGGCGCGACTGCTCGCCAGACGCCTAACTCTTCTGAATTGACGAGCTTTCAATTATTCGAGACTGTGATTACATATCTAAAGTCATCTCGAAGCACACAGAAATACGCAGAAATATTTTGCATCGTCAGAGAATTCAGCATTCGGTACGACCAGAAGAGGAAAGTTTTCTCGCTGTGTCAACTCGACGAAAATTGAGATTGTGCTCGTTTCAGACCTGTCTCGACCTCGCTCATCAGATGCCCAACTCTCCGAATCGACGAACTTTCAATCCCACAATCTCTTAGCTTTGAGAACAGAGCAATCTGAAAGTCGGTCTGACGACCCTGCTGATCATGCTAGTCGCGAATGCCCAGCACTGCAAATTTAGATGCTCAGCGTCCAGCTATACGCGTTGATTGGATCTTCAAATCTGCGAAAGTCGCTCGACCGGTTCTTTGTTAGCTTTCCTATCCCAAACCAATCCAGTGGGTCAAGACAACTATCATATATTTGACGGATGCCATCGCGGGCCCGCACCGATGTGGGCGGGCCTTGGCGTGAACTGAAATTTGCTGGAGAAGAAATTTGTCAGTTGACTAATGCAACAGGGTGATAGGTCCGTCCCTCGGTTGAACTGGCAAACGGAGATATCAAGCAATACTTCCATGTTGACTTTGAGGGCGGAACCTTGTTACTGGTCTATGGGCATTGCTATTGATCTTTTGTCGACAGATCTGGAGGCCCTCGTTGAATTCATGCGCATAGTGAGTCGATCCGTTCCAATCTTCTTTGTTCGGTCATCAGACAGTGGCCAGTACACCACTTAGTGTTGAGGGTCTCCCTTGCGATGAGATCGACGGCAGGAGTCGAGTTGCATCTAGCTACAGGAACTTCAAGCTGATCCCAATCATACTGTTCGATCTAACAATCCTGTGCTGCGGCTTTGAGTGCACAAGCATATTACTATGGGACCAACCTAACACTTCAGTTTCTCCATCTTGAGGCGCGCGACTCATCCAATGATCAAAAGAACTGTGATGGGCAGATGAGTCAGGTAGCGAGAGTAAAGGAGAACTGAGCAGAATACACTGCGTTGGTTCGAGGAAAAGGAGAGGCAAGTACACAATGTCGACGAGCTACAAATACAGGCAAATCTAATACAAACTGTGTGCTACAAGAGGCCGAAAGAACTCGAAGACGACAGCCACAGTTCGGACTGTCGCCAAGAACGCTTGGCGGTGCGAGAGAATGTTTTCCAACCCTCAATGTGCATTCATACATACCTTTTTCATAGCTCCAAGTTCAGCAGTGTCTGTGAGGACTTGGAGGGGCTGACTTGTAAAGTTTACCGCCGACCTGCGAGAGAACATGCGCTCGTGTGCTGCAAAACTGCTGGGAACAGGCATGCCAATTGCCCAAGTTTAGGTGCGCACGTGCATTAGGTAAGAGGCGATCGAGAATTGTGGCTGTGACAAGTATCCTTTATTGTCGAAAAGGCGTAATAATTTCAATTTCAAGATGCGCTCCAGCTGTCTATTTCATTTCTTTCCCTTTCTCCCACCACCGCTCGGCCTCGTCCTCGACGACCTCGTTGTCTATATCTTTAGATGAACTCTGATCTGCCTTTGGGCTCTCTATTACTGACTGTTTTCAATGTGAGTGATCTTTCTTTATCTTTGAAGTGCATCATCCGGACTACTGCGGTTCAACCAAGTCTATCTTTGAAGTCTTTCTGCTATGCTTGGCGGGATATGTGCTTGCTGGCAGAGGTATTCTTGACAAAAAGACTCAGAAGGTGCGTAGCAAAGACTCTGACGGGCCATGGACAATCCTGGACATCCTATATTTCAGCAACTTAACCACCTCAATGTCTCTCTATTTACACCCGCACTCTTGTTTTCCAAAGTTGCGTTTTTTCTCTCACCTGGTAAGTAATGATTCGGCTTCATCAAACCAAATATGCTGAGATGGATTATTTCAGCAAAACTGCGCGAGTTATGGGTCGTTCCCATATTTTTCGCCTTTGTTACATTCGTGTCGATGGCCATAGCATTCATTCTCGGATGGGTAGCGGGCCTTAAGAGGTCACAAAGGTGGGTTATACCGAATTTCTCATCAAATAGGGATGCGAGCAGGGGTTTGCGCCTTTTTTAGGAGCTTCGCGATGGCCGCAGCCATGTTCATGAACTCCAATTCGCTTCCGATTGCACTCATGCAGAGCCTCGTTGAATCCGTACCGGGGTTAGAGTGGGACGAATATGATAACAAGCAGTCTATGCTCGGCCGCGCGCTGACCTACCTCGTGGTATACAGCACGCTTGGCATGGTGGCAAGTCCCATTGCAGCGATTGTTTAATCCCGCATTCCTGACTCAAATTTCGTCATATTTTCACAGCTGCGATGGAGCTATGGCGTTCAATTGCTTTCCCAAGCCGACGAGCCTGAAGTGATCGTAGCGGATGATGACGTCAATGAGGAGACACCATTGCTCGCTGAGGACTTCAACACGCCAAATCAGAGCACGGCCCGCCTACTCGTCCCAAGGCGGCGCACGACGTATTATAACTCGTTTCCGAACTCGCCGAACCAGCTCCAGGCAGCACTGCCCCCGGATTCTAGAACTCCATCTACGGACGGTTCACCATCGCATTCCGATTCCGAAGCCGAGGACGCCCCGCTCGTCGATACCACGCTGCCCACCCATAGCGGCCGCATCAGGGCGGATTCGGCGCATGATGGCGACATACGGAAACACAGGTCCCTTGTTCACCGCTTTGGTCGATCTGCGCGTCGCTGTTGGATCAGGTTCAACAACTTCATGACAGTGCCGCTGTGGGCTTCGCTGGCCTCGTTGCTAGTCGCATGCTTACAGCCGGTGCAGCATGTCTTAGAGAACCATATGCTCGCAGTGAAAAGCGCCATCTCTTCCGCTGGCAAATGTTCCATTCCGCTTACCTTGATCGTCTTGGGGGCATACTTTTACC
The DNA here is from genome assembly GCA_030407095.1 of Macrocybe indica. Lineage (NCBI taxonomy): Eukaryota > Fungi > Basidiomycota > Agaricomycetes > Agaricales > Callistosporiaceae > Macrocybe > Macrocybe indica. The sequence continues at coordinate 1,007,680 of JARFTL010000013.1, forward strand.
CGCAGAACGGGGAATGTTCTCTTGAAGGCGACCAGGGACTTGTGGCTTCAAAGTCCTCAGATACGTTGGTTGGTAGTGTGAGGAATTTACTTGGGTTGAAGAAGAGGGGTGGGGCCACCGAAGAGGATGCGATCGGAATTGTGACTGAGGGCCGAAGACCATCGATACCGCCAGGCGAGACGAAGACGGTTGTCATCGCGGTGGCATCAAGGATGATACTTACACCCTTGTTGTTGATGCCTCTGATGGCCTTGTCAGCCAAACTTGACTTCCAACAAGTATTCGAAGAGTGCGCTTTAATCTTCATGTCTCGCGTCATGGCGCAGCTAATTTCGATCTAGCCCTGTCTTCATCATAGCCAATATCCTGTTAATTTCGTCACCACCTGCTTTAACTCTTGCACAGGTATGTATTTACGGTTATCCTGCACCGGCCATCCGTAGTCTAATGATCACATATACATTAGATCACGCAAGCCGCATCCGGTGATGCGTTTGAACGGTTGATCAGCAGGACAATCTTCTGGTCATACTGCGTCGTCACACCCCCAACCACCATTATCTTCGTCGTCGTCGCCCTAATATTCGCGAAACTCTGATCGTACTCGTTTGCTCTGGTCTTTGCTAATCTACATTGATATTCTTACCCCGTTGCATCTCTCTGTTGCCTTTGTCCGCATCCTCAGCTTCACCAATATTCCCTTCCTTCCAAGTACGATGTACATGTACATGATCCACATCAGCTCCGTCTAGAACGATAACGTAGATATTTCTTGGCTTCTATGGTCACGACCCAGCGCAATGCTGACGTGCGATGGCGTTCCCGATATGCAAACTTGCTGGGTGCATGTCTTGGAATGTGTTGATGCCGGTGTTCATCTTCACGGCCGTCCTGGTTCTTTCTATTTTTGAATATTCCGAGTGGCGCAACAACGTCCCAGCTGATGCATGATGAAGAGCGCAGTCGTTATTTTTGTACGTCGCCAGGCCAAAATCCGCAACAAACGTTGTCCAGTCGGCTGTCGGTGATAATAAGGGAAGGAGACGTTATCTGAACCCTTATCTACGTGTTATCCCTACACACGCCTGGGTATCTGAGCCTGACGGCGGAAATAGCGCGATTTGTTTCTATTCAGACGATAAGGAATTGTAACTGGTGAATATGAATGAAATGTTTGCGCCATAGGAGAAATTTCATTTCTTAGTATAGTAAGATGCCTACACAAAAGGCGGTATCATCGGTTTCATGGATTGACTGGAACAAGGAACATGCGAGAATGCTCCTGTTTTCTTCTTGCTGCCTTGCTCGCAGCTGGTTCCGGCGAATTTCCGTGGCTCGAAGCTTCTCCGCGACCTCAGATGAGCGCTCTTTCGCCCCCTCCGGTTTCCCGTAGATTGTAGACGAGACCCGCCTCGGCTTGAGAATGACATATGGGCCCGTGACGACTCGATGTCCTTTTCTCGGACTAACTTCCCTGAGCCGGTTTCTTTTGCCTTCTGGCAACGAGCGAGACAGCATACCTCAGAGGGGATATGAGCGTCGCCGAGCCCGGACTTATCTTAGCGCGCCTCGCCTCCGAGTGGCTGTGCAATGCAAAAAAAAAGAAATGGAGCTATCGTCGCAAAACCAGCTGGCAGAAACACATGCAAGAAAGATGGAACGGTGTGATTGATGAGACAGGATAATTCCTTGAGCATGCGATGTTAATCGCAGAAGAGCAGAGGACGACGGACGTTGAACGAACGTTGCTGACGGGGAAGGTGTTTCTCATTCATTATCTGCCCTTGATGATAGTGAAGGAAGGACAAACTGGTATGGCGCGATCTCAGATGCGATTGGAAGCGACATCACGTGCGATGGAAGCATAGAAAGAATCACATGCGAATAGAGTTTACACAACCATTGACGAAAGTATTTCAAGAGCCTTTGTGCGCTGAGAGATGTCTGTCCTTCGTTCTCTCCCCTCTTCCACCACCACCCCCGCTGCCGCATACACTTACCGTCGTTGTCCGCAATGGCCACGCAGACACAAACGCAGACTGCTCCTGCGCCTAGCGCACCTCCCGAGATCACCATCCTGACACGCGTAGCGTCCATCCCGATGATCTCATCGTCACTCGAGACCATCGACGGCGCCCTCTCGAGCAACATGCTCACCCGCTCGCCTTATGCGACCGCAAAGGGCCTTTCCACCACCGCATACAAGATGACGGAGCCCCTCCAGGTCCGCTTGGCGCCATACATCACCCAGGTTGACGGCTACGCCAATAAGGCCGTCGACGCCGTCGAGAATAGGTATCCTTACCCTTTCAAGGCCAAGCCTGAAGAAATTGCAGAGTTTGTTCGAGAGCGCAGACAGAGCGTTGTTGACACTGCGAACAAGACGATCAACGATAATGTCAAAACCCCCGCATATATGGTCGCGCAAGGCATCGATCAGGTGCGTAATGGACCACGTAACCTTTCTTTCCTTCTTTTCCTGACCTCGTATCTTCAGAGATTTGCGCCTATTGTCGATTACTTTGAGGTTGCCGTGTCCCGCCTAAATTCTTCAGAGGCTGGACCATCTACACCTCCCGACGCAAAATATCAGTATCAGCGAGCTTTTGCGATCTCTAAAACGCTCAAGGACAACGTCTATGTTTATTCAAACGATCAACTGAAGCATCTTCAGGCCCAATCCGCTCTTGTGTACGTTTCATCTCGTAATTACTGCAACGAATGGTGCTAACTGCTTAGTCTATAGTCAGCGCGCTATGGATACAGCCCAAAACATCACAAACGTCGCCTCATCATCCCTCGTGTCGGCGCAAACGCGCATACATGCACTGTCAGACAACATGATGGCCGAACTTCAAAGGCTCCAGGCCTCGACTGCCTCGTTCTCGGCGTCGTTGCAGTCCACGGCTAGCACTACTATTCACAATGGGACCGCCCAGCTTCAATCACAGATTCCTCCCCAAATCCAACAAGCGTACCAAGAGCTGTCGGCCAACCTGGGGTCTGCCGTCACTGAGCTTCGCAACATCGTCACAACGAAGGACATGCCAGTGCAAGAAAAAGTCTCGAAGGTTGGGCACCAAGTACAAGACCGCGTTAGCCCTCTGCTGGAATTAATCAAAAAACGGCTTTCGGACCTGATGGCTCGAGGGAAGGCGGAAGCCCACGTCGCACCGCCAGGTAGCCCCAACGACACAAAGCACGCAAATGGACAGGCGAGCCAGCAGCCCAAAGACCAAGAGTCGTCGGAGAATAGTTCTGGTAATTAGTCTCATTATGTGTTCTATGTCTTGAGCTTCTTCTCTCCCTTCCGTTCTCCGGTTTCCTGTAATGATCCAGTCTTTTCTATCTATGTATTCTCTCTACTCTTCCTTCATAGACATCAACAGTAGATAACCACTAGCGACGTCTTCGGACTCGGTTTATGACAATCGATTACATTAAAAGTATTTTTTTTGTACAGATCGGCTTACATTATGATATGTGGATTTTGATCGACATCGCAACATGGCTTCTCTGCTAGTATATCGGCTAGTACACGCGCCTGTCGTCATCAGAAATCGGTGAAAACTACGCGCGAAAGCTGGGTTGGACTCCCAGGCAGAGAGACGTCGTTTTGCAGGTGAAGGCATACTCGCAGCATGGTAGTGCTGACCAAGTGCCACTGTCTCATTTTTCAATCGATCGCATTTATGCCGACATTGACCAACAATTCAATTGGAATACGTCGTGCCATAGCAATTCAGTGCATCTGCCTCCGAGGCTGAGGAAATATCCCTGGATGTGTTCGGAGTCTGATCGGTAACGAACCTTTTTGCTGATTCACCCAAAAACAATCAGGATGATATATAGGCAACCTTCGTTAAGCATCTCTGCTAGTATATCGGTTAGTACACGCGCCTGTCATTGAATGAAGTGTCGGACGCGCGAAAGCTGGGTTCGACTCCCAGGCAGAGAGCGTTGCTTTTTTCACTGTTTTAGGTCATGATTTTTTCATGTCATTACCCTCTTTCTGCCGCTGTGAACTGTTTTCCTTTTTTTTTTCTTTTCTTTTTTGAACGGTCGCTTCCTCCGAACTGTGTGCAGGAGTGCTTGAGCTCCGCTGTAGGATTCGTCATGAAGACGTCAACAGCAGCAAACACCGTACCTGTTTTCCTCCCGCCTGAGCTGTAGAATGGCGGAGACATGCACTATGCACACAGCTAGCCCTGATTACAACAAGCTTCGTGGCATCCCTGTGCCATGCTTTCTCGGGAACTTTGCTCGATGCGTAGCGTTCACATCTAGGCGGGAGCCGTAAGTCACTCTATGATGCAACATCTCCCTCCTGGTCGCGGCATCACCTTTCACGCGTCAAATGTAATAGGTCGAGAGTTACGGGTTGCGAGTGCATCAGAGCTCTTTTGAACGCGTTGGAATTATTTCGTTTCGCAAGTGCGATCTTGTTTCAAGTTCAACGGTTTCACAGAGGTGTGTACGATGGCACGTGGGACGAACGAAAGGCGTAAAATGGTATTCTCAGCAGTACTTTCAATGCCGACAACGCCCTACCGGCAGGGTCTCGATCCTCACTTGGCTCGTTCCGCATTACCCTGTTCTGAACGAATGATGACCCGCCGGCTTCGTAACGGTGCATTCCGTTGGACACCATTCCCTGCTTGATATGGATGTTCCGCGCAAAATGGGAGAGATAAGCGGAAAGCACGACAAGCTCCTTTGATTTAGCCATTTTTTGTCGGCCGTAACATCGGTCGACACATGTTCGTGGACACATAATGGCAGGAACTACTGCAGGACTGTTCGCTTAAACAGTCCTGCCTTATCACAAGGCTTATCGGCCCCAGTCTCAGCTGCACGAATGTGCCACCTTCTGTTCCTGCACCTGATGCACAAGGTGTTTCCTCAGTGTTTCCTCAGCTCACAGGTACCGATGCTCTCTCGGCGATCGATTTCTACCCATCGTGTTCCTGGAGTAGGTTTCATAAGTCTCTCAGAGAGAATAGTTTCTATTTCTGATTTATCGTTACCTTCAGGTTCCCACAATACTCTCAGCGAGAGTGCTATTTTCAAACAGGATAAGATGCAACCTCGGTCGCCACAGTTCGGCACCAACATGTGGCTGGAAAAGAAAACGCCGTCAGACAATGCTTGCGCCACTGGAAGTCGCAGATAGCTGAACTTTTGCCGAGGATACGTGGGTGATTATCTCTTGCCGGTGGCAACGCTGTTATACTCCGAGGTGTTGACGTATGTTGCCATTAATAGCGGTCAAGGGAGGCAAGCTCATCCCAGGGCTTGTTCAGCGGCGCGAATGTTAATATAGATCTTGATATGCGTGTTCCAGGAAGACAGCAGAGTTTTCCCGGGTACTGAGCCACTTGGTGTCCTAGATTTTGTGTAAGTACCTGGCTGTGTGGTTTCGTGATGTAGTCAGTCTAATGTTCCGAATTCCGTAGGCATGCATTCTTCGCGTTACATAACGGTTAGTGCTTCTATCTCCGAGCACTGGTTGTAACCTCCGTCCTGCGGCGGCGGGCAGGGCGAACGAGATCCTACCAAAAGACTAAATATAGAAGTCTGCCCGAATCATCAAGCCTGCTGGCTTGATTGAAGGCATTCGAAATGATTGATTGTCGTCGAACGTGGTTTCCTTCACACAGCACCATGCGTTGCGGCGTTGAGTGATGAAGAGATAGAAGAGAAGAGCAGGACATGTTATGACGCGCGGTCCTTTCTTACATGGGAGTGAGTAAAAGCGTTCATCGTATTTAGCAACTCCCCTTCACACGAGGCATTGATGCTCTCTTTGGGCGTCTTGACGAAATTCTTGACGTGGATTTTCTTTCATTGTTGAACACCCTTTTGTGCGCACAACAGTCTTCTGAAAATATGACAAATTAGTGATCCTGCAGGCGTTCTTAGGTCAGAGAAAGACTGGGTTGCCACGGGCTACAATTTTTGAAATGGAGCGTCGTAAATGGTATAAAAATGCACTTTCAACCTCCCGCGCTTCAACGAGTATCAGCAAAGCGACACCCCTTTGTGGCGTAACACACTCACTATGACCTTCAATGTTGTGTGTGTCGTCATTCTTATCCGAAACTTGATACGGAATTAATCGCCTTGTAGTTCGAGGTTACGATTCTTCACGTCGCATACGCATGCATTGGGGGATTCATAGTTATAGTGTGTTGTTCTTTTTTATCATGTTTATAGTTCTTGTGTCTTGACGGACGTATGGCAGTTTGGGCTGACATCCCTGTTCTTGAAGGAGAAGGTTAGTCTTCGATGTAGATTTTTTTCCCTCTTCTGACTATTGAAACATAGCTTTACATTGGCGAAGCCTGTTGGGCATTTATATTCGGTGTAATTATTGGTATGATCCAGAATTACGGTATCGAGATGCTTGATCCTTTAAGTGCCGCAATTCAGGTCCATACGGTTTTGATATCCTCGACCCTAGGTCTTGGGGTGGAGGGTCAATCGAAGTCACCAATTCCCTGACGTTGGAATTTTGTCGAATTGTTCTTGCCACTGGCGTTTTCGCGATAGGCGTGGATTTGCCGAAGAACTACGTGGCTAAACACTGGAAGAGTCTATGCTTTCTCTTATTTCCTGTCGCGATATGGGTGGGTCTATGCTGCTTTTCGTTCGCGTGCATTATCTCACCGCTTCCCCTTTCTATTCGTCTGCAACCTCCAGGGCTGGTTTGTCTCCGCTGCCCTCATTCATGCCTTCATACCCGGCCTCACTTTCGTCTCAAGCCTTGCCGTTGCCTCATGCCTCACGCCAACAGATCCTGTCTTGGCTGCCACCATTTTCGGTGGCAAATGGGCGGATCAGCATGTCCCAATGCATATCCGTCAGCTTTTAGTGGCAGCGAGCGGTTGCTACGATGGTGTGGCATATCCCCTTCTCTACATTGCCATGTACCTCCTTCTCGAATCCCGTGATACCGGAGCTGCGATTCGTGATTGGTTTCTGATCGTTTGGCTATGTAAGTCCAGCCAAACCGCGCTTCTAATACCTTGTGGTTTGTTTTCAGCTCGAACTTTTAGCTAACGTATTCAATCGTCAGATAGACTACTCCTTGGTATCGTCATCGGCTCATTAGTGGGCTTTGGGTTCCGGCATCTTTTGAAGTTCTGCCAGCGCCACGACCTTATCGACAGGCATGCCTATGTTGCTCAGTATCTGTCGCTGGTAGCGCTCACTCTTGGAATTACCACCATACTGGGTTCCGCTGACCTGGTCGCGGCATTCTGCTGCGGGACTGCCTTTACTTGGGATGGATTCTTCAACCGCCGAGCCGAAGAGTCTCTCTTCAGCTCTGTAATCGACCTCCTGTTCAATATCATGGCCTTCATCTTTCTCGGAGCATGGATGCCCTTCAGCTCGTTCTCAGATACAGAGCTAGGAGTGAGCGCCTGGAGACTGGTAGTTATAGCCGTCTTGGTCTTGGTCTTGCGACGGTTGCCAGCCTTGGTGGCCCTTTATCGGTGGATCCCTGATGTGAAGACATTCGGCGAAGCCGTCTTTGTCGGTCATTTTGGACCCATGGGCATCGGTATGTTTAAAAGATACCAATGAACTCAGTCCTGACTCGTAATAGGTGCCATTTTCATATCCACACTCGCTGCAGAGATGATTCGTAAAGACGAACATCTGCATGGCGGACAAGTTGAACTCCTCTCCAAGGTCATTCAACCCATAATGTCATTCATAGTCCTTAGTTCTGTCATCCTGCATGGTCTCTCTATTCCATGCTTTTCGCTCGGCCGTCACATGCACACTATCTCCCGTTCGTGGTCCCGTAATGCAACCCCCGATTGGATGAATCTTGCCCGCCTTGTCGAACGCGGAGCGCCTGATATCGCGGTTAACCGAGATGAGCGGATGGAGAGAGGTGAAGCCCCGTCTCCGAGTGAGAAGGTCGAAGAAGAAATGCAACGCAGCTCCCCAACTGGAATATCGGGCGCATCCGAGAAGGATGACGGTACTATGGAGACGACGAAGGAGGAAATATGTGTGGAAGTGCGCCAGCCTGGTTCCCTTCCAGCTAACGCACTTCATTCCCCGATGCTTCAAGACCCTCATCTTGAATTTCATGATCAACCGCGTAGTCCCCAAGAAACGAGTCGCCTGCAGTTCGGCATCCCTTTGACCCGCTGTTGAAGCACGCTCTGGACCATGGCAGGAGCATTGGCGAGGCTATCTGGGTCTACTGCAGAGATAGAAGTTGGGCGAGAACCGATAGTTGTTTGTTTTTTAAACTTCAATGTTGTAGCACGATAACAGAGTAAAGTCAGCACCTGTCTCTCTGCTTTTACGCAAATGCATTTTAAAGTCGGTGAACAATGTTATTGGAAGATCAGTACACTTAGTGCGAAGCGATAAAGCAATCTTCGCGAGGACAATAGATCACATATCTGTAACAATGGCCGGTACGACATGATAGGCTAATGTTCGCAAAGGGAAAATGTTTCCTCCTTGATGGCGCTGTCGTAGTCTGTTACATAAGCCTTGCGTTCTGCCATCAGTAAAAGCCTCAATCGCTTCGCTTCCTCCAGACTGAGTGGGAAGTCTTCAACTTCATCGAAGATACAGTCTTGAAGTTCAACAGGGAGACTGGATATCGCCTTGCTATTTTCCATGACCATCTCACTCCACCAGTCGCGGCGTTGGCAAGGAACATTAGCAGTGGAGATGATGCGGATGTTGGGATCAACCAGAAAGAAAGCCAGTATCTTCCTATGGCCCGGTTTCGATGGATCTGCGAGTCGGAACGGCTGGACTTGATGTTGGAGGATGTTGGGCCAAACCAGCAGCCGACCTTCAGGTGTCGTGACAGACCCGACGTTTTGCAGTCCTGAACCGTCTTGTTCACAGCCGAACACGGCTTCAAGCCAGTCGTGGTGGTCTTGCTCATAATCTATTGCCCGCGCATCGTGAACATTGGATTGTTGGCGAAAGGCAAGTCGACTGGTTGTGATGTTGACGCTGTCATAGTAATAAACAGCACTGGCGCAGATATGTTCGTTCTAAAGATCATAGTAGTGTAAAGCTGGGACGGGCATTCTGGAAGAAATCTGGACGTACAAGTTGGCCTTCTACGTGCCAGCTGCCGCCGGCATATTCTGGTTTGTCAGGGGTGAGGTGTATGTTTGCCAGTTTGACAATCACCTGAATGCCCTCGTCGTCATAGTCCCTTCCTAGATCGACCGTTTTTTCTGGCTTGAGTGAATCGGAACTCTCGGTCAGAATTCTGCTCGCAACCCTCTCCGGGACCCAAAAGGGCTTGAACGCTGAGGGTGGCTCAGGCTGGGCAACACGCCGTATTGTGGTATACCACTCATATCGTCGAAATCTGTAGAGATGTGGGTACTCTTCTTCTTCTTGTTGAGGACCTTCGCTAGGTGGGATGTCTCCATATCTTGGGTTGTACTCACTGGCTGTGTAGCCGATACGGGGATAGAGGACGGTTCTAGCCTTCAAAGGCGTGAGACACATATTCCAAAGTGGAATGACACAGGCAAGAATTTGTTCGATGACAGAATACAGTTCCTTGTGTTTGACGGGGTGAAGGTTGTTCACGTAACTCATGAAACTTAATTTGGTGGTCAGAAGAGGTTTGACAAAAGGTGAATTGAGATGTGATACCTCGGTTTAGCTGGATCGGTGATGTCAACATCAGAAGGCAACCATTGAAAGTCCCGACTGTACGGCTTCCGAAGAATTCCCCATTGAACGTCAGTGCTAAAGCCCGATGGGACAGGAACAGTAACTCCAGACCCTGATTTTCGGATGCAATCGTCGATGTCAATCCGGCCACGAGGCAAGGCCTTGCTCCTTCCATAAATGAGCGGAAATAGCGACGGATGGACGAGGTCAAGGACTTTTTCGTCAGAGTCAGGGTGCCAGTCTTGTTGTCGAGGTGGTACATCCTCAAGGGGCGCAACCGCCGCTTTGAGCATTTTGTTGAGGTCGGATGGAACAGCGGTATCGGATTTGACCACATCTCCCGTGTAGACGGAAATAGCGCCAGTTTCTTCGAATATTTTAGCTTTATAACGCAATTCCTCGATGCACCAGTCAGCCATCCTTTCGGACACATCAATATCGCCATCAGACATCATTTCTGCCCGCCATTTTGCAACGATTTCTGGGTCATTTATCTACGGTTTGTTAGAGGGTTCACTGGTGCAAGTACGTGGCATCACGCTTCCGTACCTTCCTGTGCCAATTTGGCTTGTCTGTTATCTGGTTCATGAGGTGCATCATAGTAAATTCGCGAAGCGTAGTTAGAGGAAAACTGATTCGGAGTGAGCGGTGAGACGCAGGATTATTGGCCGAGAGAAATTGTCGTACACAAGACCAAGGTCAGAGCCAATGCCTGTCAGTGTGTTCAAAAGGTTAGGGAAAAGACCGTTGCTGAGCACGTCATCAGCCGGCTCGTGGTCCCTTTCGTTGCGAGCATAATGTCCTCGAGAAGGTGTGTAGTCCAGAGGAAGGCCAAAACCTGGAAGACGTATAGATGCCATGTTGCAAGGAGTATAGAAATGCGAACCCCCCACCTAATAACCTGATGCGAGTTTTGTTTGGTCGCTGTCACTCAACCGAGTTGCTTCTTGTCAAACGGCAGTGATTTGACTTGATTGATTGCAACAAATAATTGACCCTTTCATAGTGACGTTGACTCAACACTAGTCATTTTGAACTTCGCAGTGTCAACACATCCAAAATATCATACATGGCGTAGAGCAGCAAGTGCTGTTAATGACGGCGAACCTATTGAACTAGAGCCTTGTCCTCCCAAGTTCCAATGACATGTGAGGGATGGTTGCGGTGTGATTGACCCTCAAAAAAAAAAAGGCGCCAGAGGTACGCAAAGTCATAGATTGAACATTCTCCACCATCTGCATCAGCGGCAAATGAACAACGTTGGAGATACAACTAGTAAGAACACTTCACTCAGTATTTGAGGACCTATACGCTCCTCCAATAGATTTTTTTTCTAGTTAACGCATACTCCGAGGCATTCGGAACGCTCGGGAAGGATGCCTCTTTGCCTTCCTTCGCCTTCAATCAAAGCTCGTGGGATCGGCTGGCCACAAGGGCTGCTTATCGATGAACACGTTGAAAGAACATTCTGTTCATGTCTCCGCCGGCGTCTCAAGGAAGCCAGCGGGTTTAGTACGAGAACCCTGAATTGCTGCGGAGGTCAACTGATCAAGAGACATCGAACCCCCAGAAACCACAAGTCAAATACTCATTCTCATGACCCCTGCTGGTTGAAATCCTGGACAAGCACTCGCGAACCATGGAACGCATAGCAGTGTATACTACGGAGAGGGCTGGACGCCTACTGATGGAGGCCTCTCCAACAATCGAGGCTCCAGAGAGAGCTTACGATGACTCCAGATTCTGGATGGATGTTGCCATTTTTGAAGTAATGTGTCGTTTTTCGCTCCATTCCTGAACTCCAGCAAGTAACTTGTCTATGTTGCGTAGGTCGATGGTAGTCGTTTCAAGGTGGCGACCTCACCATTCCCAAGATCTCTCCTGGAATCTGTGGCAGAGACGTCCGAAGACGATGGCGTTAAAGTCATTCAACTGAACGACATTACTCTGGCTGATTTTCGCGGCTTTTTGAAAGTCGCATTCCCCACGTAAGAGCGACATTTCAGCGGATTTTTGACCTATATTCTATCTCACTGTGTTCTGGACATGTTTTAGACTTAGTGATTCCCCGTGCTCCAAGGATGATTGCGTTGGGGCGCTGAAGTTGGCGATACGTTGGCGCCTGCCGAACGCTCGCAGGGAAGTGATGGCAAGGTTGGAAACGATGCAACTGAATGCCGTCGAAAGAGTGGCCATCGGCCAGATGGGCATTCCCGAGTGGCTTGCGTCGGCCTATCAGGAGCTCGCCATACGAAGTGTTCCTCCGAATATGCAAGAATCCGAAACTATTGGCCATCAGGTTGCCGTCCTCTTGTTCCAAGTCCGAGAGCAGTCAAAAGGTATTCCTGAAGCTAAAGTCCTGAACATTATCCATCGTGTCCTGGGACGTAAAATCCGAGAAGTGCGAGAGATTGCGGGAATGTTGAACGAACCTTTGATTAGGAGGAAACGTTGACGCTGCAGTGCGTTGTCCAATAGTATACTGTGCATATCGAAGCCACACACATTGATCATCGATATTCTCCTTCTGGTACGACTACGCCCCATGAGGCCATTCGAATCTGTATGCCAAGCGCGCACAGCTGTATAAATATTCAAGCTACGAGGTACGCAAATGTAGGTGCCGACGTGTTGATATGTCTATATCAGTGGCTTTTAGCACTCCAAGCACGGAATCGCCTCGCATCTACCGCCAAGTGCAATCACCATCTCCCTACGTGGCGGGTAACCTGCATCGTTGGGGAGCTGTGATCTTCAAGGTATTCTAGCTTCTGCAACGTAGACAAAGGCCTGAATTATATCCTTGTGCTTCAGGTCGAAGGCATCTTGTTTCAGGTCCCCAAGTATCATTTTTTGCGTCATGGCGAAGTATTCCGCGACATGTTTTCCCTCCCCCAAGCCGTGAATGGCACTCCGCAGGGTACCTCCGTGGAGAACCCTATAGAATTAGAAGGCGTCAAAGGGGCTGACTTTGACAACTTACTGAAGGTCCTATATCCCATGTAAGTAGCGATGCGGTCATACCTTCGGACGTGCGGAATAACGATACTCTCCGCATGGACAGCACCATTTCGCAGCCAAACCCTCACAGCGACATCACACCAGAGGAATGGCTTTCTGTCTTGACGCTTTCGTCAACGTGGATGTTCGACGATTTACGGGCACTGGCCATTCAGAAATTGGGAGAGGCAAACTATCCATCAGATCCGATCAAGAGGATAGTCCTTGGACGACGATTCAAATTAAGAGAATGGGTCATTGACGGCTATCACAAGCTCATCACGCGCTCCGAGACATTCTCCACTGAGGACGCCGACGAGGTGACTTATCCAAAAGCAATAAGCATCTGCCAATTGCGGGAGACATATCTCGACCACTGGAAACGTGCGATGGTGGGCCAGTACGCAGGGACATTTTGACTGTTTTTGCGGATGAACTGCAAATGTATCAATAAGCGTCCCAAGATGGTTTTCGGTAGTGTACATGATATGGCTGCTAGCGAGAGGCATGTAACGCTCAGTTTCGAATCATGCGAATCTACGAAGAGTGTGCGTGGAAACCATGGCAAGTCAGAGTGAGGGTTCATTCAGTAATGCGACAACGTGCCGGGGCACATTGCTATCGGAATGAGCCCATGACCTTCGAAGAAGTATATGGCGGATTAGCTGACGGATCCTTCCAGGATTCTTTGCTGCGGATTCATATCTAACGTTCCCACAGATAGACGCTATCAAATTTCACCGCTGCGAGAAACTCTTCCTAGCGCGAGACCATACACTGCGGAGAAAGGTGATCGCGATCTTGACATGGTTTGAATGGAACATGCGGCCGAAGTCGTGGTTGGAGACGAACATGCAAGGATTTGAAAAGACAAAGATTGTCCATTTGAAACCCGTTACTGAATCTTTGCGCGTAGGCTGATAATCAGACGAGATGCAGATTCAGCGGACGCCTTGAAAAAAGGGGTGATGATTAATGAAGTGTGAAGCATAAATACGCCATGCAAAGATTTGCTCTGTATGCACAGCATGAAATCAACTTCACCATTATCAATGCCAATACTACTGCACGAACAGATCACGAAGCCCAAGCAAGATGACTTATACTTCCTTGAGACCATCGTTTTTGAGGTACGAACATGACAGTTCCTGTACGAACGTGAGATTCATCAAACACATTGAAAGGTGGAAGAGACGCTTTTCCAAGTACCTAAGCACATGTTTCGCCATGGCTCAGAAATTTTCGAAACGATGTTATCCCTTCCCCAGGCACCGGGGGGCACTGCAGAAGGATCTGAGCAGCATCCTGTTAAATTGGACGGCATAAGTCGCATAGACTTCAAACGTCTATTGCGTGTGCTGTACCCCCTGTGAGCCCAGTATTGCTATTGTGTCCGTTAGTGATGCTAACGATTTATCCAGTTCCATAGAGAATAATTACAAGAGTCTCAAGCGTGACGATTGGATCTCAATTTTGAAATTGTCCACAATGTGGAATTTCAAGGGCGTACGAGCATTGGCGATTGAAAAGATAACTGTAGCGGAACCAGCGCTCGATGTGGTCAAGAAAGTCACGTTAGGAAAACAGTTTTACATACCGGACTGGGTGTCCTCCGGATACCAGGCACTGGTGACCAGAACTCTGGCCCTGACTTTTCAAGAAGGTGAGGAGCTGGGGCATGACTCGTCGTTTCGACTGCAACAACTGCGGGAGGATTATATTCGGGGGTATCGACCCGACGTGAGAGCAGAGGTGGAGAAAGCATTCGGACAGGATCTTCGAACAATACGTCTAGGAAGCGAGGAGTATCTGTAGGTTCGGCATCAAATATGAACAAATACGAGTTACTACAATGTCAGATCCCATAGTGCAATATCCTATACGTCCCGCCCCTCAGACCTCAGGAGTTACTCAGTTGGCAGCTGAAGTGCTGAAAGCTTGTGGCATTCTGCGACTGCTGACCGCGACCGGAAGACCGTTCTCCCATGGCCGTTTCGGTCTGAAATACGAAGCTGTCAAATGATCTCATCTCTGGGACAAGAATAGGTTTCAACTCCCCCAGCCTCCGAAACGGCCATCATTAGGTAAACAGACTCTTGCCGTATTATCTGCTAATGTGTCCCTTGGGCGATCTCACGACTTTGCAATCACGTCAGGGTGCATGTGGAGCAGCATCGTTCCGTTCTCAACGCAATGCCACGATCCTCTCAAGGGTGGCGAACGTTCGTGGCTCGCGCTCTGTCTTCCGGAATATTTTTATGATAATGGCATATGGATTCACCCTTAACGTGATATGACACCTATTCCACATCCTTGAATCCATTCCGCCATGCGAACATGCTTACCAAGTTTCTTATAATTCGCCGGCAACTGGACAGCTTCCGGGGTAAATAAGGTTACAGTCTTTTGAAGAGGTCTGCTTAAAAGACGTACACCTCGGATTTTTGTGTTTTTGGAAGTGCGGCTATGTATCGCAACGCCGTTGTGCTCGTGTTCGCTTTCCTTGGTGCAAGCAAGGCAACGAAATTATTCGATAGGAATTTGGTCTATCGTTCTCCCTTTCCGGCACATCCTCAGGTACGTCAAACGAGCCAACGTACCATTGACGGATCTAAATCTTGCATCCTGTGCCAGTTCGCTCATGATACAAAAGCCATAGAATCCCGTTCGATACGACTTGCCCGACGACAATCAGGTCTATCAGGAACGACGGATGCAAAACCGTTCAAAGACGAGCATTATCCTACGTTCTACGGCTCAGATTTCAGCAATGTGTGTCTTTGCCATTTACACTGGTCTCGAAAAGCCCTTTCAACTCCATCAGAGCCCCTTCATATGGAACGGAGGGCTAAATTTTACTCATTCCGGTGAGTCAAACTTTATCGAAAGTCAGCAACATTTATGCCCTGCTTTCCAGTCGCAAGCGTGAGCTAAGATACGTCGAAGAGGTTCGTGTTCGGGTTTGTAATGGACTTGACAGGGTGATCCGTTCGATACTTCGGTCCTGCTCTGGACGCGAGCTGTCCCGATTTCGCCCTCTGGGACAACCTTACTTCCCGATCAAAGCGTCCCGGTCTGTGTCTCATACAAGATCTCGACTTCGCCTACGTTGTCAGGCAAACCTGTCGACTCTGGTTCAGCATTCACGAGCTACGATGTTGATTTTACGGTCAAGGTTGAAGCGACAGGATTGAAACCGGACACACGATACTTCTATCGGTTCTCCGACTGTACTAATTCTTCAACTGTCACTCCGATAGGCAGGACACGGACGATATCTGGTCCTAACAGTGCGTTTTCTAGCACTCTATGGTACGGGCATTGACGTGTGTTACATCAGCACCCACGAAACTGGTCAATGGTGGCAAGCCGCTTACTATCGCAGTGTTCTCATGTTCCCAATTCCAAGCAGGCGAGAATTACGTTGGTTATGTCTGGTACTGTCTTTGACATGGGCACAGGCTGGTTCAACGCGTATGGATTTGCCGCCCACAATACGAGTGCGGATTTGTTCGTCCATCTTGGGGATTATGTATGCTCCTCATTTGTCCGTTCCCAGACGTGTCCAGGGCTGATGATGACATGTTAGATCTATGAGTCACTTGGAAATGGGTATGGGTCAAGTGCTATGTGGTGATACGATATTTACGTAGGATGTAGTGCTCCTATCGGCCGTCAAGTCTTGGGACGAGAACTCGCCACCATCCACGATTACCGACAAAGACTTGGCCAGTACAGAACGGACAGCAGCCTTATATTTGCCCATCAAAATGCTCCGTGGATCACTGTCTGGTGAGGCCGTTACTCTATATTCAGGCATGTTCATTTGCTAAATTCGCCCACAAGGGTAAGTCGCTCGTTAGCGCTGAGGTTTTCCCTCATCGAGTTTGGCGCTGTGAACGTAGGATGACCATGAAGTTGGTGCCGAATAGCATTCCTGAAGTAGACCAGCGGTTCACGTTAATTCTTCCAGATTGCGGACAATGCATGGAAAGCAGGAACGACGGATTCGAACGATACAGCCGCTGGATGCTCATTCTCACCGTCGGGCGCGTGCTTTACGGACCGAAAACTCGCCGGAGTCAGGGCGTATCACGAATGGATGCCCATACGCCAAGTAGACGTCGACGATAAACTACGCATCTGGAGAAACTTCCAGATCGGAAAGCTGCTTGACTTGACTATGCTGGATACTAGTGAGCATTAATGATAGCTTTCAACTTCAAAGCTCTGCAACCCATGCATTTCTGACAGGACAATACGATCGAGATGTCACAGACGTGAGCTGTGAATGTGTCTCTATATTCACCCTTTCATGAATTCCTTGTGTACTAGGTCGGTTACAACAGAGGTACGTCGTGTACGCGTTTTTTTTGCGGAGACATGGTGGGCTGACTCTTACATCCTCAGCATGTAAGTGGCTTCCCTGAAGAAAGAGCCGAGCATTGGCTCACCGCGGAATAGTTGTCAATTCGATCGCCGATGTGGAGGATAGATCTTCGATGGGTCCCTTGCAGGAGAAATGTATGGGTATTTCATTTCACAGACCAGATGTTCTGATGGTTTGTCAATTCAGGGTTTACGGACACTATGGATGCTTCAAAGAAACGCGGAGCGGTGTGGCGAGTGATCGGGTTTGTGCAACCAGAGATTTTCTTGTTGCTTCTTGCTGAAACGAAAGCATGTGCATCAGTCAACAGATCGTATTCACCCAGTTGAATGAATTGGGCTCTTGTGAGTGTTCCTTTAATATCACATCCACTCTCAATGAAAAACGCGCGTCCCTCTAGTTGATGTCGTATGTGTACTTCTGTCTTTCTGACAAACTTGGAATGCCATCATCATCTCAGGACGCATGGGATGGGTACCGCGCGAACAGAAGGCGCATTCTCGACCACCTTTACGCCAACAGGATATCCAACACCGTCATTCTCTCCGGCGATAGCCATGCGAACTGGGTATCTGATCTTGCCCGTACGTGCGGTGCTTTCAACTACACCTATGTCTTGACCTGAGGATGGACACGTTATTCAGACCCCAATGATACGATAACGTGAGCTCTCTCCGTGGGAGACATTTGCCAATATCTCATGAGCATCTTAGATATAACCCTGTAACGGGAGCCGGAGCGATTGGTGTGGAGTTTGCGGGCACTGCTGTCACATCGGGCTCTTCGTTCGGGTCAGGCATCGCGCCCGGCCCAGCAGATGCGATATCCCGTGTTCTGGTAGGCGCCAACACAGATCTACAATGGAGCGAAGGCTCCTTCCGAGGGTTCTTCACGCTGACCATCGATCCGAACACGTTGGTTGCATCATATTACGCCATGAATGATACCAGTTGAGTGTCTTCTTTTGAATGTTGTTGGCCGGTCTAACCGATATCAAGAAACGCCGAATCTCAACGGCTTCATGAGCGCCCAGTTTGTAGTGAAGAATGGAGAAAACAGGTTATCTCGTCCAGTAGCTGGAGGTCAGGTGAAGGCGGGTGTTTTGAAGTCTAGCATCGTGGGCAATTGAAAGTCTCTTCATCATCTTCATTCTATATCTCGTTTAGGCAATCGAGCTCGTGTATATCATCTGAGACCAATAGGCCAAGAGCCAACGTGGTATGATCATGGCGTGGCCGTAATGTGAGGATCAAAGAGTGGATGAATTTCAGACAAGAAACTCGTTCTGCAATGCAATTACAGCATGCAGTCTTACGCACATCTGCCGGCTTTCCGTGAGGCTGGCTTTGAAAGTAAACAAGACCATCCAATAGCTTTGCCACGGTGCCGTGTAGCGTTCGCACTTCCTTTCAACCGATGGGGATCTCTGATGACTCCCGAATCACTCGCTCTAGACTCCGGGCGAGCCGGCAGCATGAAACCGATAATGAGAGTATCGCAGGAGAGTCCCGGGTATCTCGTCGTCATTGAGGACGGAGGTTCAGTGCACCGGGTTGTAAGGTTCGTCACCCACGTCGCCCTAGCTGCGGTGTCCCCTCTGGGCTGATGACGCGTGCAGCTAGCGACTATTCGTCACCTCACGCTGCGGAACGAGGACTTTGTAGACGTCTAATCACGGCTGCACGGAACGATGACATGGTTGAGCACCTCGGGCGCCGATCTGTCATCCGTCGTACAGGCACTAGTTTTGATTCAAGGCATGGCTTTCTTGTGGCGTATTGTTTCGTGTGGGTCCTTCTGTCATATGAAATCTCTGTATTGCTTGCTTGAACTGTATCTGATGGTTCACGTCACATTTCTAACAACTTCCAAACCTGACCTTTTGGCTTTCCCCCGTTCTGAAGGATGCCTACTCATGCTTCTTGATGGAATGGAAGCTCACAACGAGCGTCACTGTTGAAGCCTTGAAGACCCATTTTTATGCTTAAATCGGCGGCTAAACGGATACACGGCCATATCTAGATTCGTCGTAATCAAATGTCAGCAATCTGACATCATTTTGAGGGGTCCCTGCCTGGGCTTTCTTGCCGGCGTGCTTGCGTTAGAGACGGCGATAATGTCCTCTGAACCGCGTTTGAAGGCATGCGCGTTTATCTGCAGACTTATATACCCCTGGGTGAATTGGGATGATGCCCGCAAAACTTCCTTCCTTTCATGTCCGGGTCTGTCTTCTCACCAGACGAGACGCCTTCCGCGTCGGTCTCCCGAGTTCCTTCGATCCCCACCATCGTTGGAGATGAGAAGATCCGCGACCACAACGAATCCCCCACCCCCAGGACCCGACGCGCCTCGGATGTTTCTCATGTCGACATCGAATTTTTCGACCCAAACGGCGTTCATGACTTGCAACGCAGTTTGACCAGGCCCGCTGGCGAACGTGCCTTGGAAGACGAGAACGAAGAAGATCGCGAACGTTTCAGTGGCTCGGATACCACATTGGCTGGCTTGCCCATTGGTGATGGCCCGTTTGATCTGGAAAAGACATTGCGCCATGTTATCCGCAAGTAAGATAAGCTTTCTTGATCTGAAGATGTTCCATAGTTACCGTCAACACAGGCGCGATGAGGCTCAGATCAAACCCAGAGAACTTGGGGTCATGTTCCGAGACCTTAGCGTCGTCGGCCTGGGAGCGGCGGCTTCATATCAGCCTACGCTGGGTTCGCTCTTTAATCTAAAAGACGTTATTGAGAACATTCAACTGGCGCTGCATCCTCCTCTTCGAAACATTTTGACGGATTTTGAGGGCGTTGTTCGTCCCGGGGAGATGCTATGTGCGTTTCATTGTCTCCCTAGACATACTTTTCGCGCTTCTTACATTTATCTATTCAGTGGTATTGGGAAGACCTGGATCCGGTTGCACTACATTCCTTAAGACCATGGCCAACCTTCGAGAGGAATATCACTCCATCAAAGGGGACGTCCACTATGACTCGATCACGTCGGAAGATTTGAGAAAGCATTTCCGTGGTGACGTGCAGTACTGCCCCGAAGATGACGTACATTTCCCGACTCTCACGGTGGAGCAAACACTCGAGTTTGTTGCAAAGACTCGTGCACCTCATGCTCGTGCTGGCGTGTCGAAGGACAAATACATAATGCTCGTGACGGAGATTTTAACCACAGTTTTTGGCCTTCGCCATGCGAGGAAGACACCTGTTGGGGATGCTGCCATTCGTGGTGTGAGTGGTGGTGAGAAGAAACGGGTTCTCGATTGCCGAGGCATTAGCCGCTCGATCATGTATCGGTGCTTGGGATAAGTGAGTACTTCAATGTCCTGGTCACCTAGCATCCCTTTCACAATCACCCATTCTAGCTCTACGCGTGGCTTGGATGCGAGTACGGCTTTGGAGTTCGTTCGAGCCCTCCGAATCGCGACCGACACCTTCCGCATGACAACTATGGTTTCCCTCTATCAAGCTGGAGAATCGCTGTATCATCACTTTGATAAAGTCTGCGTGATATACGAGGGGAAGTTGGCCTTCTTCGGTCCGGCGAGCCAAGCTCGGCAGTACTTCATTGATATGGGGTGAGACTGGCAACTGTTACGCCTAATCCTCACGGCTAAAACTTTTCACAGCTACGAGCCTGCTAATCGACAAACTACCGCCGACTTCCTCGTCGCAGTGACCGACCCGAACGGCCGCATCCCCCGCACAGGCGTCATCTCGATGCCCCGCACCGCGGATGAATTTGCAGCATACTTTAGGAAGTCGCAACTGGGAGCCGCGAATCGGGAAGATGTGGATTCTTATTACAAGGAATTCGTCGGTTCACCAGAGCGAGCTGCTGCCTATATCGAAAGTGCTCGCGCCGAACAGGCGAAGACTACGAGGAAGACGAGGTGTGTGTTCAGTCTCAATCGTGTCTTTTAGCTGTTCTCATTTATCGTCAATGCAGTCCATACCTTGTCAGCATACCAATGCAAGTGCGGGCGGTGATGCTAAGGAGAATTCAAATCCTCAGAGGAAACATGCTGGCGGTCAGCCTGAACCTCCTGTGAGTTCATCGCCTTTGGTTTATTTCAACGCCCTGACACGTAGTCCCCCCCCCCCCCCCCCCCCCCCAGTTCCTTCGTGGTGCAGGGAGTGATCATTGGCTCTGTCTTCTTGAAATCCCCAGTGGAAACGTCGGCCTTCTTCTCCAGAGGTGGTGTCATGTTCTTGTGCGTGCAGTGCTAACTTTTTCATCTTTCCTTAATTTAAACATCACGTTGTGTAGCGCTATTCTGTTCGCTGCTCTGACGACTATGGCTGAAATACCTGCTTTGTTCGCTCAACGACCCATCGTCCATAGACACAAGAATGCAGCATTGTACCACCCTTTCATTGAAGCCCTGGCGCTGACATTAGTCGACGTCCCCATCACGTTCTTTATCACGGTTATATTCTGTATAGTCTTATATTTCATGGTTGGCCTGCAAAAGTCGGCTGTGAGTCTCTTATCGGTCATAATGAAAGACTTTCGCTGATGTTGGCACGCCCAGGCTCAATTTTTGTATGTTCATTTTCTTTGTTTCCTCGCCTCTCGACCTGACATCTTCTCAGCATTTTTTTCCTCTTCGTTTTCACTATGTCTTTTACCATGAAGGCTTGGTTCCGAGGAATTGCTGCTGCCTTCAAGTCTGAAGCAACGGCCACCAGCGTTGCTGGAATATCCATGCTTATACTCTCTATTTATACCGGCACGTCTTGCAGCTTGCTATTTCTGAACTCCTTCTGATTGTTGGCGTAGGTTACTCTATTCCTAAACCCACCATGATTGGCGCTTTGCGTTGGATCACGTATATAAATGTAAGTCTGATTGCCATCGTCAAGATACATACATAGCTGACGTCACCTAATCAGCCATTGAAATACGGGTGCGTCCTTCCGCAGATCCACCATTATCTGTTATTTATGCATTCGTAGGTTTGAAGCCATTTTGACGAACGAATTCCGCACCATCAAGGGCGTTTGTTCCACTCTCGTGCCCCAAGGGCCTGGTTACGAAAATGTTTCAATCTCAAATCAAGTCTGCACAACGGTTGGGTCGTTGCCAGGTGATCGTTTTGTCGATGGTTCTCGTTTCGTTGGGCTTTCATTTGGGTTCAAGTACGCGCATACTTGGATGGTTAGTGCCGTCCCTTACCGTCATCTACAAAGCGGTTTGTCAAGCTGACGCGTGTTTCTTCAGAATTTTGGCATTGTTGTCGCCTTCGCAGTCGGTTTCTTGGCAGCCTTGCTGATTTTCACAGAGTTGAACACGACAACGGCGGCCGAATCTTCTGTAGTCTTGTTCAAGCGAGGCTCGCGATCACCCAAAGCCGCACGACCTACGGACGAGGAGCAACTCTCAGAGAAACAGTCAGACCCCTCGAAGCCGGAGGCTAGCAACGTAAAAGAAGCCTCACCTTTGTCGATGACTGACATATTCTCGTGGCACCATATCAACTATGTCGTACCAGTTGCCGAAGGAGAGAGAAAACTCTTGTCCAATGTGTCTGGCTATGTTGCCCCTGGAAAGTTGACGGCTTTGATGGGTGAATCCGGTGCTGGAAAGACGACATTGCTCAATGTTCTGGCTCAGCGTGTTGACGTCGGTGTAATCACTGGCGAACGATTCGTAAATGGCCAAGCACTGCCCCAGGACTTCCAATCGCAGACGTGAGCTTTTGATTTTGTTCTCGTATGAATCTGATACTGAGTCTTTCCCGCAGGGGTTACGTGCAACAAATGGATACACATCAACCGACCGCCACTGTCAGGGAGGCGCTGCTCTTCTCCGCGAAGTTACGTCAGCCTGCCAGCGTACCACTGCAGGAGAAAGAAGCATAGTTCGTATCAAAGCCTTGGCGACAAGACTAGTTCTAATTCTTTAAACAGCGTTGACACGTGTCTCAAGATGTGCGGTCTGGAGGAATACGCCGATGCTGCTGTCGGCTCTTTGGGCATTGAGCATCGCAAGAGGACCACTATTGCTGTCGAGCTCGCTGCCAAGGTTTGACACACATCTCAAAGGAAGATTTATAGCTCATGTATTATTCATAGCCCCGGCTGCTTTTGTTCCTGGATGAGCCGACGTCTGGATTAGATTCTCAAAGTGCTTGGAGCATTGTTTCGTTCTTAAGGAGTCTTGCAGACAGCGGTCAAGCCATTCTTTGCACGTAAGTTCACACAGCGTTTCTCGCTCTTGACCGCTTCTGATATGTTAGACAGTATCCACCAGGTATTTATCTTCGAACGTGGCCTAAATCTCTATTAATGCTGACTGGATCGCATCAGCCTTCTGCAGAGCTGTTCCAGGTTGGCAACTTCGCCAGTTCCATGAGTTCACTGACTCACAGAAAATGTGTATAGGTCTTCGATCGCATGCTTCTTTTGCGCAAAGGTGGCGAAACTGTGTATTTTGGAGACCTAGGACACAACGCGACAACTCTCATTCGTTACTTTGAGAAGAATGGTTCAAGGGCGTGCCTTCCCGATGAAAATCCGTATGCTCATATCTTTCATGGATTGACCACTTTTGCTCATTATTCTTCACGTTCATAGCGCCGAATTCATGCTGGATGTCATCGGTGCTGGTGCTACTGCGTCTAGCAAGGAAAATTGGCATGAAATCTGGTGTGCTTCGGAGGAGGAAAAGAGTCTTCAACAAGAACTTTCCACTATTCACGCCGAAGGACGGAGCCGTCCTCCCGTCGAAGCTGCATTTCATTCCGAGTTCGCCACATCGTGGTTCTACCAAGTCAGGGAACTTCTCAGGCGTGATATGCAAGCCCACTGGCGGGATCCTACATATCTCATGGCGAAGATTGTTTTGAACATCGTCGGCGGGCTGTTGATAGGTTTCACGTTCTTCAAGTCAAAGGATACTCAGCAGGGCATTCAGAACAAACTTTTTGTACGCGCCGCGGCTCACATCTCATGCAAATGCTTCTCATCCCTTATTCCGTAGGCCATATTCATGGGTACTATCTTGAGGTAATGCCGCTTGGATTGAATCCCGAATTGATGATACTCAAGGCCCTCTTTTTTGTCCAAATCATCCAGTGTACCCTTGTCAAATCAACTTCAGGTTCCATTCATCAATATGCGCACGATTTACGAGATTCGCGAGCGCCCGAGTCGCATGTACAGCTGGACGGCCCTCATCACATCCCAGCTCATTGTTGAGCTGCCTTGGAACATCTTTGGCTCGTCGCTGTTCTTCCTTTGTTGGTACTGGACCGTCGGTTTCGACACCTCCAGAGGTGGATATACCTACTTCATGTTCGGTGTCATTTTCCCGTTGTACTACACAACGATTGGCCAAGTGCGTGTTTTTCCCCTTTAGACTTGACATAACCTCACCCCTTTGTTCAGGCCGTAGCAGCAATGGCTCCGTCCGCAGAGATTGCCGCGCTCTTATTTTCGTTCTTATTCTCATTTGTGCTCACATTGTAAGTGTTCACTGCCGCGTTCCTTGCCAGACGGAGTTTCACACATGCCGATCTAGCAATGGTGTCTTGCAGCCATTCGCGTCGCTCGGTTGGTGGAAATGGATGTAAGTCGCTCTATCGCCGAGTTAACTCTGTGGCCAGGGCTGACATATGTCAAGGTATCGTCTCTCGCCCTACACGTACTTGATTGAAGGCCTGCTGGGTTACGGTCGGTGCCGTTGTGCTTTCGACCCTGATTTTCAGTATGCTGATCAGACAACCGAAACAGCCATTGGCCGTCAGTTGATAACTTGTTCGCCGGTCGAATACGTCACCTTGAATCCGCCTTCGGGCATGACTTGCGGCCAATACATGAATCCCTTCATGTCAGTGGCTGGAGGTTACCTCACGAACCCGGACGCTTCGTCTGCTTGCCAGTTCTGTAGCGTCCGCACAACAGATCAGTTCCTCTCTCTTCGCTTCAACATCTTTTACGAGCACCACTGGCGCAATCTTGGGCTGATGGTGGTCTTTATCGCATTCAACGTGAGTGTTCTAGTATGACCATCTTCAAACGCGAGCTGAGTGTGCCGTAGGTGTGCTGCACGTTTTTGCTGACGTATTTCTTCCGCATCCGCACGAGAAGTCTCCTCGCATCTGTAAAAAGTGGTTTCAAGAGGAATTAGAGGCATGATATTGCATAGGGACTTGCATAGATACCGCTTACGTCTACTTATTCGCCCAACTCACCTCATTCACACACTGGGTTGGGGATATTCTTACTAGGGATCATCTCTTAATTTTCACCTTATGATCACATTATACGATAGAACAGAGTAGAAGGGTGTAGATAGAAGAATGAATAAAAATGACTTGATCGCCAGTCAGAAGTCAGAACGGTACGCCGCAGGCGCTTCTCTTCTTGTCCTGATCGGACATGAACCAGGACGCGCGGGTTAAACCTTTGGTCGCCCGTTCCATGAAACTCCTGGAAACCACATCACCAGGCCTGACACTAACGTTGGCGCCTGGCTTTTCTTGCGCGGAGACGTACGCCCTGGAAGGCGAGCGCACGCGCATCAGAGGGACGTGGAGCGTGTTACTGCTGCTGTCAGCCGCCGCAGTGGAACCCGGAGCGGACGAGCACCGAGTGAGGGGGGTGTAGTTCAGTTCCGGGACCTGCAGCGTCGACGGCGAGGACGACGTGATGCCGAGCCCAGTGGGGCGACTGTCCGATGCAGCGCGGATAGAGACTCGGCGTGAGGGTACGAGGATGCGCGGGACGGTCAGGTTCTCGCCAGCATAGCTGCACGTCACGAGCGGCGAGGACACTGCGGGGGAATGCGCGCGGTCTGAGGATGAGGAAGAGGACGAGGATTCAGAGTACGCTGATTTGGGAGAGTCGAACGAGGATGGAGAAGAGCAGTATGCGGGGGGCGGCGTGACGGGCGCGATGTGCGGGATGGGAATGTCCGCGTTGCGCGAGAAGAGCGAAAGGCGGTTCCAATGGCCCGCTGTCGACGCGCGGATGCGGTCCATGATATGGTGCTGCGGGTATTGTTGGTGCTTGTGCTTGCGATCCCCGTTGAACGCGCTCGTGCCCGCAAATCGTCCGCGCGAGCCGCGGCGGAGCCAGTCCTGGAGGGAGCGCTCTGGTGTGTTTGCGTTCGCGCGGTGTGGTATGGCGGGGCCGGTCTCGACGTCATGCGAGTCTGGTGACTCGCGCTTGGTTGCCGGGGCGAGGATGTCTTTGTTTCGGAGGATGGGGGAGAGGTAGAACCACATGAAGAGCAGGAAGAGGAGGGAGGAGAAGACGAGGACGACGACTGCCAGGAGAAGGTTGGGTTTAGTTCCGGAAATGATGTGGTTCTGTGCGGATCTTACTTGTGATTGCGTTGAGGGAGGGCCCGCTGGAGCCACCAGCCATGGCGCCCATGTCTGAGTGTTCAAGAATCCTTGACAGCTAGTGCGTCCGCTTCTGCAGGGTAGTCAAAAGAGCGATGTTCAAAGAAGGAACGACGAGAATTTGGAGAGGGAATTCAGATAGATAGAATGAATAGACTGGTAGTCGTTGAAAACGAGGAGATGAGCATCTGAGGAGGCTGTCCATGCAGAAATACGGTCGGTTCGGTCCTGGCGGAGGCTGACGTTGGAACGCACAAGTCAATCTGAAATTTGACCGGAAGGGCATCAAGTCTTGAACAAGTATGGAGCACATATATATCCATATTTCTGAGACCTTGAGGGTTAAATATGATCGCAAGCAGGACTCGAGCAGTCATGACCAAAAATTTCCCGCACTTCATGAGAGACCAGCAAAAGTTGACGTCTGAGCCAAGACAGATTATTACAAAGCTCAGCCATAGCGATACTTGGGATTCAGATGATTGGACCAAAGAAGATTATCTCGTATCGCGCCTATGTTCGACGATCGCCAATCAAGATGCTGCTCGTCCGATGACGTGTCGGAGGTTTACACTGTATAGCACTAGTAAGCGAGTCTTAGTGTTGGCTTCGAATTCGGACCCATAACGCTGCAGTTCGTTTGTCGCATAGGTAGTAGTCGCTATGATTCAGAAATAGCTCTGAGACACCCGTAAGTGAGCTAAAAAAAAAAAAAAGGAGAACGTTTTTAGAGAATGTGCGATGCACGAGAGGAGGAGGAGGAAAGGAAAAGCCGTGTGGGATCCGATCAAGATCTGACATCGGGGAGTGTTCGTTGAGTTGTTCGCTGTGAAGTCCGAAAAGGGGTCTCTGTCCTCTTTCTCTCTTTCTTTCCTTCTTTCTTTCATCTGTACTTGTAGTGAAAATGCAGCGAATGTGGTCGACGTACCTGGACCCAGGGATGCATGTCAGCATCGATTCGACCGCCAGCCAAGCCAGCGAGCCTCAAATGGTCGGTGTGAATTATTATCAACCGCTATATTACGCAAATAAGCTGATCCGATTTCTGTCCAATCTTCTCTGCCCATACTCGCCGCTCATTTTTTTTCCCTCTCTCCCTGCAGATGGACTCGTCGTAAGAGCCAAGAGTCTTTTATTACCGTGTATCTCCAGTTGTAACCCGTTTCCGTTCTTTCCTTTTTTTTTTCCTCCCTTGGCTCTGCGCTTTTTCTTTTTGCGTAGCCAATCCAGACGGTCATCCATCGCCAACTCGACCTTTTCACAGGCAGCGTCGACGCACCCCATGTTGGCCGACTCCAAGATCCCGCTGGACCCGCCCAACGTACCCTTTGGCGGCTCGGCGGCGCCCTCGCGCTCCGCGTCGCCCTTCCTCATGAAACGCGGCGACACCGAGAGCAGCAGCGTCTCGCTCACGATCAACTACCTCCCGTCCAAGTTCTCGCACACGCTTCTCTCGCCCGGCGGACCGCGTCGGCGCAAGAAGGGCGCCGATGGGCTCGCGGTACCCAAGTTTGGTGGTGGCGTCGAGGCGTTCAGGAGCGGCGAGGCGCGCATGCCGGGACAGGGCGACGAGGACTATGATGGCGTTACTGGCGGGTGGTTTGGCGGTGGCGCAGGACCGAAACGCAAGCTGCGCTGGAACAGGTTCAAGTGGATCCTATTCGTCGCGAACAGCCTCGTGAGTGCTTTCGTCCCTTCGGATGTTTCACATGACGATGTCTGATGCGCTGACAGCTGTCCGCGTACTCGCTCGTGTCGCTGATATTCTGCCTCCTGACCTGGTTCAACGTGTGGACGCATGCGGACGTGATTCGCGTTGGGAATCGCTCCGAGCTCATCCTCTCGACTCTGGCCGCGAGCGTCGGGATCTTCACCTCGACCATTGGGTGGGCGGGCATCTTGCTGAACAACCGGTGCTTCCTCGCGATATACACCTTCCTGCTCTGGATCACGTTCGCATTGCTCGTCGTGCCCGGGTACATGACGTACAAACGGCGCACGTTCAATCTCGAGGGCAAGGTCAACGCGCAGTGGTCTCGTGAGCTTGGTGGGTATGGGCGCCTGCGAGTGCAGAACCAGCTCCGCTGCTGTGGCTACTTTAACCCGTTTATCGAGGCGACCGTGAGCCAGACGTGCTATGCGCGGACGATCCTGCCTGGATGCAAGGCGCCGTATATAGCGTTTCAGAAGAAGGTCCTCGAGCGGTGGTACACCGTGTCGTTCTCGCTTGTGCCGCTGCATATCGCGATCATCCTTGCCGGCTTGCTGTGCTCGAACCATGTCACTTATAGGTTCGGCAAGGGCATGATGCCTAAAGCGTACAGGCTCAGCATGAACAGCATGGCCGTCATCATAGATAACTATGCAAGGTGCGTCTGTCCGTCTTGGTAGACGACCAAGTTTCCTCATCCGTGCTTTACTAGCCAATTGGCCGAACAGTACGGCTCGGATGTCGCCTCCGAGATCATGGCCCGCTCCCGCTCCAACGTCCAACTGGACCTCATGCCCACGCTGCCTTACAACGCGGGGACCGTGAGCTCGTATTCCAACAAATACGAATCTATTGGCAGTCGCCCCCCCGAAACACTGTCGTGATGTTTCTCCCTTTCACCTTTACTCCTACGAATACCAAAGACTTGAGTTGTTCACCATCGCAATCCCTCCGCGGCCCCCCTTGCCCGCTCCAGCAACTACACTCATGGACATCTTTGACAACTCACAATCCCCACCCAGCAACACTCACAGACATGTCCGACGCCCCTTTTTGCCACACCGTGTCCACTGTCACGCAGCATTCTCTTCTATATTTTATTTACTTTCGTTTTACATATATATAAACTCTGCAGTAATACCGCCGCACGAGACCTCCTCCCTATCCATTCCTTTTATTGGAGAAAATGATAAAGTGACTATCGCGTCGTGATGACGTAGCGACATTATCAGCCATGTGATCCACTAGACCCATTTGAAAGTGCCGTCATCATGGTCCGCCCGTGTACGCGCCGTGAATGTACTTAACGCGGTCCCCCGCTTCGCTTCCTCTTTTCTTCATCTTTTCTGGGTGCTTGACGCCGATTGGGCACCCTCCCCGGTAACGCCGTCGCCCACGTTTTGGACGCTGAGCTGCTAGCGGTATTGCTGAAGCCCCTCCAACGCATCAGATGCATGTGCGACGCGTATTAGGCGGGTCAGCGGCCCTTTTAAAGAGGTCTTATCACGACCAGTCGTTCGGGTTCCGCAAACCTCGCGAATATGTCTTTCCAGACTGTAGGCAACGGTTACGGTGGACCGTACTAATCCCTAACCGACTGAATAAATGCATATATGTACAGATACAAAGGCACAGCTAGAGAACCGGCATCTCAATGCGC
This sequence comes from Macrocybe indica, assembly GCA_030407095.1. Taxonomy (NCBI): domain Eukaryota; kingdom Fungi; phylum Basidiomycota; class Agaricomycetes; order Agaricales; family Callistosporiaceae; genus Macrocybe; species Macrocybe indica. The sequence continues at coordinate 1,037,483 of JARFTL010000013.1, forward strand.
CTCTGTTGCGCTATGTGGACTCGATGCGCACGCATGGGCACCGCGCTGCGCGTATCGACCCGCTCGACCTCATACATCGCGACGAGGTCGCTGCACTCGACCCCGCGCGATACGGCCTCAGTGACCGCGGCAAACCGTACAACGTCAACGGGATCATCTGGACGCGTCTGGTCGGCACTGGGAAGGGCGCAGAGGAGGAGTGGTGGACTTTGGACGAGATTGAGAGGCATTTGCGCGCTGTGTATGTCGGGCGCATTGCGTATGAGGTGAGAATGGTTCCTTGAATTGCGATCTTTTAGAAGAGAGCTGATGCAGGTGCTGGACTGCAGTATATGCACTCACCGTCCAAGACGGAGCGCCTGTGGTTCTCCCATCTCCTGGAGTCGGAGACCCTGCCGGAAGACAAGCCTCTATCCTCCATCGACAACGAGATGAAGAAACGCATCCACGGACTACTTGCCCGAAGTGAGGTGTTGGATAATTTTCTGCAGCTCAAGTTTCCAAACTTGAAACGTGTATGTTATTTCATGCTCAGCTTACGCCCTCCCTGACTGCGCTTAACAGTATGGCTTGGAAGGCGGAGAATCCATGATACCAGCCCTAGACTCTCTTTTCTTCTCCGCTGCCAAAGGTACGCACGTATCTCGTCTCAATCGCGACGCATATAATTCACTTTCATTTTCTTGGCAGGCGGCATACAACATATCGTGCTCGGCAAGGCTTGTCCTGAAGCATTGTTTGTGCATTTATTGAAACATTTTGAACAGGAATGCCACATAGAGGACGGCTTAATCTTTTGACGGACCTGTTGCAATACTCTCCGGCGGCTCTTTTCCACAAGATCAAAGGTGGATACGAGATACCTGAGGAGCTGGGTGCAGAAGGCGACGTCCTCAGTCATCTCGGTTAATCTATGCCCAATTTTTGCTGGCATTTGAATCTCACCGTTTTCTTTAGTGTCCTCTCCGATTCTGCACTACCAAGGTGCAGATCCAACGAAAGTGTCTCTTCTTCCCAACCCTTCTCATCTAGGTTCTTTTTCGTCTTTCTTTTCTGTCGACTGGCATCTCACGAGCTGCTTCTTATAGAGGCTGTCAATCCCGTCGCAATGGGCAAGACGCGTGCAAAGCAGTATTCCTTGCTGAAGACGTCTCCTGCCGACTGTCAATTGGGTGACAAGGTCATGTGCGTGCAATTACATGGCGACGCAAGCTTTACTGGCCAAGGGATTGTCATGGAAGGACTTGGGTTGAGTGAGTAGGGGGCTATTCTCCAAAAACGTTGTCTGATGCATGATCTTATAGGCAATTTGCCGCATTTCACGAGTGGAGGAACCGTTCATCTCGTTGTGGAGTGAGTGTATGCATGTATACACTAGCATGCGCTGACTATTCCTCTCTAGCAACAAGTCTGTATCCTTTCGCCTCATTTCCATCTGCCCATTGACCGCGTCTCCAGCATCGGCTACACGACTCCTGCTTCTGGTGCTCGCTCTTCGCAATACTGCTCCGATATTGGCAAGATGATCAACGCTCCGGTCCTACATGTCAATGGTGATTACCCCGAAGGTAACTATTCCTTGTAGTCCAGTTTTTTTCGGGGTCATCATAGTAATTCAGATGTTGTTCGTGCGATGGATATTGCTTTCCGTTATCGCAAATACTTCCGAAAGGTATGGATAAAACTCATTTGTTAAATGTTGTACCTACAGGAACTAATAATGCGTATTCAAAGGATATCATTGTTGATCTCCTAGTTTATCGTAGATGGTTTGTGAATCACTCTTACCTTCTTGATATGACATGTCTGATTGTGCTTTATTGTAGGGGGTGAGTCTTTTGTTGACTCATGCGAACCACGGCAATTTTATTTTGGATGCAGCCACAATGAACTCGATATCCCAGAGCTCACCAGTCCTCTCATGTATGAGAAAATTGCGTCCAGACGATCCGTGCCGCAACTATATGAACAGAAATTGATTGTATGCTCCGGCTATGTTGGCAACACCAAATTCTCGCTGACTGCATCTCCATCGTAGTCAGAAGGCGTCCTCACGGAAGCTCAAATCACAGAAGTTCGCGTAACATTCAAAGGCCATCTTGAATCAGAGTTATCGAAGTCCGCATCCTATCAGCCGGTTGCTTCGATGCTTCAGGATCAATGGCAAGGAATGGTCTGGCCGGCGAGCAAAGAGGCAAACTACTATCCTGAGACCGGTGTCGACTCAGATACACTTGTTCGTGTGGGAAGGGCGAGCGTTGCCATTCCAGAAGGTTTTGTAAGTTCTTTGCTATGTATCCAAGGTCCATGCGGCACGAGGCGATTTTTGCCTTTCAAGGAAATTCATTCAAAAATACAACGTCATGTCAAGAACCGCCTAAAAAGCTTGGAAGCCGGTAAAGGCATCGATTGGGCGACCGGAGAGGTACGTAGTCATCCTAATGCTGACCGGCATACATTGACGTACGATGTGTTTTGCTATACAGGCGCTTGCCTTTGGCTCTTTGATGCTCGAAGGCTATAACGTGCGCATCTCAGGACAAGACGTTGGCAGGGGCACGTTCAGCCAGAGACATGCTATGCTGGTGAACCAGAAGACGGAAGGCGTCATCGTTCCACTAAATGGAGAACTCGGTGCTGAAGGGAAATTAGAGTTGGCAAACAGTGAGGACGTTCTGTGCTATCCGGTATGTATTATCAACCTCGACTTGTATAGGCTCGTTAAGCGAAATGGGTGTCCTCGGTGTAAGTCGTTCGTTCTACGTACGACATGATTGGAACTGCAGCATAATCCCATCCGATGTAGTTTGAATATGGTGCTAGCTGGGAAACTCCGCAGCTCCTGCCCATATGGGAAGCTCAAGTACGTATTTATCGTATTGGTACTGACGTTGTCTCTGACCATTTGTCAGTTTGGAGACTTTTTCAATGGTGCCCAGGTATAGACATACGAGCTTCCACCAGCGCAGCCGCTCCTGAGACTGCTCTCGACAGATTATCATCGATACCTACGTGACTTCGGCAGAATGTAAAGAAATTTTCACACAAAGATCAACGATACAGAGCTGACCCCGGTCTTCGGATGTAGCGAAATGGCTCAAACAGAGTGGACTTGTCCTACTCCTGCCTCATGGACTTGATGGCGCCGGCCCCGAGCATTCTTCTTCGAGGATAGAACGAATGTTGCAGGTAGGACAATTTGCAGTCATTGGAGATTTGACTTCACTTGACCTTATCATTCTCATTAGCTGTCGAGCGACCCTTATGAGCCCAGTCCAATCGGCAAGCCACCCAGCGTCAATATTCATGTCGCTTTCCCCACGACTCCAGCCCAGTATTTCCATCTTTTGCGAAGACAAATGAAACGAAACTTCCGCAAACCGCTCATTGTAGCTTCTCCGAAGGGACTCTTGCGCCTTTCTGTATGGCGTTCTATTTTCTTTTATTCAGCAAACGCATGAACGTTCATGGTTTTCAGGCTGCGGCTTCTTCTTTGCAAGACTTGGACGTGGGCTCACGATTCCAATCAGTTCTGCTGGATCCAATAGCCGACGAGCGGCAAGTCGAACGAGTCGTGCTGGTCACAGGAAAGATTTATTACGAACTTGCCAAGGAGCGACAAACTCTTGGCTTGAACGATCGCGTGGCTTTTATCCGCATTGAGGAGCTATCTCCCTTCCCTTTCAATGAACTGGCAAAAGCCTTGATGCACTATAGCAATGCGAAGGAACACCTTTTCCTTCAAGAAGAGCCAATGAACCAGGGTGCCTGGACCCATGTTTCACCCCGTATCGGTCATGTCCTGAAGGATATTGGTGTTCAAAGCAATGTCGTTTACAGGGGGCGGAAAGAGAGTGCTCTGCCTGCTCCTGGGGTTGGAAAGTTGTATACTGCCCAACAGAAGGCAGTCATCAACTCCGCTTTCGAAGGGTTATAAATGGCCTCAACCATGCAAGGAAGTGCTGCAATTTGTAGATGTATGGATAAGCTATGTCAATGAGCATGTAGAAGTCCACGCTGTGCGGGAGTTTTTCTGAGAAGGCACTGAACCATGGATAATCATGTTATTCGGGCCTCGGTCGAAAGCGGATCATCAGAAGTTTCGATGGCTCCTTGTCGCGATTCAAGATCATAATATCGCGACGTCGTCATCGTTCCCTGATCAGCGTGCGTGTGTCGAAAGCGGAGGTCGGCAAGGGTGACAGAGTCGTATGTCCGCCCTGATTCGTCCGCCAGGATTGTCTTGATATTGAGCAACACGCGGGCGGCGATAATTGTATAGACACTGCAGAAGCACTGAGTCATGGCATACAACAACGATGAGGAGAAAGACGCACCCTAGAGAAGGCCTGTATAACACGGACGTCAGAGCGCTCCTTGGAGCTTGTATCTTGCGACTCGGATAACATACCCAATCATGACTTCTGTTAGCGTTGGTCTCGCAATGTAGCATATAAGGAGATGAGGCATGCCAACGGCTAAGGGGCATTATTTGGTCACGGCTGTTCACTACTAAATGCAGCTCGAGCCCACCAAAGATGGCGGCAAACCAGAAGATGCCGTCACGCAAGAAAAGTGCTATAATGGGCATGGTGGAGAGGCGGTGCCCGTACAGAGACATGCCGCATTTGTAGGCCGTCAGGAAAAACATTAAGGAGGTCTGAGGATTGTATTAGTGTCGGATGTGTCGCCAGATATTCGACCGACGGTACGCACGACGATCAGAGGAGGAAGCGCATAGTTTGCAAACAGATCTGGTACGGCTGGTAAGAGGTTAAATATTGTAGGTGGAGATAACTCAGAAATTAACAAACTTACTCAGCGCTAGACAGCCTGTGATGATAGGCCTGTGACCTGGTCAGGACATAAAACGAACTAAGGGATACTCGCCTCACCCTTCGTGAACATATGCTGTAGAGACCGCATCAAGGACCTAAAGATTAAACTAGGATGATTGCTCACGCCCAGTGAGAAACCCGGAAATTGAAAAAAATTTTGATGTATTTACATGTATTAATGTATTACGACACATTTTCTAAATAACTATAATCACCCATCGAGAAGACCCGTCGATTGCATTCAAAACGTCAGCGCGCCCAAGTCCATCAGCGCACCCAAGTGCTCCAGTGTGCCCAAGTCCACCTGCGCTTTCACACAACTTCCATGTCCACTCCCCAGGCATCCTTCCATTCACACTGCACTAAATGTGCCCAGGAAAGACGCAATGCACAGGAAGCCTCAAATGCATCCTTCGCAGAATATCTGCAGGCCAACAATCTCCCTATACCCAACACTCTCAGGTCATCCAACAACACTGCAAGTTCTTCTTGGCCTTGCAAATGATGACACACTGCAGAGGAGGGGATCGGTGGACTGGATGAGGGCCATCCATTCGTGCATTCAGCCATTCTTGCGTCATCTTGTTTCTCTGACCTCGGACATTCAGCTGAATGACCCAGACCCAGGCTCAGCTATATTGTTGTGCCCCCCCATCGAAACATGTACCAATACTAATAGCATATTTACATCTAGTAACAATATGAATTCATTTTAAAACCCTTGTCCTGAGCCATTGAGACCTGCAGGAGCTGAGGCCAACAATGGGGGAGTGAATGACTCTGATGCATCCATTGCTGCTGGTCTCACTGCACAAATTCCTGAGCTACGTACAATGGCCGAATTCATTCAGAGCCTCCATTTGGCATGCCTTGAGGATAGCAACATGGATCCAGACGATGTCAAATGCCTATGAAATCCCCCCAATACTGTTGTGGATGATTTCACTGACAAACACTTCATCAAGGTGATCTGGTCTTTTCTGGCTACTGTGAATGTGTCCGAGGTGATGTACAATGATTTCCATGCTGCCAGCATGGCTTGCTACTCCAACAACCCATTTCTCTCTTTCAAACAGGTCTGGCGATGTATCAAAATCATCAGCGGCATCTCTCCCATCTATCACGACATGTGTTCTGATACATGTGCTGCCTTTACTGGACCCTTCAGTGAGTTGACCGAATGCCCATTCTGCTCATCTCTGCATTACCACCCTGGCACCAAAAACCCTCGACGCCAGTTCATCACTATTCCCATTGGCCCCGTTGTTCAAGCCCTCTATCGATCAGAGGATACCACTGATCAGATGCACTACTGGGAATAAAAAATCACAGAGATTCTGGACTCAGTGCAGGCTAACAGAGGTGCGATACCCATGTATGATGACACAGCATGTGGACAAGATTACCTCAAAGCCTGGCAAGCTGGCATGATCAAGCAAGGTGATGTGCTTCTGCAACTATCACTGGACGGCGCTCAGCTCTACCATGACAAGGAGTCAGACTGCTGGATTTTCTTCTACATATTCCACAATCTCCCATCCAATTTATGCTACAAGAAGCTTTTCGTCATTCCAGGTGGCTTTATTAGTGGCCCAAAAAAGCCAAAACATATGAACTCTTACCTCTACCCCTCCCTTTACCACATTGCTTCCATCCAGAAGGAGGGACTTGCCATTTGGAATGCATCAATGAAAATGTATGTATGTGATTCAACAGTTTTAGTCCCTTTTGGAACTGCCAATAGCCCTGCGATAGCCAATATGACTAGAATGGTAGGCTATAGCAGGAAATTTGAATGTCGACTGTATTGTGCGATGCCTGGATGCCATCAGCAAGAGAACCCTCACTATTATCCAGTCATGCAGCAGCCTCATGATTACCGAGTTTCGGCTTGTAACCATATCAATATCACACTCAAGGACATGCACAGCTTTTGACAAGGAACTCAGCAAAGGTATGCTGCCAATTTACACAGGCTCCTGACTGTCCCGAACAATGCCCAATTCAAGAAGAAACACTTGGTGACTGGGCTGGCCAAGCAAACTATCTTTAGTAGCCTTCCGCACTTGCTTGATATCTCCAACATCTTCATGATGGATATCATGCATCTGATTGCTCTCAACAATCCGGATCTCCTCATCGGTCTCTGGCAAGGCACTATCAAAGTGTATGCACCTGATTCGAAAGGCTCTTGGGACTGGGTTGTCCTTGTTGGCACTGTCTGGGAGGCCCATGGAAAAACAGTCACAATGGTGACTCCATATCTCCCTTCTTCGCTCGATTGTGCTCCTCGAAACATTGCTGAGAAAATCAATTCTGGATACAAGGCCTGGGAATTTGTGCTCTACCTCTTTGGACTTGGCCCTGCGCTGCTCCACTCAATCCTGCTGCACCAATATTGGTCCCACTATTGCAAATTCATTTGCAGCATTTTGTTGCTATATCAAAAGGCAATATCACAAGAGCATATCAAGAAGGGCCATCATTTGCTATGCAAATTCGCACAAGAATTTGAAAGCCTCTTTGTTCAGCACAAACCAGAGCACATCCATTTCGTTCACTAATCAATTCATCTCCTCACACATATGGGACCCGAAACAATTCATGCTGGTTCCTTGATTTTATATTCACAGTGGACAATGGAGACCCTCATCGGCAACATTGGCAGGGAAATTCATCAAGACAAGGACCCTTATACTAACATCGCACAATGTGGACTGCTACATGCTCAATTCAATGCTCTGCAGAACATTATTCCAGGATTGATTCCATTCCATGATGATATTCACAACCCTTTGAGTAGCAAAGACCTTGGCAATGGCTTTGTTTTACTTCATGCCTGTCAATTTGCTCTTGTCAATGTCACTCCTGTAGAAGCATTGGCAATCATGGCATTCTGGGAATCTGAGCAATGGCCAAATCAGAGTGACTGGCCCTGTGCTGTCAAAAGGTGGGCCTGACTATGAATCCTGAATGGCCAAGTTGTATGCTCGCAATGGATGGAACAGAAATCGAAAAGGATGCTTTGTCATACTATGATTGTCAAGGTACATCTCCATTAGATTCTTTTCCATATGAACTTGAATCTAACTTGCTCTGTATTAGTTCTGTAATGGCAATGTCATATGATTTGCCAATATCCACTATTTCTTTCGCATCAAATTCGACTCAATCCATCATACCCTTGCTGTTGCCACCCTATTTACTGAACCTGATGCCAACCTGTTGAGATCATCACACTCAACAGTTTATTCATGCAAGCGATCCGATAATATCAAAGCATTTCATGTTAAAAGTATCGAAGCTCTTGTTTCAATGGTTCCATTTTTCAAAGTTTCACCTGATGGCACTATTGTTACACCTAAGAATGAGTTCTTTCTTGTCAAAAAACCTGGCTTGGAAATCACTCAGTTATTAGATGCAGTTAATGACAAGGATTCGGAAGATGAAGAGGACTTTGATACAAACTAATTGTACTAGAATACACAGTTAGATAATTTAATTTTCTTATTAAACCCATCCTTCTCAACCAGTGTTCTATCAGCTTCTTCAGTTGGGTGGGATGCAACCTACAATCATTATCCAAGAAAGATATGATGTAGTGTGCTCTGTGAGTTTTATTTCTTTCCAATTCCACTTCCCTAACCAGATGGAAAAAAAAACAGGTTACTACTGCATATGCACTCAAGAAGGTTTGGTTCACTTCATTTTATGTCAATCAAGTCATTTTATTCTTGGCCCCACCCTATCAAATCTAGGTTTTTTCTGAACTGACATTGCATATTGTTCCTGATGCAGGACACTTGAGCCATGAATCTGAAATTGCAAAGCTTCTTATCAAAGTACGCTATTGTTTTTCTTTTCTCTCAAATCTATTTTTCCTCTTTCTGCTTTATTTTGTCATGGATTGCAGAAGTTTACCCTGGAGGACTAGACTCCAAGCAATAAGCCCCATGCTGTTCTACAAACCTGGACCCTTGCACTAACTCTTAGTTGGAATTGGAAAGCACTACATCAATCTATACTCTCTGATCTAAGTCCTCTAAAACACTTTGCATACCATAACTAATAATACAGTCATTCTAACTAGTAATACAGTCTTATAAAAATGAAGAATACAATCAACTAATGACATAGGACTAGAACGACATGGTGGGTGAAGGAAGCAAAAAAGCATGAGAAATATGTCAGATGTTGGGTGATAAACATGAACCAACTGGGGTGACGGATAAGTCTGAGAATTGTATAATAAATGCTGACAAATAGCTGTGCAGTTCTCAGCAAAAATCAAATTGATAGAGATATCCAGGAACTATACAGTACTGGTTTGTCAGCATTTATTATACAATTCTCAGACTTATCCATCACTCCAGTTGGTTCATATTTATCATTTGACATCTGATATATTTCTCATGCTTTTTCTCTTTCTTCGCCACCACTTCCAAGATTAGTGTACCTGTTTTCATGTTAAGTAGAGTCTTATTAGACAATTCATAAATCAATTCAATAAACCGAATTTAATGAACATGGGGATATTGTAACTGTGAAAGACTGTAATATATTTAGAGAACAACCATGAATTGAATGACACAAACTTAGGTATTACTGTCTATAGTGCACCGAACCTTCCATGGCATGAGATCATTCTTGGACCTGGAAGCACAGGTTGACCATGAGGAGGAAGAGAGTGATGGGGAGGGAGAGGACACTGGTGAACTAGGTAAGTAATTGTTCAATTCTGGGATCAACTCGTTTGCTTACAACTTGCTCAGATGGCTTCATTGATGATGCAGATGGTCCTGCTGACCTGATTGGGCCACAGAATCTGTATCTGCAGTTGTTAAGAAGATGCTGGTTTGGGAATGACTCAGGGCATAGTGAAAAACAAGGCAGCGATAGCGATGAGGAGGAGGAGCCCAGTGATGAACTTAGAGTTGAAGAAGATTTCCCCTATGATGATGCATATTTCCCCACTGAAGCAAGGCCTTATAGAACCAAGTATGGGGCTTTTGAGAGCCTGAGATCACCCTTTCTACCCAAAGTGTCACTGCAGAGTATTCTTAGACCCACTGATTATCCACTTTGGCATGTTCTCTACTGAGTATGTTGCTCATATTTACAACTGGCATGTATTGATAGATATATTCAGCAGGGGATAGAGCAGGATGCTTTTCTCTGCCTGCTCAAGTTGGCAGCATTACCCCACTATGAGTTGTGCTCTGCTTTTACCAGAGGCTCTATCCACGGTTATGTCTATCTGGAAGCAACCATGAATCCATTACTCATTAACCTTCTAAAACAGATCTCTGGTATCCAATGCAAGACTAGGAGATTACAATACGATGGTATTCCACAAGAGGATTGGGGGGCTCTGCTAATGATGTGTGATAGTGAAGCTACACCAGTTGTCAGGGAATGGGTCATTATTTTCCATAGCAAATACAAAGAAGATCTCATATACATCTCATCTTTTAAAGATTGGCAAGGTGTCAGTGTTCTCCTGATTCCTCGAATTACTTATAACATTGAATATCCACCATTGTCCAAGTGAAAAAGAGCCACATATTGCCCTCTCCCCTAACTTTTTGATCCCAGCCTAGTCCCAACAGATGCATGTATCCAACCCGTAAAATTAGCAGATGATGAATATAAATATGGCTTGCTTCATTTGGAGAATCAACTCCTTTGACAATCATTCAACCTTTATTTGATCTCTCAAGGTGTCCTTTGCATGCCTACCAAAGTTTTTGCTATGTTCCAGGAGAGCAAGCACACTGAGATCCTTACCACCCAGTTTCCTTATCCCTTTAAGTTCAAGTTTGAGGAAAATGAGCTGGTTTTCATATTGCTGATGAATACGCCAGAAAGAATTACAAGTTTATGTCAATGTAAAGCAGAGGTTGCATTGCTGAATGGAGAGAGTGATGTCAGTGTTTCATGGACAAACCTTTGGAAGCATGTAATGCTGGGAGACTATGCAGAGATTCTGAGTGGGATGGACCAAGGGCACCAAGGTTTTGTCACGGCTGCACAAGGGAGCACCATCACTATGTCAGAGTTCCAAAAAATACCATATCATACAGTAATGAGAAGAATAAAGGTGAATTTGGCATTCCATCATTGGGCCAGTGCACTGTACTGACTAAACTTGAAGGAGACAACAGTTCATGTCAACTGAGTCAAGATTATACCTCCTCCATATTCTACTGTTCTCGAGAACTTCAACCTCCCATTCTCCAATGCACCCTTCCAGCTTGGCAAAGTAACAAAGGTATTTCAAATGCTATAGATTTACAAATATATCATCATCACAAAGCCCATGCATCCAATAAAGGGTTCACATGTGAAGGTTATAGATGCAATTTGACCAGAAACTCCCTGCTTCAAACCACATCTAGTAGTGCAATATGAGCACATCAGCCCCACTAGTCAAAAGCGAGAATGACTTGCTTATAATGATGTTGTGGATGCTGCATATGTCTCCAATATCATTCCATACTGCTGAATGCTCACTGTTTGCAGTACCAGTAGAAGACTATTTGCAATTTTGTTTCAAGAACACCCATTCTATATTGATACACTTGAAACTCAGACAGATGTGTCGATGCTGCATGGTCAGGTACTGACACTCAACGTTGGCTCGACTCCAGCCTGGAGCTCCTCCTCAATTGATGCATCTCTGTCTCCTACTTGGAACCTCCTGGCGAAGATCCTCTTTGTTCTACTGTCTCTGTCTCCAGCCTGGACCCCCTCATCTGTGTTACTGTTCTGTATCGATTCAGGTAGTGAAACACCCAGGGCTTCAATATCAAGTAATCTTCAATATGAGTCAGCCACTATCCCAACAATTGCTAGATCACTGCCTTGTAGGGAAGATGCTTTGGGTCTCTGTTTCTGGTGGAGGGCACCCAAAGAAGGAAACACCTGTTTCCATAGCCTTGGGTCAGCACAACAAAGTGACTATTTGGCAATCATGGTGTAATAAATCATTTGGCTTGCTGTCCGAATAGGTCAATCCAAGACATTCCAACCCCACCCACAATAACAGTTTACTGGTTGTGATCAGAGGCGACCACCATAGTAAATATGTCTGTCACATCCACCATCACTATATCAATGGCGATTATAACCATCCCATTATGCAGTTGGCTGTGGTGGAGCATGTTGATGGTACTGAGGCAATTACAAAGAAACAGGTCGAATTACCTCTGGAGGATCTATATCAAGGCTTCAAGACTGAGAAGGAAAAAAATTTAAACACAAAGCTGATAACCTTCTTATATGAACAAGCCTGATACCACCAGCTGGCATTCTGTTAATCACAGATATACTGACATGCGTAGATAAAAATTTATAGGTTATTATAACATTGCTATCAGCAAAAGCTGTATGATTGCTATTAAAACCAAACCATCATATCCTCTACCATCAACATGATACCTATAGTATTAGTTAGCAATGTGGTAACATTATACTAATATCAATACTTGATTAGTTGACAACTTAAAAGTGCCTGTCAGCATATTTGTCCTGAGGCACCATTTTATCAAGGGGTCTACATGGTGCAGATACTGATATCAGGCACTGTGGGCGAATTGGACCTCTACCTTTATCATTGACAGGAATTAGATGTGAGTACTGATTCTTTGATACCGGAGTCATGGATTTGGCTAATTTATTCAGGTTCAGTTCAACTCTTATTTTCAGAATTCATATCAGCCACTGTGGGCAAATTGGACCCTTTTCTTCATTACTGATAGTAGCAAACCAATATCAAGGAAATCCAGTTGATCATTTACAACTCCAACCAAGCTTTTGGTATGTCTAATATTTTTTGACCACATCTATCATGTCCTCTAAACAGAGAATGTCATCACACAACTACACACCTCTGGAAGTATGCTCCCTGGATAATGACATAAGGTTCGATTTTCATGTTGTTTCACAGGTCCAACGTGAAGTGGTGGCACAAGCAATCATTCATTCCCACCAGCACAGTATGGACAATTGGGACTTGAAATGGGGGCAGCTTCACCCCATTTTTTTTAAACTATGTGACCCTCATGTTGGAGTGGAAGAGCAAGAATCAATTTTATGGAGAACATGGGATGACATTTGTAATGTGGTAAGTTTATAACACATTGTATCCTTTTGAAAAGAATTCATCTTTATATTTCATAGGCCTAAACCCTTGACCATGGAGATAGAGGCATTACAGTGGTAGCCTGCTGCCATGGTTTTACTGTTGATGAGGCTTTCAAGCCAGGTGACATTACTATCAACACCTATTTCATGGCACACCTGGCTGAATCTTGCATCCTCAGTGAGTGCATCATGCCCATTATTCAGGACTTTGGGAAACAGGTTGTCATGCCCAGCCTTCAAGCATTTACCACTTGATGCCACCATCACAGTGGAATCTATAATGTTCCACCTCCTGATGCATTGTCCAATGTCCCATCCATTTCCAGTCTGACCACCAAACAAGGTTCAGGAACCAGTATTGGTAGAAGTCGTCTTCTGGCACTGGAACCAGGTACAAACTATTACTTCTGATGTAGATATTTCGATTCCATTGGTATGCCAATCTTTATCAACAATTACTTCTATTGCTGACCAAGCAATAACAGAGACCAATGCAATTGATTGACTTTGTGAGTGCTTTTTTGTCATATCACACTTGGCATTCTCACTATTGAGACAGAGAACAAAAATATTTGCTTCCACAAGGATAAACCATACTATGTCAATAAGACCAGCAAAATGAAGATGATGATATCAAAGGTGTGTTTACCACAGCTTCTGAAGAGCCTAGTATAATGCCAACTAGGTCTCTTCATACATTTTTTCATAGCTGATGGTCATCATTTCATTTGTTGCCAGAGTTATTAGTGCCGTTCTTCTTCTGGCATTTTCTTAGATAGTCAAGTAGCTAAGTCACACTGCCACATATAACACTTGATATACATTGTTATCTGCATCTTTGCATGGTCTCATCCACATCTTCTTCAATGAAGATGGACAATGATAGCCTAACAAAGAGTAAGGTTGAGCCTGATGGTCTAATAAAGTTACAAAGATATTATAGAAAGTGCGGGCTATTTTAGTCCTTTAAATGTTCAAAATCTTATGCATGCTATAGTCATCCAGAAGTTAAAGCCAAAAACCATGAATGTGAGTGCCTGCAATGTCAGAGATTGTAAGTAGTTGAAGGTATTTTGGCTTTGAGCAGTGTTGAACTCTTTGAAAGGAAACAGGAGAAACAAAAAACTGCATGGTCATCCTACTCTCTGCAAATGTGCTCTGACTTGTAGTGATTTAGCATGTGTCATGACTCACTATCAGTCTTTCACTTCATATAATGACCATCTTTTCATCGCCATTTTACTTACAGGCTTCTTTGGCCTTCTTTGTCTAGACAAATTAGTTTGGCCCAATATTCTTGCTCATCGTGACTTTTAAAAACTCATCTCTTGCTCTTCAGTTGAAATTTCTCTCCAAGCTTTCTCTTTTTTATTACTAGCTTATAAAGCTGATTGCTTTTTTGAAGGGAACCAAATAATCATTCCTGCCACTTCTTCAGATGATGATCCTTTACAATCCTTTTTACAATATCTGGCCCTATGTGATCAGCTCTTTTCTTACCATCCTCACCTTTAGCTCCACTATGACAGTTCTCCACCTGTGTGCTATTGGTTTATCACATGCCTCCACTCCTTTTTTCCTTCAGATATTGCAGGCTATTCTCTGCATTCCAGTGATGTGACTGCTCTTGCTATAGCAGGCATCTTCCTTGAGCTCATCTAGGCCACCAGCCATTGGGCATCTGACACCTTCTATGTCTACATTAGGTCTCATCCTGTTGTTCTTGCTGCTTCTCTATCATGCTTGCACTGTCTTCAGGTTCTGCATTTTTCTATCTTTCTCTTATCTTTCTTACTTACTCTCTTCCCTCCCTTCCTCTCTTTTTTCCTTTTAGCCTTGTAGCTGTTACAACTTTGAAATGTACATTTTACTTGTTCCACTGAATGCTGGACTGTACTGCCTTGGACCACTTATATTTTACTTCCATCTTTTCTTATCTGTTTTACTTGAACTGCTACATATTTCTGTTCACCCCTATATGCTCTCCTCTTATGCATTTCTGTTCTTTTCCTACTTGTTTCTATTGGACCCCTATCTTCTCCTTGATGCAGACCAGCTGCACTGGTCTGGTATATCCTTAACCTTATACAGTATATAAGAAGTAGCTAGGCATGTACTTTCCCTAGCTTAATTTTGAGAACTTTTACTGTGCTCAGAACTTGACACGAGAACTAAGAACTTAGTCTTGAAACTACAACAAGTCTAACTTGTTGTAACAAGAGATTAAGCTCTCCCATAGCCACCAACCTTTCCAGATTTAGGTGGACTGATCTACAAAAACCACATCTTCATCAAGAAGCCAGCAACCACCCACATGAGGGAGTTATTGGAGTTATTGAGCAGGAACTTGAGTCAATAACTATTAAGAAAGCACTCTATGGAAAATTAAGTTCTCTAAATGAATAAAAGAGGAAGAAAAGGAACAAATCCTGAAGGAGCTCAAAGAAACAGTGCATATTTGGGTCAAAATATCCAGATCTCAGGAACTGGAGCACCAACATGGAAAGCAAGAAAAAGAAAAAGCGATAGAGGAACTGGTCCCTGCCAAATATCTCAAATACTGGAGGGTGTTTGAAAAGGAGGCTTTACAGTGCTTTCCAGATCAGTGACCTTGAAACCATGCAATAGATTTAAAACCTGACTTTGCTCCAAGGGATTGCAAGATCTATCCTATAACTCTGGACAAATAGAAATTAATAAATGAATTCATTGATAAAAATCTCAAAAAGGGTTATATCCAATCTTCAAAATCCCTGATGGCTTTGCCATTCTTTCTTTATAGCAAAAAAGGAAGCAGAAGCAAAGAGAGGGGTTCAGGATTACTACTACTTGAACTCCAGAACAGTCAGAAATATATACCCTCTCTCTCTGATTTCTGATCTTCTAGAATGACTCCAAGGTGCACAATAGTTCACCAAACTGATATATAATAGAGGTATCACAACGTTCGGATTCGAGAAGGTGATGAATGGAAAGCAGCATTCAAAATGAACCAGAGTTTGTTTGAACCCCTGGTAATGTTCTTTGGCCTATACAATTCCCTCTCTATATTCCAAATGATGATGAACAACATTTTCCAAAAGGAAATCAATGAGAGATGGCTTGAAATCTATATAGACAACATGCTGATCCACAGCAAAGATTTGAAAGAACATGTGGAGCAGACCAGATGAGTCCTGCAGAAGTTGCAGGACAATGACCTCTACCTGAAACTGGAAAAATACTCATTCGATCATGAGCAGGTCAACTACTTGGGACTAATCATTCAGCAAAACAAGATAGCAATGGACCTCATAAAACTCAAGAGGATTGCTGACTGGCTGGCACCAACTACAGTAAAACAAGTCCAGTCATTCCTGGAGTTTGCTAACTTTTATCAGTGATTTATTGAACATTTTTCTGTTATTGCCCATCTGCTAATTGACTTGACAAAAAAGGATGTGAAATTCAAATGGACCGAAAAACAAGAAGGGGCATTCCAGGTCATCAAGGACCTTTTCCAATAAGAGCCTGTGCTCATGATGTTCAACCCATTGGCTCCTTTCCAGGTAGAGGCAGATGCATCAAAATAGGCAACTGGTGCTGTCCTCAGACAACAGGACCTCAACAGAGATTAGCACCTATGCAGGTACATTTTGCAATCCTTAAATCAGACAGAACAAAACTACCAAATCTATAATTGAGAGTTGCTTGCTGTGGTCCGAGCCCTTATAGCCTGGTGACATCTTCTTCAGGAGTCACTGCATCTGGTCAAGATTCTCAGTGATCACAAGAACCTTACCTACTTTCAAATGGCACAAAAGTTGAATTGGCAACAGGCTCAGTAGAGCTTGTTTTTGTCAGAATTTGACTTACACTTGAAACATATACCAGAAACTCAAATGGCTCAATCAGATGCATTATCTTGATGGGCAGACCCCATCTTGGAGGAGAATGGTGACAATGAGGACCAAATCCTCCTCCCCTCTATAATCTTTATGAATGTAATCGATCTCAGATTATGGAATGAACTTCAGAGTGTACCCAATTGAGATGACATTATTCTCAAGGCTGTCAAAGCCATCAAGAAAGGAGAGACCTTCCCAATAAAATTGCAGGTGAAGAACTGGAAAATTAACAATGAGGGACTTGTCTTTTTTAAGGACAGATGTTATGTCCCAAAAGACATGATCTTATGATAGAAAATTATCAGATGATATCATAAGGCTATGCCAAATAGCCATTTTGGAATTTACGGAACCCTTTCCTTACTTAGGTGCAATTACTGGTGGCTGGAAATATATGTCTTTGTCTGAAACTATATACAGGAATGTGCAATATGCCAACAAATAAAGATCAACATATACTCCACAACACTGCCTCTGCATCTGATCAAAAGTGAAGGGACAAAACCCTTCTCTTCAGTGACAGTTGACTTCATCACCAATCTTTCTGTTTTAGAAGGCTTCAATTCTATTATGGTAGTCATGGACCATGGAACTACCAAAGGCACTGTCCTTCTCCCATGTAACAAAATGATTGATGCATCCAAAACTGCCAACAAATTCACGAGAGAGATCTTCAAGCATTTCAGTCTCCCAGATGTAATTACTTCAGATTGGAGACCACAGTTCACATCAAATATGTTTCAGAAAACCTGCCAGATACTGAATGTCAAGGAGAGGATGAGCACTGCATATCATCTCCAGACTGATGGGAAGACTGAAAGGCTAAATCAGGAACTAGAGCCCTATCTATGAATCTTCTGTGCAAATAACCTGAGCAATTAGGCAAAGCTTTTACCCTATGCTGAATTTGCCCATAACATGAGACCTCACTCCATGTCAAAAATATCTCTGTTCTTCCTCCTGATAGGGTATGAACTGAGAGCCTTCCCTGTAGCTTGGAAGGAGAGCAGGGCACCAGATGTTGAAACACATATGAAGAAGATTAAGAAGGCCTAGAATAAAGCAGTGGCAGCACATGATTTTGCATGACAAAGGATGATGGAATGCATCACAAGAGGATATCTTCTCTTCAAACAGGAAGATAAGGTCTGGCTAGAGAGAACGAATCTGAAGCTTGGCTATCCTTCAAGGAAGCTTGCTTCAAAGTGTGAAGGACCTTTCACAATTACAAAGGTTAATAGACCATTGACATACTCCTTGAAACTACCCACTACATGGAAAATCCACAACAACTTCTACACTACGCTTCTTACACCTTTTAAGAAAAATGATTTCTATGGACCGACCCCTATTCTACCACCATCTGACTTAGAAGAGGAAGAAGAACAATATAAGGTGGAAGCAATAATCAATCATTGCCAGGATAGGAAAGGAATAAGGTACTGTTATAATTTCAGGACTTATCATTATCTTGATGATGGGCACATGACTCAAGATCACATGATGAACACATGACACAAACCATAATATGATAAACAAGATGCAATCTAACAACTTGAGGAAACCCTACAACAATAATGCATCAGCGCTAACTAGGGCAAAGAATTATTATGCAGCACCCTCAGAACAACATGAGGAGTGCAGTCGAATCCATACTCATGCAGGCAAGGGTTGAGGGTTTCATGTAATACAAGGATAGCATAGTCGTAGTTCATGCTCAGGAGTCGTAACATATAAATAGTTAAATTGTACATAGTATAACTCAGCTTCGAGCTGGCTAATTATTAGCAAACTTCTCCCCACCTCTCCTCTCTAAGTTAGTTAGAGTGACCTGTGTGCAGACTTGGTTTTGTGTTAGGCTAGATGAATCTTAAAGGACTTGGGCAGACTAAGTGTGAGAGCGGTTTAAGACGATGGCAAAAGGAATATTAAACCTAGCACTACTGGTACATCTGGAAGTCCTTAAGTATTCTACAGTACTCGAACATGGACCATGGACTGTGCAATGCTGCGGACTGCGGATGAGTAAGGCTGGGGTGGGATGACTCAGAGTGACTAGGGAAATGAAGATGACTCGATGACTGCATGCTGTGCAGTGTGATGGGGAGGGATGCGCAGCATGATGGGAGAGGGAAGAGATAAAGGAAGGAAGATAAGATAAAGAAAATGAATAGTCCGTAACATCACCCTCTCTTTAGATTCGCATCCTTGCAAAACCCTTAGTCCAGCTGTCCCCACCCATTGTTTTCCCAGGCAGTTGTCGCATGTAGGGCCCATGTATGAATGAGCTCCTCATTGTAGGAGCAGATGTGGTAGAGGGTGGTGGCAAGGAGTTTAAGCTGCCGATTTTTGATGTGAAGTGTCTCCATTGCTTCGCGAAGTGCGATGCATTCTGCTGTTGTGGGGGCAGTCCCATTAGGGGTCCGTCCGGTCCAAAGATGCATACGGATGGTTATGACATAGCACAGGTATGCGCTGAGGGTGATGGTGAGAGGGTCTATGTAGTCTCTGGCATCGAGGATCTTCGCCAGATTCTCAGAGTCGTTCATGATAGGGGTGGGTGCATGGCTGTCATCGCTGCTTTCAATGCTGATGGGGGCATTGGTGGTCATGATGTGCACTTTTTGGTCTTCTTCCCTCTTTTCTTGGTCCTTTTATCTTGTTCCATAGTCTTCTTCAGGAAACGGTCTAGAGCTTGCTGTGCATTTCCTAGTTCCTTCTCTTTGATTCATGTGTTCTTCTCATGTCCATATCCTTTTCATTTGACTAGGAATAGCATTCCTCTTCCTTGCTTCTTTCTTTTTAGAATCTCTTCTATTTCATACTCTTCTTCATTATTTATGATTTCAAGGGGTGGCGGTGATGGCTGTTCTTGTATCTTGAAACGGGGTCCTTTGTAGGGTGTGAGTAGTGTTTCATTGAACACGGGGTGTATCAGCTGCCATGATGCTGGGAGTTCTAGGTGGTATGCTGAGGCTCCTTTCTTTTCGACCACCTTGAACAGTCCATATTGGAGTGCCAATAACTTCTTTGATGGTCAGTTGACTGTGATATTGGTGGCTTCAAGCCATACCCCGTCCCCTTTCTTGTATTCATGGGCTGGTCTTCACCTCGCATTGTAATTGTCTTTGGCTCATGTTTGCACATACTGCAGCGCAGCGTTTACTTCTTTCCGGATTTGATCCATTCTCTCGACAAAGTTCTTTGCCGCGGAGTTATTTCCTTCCATTGTCTGTGGTTCTCCCTTCCAGGGGTGCATTCCATAGTTGAGGTAGAATGGTATCTCCTTTGTTCCCTGATGTGTTTTATCATTGTATTGGTACTCTGCAATCGCTATCCATTCTGCCCAGTCATTCTGCAGGTTGTTTGTGAAGTTTCTAAGGAAAACTTCCATTTCCTGATGGGATCGCTCTGCCTGTCCATCTGTTTGTGGGTGATAGGCCATTGATAGGTTTTGCTTTGTTCCAAGCAGTTTTAGAAGTGCTGTCATGAATCGTGCTGTGAATTGGGGTCCTCGGTTACTGATGATCTTTCATGGGATTCCATGGAGTCTCCACACATTGTCTCGGTATAGTCGTGCAAGACCTTCTGCTGTTGCTACGCAAAACCAAATCTGCGCGCAGGTCACTCTAACTATCTCAAGAGATGAGAGGCGGGGAGAAGAATGCTATTAATTAGCCAGCTCGAAGCTGAGTTCTACTACGTACAATCTAGCTATTTATATGTTACGATCCTCGAGCACGGACCACGACATACATGTGCTATCCTCGTGTTATGTAGAGCCCTTTACCCTATTCCGTCGTTTGAACTAAAATATGACTACGCTCCTCATGGTGTCCTATAGGCATTTCGTCGTAACCCTTTGCCCTGATGACGCGTCGTTATTAGAGGGTTTCCTTCGAGTCTTCACATCGTATCTTGTCAGTCGCGTCGGGTTTGTATCACGTGTCTTGTCAGGTGATTGTTGGGTCATGTGTCCGTCGTCAAGATAACGATTGGCGTTGAAAATCATAACATTACCCCCCCCTTAGGGATTGCGTCCTCGCAATCATGTTCTTTTTCGTTATCGTCGTCCTAGTCTTCCTTGCGCTCGCCCTCTCCTACGACTGCCTGGTTCCGACGCTGCTGCCACACCTGCCATGCTGCCTCAAGTCACTTTTCGACTTCCTTCGGGTCCGACATCCATCCGGTAAGGGTCCGCTTTTTCAGCTCCGCTTTCATTTGCTGACTTTGCGGGTAGACCCAGACTTCATTAGCCGTGTGGTCGAAGAGGACCTTCGGTGTTTGGGATTGATGGAAGCGGATATGTACTACCTTCTTCAGTGGTGTCCGGGGCGGTAGCTGACGTTGTCCTCTATCTAGGGATGGCACCTCGGGATTCTCGCGATGAAATTTCGCGACCGCGTCCGGCGCATCTTCGATAACATTTTCCGCTGGCTCCCATGTAGCGTCTTCTATCGGGTAGCCTTTCCAGTGTACTTTGTATTGTAGCTTTCCTCTATTCCATCGGGAATTGGCTACCACTTCTACTTCATACCGCTCCTCTCCTTCCACAACGATGGGAGGAGGTCGTTTAAGAATCGTCACCGCTTTTTGTTGCGGGAACGCCGGTGCCGTGTACGGGGTAAGCTCGGACTCATTTCGGATGGGGTGAATTCTCCAGTGTTCCGGTAGGTTGAGTTCGTACGCTGATTCTCCGATTCGTCGTTTGATTTTGAAAGGACCAAATCATTTGTCGTTCAGTTTGTCAGTCGGTCGGTCGGTGGTGATGTTGGTTCCTTCCAACCAGACTTGATCGCCTTCATGGTATTCTCGGGCAGGTTTCTGTTTTCGATCGTAGGTCCGTTTCATTATTTCAGCGGCTTTTACCAGAGAAGTCTCGGCTTTGGTCTGAATCTCTTTCATCATGTTCGCGAACTCCTCTGCAGTTTGTGACTTGACATCACGCTTCGGGGTTCCTTTCTGGTATGCGGGTGTCGTCCGTGATTCAGGTAGAATGGGGAGTATCCCGTCGCAGAGTGAATCCGATTGTTGTAAGAAAATTCGGCCATAGGAAGCCAATCCGCCCAGTCTGTTTGCCGATGATTTACGAAGAGTTTCAGATATTGTTCGAGTTCCTGGTTAACTCTTTCTGTCTGTCCATCGGTTTGTGGATGATACGGCATCGAAGGGGCTCCTTTGATTCCCAAGAGTGTGTAGAGGTCTTTCATGAAGTTCGAGACGAATTGTGGTCCTCTGTCGCTAATGACCTTCTTGGGAAGTCCGTAATTCGAGAATACGGTGTCGCGTAGTTTACGAGCGACTCCTTCTGCCGTGATTTCCATGTTGACCGGTATGAATTTGGCTCCCTTAGTGAACCGATCCACCGTTACCATTACGCCGTCGAATCCCTGAGATGTGGGGAGAGGTCCGATGAGATCTACCGAGATAATCTCCCATGGTTCTTTCGGTACTTCGTTTGGGTGAAGCGGAGCGTGTTTCCGATCTCTGATGATCTTCGTTCGCTGGCATTTGTCACATCCTTTGACGTATGCCTTGATGTCGTTCATCATTTTGGGCCACCAGAAGTTACGCGTGATGAGCTCGTGCATCTTCGTCTGTCCTGGGTGTCCCAAGATCTGATCGGAGTGATGAATTTCGATGATCCGTTCCCTTATCTTTTGGCTTTTGGGGACGTAGTACCGTTTTAACCATGTGACGATTCTGTCGTTTTCTTCCCAGCCGTGTTCACCTGCATCAAGACGTTTTTGAACTTCGGGTTCTCTTTGTTTCCAAGCCCGTTTTATTTGGTTCAGCATGTCTTGGAATTCCGGTATCGGTGTGACTTTTGCCATAAAAAGTCAGTGAAAATTTTCTGGCTTTAGGAGTACGACGTTCTCGTTATCGTTCTCCCCCTTCTCATGGTCTGGTCGTCTCGACAGACTGTCTGCCTTCGTCATCGACTTTCCGGGTTTGTGCTCCAGGATAAAGTCATAATCCTGAAGTTCCGAGATCCAACGGGCTTGTCGGCGATTCAACTTCTGAGGCTTTCGGAAGTATTCGAGATTTTTATGATCTGTCCAAATCTTGAACTTTTGCTTAGCGCCACAGAGGTATTGGCGCCATTCCTCCAGTCCTGTCATAATCGCAAGCATCTCTTTATCGTAGATCTCGTAATTCCGTTCCGTCGGGTTCAATGACTTTGACATGAATGCGACCGGTCTCCAGGTACCGTTGGATTGTTCCTGTGAAAGGACGCCTCCTATTGCGTAATTCGAAGCGTCGACTTCCATTCGGAACTTTCCATCGTCTCGGGGCATTGCAATGATTGGTGCCGAACAGATCTGATTCTTTAGTCCGTTGAATGCGTTGTTTTGGGCTTTTTCCCACATCCAGTTGGCTTTTCCGGTTAATTCTGTCAAGGGTTTCACAATCTTCGCAAATCCTTCGATGAAACGCCGGTAGAAGTTGCAGAAGCCTAAGAATTGTTGGACATCTCGCTTGCATGTGGGTTTTGGCCAGTCTTTGACGCCTTCAACTTTAACAGGATCCATTTTGATGCCGTTTTCCGAGACAATCATTCCAAGGTATTCTACTTCCAGCTGATGGAACGAACATTTTTCGGGTTTCAGGTAAAGCTTGTTGTTCTTTAGCTTTTCCAGTATACGTTGGACGAGTTGTCTGTGTTTATCCAGATCCTTGTTGAAGATGAGGATATCGTCCATGTAGATTATTACGTGTCCCTGATCGATCTCGTCCTTGAAGATCGTGTTCATCATCGTTTGGAAGGTAGCCGGTGAATTCGTTAGTCCGAAGAACATGACCAGGGGTTCGAACATTCCCCGGTTTGTCCGGAATGCGGCCTTCCATTCGTCGCCTTCTTTCATGCGGACGTTGTTATATCCCCATCGGATGTCAAGCTTCGTAAAGAACTTTGCCCCTTTCAGTTTGTCGATCAGTTCCTGAATCAGGGGTAACGGGTATTTGTTCTTTATCGTCACGTCGTTCAATTTCCAATAATCCTGTATGGGTTGTAGGGATCCGTCCTTCTTTTTCACGAAGAAGAAAGGCGAGGCCATTGGCGACTTCGACGGTCTGATTCGTCCGGTGTTCAGGTTTTCGTCCAAGAATGCGTCCAGCTGTTTCTGTTCATCCAGCGTCAGAGGGTAGACCTTGCAATCCTGGAGTTTGGCTCCCGGGATAAGTTCGATTGCATGGTCCCAAGGTCGTCGTGGTGGTAGTTTGTCGAACGACTCTTTTCCGAACACTGAATCCTTGAAACAGTGGTATTCTTCCGGTACGATTTCTTCAAAGGTTTTCACCTTCGCCG
This sequence comes from Macrocybe indica, assembly GCA_030407095.1. Taxonomy (NCBI): domain Eukaryota; kingdom Fungi; phylum Basidiomycota; class Agaricomycetes; order Agaricales; family Callistosporiaceae; genus Macrocybe; species Macrocybe indica. Next base: position 1,061,662 of record JARFTL010000013.1, read on the forward strand.
TCTTTGTCATTGCTTCTGCCAGTTTGGAAGCCGTTGTCTGGAAAGCCCTTAGATGAAACTCTCGGTTTATGTCGATCATCAAGAGTTTCTCTCCGTTTTCGAAGTCAACCTCATTCATCTCGGTAAAGGTGTCATCGTCTTCGGGATTTTCTGTTCGGACAATTCGCTGACACTCTTCAGGGCATCGGTCAAACATGATCCTTTCCGTTCTCCAATCGATTCGAGGGTTGTGACGTTTAACCCACTCATAACCGATGAAAATCTGTCCCTTTCCGAGTTCAGTGACCGAGAAGACCATTCGCTCGACGTGATCTTGGATACGGACTCTTAGTTCAACGTATTCACGTATATCGCCTGCTCTGTTTCGGGTTCCATCTGCATTATGGACCGGGATGGGGATGGGATATCGTTTCGTGTTGATCTCTTTTTCCTTAACGAACTTCCGGTCTATGCAGGATCCTGTGCATCCTGTGTCGAGCAAAGCTTTTACGCTGTGCGTCCATCCAGTGTCCAAGATCGTAATCGTCAGGGGTACGTCCATCTGGTTTCCGTTTCCACCTCTGACAAATCGTGGTTTTTGTCTGAGGTCGAACAATATATGGAGAGCATCGTGATCATTCATTTGATTGATCTCACGGAGTTTTTCCAGAGAGATGTCCTTCTGTCGCGATTGGTCCGTCCATGCTTTAAGGATCAAGTATGCCTTGGACTCGTCCTGCCAATAGATCTGTTGTGCCACCCAGGGTAGAGTATATCCTTTTACGAGACCGAACTCTCGTGCACCTTCTCGTTCGAAATATTCTTTAAGGTCGGGGATGTCCCTTATATTAATATTCGACGATACATAGTCAGCCGGCGAAGCGGTGCTCCTTCCCAGCTCTATTGAAAACCCTGGTTCATTTCCTCAATGTGGGCGGCGGCAGGTTCGTCCTTAGCCTCCACGTTCCTAGTCGTGTATCTCGGCCGGGTGTTCATTGGACAGTTACGTCCGAGATGTCCTTTCTCGCCGCACCGGAAGCAGCGTCCTTCGCGTCTCAACCGGTCGACGTCCATGGCGTTAGGGTCAGGCCGTCCTTGAGCATTACCGGTTACTGGTGCCGGAGTTTGCCCCTTAGGTGCCGTCGTCTCTTGTGGCGGTTTCTGTGTTGGTTTGGGAGCGAATCGCTCCTTCACCCCGAATTCCTTTTGGGCCTGGCGATATTGCCGGTCCAATTCCATCGCACGTTTGTACCACCAGTCGATGTCCTCCTCGTGGACACCTCCTAGTTCGATAATCCGTCGTCCGAGCGCCTGGTCGAGTCCGTGTTTGAAAATGTCGATGAGCGCGATGTCGTTATATTCCGTCAAGGGAGCCCAGCTCCGGAATTTGACAATGTAATCCTCGACCGGTCGTCGGTGTTGCGACAGTCCTTTAATCCGAATGATCGCATCGTTCCTTGTTTCCGTGGTCATGAAGAATTCTCTGGCCTTGGCTTTGAACTCTTCCCAGTCTTTGAATGGTGGGAGGTGTCCAAGCGGGTTCGTCCTGACTTCCGGAGTGTTAGCCGTTGCCGGCGTAACGACGCGTCCATGTTCCCAGTCGTCGTAGGTGGAATGATATCCGAATTCCTGCCTGCGACCGTTTAATTCCGTTTTGAACTCCAGCCACTCCTGTAGCTTAGAGTCCGCCCAATTCTGTGCACGTTCGGCCTTGCCTCCCGTGATCCGTTGTAATGTGTAGGTGATCATGTCCCATTTGTTCGTGATCTCCTCCTTGTCGAAGTAGACTTCCATTCGTCGAAGCCAACTTCCGATTAAGCTGGGTTCCCCTTTATATGGATCCGGCGGTTCCGATTTCGTTCTTTTGGGTTTCTTGCCCAAATCCAGTTCTTCTTTGATCGCGTCGACCAAAGTCCGAGTCGCGTTCTGTACCTGTTCTGCTTGTTGAGGGTTGTTTCGAAGGGTGCCCCAAGCTAAGGCAAGCGGGTGTGCAGCGAAGAGGGTGGTGAGGATGACAGTGATGAAGGCAAAGAGAGCGGGGATAAATTCCATTATGGGTGTCTTTCAGGTGTTTCTCTTCGAGGGTAAAAGTAAAGTTCTGGGGGGTCTTCGTCCCAGATAAAGTTACCAGGAATGTGTCGCGGGGAAAGGTCGGGGTAGTAGTTGGTCCAATATTCGTATTCGACCTCAACTACTCGGTTTCGGAGGTGAAGATTCTTTCGGATGAGGGTGTAACCGATGTGTCGTCGGTAAAGAGGGTTGCGGCGGATTCGTGTGCGGAAAGAGGAGAGGTTGGTGACTTGGTGATTTTGTCCAATAGAATAGTCGATTAGTACCATGCAGGCGGCACGCGACCGTCGACTCCTGCTTTGGTTAGGTCCAAGAAAAGTGGAGGGTGCCTGTTAAACTGCGGAAGGGTCGGCTCGAATCCTCGTAGCTACAAGGATGCCCCAAACGGCAGTCAAGGAAGGTTTCGTCGTCAGAAGTCCCAGCGGTCTGGCAACTCCTTTCTCGTTTCGGGTCAATACACGTCCCCGACAACGACTTTCAAGGGCGTGTTTGAAGGGTTGATCGAAGGGTGGGGACTATCCACATGTCCGAGTCCTCTGATCTCTCTTGCTTCGGTATGTCCCGGGTCAACAAACTACCCGGTCAAACACGCGGTAGGGCTCTCCGAAGATCACCCTAGCATAGCCTTTTGATGTTCAATTCGGACAGGGTCGGGCTCAACGTTACCCTTAGTCCTCTCGCACTTCCAAATGCAACGAACAAGGACCGCGGACAGAGATCAGAATATGGGTTGGCGTGGGGTAGGGAATAGGGGTTGGAGGTTGAGAAGGTTAGTAATGTTTTTTGGAGAAGAGGTATGACAACGCAGCGGGTTCCTTTGGTCGCACGGCACTCGTGGCCGTCGGGCAACGAAGGAGGGGCGGCAGAGAGAGGTAAGAGCTAAGAGCGGTGAGGTGCGCGATGAGAAGCTTCGAGCTTTTGCTACGCAAAACCAAATCTGCGCGCAGGTCACTCTAACTATCTCGAGAGATGAGAGGCGGGGAGAAGAATGCTATTAATTAGCCAGCTCGAAGCTGAGTTCTACTATGTACAATCTAGCTATTTATATGTTACGATCCTCGAGCACGGACCACGACATACATGTGCTATCCTCGTGTTATGTAGAGCCCTTTACCCTATTCCGTCGTTTGAACTAAAATACGACTACGCTCCTCATGGTGTCCTATAGGCATTTCGTCGTAACCCTTTGCCCTGATGACGCATCGTTGTTAGAGGGTTTCCTTCGAGTCTTCACATCATATCTTGTCAGTCGCGTCGGGTTTGTATCATGTGTCTTGTCAGGTGATTGTTGGGTCACGTGTCCATCGTCAAGATAACGATTGGCGTTGAAAATCATAACAGCTGTGAGTTCAGTGTTTGTAGGAATTAGATGGATCATCTTGGTCAGGCAGTCTGTGACTGCGGCGATGGTGTTAAAGCCATTCAAGCTGGGTAGTGGTCCTATGAGATCTACCCCAATATCTTCCCATGGTTGCTGTGGAACCTCATGCGGGTGTAGTGGTTGCATGTTTCTTTTGTCGGATGATGTTGTTTCATTGGCATGCTTCGCATCCATTGACATACTTCTTGATGTCTGTTAACATTGATGGCCACCAATAGGTGCAGTTTATAAGTTCATGCATGTGATATTGTCCTGAGTGCCCTCCAATGGGCATGTCGTGGTGTTCGAACATGATATCTTCCTTCAATTTATTGTCTGGGGGAACATAGATTTTTCCTTCTGCGTATACAATGTGGTTTTCTTCTGTGAACCAGTGTGGTTTTTCCTTCAGTCCTGTTGTTATGATCATTTCCCTCCATGCACATTGTTGAATTTGTTCCATTCTTGGAGTTTCAATCATCGTGATTCCTCTTGTTTGCATTGTTTTATTATTTTCTGCTTCCCCTTTCTGTGGATATTCGTCCTTGAACATCATCAAGTCGAAATCTCGTTCGTTATTCTCTTCCAGGTGTCAGATGAATGCAGCTTCTTTGATCATTTGTATGTCATCTTTCTCTGCTAGGTTGTCTTCGTATCCTGCCATTCGTGATAGGACGTCTGCTTTTCTGTTCACTTTTCCTGGTACGTGTCATAGTTCATAGTTATATTCTTGTAATTTCAGGTACCAGCTGGTCTGTCTCGAATTGAGTTGTTGCAGTTTTCGGAAATATGATAGGTTCTTGTGGTCTGTCAATATCTCGAACTTCTCTTGAGCTTCTAGGAGGTATTGTCTCCATGTCTTCAGTGCTACCATTATCGCAAGGAGTTCTTTGTCGTAGATTTCATAGTTCTGCTCTGCTGGGGTCATACATCTTGATATGAAGGCAATTGGGTGCCACAGTTCTTTCTGCTGCTGTGATAATACTGCTCCGATGGCATATCCTGAGGCGTCCATTTCAACTCAGAATTTTCCCTCTGTTTGTGGTAGTGCTAGAATAGGTGCTGAGGTTATATGTCAGATCAGTTCCTTGAAAGCACTTTGCTGCTTGTCTGTCCACTGGAATGTTTTGTTTCCAGTCAGCTCCGTTAAAGGTTTGGCGACTTTTGCATATCCTTTGATGAATCATCAGTAAAAGTTTGTGAATTCCAAGAACTTTTGTAGTTCTTTCTTCATTTTCGGGGTTGGCCAGGATTGTATGGCTGTAATCTTCTCCGGTTCTATTTCCACTTTCCCTTCTCCTATGACATACCCTAGTACTGGGACTTTTGATGATTCCCAGACACATTTCGGTCCTTTGATGAACAGATCATTCTTGTTCAGTATCTCCATGACTTCTATTGTGTTCTTTTAGAGTTCCTCTCATGTTCGTCCGATGATTATGATGTCGTCCATATAGATTATGCATACTCTTCTTTGTATTTGGTCTTGGAAGAGGCTTGCCATCATTCGGCTGAAAGTGCCTGGTGCATTGCACTGTCCAAAGTACATGACTGTTGGTTCGAAGAGTCCTCTTGCTGTTAGAAAGGCTGCTTTCCATTCGTCTCCCTTTCGGATGCGAACATTGTTGTATCCCCAGATAATGTTGATCTTGTTAAAGTATTTTCCTCCTTGTAGTACATCGAGGAGTTCGCTGATGCATGGTAGTGGGAACTTGTCCTTGACCATATACTTGTTTATTTCTCGATAGTCTTGGATGAGCCGTTTGCTACCATCCTTCTTATTGTGGAAGAAGCAGGGTGCTGCGTAAGGTGATTTTGAGGGGCGTATCTTCCCTGTTCTTAGTCCTTCTTCAACGAAAGTGTCTAATTCTTCTAGTTCTTTCTGTGTCATTGGGTAGACCTTGCTTGGTATCGTCTTGGATGCATCTTTCATTAAGTTTATTTCATAGTCCCACTCCTTGTGGTCCGGTAGTCGATCGAAGTTCTTCTCCTTAAAGAGGTGTTTGAATCTTGTTAGATATGAAGGTATTTGAGTTTCTGTCCTGTTATTGGCTGTGGTCTTCACTGGTTCTGCCACTTTCTGTATTTTGATCATCTGGTGGTTTATCTTACATGTTTTGGGGCATCTGTTAAAGATAATCTCTCCTGTCCTCCATTTGATCATTGGGTTGTGATAGACAAGCCAGTCATGTCCCAGTAACATGTCAGTTTTTCCAATGTCGAGTACGATGGCTTCCATATGCTCCTTATATCCTTTAATGTCGATGTGGACTTCCGCTACTCAGTCTGCTGTTTTCTGGCAGTTGGGTGATCCGTCTGCATTTATAATTGGAATTTTCTTAATTCGCCATGTCTTCAATCCCGTTTTCATTACTATGGCAGTATTGATGCAGGTCCTGTCTGCTCCACTATTGACTTCTGGTGTTATCATTGCTATCCCCCTTTATGTTCATATTTTCGCTGGTACTGCGAGTTCTTTTCTTCTGGGTGGTTTGTCGCCTCGGATGGTTTTTCTTGGTGCTTCAGGTCGCTTTGCAGGAATGGTGTATTTCAGAGTATGGGATGATCTACATCCTGTATCGAAGCGAGTCTGTTTCAGCTGTATGGGTCGCGATTTAGCACCTCTTAATCGGACCCTTCGACAAAACCCTCTTTGTCAGAGCTTTCTTCATCCTTGTCTTCTTTATCTTCTTCTCCTTCTTCTTTCACTTCTCTGACTCAGGATTTTCCCTTCTTCTTCTTCTTGCAGTTTCGTGCATAGTGTCCTTTCAAGCCGCAATTGTAACATGTGACATTTGCTGCTCCCTTTCGTGGCTCTGGGCAATTTCGTGATAGGTGTCCTGGTTTATTGCAGTTGAAGCAATTGTTGCTTCGTACTTTGTCAACTTCCATGGCCTGTCCTGCTCCTCGGCTTGAGTTTCCTGGCTTGCATTGGTTGTTTGCAAATTCCCCCCTCATTACATTCCTATGTTTGTTGATGTTGTATCCAATCGCTCAAACTGTCTTGATATATTCATCTCCATCTGTTGGAAGTTCAGAGATCGAGTGTACAGCTTCTGCTGTCCTCTGGTTTAGGCTCTTCTCGAGTAGGAAATGAGAAGCTGTTCCTGTTATTCCTGCTTTTCCTGTGAGGTCTACGAATTCATTTAGGAATTCATCGATCGGTCAGTTTTCCTGTCTGATGTTGAATAATTTGCTTCCTGCTTGCGACGGTGACATGACATTGCTGAATCGTGTCTGTATTTCGGTTACGAAATCAGCCCATGTGCTTTGGTTGGTCGTGGTGTCAATTTTCTTTGATGCCCAGTGGGCTCCTGGTCTGTCGGTCATTCTGGATAGTACTGCTCCAATCTTTTGTGTATTGGTGAGGTCTCCATGTGCAGTTATGTAGAGTTTCATCTTCCTCCACCAAATGTCGAAAGTTGTTCGGTCTCCTGTGAAGGACTTTGGGTCTGTGATAATTCCTTTGTATTCTGTCGCCATTGTTTGTGGAATTTCTTCGTCGCTGTCTTGGTCTTGGCTTTCTTGTTCTTGAACTTATTGCGCTTGGGCCTGCTGTTCTTGGATCTGCTTTTGTCTTTGTTCTTCTCATTGCTCTTTCCAATAGTCTAGGTCGATTTCTGTGATTCTACAGGGTTGTTCGAATTTGTTCCACTCTGCAGCGGTTGGTCTGTCTGTCTTGGGTAGTCTCTTTCACTCCCTCCACCAATAGTATTCATTCCAGTCACTGTCGCTTACTTTCACCATGATGGTGCGATTTTCTTTATGCTGTACTTTGGCGGGTCAGTCTTCTGAAGGGGTTCAGCAATTTCGTTCCTATGTGCCCCTGGCTTTGGTATCATTGTCGTATGCTCTGTGCATCATGTCCCTTCTGTATTAGTGTATCCTCTTCTTGTACTCGGCAATTGTAGTTTGCAATCTGCTGTTGTCTAAAGCTTTGGGCTCGTGTTCATTCTTCTTTTGTTCTCTTGCGGATTGGTTCATCCTCTTCTTTGGCGGGAAGATTCTGGTCTGACCACAGCTCTTCTAGGCTTATCCCGTATTCTCCTTCTAGTAAGAGTTCTGTGATGAGCTGTGCTGTTTCATTACTGAAGTCTTCAGTAAGCTCATCTGCGGTGGTGAGGGCAAGTTCTCTCAGAAGTGCCTGTTCTTCTTCTTCGTCGCTACTTGATGTAGGCGTACGTTCCCTTTCTCGATTGTTTGAATTGCTAGTGCCTCTGTGGTTGGCGTGGACTGTCTCTGCGAATGGCGTGGACTGCAATGTGTGATCTACTTCTCTGAACCAGGTGTTCTTGTCGCTCGTGCTAGTGCTTGTTGGGTCAGCGACCGTTCATTGTTGAATGTTGATTAGGTCTTTGATAAAGCACGACATGGTGTGTGTGAGTCTGGGCGAGTCTCGACAAGGTTTAATATCTTGTTAGGCTAGACGAATCTTAAAGGACTCAGGCAGACTAAGTGCGAGAGCGGTTTAAGATGATGGCAAAAGGAATATTAAACCTAGCACTACTGGTACATCTGGAAGTCCTTAAGTATTCTACAGTACTTGAGCACGGACCATGGACTGCGCAATGCTGCAGACTGCAGATGAGTAAGGCTGGGATGGGATGACTCAGAGTGACTAGGAAAATGAAGATGACTCGATGACTGTGCGCTGCGCAGCGTGATGGGGAGGGATGCACAGCATGATGGGAGAGGGAAGAGATAAAGAAAGGAAGATAAGATAAAGAAAATGAATAGTCCATAATATTTTGCATAGCAAAAGCTTGAAGCTAGCCCTTGTGCACCTCACTACTCTCACTCTCTCTGCCACCCTTCCTTCATTGCTTGATGGCCTTGAGTGCTGTGCAACCAAAGGAACCCACTATATCATCATACCTCTTTCCTACTGAAACTAACATTTTTACTTTCCACCACCACTCCCCACTCCACGCCAACTTTTGTTCTGGTCTCTGTCATCAGTCCTTGTTCATTGCATTTGAAAGTGCAAGAGGACTAGGGGTAACATTGAGTCCAACCCTGTCCAAATCGAACATCATAAGGATGTGCTAGGGTAATCTTCGGAGAGCCCTACTGTGCATCTGACTGGGTAGCTTATTGACCCAGGGTGTACCGAAGCAAGAGAGACTGGAGGACTTGGACATGTGGACAGTCCCCACCCATTGACCACCTTACTCAAACATGCCCTTGAAAGTCATTGTCGGGAATGTGTATTGACCCGAAACAAGAAAGGAATTGCCAGACTGCTGGGATTTCTGATGATGAAACCTTCCTTGACTGCTGTTTGGGGCATCCCTGTTGTGATGGAGACTTGAGCTGACCCATCTGCAGTTTAATAGGCACCTATCCTTTTCTCTAGACCTAACTGAAGTGGGAGTCGACGGTCATGTGCTGCTCACATGGTACTATTCAATAAAAACACACCAAACACCAACCCTCCTTACTTTGCATGTCATGGAACTCATTGCTGCCCTTTTCACTTTTATTACCATCATCCTCACCACCCTATTCACTGCCAACCCTATCACCTTAGCCTGGGGCACTCTTTGAAACAACCCACAGCAGGCCAAACAGATTCAGAATGTGACTTGGACTTTGGTTGATGCGATCAAAGAAGAACTGGATTTGGGCAAGAAGCCCAAGAGAATGAAATTGGAACTGCTAGATCCATATAAAAGGGATCCTGGTTTAATTGGAAGTTGGCTTCAACATATGGAAGTCTACTTTGACAAGGAGGAGATCACCAATAAATGGGACATGATCACCTATGCACTACAATAGATCATGGGAGGCAAGGCCGAACATGCACAGAACTGAGCAGACTCCAAGCTACAAGAGTGGCTAGAGTTCAAGATGGAATTGAACAGATGTAGGCAGGAGTTCAGAAATCATTCCACCTATGATGATTGGGAACACAGCCACATCATTACACCGGCAATGGCTAACACTCTGGAAGTCAGGACGGACCCCCTTAGACATCTTCCACTATTCAAGGACTGGGAGAACTTCAAGGCAGAAGCCCGCAAATTCTTCATGACAATGGAAACCAGGAATGATATGATAATCCAGATTAAGGAACTGTCACAGCGACGACAACTGGTTGAGGACTACATTATTGAATTCCGGAGCTGGGCTCCCTTAACGGAATACAACAATATTGCCCTCATCAACATCTTTAAACACAGACTCGATCAGGCACTCGGTGATGAGCGCTCCATGCCGCTGACTGCCAATAAGTCCTAATTTGGTAATCCCGCTCCCACATTCGAAATCATACCACTACTTGGCCCCCTCAGCATGATACTGCAGTCCAGCCACTGACTTCTTGTTCGAGTACTCAGGATGTGAAACCGAGGCCAAGAGAAGAGACGACCAAGAGGGAACGGACAAAGGAAAGAGAAGAAAACAAGTTTGAGGACCATGAAAAGAAACAGTTTAGATTAGCCAAAAGTGAGCGGGAGAGAGATTGAGAACCAAATGAAAAAGGGAAGATGATAAAACTATCTATAAAAACAGACGAGAACAACATAGAAAAAGAGTAGTCCTAGGTCTTAGAGACAGGGAGGGATAGGGGAAAAAAGAAAGGCGACTCAGAAGCAATCATCAAAACGAAACAGGAGGAACCCGAACGTTGAAAACCAAAATCCAAAAATCATAATCACCTGTCCATTCCCCTTCACTCTACAGTCCCGTTACGAACGAACAGCTCATAGTTTAACAGCCTGGATAAGAACGACGTCCTTCATTCTACCTTATTGGTTTGTAGGTTAGTGCTTCTGATAGTTATCATTGGACATCGATTATTGAACTAGGAGATGTCCGAAGGAGGATATTGACTGGTGGTACAAACGGTGATAGAACTGGACTGGAGTATTGAGGCAAAAGAAAGGTGAAAGGAGCAAGAGAAATAGAAAGAAGAAGGCAAGAGAAACGGCAAGAGAAGCAAAAGAAAGGAGAACGATGAAGAGGATGTGCAGTGTAAGAAAGGAACATCAGATGTAAGGAAAAAAATAGGAAGAAATAGAGATGAGGAAAGACACACACAAATGAAAGGAAACAGGGTAATAGAGCTGAAGAAGACGATGGATAGATCAGAGTATTAATATAAGAGAAGATCTTAAAGAAACGAAGAGAAGGTGATGAGTTCGGTTCATAAAGGATAACCACTGGAGAAAAATCATGGCGAAGAGTAAGCAACGATCGGGATAGATCAATGGAGAAGGAAACTGAAAGGAGAGATCAATCAAAGAAGAGAGACAAGGGAAGACAAAGGATGGAGAGAAACGAAAGATGGATGTACTTGATGATACGACTTGGATACTGAGAAACAAGGGAGGACCTAACTATCCGAAGTGAGAGGGGAGAAGAAGTATTAATTAGAGCTAGCTGAGTACAGAAACAGCTATAGGACGGTCTGAGCAGGACCAGACATACAGGTATCCCGGATGAAAGCCAATGGCGAACTAAAATGGACGCGCAGATCTGAGGCATACAAAGCCCTGGAGCTGAACGTTGTGTTTGTATCACGTGTCTTGTAGGTGATTGTTGGATCAGGTCTGTGTAAGATAACGATTGGTTAAAACGAACAAACTGGATGGACAACAGGGAAGGCCTTGCTTGATATGGGATGTATAGATCTTGTATAGATTAGAAGTTCATTAAGGAAAAGGAGATCAATACAAAAAGATATGATCCTATTCAGAAATGGATGAACAAAGGAGGCAACATAGGAATAGTGAATGAGAGTGGAAGATACAGAGGAAGACGGAAGAAAGGGATCTTCATTGGTTACAAGTGGTTAAGCATACAACCTGGATCAATTGGAAGACAGAGAAGATTATGTTTGACTGATGCGAAGAGGAGGAATTGAAAAGAAAAAGATAAAAACCATGAGAAAATGAGGAGATTTTAAAATAGAGAGAAACCGGAGAATAAAAAGAGCTCCACAAGGGCTTTAAATGAGGCTTCAAACGGCGAGGATGGCAAAGGCAACAAAAGCAAAAACTGAAGAAACATAAGAAGAAAAGCAAGGAAGGAGAAAAGAGCATGATGAAACAAGAGACTAGGACAGTGATCGAACTTGTTAGAAGAAACAAAAGGCACCAACAGATGAACAGAAAAATATGTTTGATGAAAAAAAAGTGAAAGACCAAAAGCACAATGGCTTTTTCTTTATGAAAAAGAAGGATGGATTCCTACAACGAAGGACTATTGGAAGTTGAATGAAGATGATAAAGAAAAAACCCACCCTAACAAGAACAAAAACTGAAGGGAGTGAAGTTCTTTACGAAGCTTGACATCTGATGGGGATACAATAATGTCTGCATGAAAGAAGGTGACAAATAGAAAGCTGCATTTCGGACAAACTGAGAAATGTTTGAACCCTTGGTAATGTTCTTTGGACTGACAAATTCACTGGCTACTTTCCAAATGATAATGAACACAATTTTCAAAGACGAAATCAATCAGGGACATGTAGTAATCTACATGGACGACATTCTCATCTTCAACAAAGATTTGAATGAACACTGATGACTCATCCAATGCGTGTTGGAAAAGCTGAAAGACAACAAGCTTTACCTGAAACCCAAAAAGTGTTCTTTTTATTAGCTGGAAGTGGAATATCTTGGAATGATTGTCTCAGAAAACGGCATTAAGATGGATCCCATTAAAGTTGAAGGCATCAAAGGATGGCTGAAACCCACCTGTAAAAGGGATGTCCAACAATTTCTGGGCTTTTGTAACTTCTACTGATGCTTCATCAAGGGATTTGCAAAGATTGCGAAACCTTTGATGGAGTTGACCGGAAAAGCCAATTGGACATGGGGAAAAGCCAATTGGACATGGAGAAAAGCCCAAGATGATACATTTGATGGATTAAAGAATCAGATCTGTTCAGCACTGATCATTGCAATGCTCCAAGATGATGGAAAGTTCTGAATGGAAGTTGATGCCTCAAATTATGCAATTGGAGGTGTCCTTTCCCAGGAACAATCCAATAGTACCTGGAGACCAGTGGCTTTCATGTCCAAGTCATTGAACCCGATAGAACAGAACTATGAGATCTACGATAAGGAGATGCTTGTGATTATGACCAGACTTGAGGAATGGCACCAATACCTTTGCAGTGCTAAACAGAAATTCAAGATTTGGACAGATCATAAGAATCTCGAATATTTCCAGAAGCCTCAGAAGCTGAATCACTGACAAGCTCACTGGATCTCAGAGCTCTAGGACTATGACTTCATTCTGGAGCACAAACCCAGGAAATCGATGATGAAGGCAGACAGTCTGTCAAGATGACCAGACCATGAGAAGGGGGAGAACGATAATAAAAACATTATACTCCTAAAGCCAGAGAATTTTCGCCGGATTTTCATGGTGAAGATCATGCTGATCCCAGAATTTCAGGACATTCTGGACCAGATCAAACAGGCTTGGAAACAAAAAGAGCCTGAGGTTTAGAAATGTCTCGATGAAGGCGAACATGGCTGGGAGGAAAACAACTGAATCATCACATGGTTAAAACAGTACTACATTCTCAAGAGCCAAAAGATAAGGGAACAGATCATCGAAATCCATCACTCAGATCAGATCTCAGGATACTCAGGACAAATGAAGACACATGAGTTGATTATGTGTAACTTTTGGTGGCCCAAAATAATGAATGATGTCAAGGCATATATCAAAGGATGTGACAAATACCAACGAATGAAGATCATCAGAGATCGAAAGCATGCTCCACTTCATCTGAATGAGGTACCGAAGAAACCATGGGAGATCATATCTGTAGATCTCATCGGACCCCTCCCTGAATCTCAAGGGTTCAATGGCATCATGGTGATGGTAGATCGGTTCACCAAAGGAGCCAAGTTCATACCAGTTAACATGGATATCATGGCAGAAGGAGTCACTCATAACCTATGTGACACCGTATTCTTAAACTATGGAACCCCAAAGAAAGTTATTAGCAACAGAGGATGACAATTTGTCTCCGCATTCATAACAGACCTCTATATGCTTTTGGGAATCAAAGGAGCTCCCTCGATGCCATATTATCCACAGACCGATGGACAAACAGAATAAGTCAATCAGGAACTCAAGCAGTGCCTGAAACTCTTCGTGAACCATTGGCAAACAGACTGGGTGGATTGGCTATCAATGGCCAATTTTTCCTATAACAATCAAATTCATTCAGCAACCGGATACTCCCCATTCTACTTGAACCACAGGTGACATCTGTATACTGGAAAAGAACCTCCAAAGCATAATACTAAGTCACAAACTGCAGAGGAGTTCACTGAAATAATGAAGGAAATTCAGACTAAGGCTGAAACCTCTCTATTAAAAGCCACAGAAACAATGAAATGGACTTATGACTGGAAACAGAAGCCTGCCCGAGAGTATCATGAGGGTGATCAAGTCTGGCTGGAAGGAACAAACATCACAACTGACTGACCGACTGACAAGCTTAATGACAAGTGGTTCGGTCTATTCAAAGTCAAACAGTGAATTGGAGAATCGGCATATGAACTTGAACTACCAGAACACTGGAAAATACACCCCATCCAAAATGAGTCTGAACTTACCCCATACACGGCACTGGCATTTCTGTGACAAAAAGTGGTAACGATTCTTAAATGACCTCCCCCCATTATTGTGGAAGGAGAAAAGCAATATGAAGTGGAGGCTGTAATAAATTCCCAATGGAACAGAGGGAAATTACAATACAGAGTACATTGGAAAGATTATCCTCTGGAAGATGCTACATGGGAGTCTACCAAAAACATTAATGAAGATGCACTGAATGCAGTCACAAAATTTCATTGTGAGAACCCTGAGGTGCCATCCCTGGAGAAAGGACAATGTCAGCTGCTGCTGCGACCCACACTGAAGAAGGTGGTATGCACCTGCCTTCATCAAACCCAGTCACCAAAGGTCCTCTTCGACTACATGGCTAATGAAGTCTGGGTCTACCCATGCGGTCAGCAAATGAAGATGCTCCCGAAGAAGAAGACTCTTACTGGCTGGATGGCAGACCCGAAAGAAGTCAAAGACCACTTGAACATGGCCTAGCAGGTGTGGCAGCAGCATTGGAATCAAAAAATCATAGGCAAGGACAAGCATGAGGAGAACTAGAAGGATAATGAGAAAAAAGAACATGATTGTGAGAACACAATCCCTAAAGGGGGGTAATGTTATGATTTCAGGACTTATCGTTATCTTGACAATGGGCACATGACTGTTAGGCTAGACAAATCTTAAAGGACTTGGGCAAACTAAGTGCAAGAGTGGTTTTAAGACAATGGCAAAAGGAATATTAAACCTAGTGCTACTGGTACATCTGGAAGTCCTTATGTATACTACAGTACTCGAGCATGGACCATGGGCTGTGTAATGCTGCGGACTGCGGATGAGTAAGGCTGGAATGAGATGACTCAGGATGACTAGGGAAGTGAAGATGACTCGACGACTGCGCACTGCGCAGTATGATGAGGAGGGATGCGCAGCATGGTGGGGGAGATAAGGATAAGGGAAGGAAGATAAGATAAGAAAAATGAATAGTCTGTAACATCACCCTCTCTTTAGATTCGCGTCCTTGCAAAACCCTTAGTCCAGCTGTCCCCACCCATTGTTTTCCCAGGCAGTTGTCGCATGTAGGGCCCACGTATGAATGAGCTCCTCATTGTAGGAGCAGATGTGGTGGAGGATGGTGGCAAGAAGTTTAAGCTGCCAATTTTCGATGTGAAGTATCTCCATTGCTTCGCGAAGTGCAATGCATTCTGCTGTTGTGGGGGCAGTCCCATTGGAGGTCCGTCTGGTCCAAAGATGCATACGGATGGTCATGACATAGCGCAGGTATGCACCAAGGGTGATGGCGAGAGGGTCTATGTAGTCTCTGGCATCAAGAATCTTCGCCAGATTCTCAGAGTCGTTCATGATAGGGGTGGGTGCATGGCTGTCATCGCTGCTTTCAATGCTGATGGGGGCATTGGTGGTCATGATGTGCACTTTTTGGTCTTCTTCCCTCTTTTCTTGGTCCTTTTATCTTGTTCCATAGTCTTCTTCAGGAAACAGTCTAGAGCTTGCTGTGCATTTTCTAGTTCCTTCTCTTTGATCCATGTGTTCTCCTCATGTCCATATCCTTTCCATTTGACTAGGAATAGCATTCCTCTTCCTTGCTTCTTTCTTTTTAGAATCTCTTCTATTTCATACTCTTCTTCATTATTTATGATTTCAGGGGGTGGCGGTGATGGCTGTTCTTGTATCTTGAAATGGGGTCCTTTGTAGGGTGTGAGTAGTGTTTCATTGAACACGGGGTGTATCAGCTGCCATGATGCTGGGAGTTCCAGACAGTATGCTGAGGCTCCTTTCTTTTCGATCACCTTGAACGGTCCATATCGGAGTGCCGATAACTTCTTTGATGGTCGATTGACTGTGATATTGGTGGCTTCAAGCCATACTCTGTCCCCTTTCTTGTATTCATGGGCTGGTCTTTGTCTTGCATCATAATTGTCTTTGGCCCATGTTTGCGCATACTGCAGTGCAGCATTTGCTTCTTTCCGGATTTGGTCCATTCTTTCGACAAAGTTCTTTGCTGCGGGGTTGTTCCCTTCTGTTGTCTGTGGTTCTCCCTTCCAGGGGTGCATTCCACAGTTGAGGTAAAATGGTGTCTCCTTCGTTCCCTGGTGTGTTTTGTCATTATATTGATACTCTGTGATCGCTATCCATTCTGCCCAGTTGTTCTGCAGGTTGTTTGTGAAGTTTCTGAGGAAGGCTTCCGTTTCCTGATGGGATCGCTCTGCCTGTCCATCTGTTTGTGGGTGATAGGCCATTGATAGGTTTTGCTTTGTTCCAAGCAGTTTTAGAAGTGCTGTCATGAATCGTGCTGTGAATTAGGGTCCTCGGTCACTGATGATCTTTTATGGGATTCCATGGAGTCTCCACACATTGTCTCGGTATAGTCGTGCAAGACCTTCTGCTGTGAGTTCAGTGTTTGTAGGAATTAGATGGATCATCTTGGTCAGGCAGTCTGTGACTGCGGCGATGGTGTTAAAGCCATTCAAGCTGGGTAGTGGTCCTATGAGATCTACCCCGATATCTTCCCATGGTTGCTGTGGAACCTCATGCGGGTGTAGTGGTGCATGTTTCTTTTGTCGGATGATGTTGTTTCATTGGCATGCTTCGCATCCATTGACATATTTCTTGATGTCCGTTAATATTGATGGCCACCAGTAGGTGCGGTTTATGAGTTCATGCATGCGATATTGTCCTGGGTGCCCTCCAATGGGCATGTCGTGGTATTCAAACATGATATCTTCCTTCAATTTGTTGTCTGGGGGGAACATAGATTTTCCTCCTGCGTATACAATGTGGTTTTCTTCTGTGAACCAGTGTGGTTTTTCCTTCAGTCCTGTTGTTATGATCATTTCCCTCCATGCACATTGTCGAATTTGTTCCATTCTTAGAGTTTCAATCATCGTGATTCCTCTTGTTTGCATTGTTTCATTATTTTCTGCTTCCCCTTTCTGTGGATGTTCGTCCTCGAACATCATCAAGTCGAAATCTCATTCATTATTCTCTTCCAGGTGTCGGATGAATGCAGCTTCTTTGATCATTTGTATGTCGTCTTTCTCTGCTAGGTTGTCTTCATATTCCGCCATTCATGATAGGACGTCTGCTTTTCCATTCACTTTTCCTGGTACATGGCGTAGTTCATAGTCATATTCTTGTAATTTCAGGTACCAGCCGGTCTGTCTCGAGTTGAGTCATTGCAGTTTTCGGAAGTATGATAGGTTTTTGTAGTCCGTCAATATTTCAAACTTCTCTCGAGCTTCTAGAAGGTATTGTCTCCATGTCTTCAGTGCCACCATTATTGTAAGGAGTTCTTTGTCATAGATTTCATAGTTCTGCTCTGCTGGGGTCATACATCTTGATATGAAGGTGATTGGGTGCCACAGTCCTTTCTGCTGCTGTGATAATACCGCTCCAATGGCATATCCTGAGGCATCTGTTTCAACTCAGAATTTTTCCTCTGTTTGTAGTAGTGCTAGGATGGGCACTGAGGTTATATGTCAGATTAGCTCCTTGAAAGCACTTTGCTGCTTGTCTGTCCACTGGAATGCTTTGTTTCCAGTCAGCTCCGTTAAAGGTTTAGCGACTTTTGCATATCCTTTGATGAATCATCAGTAAAAGTTTGTGAATTCCAAGAACTTTTGTAGTTCTTTCTTCATTTTCGGGGTTGGCCAGGATTGTATGGCTGTAATCTTCTCCGGTTCTATTTCCACTTTCCCTTCTCCTATGACATACCCTAGTACTGGGACTTTTGATGATTCCCAGACACATTTCGGTCCTTTGATGAACAGATCGTTCTTGTTCAGTATCTCCATGACTTCTATTGTGTTCTTTTAGAGTTCCTCTCGTGTTCATCCGATGATTATGATGTCGTTCATATAGATTATGCATACTCTTCTTTGTATTTGGTCTTGGAAGAGGCTTGCCATCATTCGGCTGAAAGTGCCTGGTGCATTGCACTGTCCAAAGTACATGACTGTTGGTTCGAAGAGTCCTCTTGCTGTTAGGAAGGCTGCTTTCCATTCATCTCCTTTTCGAATGTGGACGTTGTTGTATCCCCAGATAATGTCGATCTTGTTAAAGTACTTCACTCCTTGTAGTACGTCGAGGAGTTTGCTGATGTGAGGTAGTGGGAACTTGTCTTTGACCATATATTTGTTTATTTCTCGATAATCTTCGATGAGCCATTTGCTACCGTCCTTCTTATTGCGAAAGAAACAAGGTGCTGCATAAGGTGATTTTGAGGGGTGTATCTTCCCTGTTCTTAGTCCTTCTTCGATGAAAGCATCTAGTTCTTCTAGTTCTTTCTGCATCATTGGGTAGACCTTGCTTGGTATCGTCTTGTGTGCATCTTTCATTAAGTTTATTTCATGGTCCCACTCCTTGTGGTCCGGTAGTCGATCGAAGTTCTTCTCCTTAAAGAGGTGTTTGAATCTTGTTAGATATGAAGGTATTTGAGTTCCTGTCCTGTCATTGGCTGTGGTCTTCGCTGGTTCAGCCACTTTCTGTATTTTGATTGTCTGGTGGTTTATCTTGCATGTTTTGGGGCATCTGTTAAAGATAATCTCTTCTGTCCTCCATTTGATCATTGGGTTGTGATAGACAAGCCAGTCATGTCCCAGTAGCATGTTGGTTTTTCCAATGTTGAGTACGATGGCTTCCATATGCTCCTTGTGTCCTTTAATGTCGATATGGACTTCCGCTACTCGGTCTGCTGTTTTCTGGCAGTTGGGTGATCCGTCTGCATTTATGATTGGAATCTTCTTGATTTGTTATGTCTTTAATCCCGTTTTCATTACTATGGCAGTATTGATGCAGGTCCTGTCTGCTCCGCTGTCAACTTCTGGTGTTATCATTGCTATTCCCTTTCGTGTTCGTATTTTTGCTGGTACTGCGAATTCCTTTCTTCTTGGCAGTTTGTCACCTCAGATGGTTTTCCTTGGTGCTTCAGATCACTTTGCAGGAATGGTGTATTTCAGAGTATGGGATGATCCTTCGACAAAACCCTCCTTGTCAGAGCTTTCTTCATCCTTGTCTTCTTCATCTTCTTCTCCTTCTTTCTTCACTTCTCTGACTCGGGACTTTCCCTTCTTCTTCTTCTTGCAGTTTCGTGCATAATGTCCTTTCAGGCCACAATTGTAACATGTGACATTTGTTGCTCCTTTTCATGGCTCTGGACAGTTTCGTGAGAGGTGTCCTGGTTTATTGCAGTTGAAGCAGTTGTTGCTTCATACTTTGTCGACTTCCATGGCCTGTCCTGTTCCTCGGCTTGGGTTTCCTGGCTTGCATTGGTTGTTTGCAAATTCCCCCCTCATTACATTCCTATGTTCATCAATGTTGCATCCAATCGCTCAAACTGTCTTGATATATTCATCTCCATCTGTTGGAAATTCGGAGATCGAATGTATGGCTTCTGCTGTCCTCTGGTTTAGGCTCTTCTCGAGTAGAAAATGAGGAGCTGTTCCCATTATTCCTGCTTTTCCTGCAAGGTCTACAAATTCATCTAGGAATTCATTGATCAGTCGGTTTCCCTGTCTGATGTTGAATAATTTGCTTCCTGCTTGCGACAGTGACATGACATTGCTGAATCGTGTTTGTATTTCAGTTACAAAATCGGCCCATGTGCTTTGGTTGGTCGTAGTATCGATTTTCTTTGATGCCTAGTGGGCTCCTGGTCCGTCGGTCATTCTGGATAGTACTGCTCCGATCTTTTGCATATCAGTGAGGTCTCCGTGTGCAGTTATGTAGAGTTTCATCTTCCTCCACCCGATGTCGAAAGCTGTTCAATCTCCTGTGAAGGACTTCGGGTCTGCAATAATTCCTTTGTATTCTGTCGCTATTGTTTGTGGAATTTCTTTGTTGCTGTCTTGGTCTTGGCTTTCCTGTTCTTGAGCTTGTTGTGCTTGGGCCTGCTGTTCTTGGATCTGCTTTTGTCTTTGTTCTTCTCGTTGCTCTTTCCAATAGTCTAGGTTGATTTCTGTGATTCTACAGGGTTGTTCGAATTCGTTCCACTCTGCAGTGGTTGGTCTGTCTGTCTTGGGTAGTCTCTTTCGCTCCCTCTACCGATAGTATTCATTCCAGTCACTGTCACTTACTTTCACCATGATGGCGCGATTTTCTTTATGCTGTACTTCGGTGGGTTGGTCTTCTGAAGGGGTTTAGCAATTTCGTTCCTATGTGCCCCTGGCTTTGGTGTCACTCTCATTGGCTCTGTCGTACGCTCTGTGCATCGTATTCCTTCTGTATTAGCATATCCTCTTCTTTTACTCAGCGATTGTAGTTTGCAATCTGCTGTTGTCTGAAGCTTTGGGCTTGCATTCATTCTTCTCTTGTTCTCTTGCAGATTGGTTCGTCCTCTTCTTTGGCGGGAAGATTCTGGTCTGACCACAGCTCTTCTAGGCTTATCCCGTATTCTCCTTTTAGTAAGAGTTCTGTGATGAGCTGTGCTGTTTCATTACTGAAATTTTCAGTAGGCTCATCTGCGGTGGTGAAGGCAAGTTCTCTCAGAAGTGCCTATTCTTCTTCTTCGTCACTACTTGGTGTAGGCATACGCTCCCTTTTTTGATTGTTTGAATTGCTAGTGTCTCTGCGGTTGGCGTGGACTGTTTCTGCGAATGGCGTGGACTGCAATGTGTGATCTACTTCTCTGAACCAGGTGTTCTTGTCACTTGTGCTAGTGCTCGCTAGGTCGGCAACTGCTTGTCGTCGAATGTTGATTAGGTCTTTGATAAAGTGCGACATGGTGTGTGTGAGTCTGAGCAAGTCTCGACGAGGTTTAATATCTTGTTAGGCTAGATGAATCTTAAAGGACTCGGGCAGACTAAGTGCGAGAGCGGTTTAAGACAATGGCAAAAGGAATATTAAACCTAGTGCTACCAGTACATCTGGAAGTCCTTATGTATACTACAGTACTTGAGCATGGACCATGGGCTGTGCAATGCTGCGGACTGCAGATGAGTAAGGCTGGGATGAGATGACTCAGAATGACTAGGGAAGTGAAGATGACTCGACGACTGTGCGCTGCGCAGTATGATGGGGAGGGATGCACAGCATGGTGGGGGAGATAAGGATAAGGGAAGGAAGATAAGATAAGAAAAATGAATAGTCCATAACAATGACTCAAGATCATATGATGAATATGTGACATGAACCACAATGTGATAAACAAGATGCAATCTGACAACTCGAGGAAACTCTACAACAATGATGCATCAGCGCTAAATAGGGCAAAGGGTTATTATGCAGCACCCTCAGGACAACATGAGGAGTGCAGTTGAATCCTTACTCATGCAGGCAAGGGTTGAGGGTTTCATGTAATACAAGGATAGCATAGTCGTAGTCCATGCTCAGGAGTCATAATATATAAATAGTTAAATTATACATAGTATAACTCAGCTTCAAGCTGGCTAATTATTAGCAAACTTCTCCCTGCCTCTTCTCTCTAAGTTAGTTAGAGTGACCTGTGTGCAGACTTGGTTTTGCATAGCAGGTACCTAATCAAATAGAAAGGATATCCTTTGGTCAAAAACATATGGGAACTGAGGTCGCATCTAAAAAAGGCAGCTGAGTTGATTGAAGAATATAATCAACTTCACAAAATCTCTCTATTAAAAAAACAAAATGGCCCAACTCACACTCAAAATATCGATCCTTTTGTTCTCACCAATTGTCATCCTTTTGTTCATCCTCATGCTTTTTGCCACCCTTGCCTGGCATGGTGAGTGCACTCTGAGGGCTCAAAGGACACTTGAGGTAGTGCGTAACGATTACCAGGAGCTGCATAGAGATGGTAATAGGCATAGCAGTGTTATCTGTGAGTTGTTGTAACATGGAAAGGTATTGTTTGAATGTGCTCAATTGAATACAGAATGCTTGGTTCTGTAAGAGCAACTCACAAGAGACTAGAGATCATAGATCAATCTAGTGACTTGTAAGGTAATCCTCAGTTTATTAATAATATACTATAATTATATACACACACCTTGTAAGATAATCCTCAGAGAACACTCTGAGAAAATCCTATAAGGAAGGAGTTTTCCATCTATATATGCTATAGTACAACAATAGTTACAGCTTGGTCATGGAGACCACATGCCAAATAATGGACTGACCAAGTCATGCATCCTATACAAGCTCTGACAGTTGGAGTATCCTCCAACAGAGTGGTGATAACTATCAGGAAGCACTAACCTACAAACCAACAAGGTAGAATGAAGGAAGCATCAGTCCTTATCTGAGGCTGTATAAACTATGAGCTGTTCAAGTCACAGAGTAACCCGAGGGACTATAGAGTGAAGGGGAGAATGGAATGGAGTGATTATAGATGGTTTCGAGCAGATTTTGGGGTTTTCGAAACAAGGTGGTATAGACTTAGCTGAGTTCCCAAGCGATATCAAGGGCTTCGGTGAGGGTTTCAGAAGGGTTTTGATGATAGTGACTTCTATGCGAAGTTAGAGACACTGATTTTGAGACTAAGTATTGTGGCTCCACATGAGCACAACACTTTGGGATCAGATAACACAAGGACTCCACATGAGCCATAGACTGCGAGACTGCTGAAGGACTGAGACAGTAACTTTTTTCTATGTGTTACAAATGCCAAGTACATGGGTTTTTGTAGATGAGAAGATTTTGAGTACTGGAATAACCGGCGAAGTCGAAACTGAATGAGAGAATGTATCGTATGATTTTGAAAGGGTCATTTAGTGGCTGAAACGTCGGAGAGATGTAAGTCCATTTGAAATCTAAACATAAAAGGTGAAACAGTAGGTAAAAGAACATCCTGAAGCTGGTGCCATGCGTCGTAGAATGGAACATGAAAATAATCTAAGGAACATAGCATGTATCAGTGAAATATGAGTCATAAATTTCGACATGAGAGTGGATGAAACGGTAGCATGCTCAAAATCCCTTATTTTGAATGTACTGTGGCAAGGCAGTGTCAGGAACACGGGAAGGCATGAGGCGGTGCAGTACCAAAAATGGTAGTAGTCTTGCCATATCGGAATCTGGGAATCAGGGGAGGCATATAGGAATAGGACTGTCTGACCAGATTGGGTGGTATAGGAAGCACAGAATGTCCGGAATGTACTGTACAGGTGCAATGCATTTGGCAAAGTGTCCAGGACCTGAAATGGAAGCCTTATGGAGTTGTTGACATTCCGAGTATTTGAATGAGAAGTCAGCAGCTGGACTGCGGTATCATGCTGAGGGGGCCGAGTAGTGGTAGTGATTTCAAATGTGGGAGCAGGATTACCAGATTAGGACTTATCAGCAGTCAGCAGTGCAGAGCACTCATCAGCAGTACAAGTTGGAATGAGTCAGGATAAGCAGAGATGAGGTGGAGATGATTGGAGGGGGTCAGACAGGAAACTTCATTGGGAAATTTCAAAGGCGAGGCTATGCATGGAGGGGGCAGCTTGGCTGGCTTGTTTGGTAAGCATTCTTGTAGCTGGGTCTGTAAGAATGATGCTAATGGTCAAGTGTTTTATTCTTCATTTCGTGATTAGAGGTGTGTCTCTTCTACTTTGGTCATCATCATGCATGCCAACAATAAACTACAATAGAGAAATATGTATCTTGCTGAGGATTGTATTCTGTATTTCAAAATCATCACCAAGAAATGCAAAGGCTAGACATATGTATTTCTTTCGCCTTTGCACTTACACTATCCCCCTGACAGTTAATGTCCAGTCTGAAATATGTCAAGAGTGCAAAGGCTTCTACTGATGTTCCCACTACTATATGCCCCACCAAGCTTATTGCTTACCACTTTAATTGGAAGAGTTCATCAGTTTGGTCAGTGGGGATGTTGTCAAAGTTGGGATGTTTTTTTCTCTTTGATGGCATCTTTCATTTGTACAGAGGTACTAGCAGCAGAGGTATATATTGGGGCAGACAGGCTTGCTATAGCCATACATGCAGAGCTCTGTGCAAACTATGAATGAGAGTACATAGAGCTCGCTTTAGAGCCATCAATGCTGGACCTTGGCAATAATACACTGCCAAGGGATTGCCTTTGGTGAAGAAGCAGAGATGTTAGAGTAGCAGTGGCTTTCATATCTACATTCCCATCTGCATCCATGTCCATGTCAGAGGCCTTTTGTTTGCATTTCCCCTTGTCGACAGTTCATTTTGCCTTCCATTTGCCAGGAGAATTTGTGGCCTGAGGAGTGCGATCCTCTTGCCTACTCTTTGTATATGCATGCATGCCTTCCGCAATACTTCTTGCTGTCATCTTTATAGTGGTTGGAGACACAATGGGTCTTGAAGATGCAGGCAAGGGCAGATCACCAGCATTATGGATTGTCCTAGCCTGTTTGGTGGGCGGAAGGGCTAATATGGAAGCATATAGACTTTGGCGGTTCAGATTCAGGGGTCCAGAATTGGAGCCTGGGGCTGTAGCTAAAGTTGTGGCATCAACATAACCGTTGACCATGGAATTATACATCCGAGGGGAAGCAGTTGATGTAGAAGAAGCCATAGAACCAATGGCTGCCCTCCTTCCAGTGGTGGTCGCCGTGCTCAAGGTCAATGTAGTCAAATTATGATGGTAGACATTAGTGCTTGCAGCCTTATGTTTAGCGGCGATGGTGCAGGAGGATGGAGTTGTTGGGCTGTGGGTTTGCATTCACACTTCTAATTCATATAGGAGCATATGAGGTACATTATTTGCAGCTTTGTATAATGCATACAATAGGCATGCTCACAAGCCACAGGTAACCTAGGAATGATGTGAACAAGAGGGGCATATTATATAGATGATGATTAGGAGTTGTGAGGGGAAGAGAAGTGAGAAGCGGCAAGCAATATTCCATGTCAGATAGTAAGACATGAAGCTGATGCTGTGCATGTAACTTGAGGCATGATGGGGACCACAACGACATGTCTAAAATGTAGCAAATCACATATCATGGAAATCTCTGCCCTAGCAAGAAATTTCTGCACAGCCTTTTTTCTCTCTTCCTTCTCAATGGATGATGGTATCATGGTTGCATTGCTCTGAGGTGGCAAGGGTGCAGAATGAGGCCAGAATTATACAGGAGGTGAAGGGGAAGTTACTGAAGAAGAAGGGGTTGTCATTTATATGTGTCGTTAAGAACATAATTTCTGATGATAATATAGGCTGCTCGCTACAAAGGATGGTGAGAGAGACTCACTGAGAAGATTGAGTGCATTGGATGAGGAGTTGAGTAAGATGGATGTGAGATGTGGCTGGCCTGAGAGCTGTGCCCAAATGTGATGCATATTGGCTTTTCCCAGGTTTCGGCTCAACCCATCCAACCTTTCACTCCCCACTCAGATGGTCAAATTACCTACAAGAATGTGTAATTAGCTCCAACTATTGGAAGGCTGGGCAACTGTACTGCTTCTTTTCTATCCTAACCTATTGAATGGGTGAGATGCAGTCTAGAACTATTGCTTGCATGCAGATCTCTGTTTGATCAAGTGACCCCTCCTTATCACATGACCTTCCTTTTAGCATCTGGAATGCAAAATCATACCTGCCATCCACCACTTGGCAGCATATCATCTCGCTGATGTTTAGTCTCTGTTGTGTGTGGAATTCCCCTATGCAGTTCATCCCAATACCATTTTGGTAGAAATCCAATCTGCTCTTTGCCCTCCATCACATCTTCAACCCCTGTAGTATCGAGTAACTCAACACTGATGCCAGTCATTGGTGTGAACTTGACTTGCCATACTGAGTCAACAGGTCCTTGGTCCCTTGAGAGCACATCTCTCAGAAATATTAGAAACATGTCTCCCCAGCTCAGACAGACAAGCAGATCCCATGCTCCTACTTTTTCACATACCAAATGCAGAATGTGAATGGTCTTGAACCTTTGCATTGCTGTCACTATCCCAGAGGGCATATGAAATCCTACAAAAATTTTCTAACCTTGATCTTCAACATTAGGAACAATCTGTAGCCATTTCATCATGACTCACAGGCATACCTAGCAAAAATGATTGGAAATAAAACTTGAGGAGTTTTCTAAATGAACCAAGTCAACTTTGGCAGATAAAAATAATTGGCGCTTCTACATACTTTTCAAATCTTGCTTCATCATGTGGCCCACAAATAGCAAGGGAAGTTTTCAACTCAAAGAATGTGTCAGTTTGACCATTATACCTTCCTGCATATTCGGTTGTCAGGAACAAGTGAAGGGGGAGCCATTCGAAACTGATACCATGTATACAATCCACTTCCCCTCCAATAAACAGCCTTGTATTCCCAAGTTTCATTCACACAACACTACACCATTGCACATTAGTGTCCACATCACCTCCCCATCCCACTGGATCACTAGTATTGATGGGAGGTCTTTTGGAGGGACTTGGCAATGTACAGTATGATTCAAAGGCGTAGCTATAATATGTCTGCTGCTGTTGCTGAGGTCTCTGTTCATTTCTGGAGATCATAAATCAAAGATAAACAGTGACCACATGAAACTTGAGAAGAGCATTTTACTTTTCTTTCAACTGCGACTCTGAAAGATGTTCTTTGAAGTACATGATCCCATTTACCATCATTACATTCAACTCCCACCTGCTGTCCTCATAGGGAGTGGTCAATATTCTCTCTCAAATGAGCATTATGTCAAAACCACAATGCTGAGCATGGAACTTGTAGATCTGCACATCTTGTCATTACACCTCTTCAAGAAACAACAGCCACATTTCTTAAGCTAGGAGCAGTGGTTCCATCCAGGGCTTTTGAGAAGGCCTTGAGCAGGCCATCAATTCTTCCTCGTTGTTCAGGCCTCCTTACCTACTTGTCATACCCGTGATTTAGTTTTGCCCCAGGGAGTGGTTTGATAAAGTAATGCAAAGCAGAATCTGTAAATTCGAGATCTTGCGAAGATGTATAAGAGAAAGAAATGATTTGTCTCAGTTGTTGAAATAGCATTTGTTGAGAAGATGGCCTCGATTTGTTGGGATACAGCAATGAAATTGGCTGTGGTTCTAAAGGGACATCCAGCCTCAGTTTTGTGTGCCTAGGTGGTGATCAGGACGGTAATTCACTATGTCCCTCTGTAGAGTCGCTGTTAAGCTAGACGAATCTTAAAGGACTCGGGCAGACAAGGCGAGGCGGAAGACGATGGCAAAAGGAATATTAACAGCGCACTGGACACGGAAGTCCTATATACACAGTACGGCACGGACCGGCGCGCAGCGCAGCTACGGATGAGTAAGGTTGGGATAGGATGACCGGAGGACTAGGGAAGGGGTGACCGGACGGCGCGGCAGCATGACTAGGGAAGGGGATGATCGAGACTGCGCACGTGCAGCATGATGGGGGCGGGGGAGATAGGGGGAAGATAAGGGAAGGAAGATAAGATAAAGAAAATGAATGGTCCGTAACACACCCTCTTTAGATTCACGCCCGCGAAACCTTTAGTCCAGCTGCCCCACCCGTGTTTTCCCAGGCGCCATCGCGCGTGGGGCCCAGGGAATGAGCTCCCGTTGAGGAGCGGATGTGGTGAAGTGTGGTGGCGAGGAGTTTGAGTCGCCGGTTTCGGTACGAAGCGTTTCCATTGCCGCGAAGCGCGATGCATTCCGCTGTTGTGGGGGCGGTCCCATTGGGGGTTCGTCCACCCAAAGGGCATACGAATGGCGACGAGCGCAGGATGTGCCGAGGGGATGGCGAGGGGGTCCATATAGTCTTTGGCATCGAGGATCTTCGCCAGATTCTCGGCGCGTTCGTGATGGGGGTGGGTGCGCGGCTGTCGCGCTGCTTCGATGCTGATGGGGGCATTGGTGGTCATGATGTGCGTTTCTGACCTTCTTCCCTCTTTCGTGGTCCTTTTATCTTGCTCTGTGGTCTTCTTCAGGAAACGGTCTAGAGCTTGCTGCGCATTCCCAGTTCCTTCTCTTTGATCCATGTGTTTTCCTCATGTCCGTATCCTTTCCATTTGACCAGGAATAGCGTCCCTTCCTTGTTTCCTTCTTTTTAGAATTTCTTCTATTTCGTACTCTTCTTCATCATTTATGATCTCAGGGGGTGGCGGCGATGGCCGTTCTTGTATCTTGAAACGGGGCCTTTGTAGGGTGTGAGTAGCGCTTCATTGAACACGGGGGTATCAGCTGCCATGATGCTGGGAGTTCCAGGCGATATGCTGAAGCTCCTTTCTTTTCGATCACCTTGAACGGTCCATATTGGAGTGCCGATAACTTCTTTGATGGTCGATTGACTGCGATATTGGTGGCTTCAAGCCATACTCCGTCCCCTTTCTTGTATTCACGGGCTGGTTTTCGCCTTGCGTCGTAATTGTCCTTGGCTCGTATTTGCGCATACTGCAGCGCAGCATTTGCTTCTTTCCGGATTTGGTTCATTCTCTCGACAAAGTTCTTGGCCGCGGGGTTATTCCCTTCCGTTGTCTGTGGTTCTCCCTTCCAGGGGTGCATTCCATAGTTGAGGTAGAATGGTGTTTCCTTTGTTCCCTGATGTGTCTTGTCGTTGTATTGGTACTCTGCAATTGCTATCCATTCTGCCCAGTCGTTCTGCAGGTTGTTTGTGAAGTTTCTAAGGAAAACTTCTGTTTCCTGATGGGATCGCTCCGCCTGTCCATCTGTTTGTGGGTGATAGGCCGTTGATAGGTTTTGCTTTGTTCCGAGCAGTTTTAGAAGCACTGTCATGAATCGTGCTGCGAATTGGGGTCCTCGGTCACTGATGATCTTTCGTGGGATTCCATGGAGTCTCCACACGTTGTCTCGGTATAGTCGTGCGAGACCTTCTGCTGTGAGTTCGGTGTTGGTGGGAATTAGATGGATCATCTTGGTCAGGCGGTCTGTGACTGCGGCGATGGCGTTAAAGCCATTCGAGCTGGGTAGCGGTCCTATAAGGTCTACTCCGATATCTTCCCATGGTTGCTGCGGGACCTCGTGCAGGTGTAGTGGTGCATGTTTCTTTTGTTGAATGATTTTGTTTCGCTGGCATGCTTCGCATCCATTGACATACTTCTTGATGTCTGTTAGCATTGATGGCCACCAATAGGTGCGGTTTATGAGTTCGTGCATGCGGTATTGTCCTGGGTGTCCTCCGATGGGTGTGTCATGGTGTTCGAACATGATGTCTTCCTTCAGTTTGTTGTCTGGGGGAACGTAGATCTTCCCTCCTGCGATACAATGTGGTTTTCTTCTGTGAACCAGTGTGGTTTTTCTTTCAGTCCTGTTGTTACGATTGTTTCTCTCTGTGTGCATTGTCGAATTTGTTCCATTCTTGGAGTTTCGATCATCGTGATTCCTCTTGTCTGCATTGTTTTGTTATTTTCTGCTTCCCCTTTCGGTGGATGTTCGTCCTCGAACATCATAAAGTCGAAATCTCGGTCATTATTCTCTTCCAGGTGTCGGATGAATGTGGCTTCTTTGATCATTTGTATGTCGTCTTTTTCTGCTAGGTTGTCTTCATATCCCGCCATTCGTGATAGGACGTCTGCTTTTCCATTCGCTTTTCCTGGGACGTGTCGTAGTTCGTAGTCATACTCTTGTAGTTTCAGATACCAGCCGGTCTGTCTCGAGTTGAGTCATTGTGGTTTTCGGAAGTATGATAGGTTCTTGTGGTCCGTCAATATTTCGAACTTCTCTCGAGCTTCTAGGAGGTATTGTCTCCATGTCTTCAGTGCTACCATTATCGCAAGGAGTTCTTTGTCGTAGATTTCATAGTTCTGTTCCGCTGGAGTCATGCATCTTGATATGAAGGCAATTGGGTGCCATAGTCCTTTCTGCTGCTGCGATAATACCGCTCCGATGGCGTATCCTGAGGTGTCCGTTTCAACTCGGAATTTTCCCTCTGTTTGTGGTAGTGCTAAAATGGGTGCCAAGGTTATATGTCAGATTAGCTCCTTGAAAGCGCTTTGCTGCTTGTCTGTCCACTGGAATGCTTTGTTTCCCGTCAATTCCGTTAAAGGTTTAGCGACTTTTGCATATCCTTTGATGAACCGTCGATAAAAGTTTGTGAATCCTAAGAACTTTTGTAGTTCTTTCTTCGTTTTCGGCGTCGGCCAGGATTGTACAGCTGTAATCTTCTCCGGTTCCATTTCCACTTTCCCTTCTCCTACGATATACCCTAGTACTGGGACTTTTGATGATTCCCAGACACATTTCGGTCCTTTGATGAATAGGTCGTTCTTGTTCAGTATTTCCATGATTTCTACTGTGTTCTTTTGAAGTTCCTCTCGCGTCGTCCGATGATTATAATGTCGCATATAGATTATGCATACTTTCTGTATTTGGTCTTGGAAGAGGCTTGCCATCATCGGCTGAAAGTGCCTGGTGCATTGCACTGTCCAAAGTACATGACGTTGGTTGAAGAGTCCCTGCTGTTAGGAAGGCTGCTTTCCATTCGTCGCCTTTCGAATGCGGACATTGTTGTACCCCCAGATAATGTCGATCTTGTTAAAGTACTTTGCTCCTTGTAGTACGTCAAGGAGTTCACTGATGCGTGGTAGTGGGAACTTGTCCTGACCGTATATTTGTTTATCTCTCGATAGTCTTGGATGAGTCGTTTGCTACCATCCTCTTGTTACGAAAGAAACAGGGTGCCGCGTAAGGTGATTTTGAGGGACGTATCTTCCCTGCCAGTCCCCGACAAAGGCGTCTAGTTCTTCTAGTCCCCATCGGGATACCTGCTGGTATCGTCGGTGCGTCTTTGTTAAGTTTATTTCGTGGTCCCACTCCTTATGGTCCGGTAGTCGATGAAGTTCTCCCTAAAGAGGTGTTTGAATCTTGTCAGATATGAAGGTATCTGAGTCCGCCGTCATTGGCTGTGGTCGCTGGTTCAGCCACCTGTATTTTGATTGTCTGGTGGTTTATCTTGCATGTTTTGGGGCATCTGTTAAAGATAATCTCTTCTGTCCTCCATTGATCATTGGGTTGTGATAGACAAGCCAGTCATGTCCCAGTAGCATGTCGGTTTTCCCAATGTCGAGTATGATGGCTCCATATGCTCTTGTGCCTTAATGGATGGGACCCGCACCGTGTGTTCTGGGGTTGGGATCCGCTGCATTTATGATTGGAATCTTCTTGATCGCCGTGTTTTTAATCCCGTTGTACTATGGCGGTATTGATGCAGGCTGGCCCGCATCGACTCTGGTGTTATCGTTGCTATCCCTCGTGTCGTATCTTCACTGGTACCGCGAGTTTTCTTCTGGTGGTTTGTCGCCTTGGATGGTTTTCTTGGTGCTTCAGATCGCTGCGGGAATGGTGTATTTCAGAGTATGGGATGATCTACATCCTGTATGAAGCAAGTCTGTTTCAGCTGAGGGCGCGATTAGCACCTCTTAATCGGACCCCGACAAAACCCCTTGTCAGAGCCCGTCCTGTTCGTCTTCTTTCTCTTCTTTCACCTCTAACGGGATTTCTCTTCCCTGCAGTTTCGTGCATAGTGTCCTCAGGCCGCAATTATAGCATGGACATTCGCGCCCCGTGGCCCGGGCAATTTCGTGAAAGGTGTCCTGGTTTGTTGCAGTTGAAGCAATTGTTGCTCATACGTCAACCCAGGCCTGTCCTGTTCCTTGGCTTGGGTTTCCTGGCTTGCGTTGGTTGTTTGCAAATTCCCTCTCATCACATTCCATGTCATCGATGTTTCGCCGATTGCTCGAACTGTCTTGATATATTCATCTCCATCTGTTGGGAGTTCGGAGATCGAGTGCACGGCGCGTCCTCCTGTTTAGGCCCGAGTAGGAAACGCGGAGCTGTCGCATTCCTGCTCCGCAGGTCTACGAACACTAGGAATCATCGACGGTCGGTCCCTGTCTGATGTTGAATAATTGCTCCTGCTTGTGACGGTGACATGACATGCTGAATCGTGTCTGTATCGGACAAAACGGCCCAGTGCTGGTTGGTCGAGGGATTTCTCGATGCCAGGGGCCCTGGTCGTCGGTCATTCTGGATAGACCGCCGATCTTCTGTGTGTCGGTGAGGTCTCCGTGTGCGGTTATGTAGAGCTTCATCTTTCCCACCAAAGGAAAGCGTCGGTCCCGTGAAGGACTTGGGCTGCGATAACCTTGATCGTCGCCATTGTGGGGATCGCGCTGCTTGGTCTGGCCCTGTTCTTGAGCTTGTTGTGCTTGGGCCTGCTGTCTTATCTGCTTTTGTCTTGCCTCGCTTCCAATAGTCAGGGACCCGATCACAGGCTTGTTTGAACACCACGAGCAGGGCCGTCTGTCTTGGGAGCCCGCCCCCACCGAAGACGCCAGCGCGCGCACGCACGATGGTGCGACATGCGACGGGGGCGGTCCGAAGGGGTTCAGTAGGCAGGGCCGGGGGTGGGCGACGCTGTGTGTATGTCCTGATAGGTGCTGACCGGTGATGTAGTTGCAACGCTGCGTCTGAAGCTTGGGTCGTGTCGTCTCTTGTCTCGGATTGGTCGCCCTCCGGCAGGAAGATTCTGGCGACCAAGCCCAGGCATCCCGTACCCCAGAAGAGTCCGATGAGCGTGCTGTCGACGAAGTTTCAGTAAGCGCTGCGGTGGTGAAGGCAAGTCCAGAAGTGCCTGCGCGCACTTGGTGTAGGCGAGCCGATTGTTTGAATGCAGGCGGGTGGGGGACGCTCTGCGAATGGGTGGACTGCAATGTGTGATCACCTCGAACCAGGTGTCGCGCGTGCTAGTGTCGCGGGGGGACGCGTCGTCGAATGTTGATTAGGCTTGATAAAGCGCGACGGGTGTGTAAGTGGGAGTCTCGACGAGGTTTAAACTTGTTAAGCTAGACGAATCAAAGGACGGCAGACAAGGCGAGAGCGGCAAGACGATGGCAAAAGGAATATAAACCAGCGCACGGACACGAAGTCCAATACACAGACTTGAGCACGGACAGAGCGCGCAAGCGCGGACACGGATGAGTAAGGTTGGGATAGGATGACTGGAGTGACTAGGGAAAGGGGATGACTCGATGACTGCGCGCTGCGCAGCATGACTAGGGGAAGGGGATGATTCGATGACTGCGCACTGCGCAGCATGATGGGGGCGGGGGAGATAGGGGAGAAGATAAGGGAAGGAAGATAAGATAAAGAAAATGAATGGTCCATAACAGTCGCCATCTAATAGCTCTGAAAGCATTCTTTTAGACATCACCTGTCCAAGGCATCTTGGAGTTGAGTATAACTTGAAGTTTGTCACATTACGGTTATGCGCTTGCATGAATAATAACTATATTGTATATGCCACAGACAGTCACAAGCAAAATTTTATGAAAAACAAATCACGTGACCTATGCACAAACAAAATCACATGACTTGCAGACCCAGAGTCTGGCTTCTCGATTTGAAAATTGCTGAACTCGAAGCATTGCTGGAAGCAATCCATGCTAATTTCTCTGCCAATAAGATGAAACTCCTGGAAATACAAGGACTTGTTCAATGCTCGCAAGAATACTGACAGCAGATAACAATGCCACAACTGGCATATCACCATTTTTCACAAACAAGTATATGCATTTGGACTATTTCTTGATAGATATTAGTATTTCTTGGGAGAGCAGAATGCTTTAATAGAACTATTATAGACAAGGCAGAATCTATGAGACATCTTGCCTGTGCGTGCCATCCATGCCGCACGAATTATGAGTGAGAAAGTATGGAAGAACTTTTGGGTGAACCAGGCACCACAGTCAGCACAAAGCGGATTGCCTGTTATGGAGCTCCAAGATGGAGGAGCAGCAGGCTCGGCAGTAGGGATGACAACAAATTAGAGTGGTCAGATGGTGCAAAGATGCCAGTCCCAGATGAATGATCAGTCTAGATGCAGGTCTGCCAACTTTGTGTGGGGCAAAAATATGCCTGAGCTTCCAAATCAGTCCTGACTTGCCATATTGGCTCACAAGTTGAAAGTCCTACAATTTACAATGAGAGGTTGAGGCAATCAAAAAAAAAAAAAAAAAAAAAAAAAAAATGCTATTGTACTTTTGCAGTCCAAGACCATCCACCCTTTTGTTTGACTGGACCAATGATTTGAATGGAAAGTGCTGCATTCATCACAATTTCGCAATTCCAAAACTATCTAACAGATGCTGGCTTTTCTAATTGAAGACTAGGCTATCAAAACCATGCTCCAGTGATAGGCTGGAACTGCTTGCAGCATTGGAATTTCTTGCAGACTATGCAAGTAACTATTTGATATGACCAGAAGTTCAACTGCGACAATACAGATGACTGATGGAGCTAAACAGAAGAACATTTTCTTGTGGCTTCTTTCCGTCTTTTTGGACCATCTGTGAGAATAAACAGGAGGTGCAGCCAGCCCCAGCTGTTTTCCACAGTTCAAACTCTGAAGCTGTTTTCCATGTTTGTAAAACCTCACATTATAGAAGACCACAATGAAGGGCCAGAGGGAGTGCAAAGGATATGAAGAAGGATTAGAGCGTGACTCTAAAATCCTGAAAATATTTGTAGAACTTCTTAATGCAAAAATCAAAATGTGTTGCCCAGAAGCATGGCATGTGATAGTGCATGGGAAATGGCCCTGCACGGGGAGCAGTGCAAAGATTTTGGAATATGATTCGGGATCATCTTTGTGTTGCACCCAATGCTCTTCTCATATTGCACTTATGACTTCAATGGATCCCTGCTCATGTCTACCAAGACCTACAGAACAAGGAGATGGTGGACCATAACTTCAAGGTCTTCTGGTTCTATAAGAAACACCAGCACCAACTGCACTTATGTCAAGAAGTGTTTGCTATTGTGAGAGTCGCACCAAGGCACTATATGAAGTAAGTGTTGCATCTCGAGTTTCAGTTTCAGCTTGATGCCCTGATTGTGTGGTTTGGTCCTGAACCGTAGTTCGAACCTGATGCAGTCTTTGCTTGGAAGCTGGCAAATAGCTTTCCTGGAAAATAACCAGTGGCACTTCATCAAGAGCTTCAATATCATTGTAGTGCAATAGATCAATGCTAATATCTGCCTCTTGTTGGACGTAGGCAGGGACTGAAGGGGCGCATGAATATGGGAATCTAAATATATAGCCTCAGTGTGTCTGGTAGGACCACTGAGTATGTGATGTAAGTACCTAAATGTATACTACAAGGTACTTCAGTAAGGAATAGAAAATAAATAAATATATGGAACTCACGCCTCAGTGTGTCTGATAGGACCACTGAGGTGGGCAACCAGAAGCGAGCGAAAATTTCTAGCCCACTTACATAACGTGTTGAGGCGGGAGCTCGACTTGACCTCCAACACTCCCCCTCGAGTCAACGACCATCTGTCAGGCACCGACACCCATCAAAGCTCGATGTTTTTCAAATTTTGATCATGTGAGGGCTTTCGTCATCAAGTTGGCAACCATATTGGCCGTCAGGCAGTACTCGAGGCTCACAGCGCCCATTTCGACAGTTTGGCAGATGAAATGGAAATGGACATCAATATGCTTCATTCGTCCATGAAATTTGACATCCTTCGACAGCATAATCACACTTTGGTTGTCACAGAAGAAAGTTGTCAGCTTTTGGAAAGGAAAAATGAAGGAAATTTCGGTAAGTAATTTTTGAATCCAAATTAATTCTTTTGACGTGTGGGTGAGCACTACGTATTCTGACTTCATGCTTGATGTGGTTATTATAGGTTGCTTTTTGCTGCTCCACGACACAGCACCATCTCCGACAAAGAAGACATAACTAGAAATTGAGTGGCAGTGGAGCTGGGAAGCCCAGTCGGTGTCCGAGTACCCAAAGACAGCAGTATGTTTTCAGCCCAAGGTGAGTCTCATCTCTTTCATTCCAATGAGGTATCTGACAATGCATTTAGCCACATCGAGGTGTGTCATGCTCAGCACTTCAAAGTTCTGGGATAGCGTCGATACAGTGAATGTGATCTCGGAATGGGTCATAACGGTGGCATACATCAGTGACCCGACGATTTCTCGATAGCGGGTCTTTTCAGCAGGTGTTAGGAGCTTTGGCAACATGGATGGCGATCCAGGGGTGAGGTCAACAGCGGGTTCCAGTGGTGTCGCAGTGACACACGCACTCTCGAGTCCGTACTTTTCTGCCATCTCCTCAATATAAGCTTTTTGGCTTAATGAAATTGTTTTAGCCTCCAGGTCATGCTCAATCTTGACCCCGAGCAGCCAGTTGATTGGTCCGAGATCGACTATCTCAAAGTGCTTGGAGAGCTAGCACTTCAAGATGCTGGCGGCTGGCTCAGAGTCAGCGAGGATCGTGAAGTCATCCATTGTGGCAGCCATGATCGTGTATTTGTCACTGTCAGTTTTGTAGAAGACGGCGTGGTCCGCCTCCAGGTGCTTGAGTCCAAGCCCCTTGGCAATTTGTCAAACAGTCGCGTACCAGTCGTGTGCACCCTGTTTCATTCTATAAACCGGCGCAAGGAGCTTGCAGGCCATGGCATCCTTCTTGTCCTCCAGATCCTTTGGCAATCTGTGAAATTTGAGGTACTGAAGAGGGAGCTTCATATAGATGACAATGCCAGGAGGTAGTTGGGCATTCAGGTAAGCATTTTTAGCATTGCACTGTGTGATGATAGCACCTTCCGAGGCCTCTAATGATAATAAAATTCATAGGGTTTTGGCGCAGACTGTGGGGGCGAAGGTGTCCTTGTAATTGACTCTGAATCGCTGCCAGAAGCCCTTTGCAATAAGGCATGCCTTAAATCGAATGATCTGGCCTTCATCGTCTTGCTTTCTATGGAATGTATAGCAGCAAGGGATCACATTGGCATCCTTTGGGGGAATAATGAGCTCCCAGGTCTTCAGTTTCTTGAATTGGTCAAGTTCAGCCTGGATCACACATTGCCAATCTTCACTTTCTTTGCCATTTAAGGCCTTGTCCAGTGTTGGTTCGTCCTCGCTTGATACAAGGGCTGTCAATATAGCTTCTTCGAGCCAGTTGAGTGGATTGGCACTCTCAGATGCATGTGCTTCAGGCAGTGGGTTTCGGTTGCACTTTCCGCGACTGTACGTATTCTCATCGAAGCTCAGGAGACCATCAAGGGAGTTTCAGCATCTTCACACATGAGGGGGTGGTTCTTCAACTGGTGCCTTGACTTCGACATGTTCGGGTGGCCTCACAGCTTCGGGCTCTCTCGGTTGCTGCTCTGGCTCTGGTCCGGATTCAGGCTCGGGTTCAGGTTCAGATTCTGGCTCTCCGAGGATGTCCGGATTGAATGTGTCCCACTCCCCCTCAAGACTGACTTTCTCGGGGGTGAGTGCATCTTCCCTCGCAAGGTAAACATCATATTCTATGCTGATCCTGTGTTTCCTCGGCCAATAGATGTGGTAGCCCTTTGATTCCTCGTCATAACCGATGAATCGTTCCTTGCTGGCCTGCTGTTCGAGTTTCCCAACTTTGAGCTGCTTGACCCAGACTGGTACACCCCAAGCCCATATGTTTGAGAGGTCTGGCTTGACTCCTGTCACCATCTCGAGCAGCATTTTCACCTCAGATAGAGTGCTTGTTGGTACTGAATTCCGAATCCAGATGCTGTAGTGGATGGCTTCGGCCCAGAGGTATCCAGGAAGCTTCGCATCAATGAGCATGGCTCGGGCATCCCCAATGTGAGTTTGATTGCCTTGTTCACTTGCTGCATTTGATGATGAGGAGTCATGAACATTTAGGTGACAAACTGTTCCAGCTTTCTCCAGGTGGTCATTGAATTTTCCACTTGTTAACTCATCCGCTCGATCGCACTGGAAGGTTTTGATAACTGGTACATCCCTCTGAGCTTTTACCCATGCCTCGTAATGCTTGTAGTTCTCAAATGCCTCGGATTTGTGCTGCATGAAGTAGACCTTCTCCTCATGGCTCCACTGGTCTATAAATAGCAGGAACCAGTATTTTCCACCGAGCGAGCCTATGGATGCCTTGCCCCAGATGTCAGCTGAGATTTTCTCACTGTATTGCTGGTATGTGGTCTTGCTCTCTTTTGGAAAGGACTGCCGAATGATCTTGGCTTGGCTACAGATGTTGCAGCAGTCCTTTGAGGAGTCGGGTGTTGAGTTTGATTCCAGTGATCATCCCCTTTTGGACCATTTTCCATAAGTCATCATGGTTGACGTGACCTATCCTATGATGCAGCTTGTTGATCGAAATCAGACCAGATGACACTGCTGCCATTGGTGTAAGGGGAATGTTTGGTTTGACAACTCAGTAGAGTCCTCAGATGAGTGGAATATGGGTGACAATCAATCAATCAGGCTTTCAGATAATAGAGCAGATCCCATCCTCTTGGTGGGATGCAAAACTGCAGCGATCCATAGTCTGTACGGAGACCAGTGTGTAGGCCATGTGAGGTGCATAATAAATGTCTTTAAGAATGCTTCTTGTTGGTTTTTCAGAACCATTTGGCAGGTTAACAATGAGGTCTCTCTGTCCAAGGGCTTGGAATGTCTGTCTGTTTGTAGCACAGATTGGCTTAGGATCAATAGTCTAGTAGTTTAGGAGCTGATCCTGATCAGGGGTGAAGTGGTGGCTTGCGC
Source organism: Macrocybe indica (assembly GCA_030407095.1). Classification (NCBI taxonomy): domain Eukaryota; kingdom Fungi; phylum Basidiomycota; class Agaricomycetes; order Agaricales; family Callistosporiaceae; genus Macrocybe; species Macrocybe indica. The sequence continues at coordinate 1,100,076 of JARFTL010000013.1, forward strand.
CACAATCAATAATAGTTCCGCCATAGAATCTGGTTACCATAGCCTCCTAGATGGCTTTCTCCTAGAGGTCGGAGGTGCAACTAAGTGCGATCAGGGGTTCCTCAAGGTGGGCAGCCATTGCGACATTTTCGGTTGGCTTCTCGAAGATGTTCGCACTGGAGGTGGCCTTTGACTTGGCCTTCTCCTTGTTGTGTTTGAACCATGCAGGCATGATGTGAGCTTTGCCTCCCCCTTCCTCATAGCAGTCCTCCTTTGTATGACTGGTTTGGCCACACTTTGGGTTGGTGCATTTCTGTTCGTCTCACTTCTTCCTTGGCTTCTGCCCCTTTCCTTTCTCAGATAGTGCTGCTGCTGCTCCTGCGATCATAGCCACATTGGATTTGTTGATGTTGACTTCCATTTCGAGAGAGGTGGCCTCATTGATTAAGTAGGTCACGACCTCAGAGCTGGTAAGCTATTTACCAGCAGTCTGGACAGCAGTTGAGTAGGTCTGGAAAATATTTCGGAAGATTGGTGCGAGAGATAGGGATGTATGGATATGGGAAATGAAGGATATGTCAGGGATCAGGCTTTCAGATTCGGTAAGATGCTCTCGGAGCTCAGTCATTCTCGTAAGGTGCTCACGCATGCTTCTGCCTTCGGTGATGCACATATTCTGGAGCTGGGTGATCAGGTTGATCTTGTGAAGGTTGCCTTTGTGGGAATGAATAGAGATAAGCTTCTTCCACATGGCAGCAACAGTCTTTTTGTTCTTGATTTGGAGGAATGTGGTGCTGTCTACTGTTTGGTAGATGACTTCTTTTGCCATTGCTTCCTTCACCTCCCAGTCATCAAGGGTCTTTGCGTGCTTCTCAACTTCTTCATTGCTGAGCTTTGTGTGCTTTGGATCCCCTTCTAGATAAAAGTCTGGTCCATCAACAATTACCTCCTTCAGTTTTAGTGCCGTTCCCATGACATGCCGTTTGATGTTCTTTGACGTGAGATAGTTCACGATCTGCTCCTGCCATGTCAGCCAATTCGTGCCATTGCTCCGGAGTTTCGGTAGTGTCACTGTCATGTTCGTGTTAATGGTCATAGTCATTTCAGGGTCTGCGGGGCCCATAACCTGTTGGACGTAGGCAGGGACCGAAGGGGCACGTGAATGCGGGAATCTAAATGTATAGCCTCAGTGTGTCTGGTAGGACCACTGAGTATGTGATGTAAGTACCTAAATGTATACTACAAGGTACTTCAGTAAGGAATAGAAAATAAATAAATATACGGGACTCACGCCTCAGTGTGTCTGGTAGGACCACTGAGGCGGGCAACCAGAAGCGAGCGAAAATTTCTAGCCTGCTTACATAACGTGTTGAGGCGGGAGCTCGACTCGACCTCCAACACCTCTCTCGTGGTGGCACCAACTCGAGAAGGCCTTTGGATATCTGATCATTAGCCACGTGCAGCGTGCTGCTCATGGAGTAATAGATATGAAGATGCAGATAGCTGAGGGCGAAAAATGCCGAATCCGATACAATTCGTTTGATAGACGATGTTGAATTCGTCGCATTGCTCGCTCGCTTTCTCTTTCTGTTCCCGGACACGTCAAGGCCAAGACATGAGCACAGAAGATCACTTCAATGCCACTGGACCGAGGATTACTATCTCGCCAACTGAGGTGGTCCCTTTTCCAACTTCGCAGCTGGCAGATGCCATAAACATGAACAAGTCCATCGACGCGCCACTCGTTCCGGATTTCCGGAAAATCGAGGCCGTATCCCATGACGAGCGCGTTGCAATTTTGCATTCTGAATCGTTCCGCGATGGCAATAGACCAAAGTGACCGCACCCAAGGGACATCCAAATAGACAAATCATCGTCGGGGGGGGGGGGGTGTATTTACAGATGCTGGTGTGGTACCCTGGCTTCTCCAGGGCAGATAAAGGTTGAACTGATTTGTTCACAAAGAGAACAAAGTCTATGCTTCCACGACGACATGTGTACTTAATACCTGAGCCACTCATCCTCCAACAATGTCGCAGCAGTTGGACGCATGGTAGGATCAATAGTCAAACACCGCCGGATGAATGCAGCGGCAGGGGCAACGTCTTTTTCATCCAGCTTACAATAAACCATAAGACACTCTTCAATGCTCCGGGGAACCAGCTGCTTGACACGCAGAAGAGAGCCTGAATTGTCACAATCAGAGTAGATACATTTACCTGGATAAATCAAGAGATACCTTGTTCATCAAAAAATTCTGCCCGACGGGCGCAAGCGTTCAGGAAGTCAAGTGGAAAGGGGCCAATATGTTCCATAATTCGCACTAAATGAACTTGAGTGAATGTAACCGATGATGACTCGTGCAGTTGAAATAAGGCAGTGTCGACTAAGTATTCAAACGCCTGTAGTGAATGAGCTTTTTGACCTCGGGGCTCCATTGGGACGACATACTACACATCCAACGGACCAAATGTCAACGGGGGTGGACCAAGTATGGCCAAGAATGACCTCTGGCGCACGAAGTAGGACAGGCTGAGCTTCGCCATCGAGATTGGCATCAGCAGAAACCGCTATCCAGCACCAAAACAGAATGAAGGGCAGATCATAGCAGAGTCAGGGTTTCTTACCATGACCATAGTCAATAAGGCGAATTTCAATGTTGCTCAGGTCAGGGTCAAGCTGGAAGCTGGGAAGTGGCTGAGTCTTGACCGTGATAATTGGGTCAGGAGATAAGTCTGGTTCTATACGGGGCTCATATGTGAGAGAGGGGTTTTCTTCCAGATAGGCCTGTATCGCTTCATCTCCACCCCCAAGGGATATCAAAGTATTCCCCGGTTTTACATCTAGGTAGATGCGCCGGGTTGGGTTCGCACTCAGATAAAAACAGCGTAGCTTACCGGTGTGAACTAAACGGCATTCGCGATGGAGGTAGTCGAGGGCAAGGAGGGTTTGCTTGATAATACGCTTGACGACGGATACAGTGAATACGCGTCGCGGTTGCGAGCGTTGCAGGTCCGACAACTCCATACCGAGGGCATCAGTGACCATGCATATATGAGGGCCATGTTTGCTGCGAGCGAGAAATGAGTCACGGAGGATGATACAATGTTTATATCCCGGATGCTCCATATTGGTAGATGTGACCAGCTTGAGAAATTTGTACTCGTCAAGGAATTTCTTGAGAATTCCTGCGGTGGCATTCACGTTGAGCACCTTGATTGCAACGTATCTCGGTCTATGGCTTTCACTGAGTCGACCCAAAAAAATTACCATATATCGAATTTCCAGTGTTGATTTAGACGTACTCGCAAGTTTTGGCAAGCCAGACACTCGAATTCCCCCCCCATCCTAGTTTCCGAACAATCTCATATTTTCCATCGTGCATCCGCTCCCCGAGGATCATAGGATAATATCCATATCCCAATAATGGATCAAGCATGTGAGGCTCTTCGTCACACACGAAAGTCTCTCCATCGTCATCGTCCTTCAGCTTGACGACAGTCGTGGACTCGTCGAAGACTCTCTCGACGTCGCCTTGATTGCTGATATTCCTGCGATCCATGGGAGGCCTAACAAGCTGCGTTTGGATACGTGGCAAGCAATTTTCAGAGAGCAGCAGGGGAAGAATTCGACGGGCGTATGGCGAATACAGACGAACGCCACAGCGGGCAAGGAGCATGTGGTGGCAAACTCGGACGTCTGTCACGCGGCGTCACACGGCACAAATCACACACACCTAAGCTTCAAACCCGCATTACCTCCTCAGAGTTCGGTGACTGTGGCAGGCCAGGTGAGCACGAGGCATTCCTTCAGCAGTGCCATTGGTGATGGCCCTGGCCGAGACCTTGATATCTTTGAACTTTCCTGAACAGCCTCGACTGCTGTAGCGCCCAACGGGCTTATAAATTCAGTGCGTGCAAGATCGTCGTGAGTCCCTCTTATCAGCCTTGTCATGAGCATCGTCAAACATTCCATCAGCTCCGCTCGCTTCCTCAACAAGACCTATAACTCGAAACCATACGTTCAGCGCTACGTCGAGGCCAAGTTGAAGGAAGCATGCGCCGCAAATGGTCTCGACGCCAGGGGAGCTGAGACGGCTTATGTGAGGTGATCATCTATGTCTCCTTGACTGCTCTCAACATCTGCTCATATTATACGCAGTGGAGGAGGCCATTCTGGAGGGGCAGACCCGATGGAACGTTTCCATATCACATATGAGGTTAAAAAGGCAGACGGGTCTCACCTCACGACACGCCATCTTTATATTGCAAATGACAAAGACGAGTTGGATAATGATGCAAAGGCTTGGGATTCAGCGAAGTAATGAAGGGAGAATTTCGCTCAACTATGTGATGGATATTGTATACTGTAACCTATCAGGAAGTATCAAGAAGTCAGCCCCAGTGAGAAATCCATTGACACCAAGTGACCCAATCTGATGTGGACTGACAGAATGGTGAAAAACTGACTCTGCAAGGCATCTGTTGATTAACAGCTCAGTACTTACTCCAATGACTTACTATGTCATCTGCATCAGGAAAATCTCAAATTTTCTTAACAGTGCTTAGCCATGCTTAACAGTGCTTAATGATGCTTAGGCTAAGCCAAGTCCTCTCATTAATGTACTTAAGATGCTTAACCAGGAATTAAGTACAGCTAAACACATTAAGCATGCTAAGAAAAATTGAGATTTTCCTGATGTGAGCAGATTTCACTGCTGCAGCTGGTCACTGGAACCGTTATAAAAACTAATTAAATTACATGTCTTCTTTTTTTTAAAATTTTTCAATAGAAGCAATCTAAAGCAAATGATATATTGATCCAGTGGAAAAATACAAAGAAAACAATACCTATCTACAAATTTTTCTGCATGAAAAATGTAATATTTATACATGGGTGTAAGCAGGGCTTACTCGACAATAGGAGGAGGACGAGGAGGACTTACATAAGGCCTATATAAGGCTGCCACGAGCTGTACTGATCCCCAGCTTCCAATCCCATGCGTCGTAACTGTTTTCGTGCCCATCCCAGTTCAGTGTCGTATGCTGCCCACTTTGTGGCATGCTTACACTTTTTTTTAAACACTCTTGACACATGAAAAACTGTTTATCCTCGCTCTTGTCTCTTATTACTCATCCTCCATCACATACTTGTTGTCAAACTGCCTCTGCAAACCGGACCCTCATGGAACAGCGTGCCTCTGAAATCGGACCAGAGAGGTAAAAGAACCGGCACTAACGAATCTGATACAGGTACTCCTTCGACATCCAGTCATAGAGGGCGCTCCCAGTCATGGCCTGCGTCTTTGGCTCGCACAGAAATAAACACTTGAAGCAAATCAGTCGGCCCACATTTACAGGGTGCTCCTGTGACTCCGGCCACAGACTCCCAAAACGACCCCCAGGACCTCTCATCACCTGCTGCTCGCAGGATGGCGTCCAACGTCTCTGGAGAACTCAGACGACATGCATATAATGCCCTAGGAGCAGACTTTCCCAACCTGCCTTTATCCCCGCTCACTCCCTTACCAGAAACAGAGCTCAAGGACCTTGTGTCTTTGAATTCAGACCACAAACTCGCACAGAACAGCACCGCAAGCATCAATCAGGTGCATATAGCTACTCAAGACTCGGATAAATGACTTTCCGAAGACGTGAAGAGTTCTCCAGAGCAGTCCCTAGCCCCCATTTACCCACCAGCCCCTGTTGCCTCTGATACCAAACCCGTTTCCTGCCCCGATTCACCTGAATTTAAACCAGTTCCCTGTCCCAAACGCTTCTGGCTTCCTTCTGAATCAGATTCCGACTCAGACGCACTGGTTATTGCAGCCGCATTCGAGAAAGCAAAGAAGATGTCTACTCTGGGTGTCACCTCCGTTGTCTTCCCTCTCGACAAACAACCTCCGAAGCTGACCGAGGGTGAGATTTCTGCCAAGGTCATGCGAGAATTTGAAGACGCGTGCCTTTCCTACTTCGAAAACAAAGATATTGAGGATGCTGATCATGTTAAGAAGATTTTGAACGCGTTCAGCAACAATCACATCAAAGATTGGATCCGTAACAACAGGGATTGCCTCACAGCAGGCGATTGGTCTATGTTTATTAAGGACTTCAAGAAAAAGTTCTTGGTCAAGCACTGGGAACACCAGGTCCGCCGTGAAGTGGTAACTATGATGCCCGGACAGGATCAGACCTTCCATGACTATGCAAACAGCGTCATATTCCTCAACAGTCTGCTCAGAGCCAAAAAGCTCGATGACAAGACCATCAAGCTCTTGCTCGATGGACATCTCCCGGTCGATCTTGCAAAGAAATGTGACCAAGGCAAGCTCTATGACAGGAAGGAAGACATCGATGACTGGATCGATGAGGTGGAGATCCTTGATGACGATTATAGGACAGAGCTCAGGCGGGCATGCGAGTTTGCAGAGGACACCGCTCATGCTCCCAAGAGACCCAAGATGACAGAACCGGCCAAAAAGGCTACCCCGTCATTGTCTGCGGCCCCATCTGCGATGAATACCCCATCCCAGACCCTGGCACCTGCCTCTGGTTCTAACCCCGCCCCCGGTCCTTCATCGCACCCATACACCTGTCCTCTAATGGAGGAGCAGTGAACGTTGCTGAGGGAGCACCGTGGATGTTTCAAATGCCAGCGCTTCTACGCCAGACATTTCAAGAATTACTGCACGGAAATGACGATCAACCAGATCCTGACCCTGGAGGAGGCACTGAAGTGCAAGGTTGAGTGGAAGGCATTATGGAAGGGAAAGAGCTCTTCAATCTCCACCATCGTGAAAGAAAAACCCATGGATCCGGTGACCAGCACATTTATCTCTGTCATCAGCGCCATACTGCCTATGGCCACTCTTGAGCCTGATTTGAGCACCAGTATGGTGGATAGCGAGGTGAGCACCCCGCTTGAAGTGCCGCATCTCTTGTGGACTGCAAAGGTCCATGGAGATGAGGACTTTCCGTCCCCCATATCAATTATGATTGACACCGGAGCCCACTTAGTTTTGATCAAACCTGAAACTGTCGAATGTCTGCATTTGCCCCACCAAAAGTTGAACAAAACTATCTCTGTTTCTGTCGTGATCGATGCCGATTCGAACAAGAAAAAGATTACATGTCTAGAAGAATATGTGTCCCTCACTGTTATGTCAGAAGACCTCGCTTGGGTGGCGAAACCCGTGAAAGCAATCATCGCCCCCAGTCTCTGCATTGATGTATTATTAGGATTGCCTTTCTTGTCATATAACTCGCTCCTCATAGATGTTGAACTGTGCATGGTGACTCATCGCACGTCTGGCTATGACTTGTTATATCCTAATCCAAAGTTGTTACGTTGCCCATTTCGAATTGAATCTCCTATACAAATTAGATCTCAGAAAGTGAAAAACTTGAAATACCACTGTGAAAAAGTGTTGCCCCAGCTCAAAACTGTGCTCACGGTGCGCTGTGAACACCTGCGGATTTCAGGCACAATAGATGATGATCCCCCTGTCGATCCTATTCAGGCAGTAAAGGATCGGATTGTGGCACTTGGCGTAATCGCAGACCAAGAAGCCTGGGAAGCTAAGGTGCACGAGGAGTTTAAGAATGTGTTTGAGGCTATCCCACATGTCAGGGAACTGCCAACAGAAGTGGTCGCAAAGATCAATTTGAAGGATGCAAGTCGAACGATTGCAACTCAATCTTACGCGTGCCTCTGGAAATACAGAGAAGCATGGCAGACGTTGATCTCGCAACACTTGGAGGCTGGTCGGATTCGTCACTCTTCTTCACTACATGCATCCCCCTCCTTTATTATTCCGAAAGCTGATCCGATGGTCTTGCCACAGTGGGTTAATGATTACAGGCAGCTGAATGACAACGTTGTCGTGGATAGCCATCTGTTGCCCCGAATTGACAACATCCTGAATGACTGCGCGAAGGGTAAGATTTGGTCGAAGATAGATATGATGAATTCGTTCTTCCAAACCAGAATGCACTCGGACAACATCCCATTGACAGCGGTTACCACCCCGTTTGGCTTGTATGAATGGGTGGTGATGCCGATGGGGTTCAAAAATGCCCCCGCCATCCACCAAAGACGAGTCACCGTGGCGCTACGAGACCTCATTGGTAAAATCTGCCACATATATTTAGATGACATCATCATTTGGTCAGATAATGAAGAGCAGCACGAGCGCCACGTACGGATGGTCCTGGAGGCACTGTGACTTGCCAAGCTTTACTGTAACCCGAAGAAATCTGTCTTCTTCTGAAACTGTGTATCCTTCCTTGGCCATATTATCTCACAGGATGGAATTGAGGCCGATCCGGCTAAGGTGGAACGAATTCTGAATTGGCCTGTACCCCGGTCCGCTTCTCAGATCCGCCAGTTCTTGGGACTGGCGCGGTACATCATGGCATTTCTTCCGAGTTTGGCTCAACACATGGCGCACTTGAACAAGTTGACGACAAAGGCAGCGCAGGCCTCTTTCCCCAAGTGGTCGGTGCAAGACCAGATTGCTTTTGACGCCATCAAGAAGATCATTGTTGGGAGAGACTGTCTAACAACTATCGACTATGATAAAATGCCGGAGAACAATATCTACATGATGATGGATGCTAGCGACTATGCATCCGGGGCGATTTTGACATTCGGTCCCACATGGGAGACAGCAAGGCCTGTGGCATTTGAATCGACGACATTCAAAGGGGCAGAATTGAATTATCCGGTGCATGAGAAGGAACTCCTTGCAATCGTTCGTGCGCTGAAGAAGTGGCGTTCCGAATTGTTGGGTGCTAACTTTTTTGTTTACACAGACCACAAGACGTTACTCAATTTCCAGAACCAACGCAATCTCTCGAGGCATCAGGCTCGCTGGATGGACCTTCTCTCGCAATACGATATAAAGATGGTCTATATAAAGGGAGAAGATAACTCGGCTGCAGATGCACTGTCACATCTTAGCACTGTACAGGTACACGACTCCGTCTCTGCCAATGCCAAGGCCAAGGAGCCTTGGTCTGATGAAAATGGGCCCATTAGGTGTGTATTCGATGCGGCAGACCCTGTTGTGAAATTGGTGCCCCAGTCCCTGGCTGGAAATCCAGTACCAGATGAATCTGCTCCTGCTCCGGGACAAACTGCCATCGCTGCAGCTCTCTTGGCCATGAACCTGGAGGAGAGTCTGTTGAAGGACATCAAACGAGGCTATGATGAGGACCCATAGTGCCAGAAGCTCGGTACAGCAGGAAAGGGTTTGGACTCGGTGCAAAAGAGAAATGACCTGTGGTACGTCGCAGATCGACTTGTTATTCCTCGGGTGGCTAGGCTCCAAGAACATATTTTCCAGCTCACACACAATGTTCTTGGTCATTTCAGATTTGACAAGACTTACGGATCGTTACGCGACATATTTTATTGGTCTAACATGGGGAGAGATCTGAAAGAGGGCTACATACCTTCTTGCGATGATTGCCAGCACAACAAGGATCATACGAGGAAGATGGTGAGCCCATTACATCCACTTCCGGTACTGGACAGTCGTGGAGAATCGGTCATGATCAATTTCATTGGACTGCTCCTGGAAGAACAGGGTTTCAACACAATCTTGACGATGACTGACTGTCTGGAAGCGGATATTCAGTTGATTCCATGCAGGGGAGACATGACTGCTAAGGATTTTGCCAGTCTATTCTTCGCACATTGGTACTGTAACAATGGCTTGCCCACAGATATTGTGTCAGATCGCGACAAGTTGTTCACATCGGTATTTTGTTACAGACTATTCATTTTCTTTATCTTATCTTCCTTTCCTTATCTTTTCCCCTATCTCCTCCACTCCCATCATGCTGCGCATCCGTTGTTCACATCGGCATTTTGTTACGGACTATTCATTTTCTTTATCTTATCTTCCTTTTCTTATCTTTTCCCCTATCTCCTCTACTCCCATTATGCTGTGCATCCCTCCCCATCATGCTGCGCAGCGCGCAGTCATCGAGTCATCTTCTTTCCCTAGTCACTCTGAGTCATCCCACTCCAGCCTTACTCATCTGCAGTCTACAGCATTGTGCAGTCCATGGTCCGTGCTCGAGTACTGTAGAATACTTAAGGGCTTCCGGATGTACCAGTAATGTTAGGTTTAATATTTCTTTTGCCATTGTCTTAAACCGCTCTTGCACTTAGTCTGCCCGAGTCCTTTAAGATTCGTCTAGCCTAACAAGATATTAAACCTCATCGAGACTCGCCCAGACTCACGCACACCACGTCGCGCTTTATCAAAGACCTAATCAACATTCGACGATGAACGGTCGCCGACCCAGCGAGCACTAGCACGAGCGACAGGAACACCTGGTTCAGAGAAGTAGATCACACATTGCAGTCCACGCCATTCACAGAGACAGTCCACACCAACCGCAGAGACACTAGCAATTCAAACAATCGAGAAAGGGAACGTACGCCTACACCAAGTAGCGACGAAGAAGAAGAACAGGCACTTCTGAGAGAACTTGCCTTCATCACTGCAGACGAGCTTACTGAAAACTTCAGTAACGAAACAGCACAGCTCATCGCAGAACTCTTACTAGAAGGAGAATACGGAATAAGCCTAGAAGAGCTGTGGTCAGACCAGAAGCTTCCTGCCGAAGAAGAGGATGAACCAATCCGCAAGAGAACAAGAGAAGAACGAACACGAGCCCAAAGCTTCAGACAATAGCAGATTGCAAACTACAATCGCCAAGTACAAGAAGAGGACACACTAATACAGAAGGGACATGATGCACAGAGCATACGATAACGATACCAAAGCCAGGGACACATAGGAACGAAATTGTTGAACCCCTTCAGAAGACCGACCCACTGAAGTACAGCATAAAGAAAATCGCACCATCGTGGCGAAAGTAAGCGACAGTGACTGGAACGAGTACTATCGGTGGAGGGAGCGAAAGAGACTACCCAAGACAGACGGACCAACCGCTGCAGAGTGGAATGAATTCAAACAAGCCTGTAGAATCGCAGGAATCGACCTAGACTATTGGAAAGAGCAACGAGAAGAGCAAAGACAAAAGCAGATCCAAGAACAGCAGGCCCAAGCACAACAAGCTCAAGAACAGGAAAGCCAAGACCAAGACAGCAACAAAGAAATTCCACAAACAATGGCGACAGAATACAAAGGAATTATCGCAGACCCAAAGTCCTTCACAGGAGATTGAACAGCTTTCGACATCGGATGGAGGAAGATGAAGCTCTACATAACCACACATGGAGACCTCACCGATACACAAAAGATCGGAGCGGTACTATCCAGAATGACTGATGGACCGGAAGCCCACTGGGCATCGAAGAAAATCGACACTACGACCAACCAAAGCACATGGGCCGATTTTGTAACCGAAATACAAACACGATTCAGCAATATCATGTCACTGTTGCAAGCAGGAAGCAAATTATTCAACATCAGACAGGGGAACCGACTGATCGACGAATTCCTAGATGAATTTATAGATCTCGCAGGAAAAGCAGGAATGACAGGAACAGCTCCACATTTCCTACTCAAGAAGAGCCTAAACAGGAGAACAGCAGAAGCTGTACACTCGATCTCCGAACTTCCAACAGATGGAGATGAATATATCAAGACAGTTCGAGCGATTGGACGAAACATCGATGAACATCAGAATGTAATGAGAGGGGAATTCGCAAACAACCAACGCAAGCCAGGGAACCCAAGCCGAGGAACAGGACAGGCCATGGAAGTTGACAAAGTACAAAGCAACAATTGCTTCAACTGTAACAAACCAGGACACCTTTCATGAAATTGCCCGGAGCTGCGAAAAGGAGCAGCAAATGTTACATGCTATAATTGCAGTCTGAAAGGACACTATGCACGAAACTGCAGAAAGAAGAAGAAGGGAAAATCCCGAGTCAGAGAAGTGAAAGAAGAAGGAGAAGAAGACAAAGAAGACAAGGACGAAGAAAGCTCTGACAAAGAGGGTTTTGTTGAAGGGTCCGATTAAGAGGTGCTAAATCGCGACCCATACAACTGAAACAGACTTGCTTCGATACAGGATGTAGATCATCCCATACTCTGAAATACACCATTCCTGCAAAGCGATCTGAAGCACCAAGAAAAACCATCCAAGGCAACAAACCACCCAGAAGAAAGGAACTTGCAGTACCAGCGAAAATACGAATGCGAAAAGGGACAGCAACGATAACACCAGAAGTCGATAGCGGAGCAGACAGGACCTGCATCAATACCGCCATAGTAACAAAAACGGGATTGAAGACACGGCGAATCAAGAAGATTCCAATCATAAATGCAGATGGGTCACCCAACTGCCAGAAAACAGCAGACCGAGTAGCGGGGCCGAGCCCACCCCCCCCGCCAAACCAGGAGGTTTGCAGGATTTACAGGTGCCAGGAGGAGTCTGTAAGACTGAAGAAGGACTTTTCAGCCAATTCTTTGATTTTGAGGAGCGCAAGTCCTTCACAGCTGGGAAGTCCTTCAAAGTTCAGGTTTAGAAGGAATTCTACAGGAAGTTTGGAGGGTTGTCACGACAACCTCCTGGAGTCCTATAGAGTTTAGAAGCAAGCCCAGTTCTCCTGAGTTTAGAAGGATTCCAGTAGGATTCCTAATAATTATATTAGAGAAGATAGAAGTGATAGAGTTTAGAAGGACAGCAGAATTGCTAATAATCATATTGACAGAAGGTAACAAAGGATAATAGTAAAGGTGAATCAAAGTCCAGAAGGAGTCAGAATGCGGTCCACCTGGAGTTTAGAGGAATGCAGCAAACAGCAGAAAATCAGTTTAAAATGGGCTGAAAGGGGTTGACTGGGACTAGGGGATTGAACGGCAGAGTGAGGGCTTAACCACGGACGAGGGCTTGCATGGAACAATGGTTTCAATTGACAACCGGTGGGGCTGTGCAGCACTGACTTGTGATCGCGCGTTCCGCCACCCATCCATCGCAGACGACGAGGACACACGCGCAGCGGCGGAGCGGCACGGGGGAGGAGGAGAATGGGCGACAGAGGCGGGACGCCGTCGCAGAGGAAGCTTTTTTCTTTTTTCTCGTTCCTGTGCGTTGACCGCCCACCAGGGCACGGCGCAACGCAGGACGGCGCCGGCGCCGCCCGGGCCCGCCCCTCACCGGCGCAAGCCAAAGCGCCCGACGCCCTCCTCCGCCTCAGGCGCAACGCAACGGCAGCCAACGCAGGCGGGCGCGCGGGGGCCCTGGTGACAGCCAGCGAGGCACGGCGGGCGGCCGCACCCACGCCGGCACGCGCGGCGCCGGCGCGGCCCCACGGGCTCGAGAGCCACGGCCACCGGCGAAGGGGGGGGGAAAGGGCGGAGGGGGGCACGGCCCGCGCCCGCGCCAAACGCGGGAAGGGACGGGGCCGGGGGCCCCAACGGAGCGGGCAGCGGACCCCAGCGACCCCCGCCGTCGCCCTTCAGTGCCCATCTACGGCTCATCTCGCCTGTTTTTTTTCATTTTGTTTCTTTTCATTTTTCATTTAATTTTCAATAAAGTATGTGTTTCTATATATATAATCTAAGGCTGTAGCACCCGAGTTCAGGTGGACAGCGCCATCCACCGGACTGCAGCTCTTGCTGCAATTCGAGCAATGGCAGCTGGAGTCCCCCGAACTGTGGTCATGTGACCCAGTCGTGTGAGTTTGCCACGAAGTCAACCCTGCCCTGGTTGACTTGAGCAAACCACCACCTCTGCATACAATGGCCCCCAGACCAAGACTGCTTCACGCTACAGCACCGCCGCGGCACAGGCAGCCTCGCGCCACCAAGTCCTCTGAAGCGGCCAGTCACCAGATCTGCCTCAGCCATGGCAAACGATCACAGCAAACAAGTCAGGCAAGGCAAGGCTGGCAGGTAAGTCTTTGATCTGCTCAGATTAGATGGATCCCAAGATCTTCTCGATCTTCCAGTAAAAAGACCAGCTCAGCGAATCCATGAGGATGCCTTGGCTGATGCAGCTGGGCAGCCTCAGCTGACTCGGTATGTGTCTTGTCATCATATATTTATTCTTTATTGATCCTATTTCATATCTAGAACTGAGCGAATCCGAAGACAGTGGAATTTAAGCGCAGCAGGCGGTCATCTCAGCTGCTGGGAAGAAAAGTGTGGGTGACAAGGCCAACGAGAAGACTGATCAAGGTAGTGAGGATGAGGAGGGTTACGGAGAAAAACAATCCAATGGAAGTGAAGGTAAGATTGTTTCGATTTATTTTTTGGGCAATTTTCACATAAAAATTTGAAATAATTTTAGATGAAGATGACATCGATGAGAGCAAGGAGGAGCGAAAGGAGAAGGCGAAAGGCAAAGGAAAACCGAAAGGGGTGAAAAAGCCAGTGGACGATGGTGTGTTTTTTTGTTATTTTATTTTATTTTTTTAATTTTTTATTCTTAAAAATATTGGAAAATTTTATTTCTTGTTTAGATTCTGATGAAGATACTGAGGACAATGATGAAGTAGCCGAAGACAAAACCCAGGGTGAGCTTGGTTTATTTTTTCGTAATTTTTATAGGTTTTTCTGAATTGATTTGGTCAATTTTCTCAGATGACGAGTTAGGCCCTGATGAGGATGATGACATGATGGGTAAGGACGTAGATGCAGAGGAGGAGCAAGGGGAGGAAGAGGACAAGGCAGTCGTGGATGCAAATAACTCCGTGGCTGTCAATCAGGGCAAGTTTTTATTCTGATTTTGCAAATTTTCATCTAAAAATTTTTAGATGCCAATATGGCTGTCGACACCACTGATACACCTACCAAAGGTGCCTTTGAGTCTACCCCATGTGGTAAAGATACCAAACGAAAGGGTCAGGCACGCAGCAACTCTGATTCAAGCGAAAGCGAAATTCGGGTGGCTAAGTCCTCACGTCGTTCAACATCTCATAGCACTGCTACATCTTCCAACCATCAAGATGATCGATCTCTGTCTCCGGTAGAGCCCCAAGGCCCCGGAAGGTGGTCTATTCCGAGGCAGGGCTGTTGGAATTGACCCAACATGCGATCTTAGTACGTTATTTGAGTTATTCTAATAAATGAGATATCAACAAGTTATTCAGACGTGACCCGCCCTGACTCTGGTCAATCTGCGAAGGGTCAGGTTCTTGTCTATCCCCTGGACAAGTCCGGAGCCAGATGAAGGCCCAGAACCGATCCGGGTGTCTTGAAAACCTGAGTGGTCGTTATTCTCCGATTTCAAGTATATCTCTTGTTATTTTGGACATAACCATATCCATCAAATCCACTGTATTACAGGGCCCAACAGTCGTATTTTTGTCAAGGAAGAAGAATACTGGTCACTCAAGGGTCGTTTGGATCAAATCATAGGAGAAAATGAAGAAGGCATGGATTGCGTAACAAGTTATGACTTTATCAATCTGCATCGTAATTTTTCTTTTATGTTTAATACAAGTTAATAATTGAAATTCTTGCATAGGAACTGATGCTAGTGGCTTGGCCACGATAACACCACTGGTTCATGTCTGCTACATCAGGAAGTGTCACGCCATCTCAAGGCTGGATCGTGGAAGAGCGGATCGCACATATGCTCAGATTCCTCCAGGTTTGACAGACCGTAGCAAGCAAGATCTGCGCTTTTCTTTTGAGAAATATTTAGCTATTCAAAATGCCATGCAAGGTGTGAAGAATTTGGCAAAGATCGGAAAATGGACGGACAAGGTACGTTGCTTATATTTTTTATTTTATGTGAATTCAATTATATTCTAGATTCCGATGATCTCGTTATTATCAATATCTTTGCGTCAAAGTCATCATATTACACTTACTACCGGAAGCACTTTCCTGAGGCTATGGACCATGAAGACATTCTTGGCTGGTTGAAAGGTGAAGAAGGGATAACAGATGGCAGCATTTTTGGTCCAGGCATACGTCCCTCTTTTGATGCTTTGCGAAAGGTCTTGGATGAGCGAAAAAGAGTGCTCAAAAAGAAGAGGCAAAGAGGGCCAAACCATAAGAAAAAGCGTCTACTGCTGCCTCGTAAGTCAATGTAACCAATGTATACCTGGGATTTGATTGCCATATTTTGTGTCTGCATTTTTTTGATTTTTTTTGAAACATTCAGATGGATTATCTCTTTTATATTCTGGTTATTGGCAACTCTGGGATCTCTATTGCCATCACAAGCAGGCTTTGCATATCTGGCTATTATGGTTTTGCTCTGGCTAGGCATTTTGCCAGGTGTGGAAGCCAGCTCAGGACTGCCAAATCAAGCATTTCCAAATGTTCGCTTCAGTGTCTTTGGGAATTTATTGAGCAGCAATTCAGCTCAAGAGTATCATTGGCAACTGTTTTAACAGTTCTTTTACATGACATATAATACGGATTTATTAAACTGCACCGAAACAACAAGCACAAGCTCGGACAGCTACAGGTTGGATGACAGCTCTGTCTCGAGCTTTAAAAGACAAACTTCAGGATGATTATGCCTGTCTATTCCAGAAGAAGGAAACAATATCCAATTTGGATGATGAAAAGACATCAAGTATATTAGCTGCAAAGCTTCATATATTGATCAATGTTCTTTTTGATCGATCTGAAGACTCAGAATTACATCCCGTTGACAATGGCATTCTCAAGCCAATCCAATTGATTTGTCCGAAACCCTACATGTCAAAATTCTGCTTGCAAGCATCAGCATTTGCTACAAAATAGCAAAGTTCGCGATATTCCTCAGGTGAAATTGCTACATGGAAATCATTTGATCCAAGATGCCTATGTTCTGAGTGGAAAATGCAAAAATTGCAAAAGGATTTATTATGCAGATCATGAAACATCCATAATCCAGGGCCAGACTGCTCGGAACAAAGTCTACTTGAACTCTGCCAAATTTTTAAAAGTTGGCCAATCTTTTGGGTCGATCGCAGCTTTTCAAATGCTGTTGTTCAAGCCATGTACAATTTTCATGCATCACCATCATCTATAGCATCACTTTACAATGATGCATATCTGGAAAGATATGGGATCAACATGTCTAGACGACAAATTTGGCAATGCTTTGTTCAAGAATCTGTCCGCCAAGTATCAGAGTATTCAAATGATAGTTTTGCTACTATTGATGGACTCAATATTCAAGACACTGTCAAGCATGCTTTTGCCCAGCTAGGCCAAGATGGCATCATCAAGGGTGCTAAAGAACATACATGTTCTGAGTGTGCACATGAATATAAGGCAACTGCTGATAGGATTACAGGAGATGATCCTGCTGCAGTGTTGGGAATTGATGAGAATCATCGAGTCCCTCCTTTGCAAGGAGAAAATGCTTATTTGGCTCTTCAAGATGCTGCAAATGCAAGAGCAAGAGCTGAACAAGCTGCTAGCACAGCCAATATTGACAATGATGATGCAATGGATGTTGATCAGGAGGACAATGATGATGCTGCACTTGTCAAGATGATTGTAATGGATGGAATTGTCATGGGGCCTGCACACTGTGCATATGAAAATTGCAGCAATGCTTTGACAAATTATCGCAATGGAGTCTTCTGCCAAGAACATGACAGGCTATTGCAAGGATTATGCCATGTCAGAAATTGTCCCAATCCTAAAGTCAGAAATACCCAAGCATGCAATGATCATCAAGAAGTTTGGCATTCATATCAAGTCAGATATGGCAAACAATCGCTTTGGGTATTCAACGCTTGATTAGACGTGGTGAAGAAGAACGACAAGATTGGCTTCCCCAAAGTACTCGTGCAGTTCAGAGACATGATGAACCTGAGTCTCAAGCTCAACCAAAGCTTCTGCATTATTTTAGTGCTGGGAAGTATTATTGTGTTGAAACCATTTGTTCACCCTGTGGAGTCATTGTTGCCTGGACAAAATTTGACGTATCGGAGTCACCTACCAAGATTTTGAACTGGCTAGAAAAGGTCTATCCAGATAGTGATAGCAGACCTCAATATGTCTGCATTGACAAAGCTTGTCAAGTTTTGCGCACAGCTATCACAAATGGAAAATGGGACGATTGGCAAGATACAACTCGGTTTATTGTTGATTCGTATCACTATATCAATCATCGATCTACCGACTATCTATGTCGCAAATGGTGTAATCCTGCACCATTGAATGGCTCTGCACCAAATCTTATTGCACTTGAAACAGATGCACGTGGAAATGAACATTACAAACGAGCATATAACACACAAGCATGTGAACAATTAAATTCTTGGATAGCAGGCTTTGAGCCTATTCTAAACAAAATGACAGTCCATAATTTCAACTGGACATTACATGTTTTATTACTTCTTCATACTTTGAAAGTACTCGAAAAACAAAGTAAAAAGGCGGCTAAAAATATTATATCAATGGATAGTGAAGAATTGGAAGAAGAATTAGGAATTGAAATGGATATAGTACATTAGTCTTTTAGATAATGATTTTTGTTGTTTTTTAAATCTACAACAGTTCAACTTTGGCCTATAAAATTATCAATTCCCACTAGAGTTCACAAAGAGTCCTGGTAAAGTTCCTGTATAGTTCTGGTAAAATCTTACAGGAATCTCATGAGAATGTATAAATATATATTGCTACACTACTGCTATATTTGCTTTGTATTGTAGAGTCCTTGTAAAGTCCTTGTGGAGTTCTTGTAAAGTTCTTGTCAAGTCCTTATGAAATCCTTGTGCAGTTCTTGTAGAATCCTTGTGGAGTTCTTGTAATGTTCTTGTAAAGTTCTTGTGGACTCCTCTTAATGTTTTTCCTTGTAGAGTTCTGCTGGAATCCTGCTGGAGTCCTGCTGGAGTCCTGTGATAATAATGTTCTGTTGAAATTCTTGTGGTCCTGAAAAAGTTCTTGTAGAGTTCTGTTAAAGTCCTTGTGGAATCCTATGAGAATCTTTGTAGAGTCCTTGTAGAGTCTTGTAGAAATCCTGACAGAGTTTTCTTAAGGTCCTTGTGGAGTCCTTGTGGAGTCCTGATTCAGTTCTTCTGAAATATGCCAAATGTCTGTGAATATGTGAATATATATCAGAGTTCTGGTATAGTTCAGTATAGATTCTTGTAAACTCCTTCTAGAGTCCTTCTGATTCCTTCTAAAGTCCTCCTGGGGTTCTGGTTGAGTTCTTCTGGAGTCCTGATAGAATGAGTTCTGCTGAAATCCTTGTAAAATCCTCTTTCAGTCCTCCTTCAGTCCTTCTTCAGTCCAGGTAATATATATATTGGACCTAACTAGGACTCAACCAGGACTCAACCAGGACTTTACAGAAACTCCAGAAACTCAACAAGGACCCAACAGGGACTCAACAGGGATGCCAGGAGAACAGGGGGGGGAGTGTCATGTACTCGGAGGTCCACATCAACATTAAAGGACACAAAGAACATATGAAAGCCATTGTACTCGACATTGGAAAAACCGACATGCTACTGGGACATGACTGGCTTGTCTATCACAACCCAATGATCAAATGGAGGACAGGAGAGATTGTCTTTGACAGATGCCCCAAGACATGCAAAATAAACCACCAGATGATCAAAATACAGAAAGTGGCTGAACCAGCAAAGACCACAGCCAATGACAGGACAGGAACTCAGATACCTTCATATCTGACAAGATTCAAACACCTCTTTAAGGAGAAGAACTTCAATCGACTACCGGACCACAAGGAGTGGGACCATGAAATAAACTTAACAAAAGATGCACCGAAAACAATACCGAGCAAGGTCTACCCGATGATGCAGAAAGAGCTAGAAGAACTAGACGCCTTTGTCGAAGAAGGACTAAGAACAGGGAAGATATGCCCCTCAAAATCACCTTACGTGGCGCCCTGTTTCTTTCGTAACAAGAAGGATGGTAGCAAACGACTCATCCAAGACTATCGAGAAATAAACAAATATATGGTCAAAGACAAGTTCCCACTACCACACATCAGTGAACTCCTCAACGTACTATAAGGAGCGAAGTACTTTAACAAGATCGATATTATCTGGGGATACAACAACGTTCACATTCGAAAAGGAGACGAATGGAAAGCAGCCTTCCTAACAGCAAGAGGACTCTTTGAACCAACAGTCATGTACTTTGGACAGTGCAATGCACCAGGCACTTTCAGCTGAATGATGGCAAGCCTCTTCCAAGACCAAATACGAAGAAGAGTATGCATAATCTATATGGACGACATTATAATCATCGGACGAACGTGAGAGGAACTTCAAAAGAATACAGTAGAAGTCATGGAGATACTGAACAAGAACGACCTATTCATCAAAGGACCGAAATGTGTCTGGGAATCATCAAAAGTCCCAGTACTAGGGTATATTGTAGGAGAGGGGAAAGTGGAAATGGAACCGGAGAAAATTACAGCCGTACAATCCTGGCCAACCCTGAAAACGAAGAAAGAACTACAAAAGTTCTTAGGGTTCACAAACTTTTATCGACGGTTCATCAAAGGATATGCAAAAGTCGCTAAACCTTTAACGGAATTGACTGGAAACAAAACATTCCAGTGGACAGACAAGCAGCAAAGCGCTTTCAAGGAGCTAATCTGACATATAACCTCGGCACCCATTCTAGCACTACCGCAAACAGAGGGAAAATTCCGAGTTGAAATGGACGCCTCAGGATACGCCATCGGAGTGGTATTATCACAACAGCAGAAAGGACTATGGCACCCAATTGCCTTCATATCAAGATGTATGACCCCAGCGGAACAGAACTACGAAATCTATGACAAAGAACTCCTTGCGATAATGGTGGCACTGAAGACATGGAGACAATATCTTCTAGAAGCTCGAGAGAAGTTTGAAATATTGACGGACCACAAGAACCTATCATACTTCCAAAAACCACAACGACTCAATTCGAGACAGACCGGCTGGTATCTAAAACTACAAGAGTATGACTATGAACTACAACACGTGCCAGGAAAAGCAAATGGAAAAGCAGACGTCTTATCACGAATGGTGGGATATGAAGACACTCTAGCAGAGAAGGACGACATACAAATGATCAAAGAAGCTGCATTCATCCGACACCTGGAAGAGAATAATGAACGAGAATTCGACTTTATGATGTTTGAGGACGAACATCCACAGAAAGGAGGAGCAGGAAATAATGAAACAATGCAGACAAGAGGAATCACGATGATCGAAACTCCAAGAATGGAACAAATTCAACAATGCGCACGGAGAGAAATGATTGTAACAACAGGACTGAAGGAAAAACCACACTGGTTCACAGAAGAAAACCACATTGTATACGCAGGAGGGAAGATCTACGTCCCCCCAGACAACAAACTGAAGGAAGACATCATGTTCGAACACTATGACACACCCGTCGGAGGACACCCAGGACAATACCGCATGCACGAACTCATAAACCGCACCTATTGGTGGCCATCAATGTTAACAGACATCAAGAAGTATGTCAATGGATGCGAAGCATGCCAGCGAAACAAAATCATCTGACAAAAGAAACATGCACCACTACACCCGCACGAGGTCCCGCAACAACCATGGGAAGATATCGGAGTAGACCTCATAGGACCGCTACCCAGCTTGAACAGCTTTAACGCCATTGCCGCAGTCACAGACTGCCTAACTAAGATGATCCATCTAATTCCCACCAACACCGAACTCACAGCAGAAGGCCTCGCACGACTATACCGAGACAATGTGTGGAGACTCCATGGAATCCCACGAAAGATCATCAGTGACCGAGGACCCCAATTCACAGCACGATTCATGACAGCGCTTCTAAAACTGCTTGGAATGAAGCAAAACCTATCAACGGCCTATCACCCACAAACAGATGGACAAGCAGAGCGATCCCATCAGGAAACGGAAGTTTTCCTTAGAAACTTCACAAACAACCTGCAGAACGACTGGGCAGAATGGATAGCGATTGCAGAGTACCAATACAATGACAAAACACATCAGGGAACAAAGGAGACACCATTCTACCTCAACTATGGGATGCACCCCTGGAAGGGAGAACCACAGACAATGGAAGGGAATAACCCCGTGGCAAAGAACTTTGTCGAAAGAATGAACCAAATCCGGAAAGAAGCAAATGCTGCACTGCAGTATGCACAAACATGAGCCAAAGACAGTTACGATGCGAGGCGAAGACCAGTCCGTGAATACAAGAAAGGGGACGGAGTATGGCTTGAAGCCACCAATATCGCAGTCAATCGACCATCAAAGAAGTTATCGGCACTCTGATATGGACCATTCAAGGTGATCGAAAAGAAAGGAGCCTCAGCATATTGCCTGGAACTCCCAGCATCATGGCAGCTGATACACCCCGTGTTCAATGAAGCGTTACTCACACCCTACAAAGGACCCCGTTTCAAGATACAAGAACGGCCATCGCCGCCACCCCCTGAGATCATAAATGATGAAGAAGAGTACAAGATAGAAGAAATTCTAAAAAGAAAGAAACAAGGAAGAGGAATGCTATTCCTGGTCAAATGGAAAGGATACGGACATGAGGAAAACACATGGATCAAAGAGAAGGAACTGGGGAATGCGTAGCAAGCTCTAGACCATTTCCTGAAGAAGACTACAGAGCAAGATAAAAGGACCACGACAAGAGGGAAGAAGGCCAGAAACTGCACATCATGACCACCAACACCCCCATCAGCATTGAAAGCAGTGACAGCAGCTGCGCACCCACCCCCATCACGAACGACGCTGAGAATCTGGCGAAAATTCTCGATGCCAAAGACTACATGGACCCCCTTGCCATCACCCTCGGCGCATACCTGCACTATGTCATGACCATCCGTATGCACCTTTGGAGCAGACGGACCCCCGACGGGACCGCCCCCACAACAGTGGAATGCATCGCACTTCGTGAAGCAATGGAAACGCTTCGCACCGAAAACCGGTGACTCAAACTCCTCGCCACCACACTTCACCACATCCGCTCCTACAATGAGGAGCTCATTCACACATGGGCCCCACGCGCAACAAGTGCCTGGGAAAACAACGGGTGGGGACAGCTGGACTAAGGGGTTTTGTGAGGACATGAATCTAAAGAGAGGGTGATGTTATGGACTATTCATTTTCTTTATCTTATCTTCCTTTTCTTATCTTTTCCCCTATCTCCTCCACTCCCATCATGCTGCGCAGCGCGCAGTCATCAAGTCATCTTCTTTTCCTAGTCACTCTGAGTCATCCCACCCCAGCCTTACTCATCCGCAGTCCACAGCATTGTGCAGTCCATGGTCCGTGCTCGAGTACTGTAGAATACTTAAGGGCTTCTGGATGTACCAGTAATGTTAGGTTTAATATTCCTTTTGCCATCGTCTTAAACCGCTCTCGCACTTAGTCTGCCCGAGTCCTTTAAGATTCGTCTAGTCTAACACATTTTGGCATACATTATCTGGTTTGGCTGGTATCAAACTGTGCATGTCCTCGGCACATCACCCCCAGACAGATGGTTCAAGCGAACGTACGAATAAGATGGTTAATCAGTTACTGCATTACCACGTCGATCGATCACAGCATGGCTGGGTGTCAGCGCTCCCTTGAGTACGTTTTCAAATGATGAATATGGTTAATAAATCAACAGGCTTCTCCCTGTTTCAATTACATTTGGGACGATCACTGCAAGTCTTGCCACCGTTGGTGCGGAAGGATGCAGATGCACCTCAAGATCCTGCTCACATTGATGCATCAGCATTCTTGCATGGGATGGAAGTTCACACTTGGGAGGC
The DNA here is from genome assembly GCA_030407095.1 of Macrocybe indica. Lineage (NCBI taxonomy): Eukaryota > Fungi > Basidiomycota > Agaricomycetes > Agaricales > Callistosporiaceae > Macrocybe > Macrocybe indica. Next base: position 1,123,751 of record JARFTL010000013.1, read on the forward strand.
ACAGGACCCATTGCTTACCGCGAAAATTTCTCAAGTCGCTCAACGTGATTCTGGGAAAAAGGAGAAAGTTTTCGAGGTGGGGCAAAAAGTATTACTGACTACAAAATATGGTAGGCGAGAATACCACAAGAAGGGAGAAAATTGGGTTGCGAAGTTCATGCCCTATTATGATGGACCCTATCAGATCGTGGATGCCTGGCCCGAGAAATCTACTTACACTTTAGATTTATCCAACAGCCCAAACATATACCCAACCTTCCACATCTCCGAACTCAAGCCCTACCATGCCAACGACGATGAAGAATATCCAAGCTGACAATGAGAATGCCCAGGTCTGATCTTAACTGAAGATGGGCAAGAAGAGTGGGAAATCGAACAGATCCTTGATGAATGAAAACGAGGCCGTGGAGTTCAATATCTCATTCGTTGGCGTGGCTATGGACCTGAAGACGATAGTTGGTTGCCTGGCAGAGAAGTCGATGAATGCGAGGCACTCAATCGATGGATCACGGAGAAGGGTGGGGGGATGGACATTCCACACTGGTAGCTTTTCCCCAGTTACACCGACTGGGGTTTTTGACGCACCCATGCATGTGTTTTAGAGGTGAGGAGGGTGTAAGCAGGGCTTACTCGACAATAGGAGGAGAACAAGGAGGACTTACATAAGGCCTATATAAGGCTGCCATGAGCTGTACTGATCCCCAGCTTCCAATCCCACGCATTGTAACTGTTTTCGTGCCTGTCCCAGTTCAGTGTCATATGCCGCCCACCTTGTGGCGTGCTTACAATGGGTAGAGATATGTAATAAACATTTCATTTTAAAAATAACATATACTGCACAGTTCTATCTCAGCCTTATTCCTGTGAAAAATGAATATAGAAATATACTGTTTTTGCATGCAAAAAATCAACTAAATAAATGAATAATTTATCTGTGTGATACAGCACAGAATATACCAATTGCATCGCTCATTGCGTCGAAGCATCGCCCAATGAGCACCTACCCAGCAAGGCGATGACTGTGCATTTGCCAGCACTCCAGACATCCTTGATTTAGTAGTGCGCACATAATAGTCGGTGAGGAGGTGAAGACATGTGGCATGAAGAGCCTGGGGTTGGGGCTGCGATGGGCGGAAACATGCTCGGAAGTGAGCCTATGCTAGAGCGGAGTGGTGATGAGGCAGCACTGGCCTGTGGAGGGGTTGGTAGTGTGCCCTTGGTGTCATCATACCGCAACGAGGCCAGGTAGTAAAACGAGAGGAAACAACCGCTGTGCGCCTCCTTGTGAACTGGTTTCTGCTGCCTGTATGGGTGGTCAGATTGTGAGTCATCGTTCATCATCCATCGTCACATCCTGCAAACCACAAAAGACATGCTCAAACTCACAATGCGCTCTCAATGCAAATTTTCTACTTCAACGAAATCTCTGAAAGCCAATGTGATGAAATGTGCAACAGGGTAATTGAAGCACTAGAGATGCATGGGGAAGTGATTTCCATTCGTTTCAATTCAGAGCGTGTCGACTGGGTGGTCATGTAAGTGACTTTCACTTTTTATAATATCAATTGCAAGATAAATCGCCTACCTTAAGGGGCACGCTGCACTGGTCTAGAGGGAATGCATGGCACTGGACTGTGCGAGGATTCATCAACAGTCGTGCATGGGTGACACTTCATGTTTATTCTGCGGGACAGGACGCCAAGTGCTTTTTTAACAGAGGAAAAAAGTGGGGATGTAAAGAGCGCACTATGAATGTATATGAAATGTGCAATGTACTTTGAAATGGGACAATAAGGATGATGTGCACTGCAAGACTGAACTGGAAACAGTGAGAATGACTGTGCTATAAAATGTCACGCATGTCAATTCCAATTAACCATGCTTCAGAAGCTCATTGCATGCACTGGAATGGCGTGTGATCTCTTGGTGGATGCATTCGCAATAACAAGAGCATCAAACCACCAAACAGGTGTGTACTGGTATGTGATAGGCATTGTTGGGGAATATGAAAGTTATTATTATCGCATTCCGGTGGGGATGGTGAGCCTGACTTGAATGTCACTACAACTCTGAGAAGGAAATGTCAGGGAATAGAAATGAAGCTATGTTTGTAGATGAACAGGATCTCACTGGATGTGACACTGCAGCATACATCATCATTGCTGCTATGCAGCAGGCGTGGCAGTTGGGGCAAATGCACTGGGATGGTCAGCGGTGGGTCCAGCATCATTTTCGGAGCTCTGGTAGCCATAGGCGTATTCATACGCATCATTCTATATACAGTCATGGCCATATCTATAACCATGGGCATAGGTGGAGCTAACGACCAAGAATAAGACAAAGAGCATGTCGATTTTGTCATTGTGATGGTAAAAAGGACAGCAACACGCAATATACATATGTCCAGAGCCTGATGCGCATCACGGCATGGGCCTCTGCTTTCCCAGTATTGCAACACACACAGAATGGCGAAGCCTAGTAGACAAACCACTCAGATGCCTATCTGCTGTGACCAGAGTTGTCAGTCATGCATACGAGCAGCACGCTGTCCATACTTCAAGGCCTATATGAGTAGTTGTGATCAGTTGATGGCAGCAGTAGAAGGGCTAAGAGTAGTCTGCTGACACTTCCATGCATTGCAGTGGCACAGGCACCGATCATGGCACATAAAGTAATAAGGATGAGCACTCCAAGTTGAAGTGCAACCTGCTCGACGCGACACTTGAGCTGGTGCTATTTCCATATGGTGCAGGCTCATGTGGTAGCTTTTCTGCATGTTGCCCTGCTGGTCGATGATGAGGATTCAGTCATAATCTGAGTGTCGGAAAAAGATAAATCAGCATTCATTGAAAGAAAAGGAACATGCTTTATGCTTCAGATAAGCAAACTTAACTCGAAGTTCATGATGTGCACCAGCTTGAATGTTCAGCAACACATATGGAACTGTCATCATCATACTCCACTTGCCAGTCCTCTCTCAGGTGAAATTCACAATCCTGCTAGAGATGTTAGTCACTACTTCAAGATAGACAGGAATGGTGATGACATTGTCAGTCCCTTGATCCACGTGCTTGCATGCACAAGTTGTGCTGATGGCATCTTGGCTCCTCACTGAACACTATGATGAGCTGGTTGAGATGAATGTGGTGCCAAGATCTACAGATGGTATAAGCAGTCCAAGGCATAATCGAAAATGCTAGAGACATAACTTTGACTCACAATAAGACATGGTCCATAGGCAAGTGCAAGGTCATAATGGCGAATGCATGCTTCGCATCATACACCCCATTCCAGAATAGGTTCAAAGCCGAAATTGTTAGGCTAGACAAATCTTAAAGGACTCGGGCAGACTAAGTGCGAGAGTGGTTTAAGACGATGGCAAATGGAATATTAAGCCTAGCGCTACTGGTACATCTAGGAGTTCTTATATACATTATGGTACTCGAGTACGGACCATGGACTATGCAAATGCTGTGGACTGCAGATGAGTAAGACTAAGAAGGAGATGACTCAGAGTGACTAGGAAAGTGGAATGACTCAATGGCTGCATACTGCGCAGCATAATGGAGAGGATAAGGGATGCAGGAAAAGATAAGATAAGAAATTGAATAGTCCATTGGGTGACGTTTGTAATATCACCCTCTCTTTAGATTCACATCCTCGTGAAAAGACCCTAGTCCAGCTGTCCCCACCCATTATTGGTCTCCCATGCAGTCACGGCACATGGGGCCCACATATGAATGAGCTCTTCGTTATAGGAGCGGATGTGGTGGAGTATAGTGGCGAGGAGTTTAAGTCACCGGTTTTCCATGTGAAGCATTTCCATTGCCTCGTGAAGTGTGATACATTCTGCTGCTGTGGGACCAGTCCCATCGGGGGTTTGTCCAGTCCAAAGGTGTGTGTGGACAGTCATGACATAGTGCAGATATGTGCCGAGTGTGATGGCGAGGGGGTCCATGTAGTTGCTAGCATTGAGAATCCTTGCCAGATTCTCGAGGTCACTTGGGCAGTTGGGGGTAGGTGCGTGGCTGTCCTTGCTGCTGTCGATGCTGATAGGGGCATTGGTGGTCATGATGTGCAATTTTTGGTCTTCTTTCCTCTTGTCATGGTCTTTTTATCCTGGCTCGTAGTCTTCTTTAGGAAGCAGTCTAGAGCTTGCTGCACATTCCCCAGTTCCTTCTCTTTGATCCATGTATTTTCCTTATGCCTGTATCCTTTCCATTTGACCAGGAATAGCATTCCCTTTCCTTGTTTCTTTCTTTTTAGAATTTCTTCTATCTCATACTCTTCTTCATCATTTATAATTTCAGGGGGTGGCAGCGATGGTTGCTCTTGTATCTTGAAACGAGGTCCTTTGTAGGGTGTGAGTAGTGCTTCATTGAACACAGGGTGTATCAGCTGCCATGATGCTGGGAGTTCCAGGCAATATGCTGAGGCTCCTTTCTTTTTGATTACCTTGAATGGTCCATATTGGAGTGCCAATAACTTCTTTGATGGTCGATTGACTGTGATATTGGTGGCTTCAAGCCATACCCCATCCCCTTTCTTGTATTCATGGGCTGGTTTTCGTCTCGTGTCGTAATTGTCTTTGGCCCATGTTTGCACATACTGCAGTGCAGCATTTGCTTCTTTCCACATTTGGTTTATTTTTTCAACGAAGTTCTTAGCTGCAGGGTTGTTCCCTTCTGCTGTCTGTAGTTCTCCCTTCCAGGGGTGCATTCCATAGTTGAGGTAGAATAGTGTCTCCTTTGTTCTCTGGTGTGTTTTGTCATTGTATTGGTACTCTGCAATCACTATCCATTCTGCCCAGTCATCCTGTAGGTTGTTCATGAAGCTTCTGAGGAAGGCTTCCATCTCTTGATGGGATCACTCTGCCTGTCCATCTGTTTGTAGGTGATAGGCTGTTGATAGGTTTTGCTTTATTCCAAGCAGTTTTAGAAGCACTGTCATGAATCGCGCTGCAAATTGGAGTCCTCAGTTGCTAATGATCTTTCGTGGAATTCCATGAAGTTGCCACACATTGTCTCGGTATAGTCATATGAGGCCCTCTGCTGTGAGTTCAGTGTTTGTAGGAATCAGGTGGATCATCTTGGTCAGGTGGTCTGTGACTGTGGCGATGGCATTAAAGCTGTTCAAGCTGGGTAGTGATCCTATGAGATCTACTCTGATATCTTCCCATGGCTGCTGTGGAACCTCATGCAGGTGTAGTGGTGCATGTTTCTTTTGTCAGATGATTTTGTTTCTTTGACATGCTTCACATCCATTAACATATTTTTTGATATCACTTAGCATTAATAGCCACCAGTAGGTGTGATTTATGAGCTTATGCATATGATATTGTCCTGGATGCCCTCTGATGGGCATGTCGTGGTGTTCAAACATGATGTCTTCCTTTAGTTTGTTGTCTGGAGGAATGTAGATTTTCCCTCCTGCATATATGATGTGGTCTTCTTCTATGAACCAGTGCAGTTTTTCCTTTAGTCCTATTGTTACAATTGTTTCTCTTTGTGCACATTGTTGAATTTATTCTATCCTTGGAGATTTGATTATCATGATTCCCCTTGTCTGTATTGTTTCATCATTTTCTGCTCCCTCTTTTTGTAGGTGTTCATCCTCGAACATCATAAATTCGAAGTCTCATTCATTATTCTCTTCCAGATGTTGGATGAATGCAGCTTCTTTGATCATTTGTATGTCATCTTTTTCTGCTAGGTTTTCTTCATATTCTGCCATTCGTGATAAGACGTCTGCTTTTCCATTCACTTTTTCTGGTACATGTCATAGTTCATAGTCGTATTCTTGTAATTTCAGGTACCAGCCAATCTGTCTCAAATTGAGTCGCTGCAGTTTTCAGAAGTATGATAGGTTCTTGTGATCTGTCAATATTTCAAACTTCTCTCGAGCTTCTAGAAGATATTGTCTCCATGTCTTCAGTGCTGCCATTATTGCAAGGAGTTCTTTGTCATAGATTTCGTAGTTCTGTTCTGCTAGAGTCATGCATCTTGAAATGAAGGCGATTGGGTGCCACAGTCCTTTTTGCTGTTGTGACAGTACCACTCCGATGGCATATCCTGAGGCGTCCATTTCAACTCAGAATTTTCCTTCTGTTTGTGGTAGTGCTAGGATGGGTACCGAGGTTATATGTCGAATTAGCTCCTTGAAAGCATCTTGCTGCTTGTCTGTCCACTGGAATGTTTTGTTTCCAGTCAGCTCCGTTAAAGATTTGGCGCCTTTTGCATATCCTTTGATAAATCGTCGGTAAAAGTTTGTGAATCCCAAGAACTTCTGTAGTTCTTTCTTCATTTTTGGGGTTGGCCAGGATTGTACCGCTGTAATTTTCTCCGGTTCCATTTCTACCTTCCCCTTTCCTATGATATATCCTAGTACTGGGACTTTTGATGATTCCCAGACACATTTTGGTCCTTTGATGAATAAATTGTTCTTGTTCAGTATCTCCATGACTTCTATTGTGTTCTTTTGTAGTTCCTCTCATGTTCATCCAATGATTATAATGTCATCCATATAGATTATGCACACTCTCCTTTGTATTTGGTCTTGGAAGAGGTTTGCCATCATCCAGCTAAAGGTGCCTGGTGTGTTGCACTGTCCAAAGTACATAACTGTCGGTTCGAAGAGTCCTCTTGCTATCAGGAAGGCTGCCCACCCAGAAGAAAGGAACTCGCAGTACCAGCGAAAATACGAATGTGAAAGGGAATAGCAACGATAACACCAGAAGTCGATAGCGGAGCAGACAGGACCTGCATCAACACCACCATAGTAACAAAAACGGGATTGAAGACACGGCAAATCAAGAAGATTCCAATCATAAATGCAGATGGATCACCCAACCGCCAGAAAACAACAGACCAAGTAGCAGAGGTCCACATCAACATTAAAGGACACAAAGAGCATATGGAAGCCATTATACTCGACATTGGAAAAACCGACATGCTACTGGGACATGACTGGCTTGTCTATCACAACTGTTAGGCTAGACGAATCTTAAAGGACTCGGGCAGACTAAGTGCGAGAGCGGTTTAAGACGATGGCAAATGGAATATTAAACCTAGCGCTACTGGTACATCTGGAAGTCCTTATATATCTATAGTACTCGAGCACGGACCATGAGCTGTGCAATGCTGCGGACTATGGATGAGTAAGATTGGGATAGGATGACTCGGAGTGACTAGGGAAAGGGGATGACTCGATGACTGCATGCTGCACAGCATGACTAGGGAAAAGGGGATGACTCGATGACTGCGTGCTGCGCAGCATGATGGGAGTGGGAGAGATAGGGGAGAAGATAAGGGAAAGAAGATAAGATAAAGAAAATGAATGGTTCGTAACAACAACCCAATGATCAAATGGAGGACAGGAGAGATTGTCTTTAACAGATGCCCCAAGACATGCAAGATAAACCACCAGACAGTCAAAATACAGAAAGTGGCTGAACCAGCGAAGACCACAGCCAATGACAGGACAGGAACTCAGATATCTTCATATCTGACGAGATTCAAACACCTCTTTAAGGAGAAGAACTTCGATCAACTACCGGACCACAAGGAGTGGGACTATGAAATAAACTTAACAAAAGATGCACTGAAAACAATACCGAGCAAGGTCTACCCGATGACGCAGAAGGAGCTAGAAGAACTAGATGCCTTTGTTGAAGAAGGGCTAAGAACAGGGAAGATACACCCCTCAAAATCACCTTATGTAGCACCCTGTTTCTTTTGCAATAAGAAGGATGGTAGCAAACGGCTCATCCAAGATTATCAAGAAATAAACAAATATATGGTCAAGGACAAGTTCCCACTACTATGCATCAGTGAACTTCTTGACGTACTACAAGAAGCAAAGTACTTTAACAAGATTGACATTATCTGGGGATACAACAACGTTCACATTCAAAAAGGAGACGAATGGAAAGCAGCCTTCCTAACAGCAAGAGGACTCTTCGAACCAATGGTCATGTACTTTGGACCGTGCAATGCACCAGGCACTTTCAGCTGAATGATGGCAAGCCTCTTCCAAGACCAAATATGAAGAAGAGTATGCATAATCTATATGGACAACATTATAATCATTGGATGAATGCGAGAGGAACTTCAAAAGAATACAGTGGAAGTCATGGAGATACTGAACAAGAATGACCTATTCATCAAAGGACCGAAATGTGTCTGGGAATCATCAAAAGTCCCAGTACTAGGGTATGTCATAGGAGAAGGGAAGGTAGAAATGGAACTGGAGAAAATTACAGCGGTACAATCCTGGCCAACCCCAAAAGCAAAGAAAGAACTACAAAAGTTCTTGGGGTTCACAAACTTTTATTGACGGTTCATCAAAGGATATGCAAAGGTTGCTAAACCTTTAACAGAATTAACTGGAAACAAAACATTCCAGTGGACAGACAAGCAGCAAAGCACTTTCAAGGAGCTAATCCGACATATAACCTCGGCACCCATCCTAGCACTACCACAAACAGAGGGAAAATTCCGAGTCGAAACGGATGCCTCAGGATATGCCATCGGAGTGGTACTGTTACAACAGCAAAAAGGACTGTGGCACCCAATCGCCTTCATATCAAGATGTATGACCCCAGCGGAGCAGAACTATGAAATCTATGACAAAGAACTCCTTGCGATAATGGTGGCACTGAAGACATGGAGACAATACCTTCTAGAAGCTTGAAAGAAGTTTGAAATACTAACAGACCACAAGAACCTATTATACTTCCGAAAACTGCAATGACTCAACTCGAGACAGACCGGCTGGTACCTGAAATTACAAGAATATGACTATGAACTATGACATGTACCGGGAAAAGCGAATGGAAAAGCAGACGTCCTATCATGAATGGCGGGATATGAAGAAAACCTGGCAGAGAAAGATGACATACAGATGATCAAAGAAGCCACATTTATTCAACACCTGGAAGAGAATAATGAATGAGACTTCGAATTCATAATGTTCGAGGACGAACATCCACAGAAAGGGGGAGCAGGAAATAATGAAACAGTGCAAACAAGAGGAATCACAATGATTGAAACCCCAAGGATAGAACAAATTCGACAATGCACACGAAGAGAAATGATCGTAATAACAGGACTGAAGGAAAAACCACATTGGTTCACAGAAGAAAACCACATCATATATGCAGAAGGGAAAATCTACGTTCCCCCAGACAACAAACTGAAAGAAGACATCATGTTCGAACACCACGACATGCCCATTAGAGGGCATCCAGGACAATATCGCATGCATGAACTCATAAACTGCACCTACTGGTGGCCATCAATGTTAACGGACATCAAGAAATATGTCAATGGATGCGAAGCATGCCAGTGAAACAAAATCATCCGACAAAAGAAACATGCACCACTACATCCGCATGAAGTTCCACAGCAAGCATGGGAAGATATTGGAGTAGATCTCATAGCACCACTACCCAACTCGAACGGCTTTAATGCCATCACTGCAGTCACAGACCGCCTGACCAAGATGATTCATCTAGTTCCCACAAACACCGAACTCACAGCAGAAGGTCTCGCATGACTATACCGAGACAATGTGTAGAGACTCCATGGAATCCCATGAAAGATCATCAGCGACTGAGGACCCCAATTCACAGCACGATTCATGACAGCGCTTCTAAAACTGCTTGGAACGAAGCAAAACTTATCAATGGTCTATCACCCACAAACAGATGGACAGGCAGAGCGATTCCATCAGAAAATGGAAGTTTTCCTTAGAAACTTCACAAACAACCTGCAGAACAACTGGGCAGAATGGATAGCGATTGCAGAGTACCAATACAACGACAAAACACACCAGGGAATAAAGGAGACACCATTCTACCTCAACTATGGAATGCACCCCTGGAAGGGAGAACCATAGACAATGGAAGGAAATAACCCTGCAGCAAAGAACTTTGTCGAGAGAATGGACCAAATCCGGAAAGAAGCAAATGCTGCACTGCAGTATGCACAAACATGAGCCAAAGACAGTTACGATGCGAGGCGAAGACCAGTCCGTGAATACAAGAAAGGGGACAGAGTATGGCTTGAAGCCACCAATATTGCAGTCAACCGACCATCAAAGAAGTTATCGGCACTCTGATATGGACCATTCAAGGTGATTGAAAAGAAATGAGCCTCAGCATACCACCTAGAACTCCCAGCATCATGGCAGCTGATACACCCCATGTTCAATGAAACACTACTCACACCCTACAAAGGACTCCGTTTCAAGATACAAGAATGGCCATCGCTGCCACCCCCTGAAATCATAAATGATGAAGAAGAGTACGAGATAGAAGAAATTCTAAAAAGAAAGAAACAAGGAAGAGGAATGCTATTCCTGGTCAAATGGAAAGGATATGGACATGAGGAGAACACATGGATCAAAGAGAAGGAACTGGGAAATGTGCAGCAAGCTCTAGACTGTTTCCTGAAAAGGATCACAGAATAAGATAAAAGGACTATGAAAAGAGGGAAGAAGAGCAGAAATTGCACATCATGACCACCAATGCCCCCATCAGCATCGAAAGCAGCGACAACAGCTGCGCGCCCACCCCCATCACAAATAACTCTGAGAATCTGGCAAAAATTCTCGATGCCAAAGACTACATGGACCCCCTCGCCATCACCCTTGGTGCATACCTGCACTACGTCATGACCATTCGCATGCACCTTTGGAGCGGACGGACCCCTGATGGGACTGCCCCCACAACAGCGGAATGCATCGTGCTTCGTGAAGCAATGGAGATGCTTCGCACTGAAAACTGGCGACTCAAACTCCTCACCACCATGCTCCACCACATCTGCTCCTACAACAAGGAGCTCATTCACATGTGGGCCCCACGCGTGACAAGCGCCTGGGAAAACAATGGGTGGGGACAGCTGGACTAAGAGTTTTCACAAGGACACGAATCTAAAGAGAGGGTGATGTTACGGACTATTCATTTTCTTTATCTTATCTTCCTCCCTTATCTATCTTCCTCCCTTATCTCTCCCCTCCCCCATCATGCTGTGCATCCCTCCCTATCATGCTGTGCAGCGCACAGTCATCAAGTCATCTTCTTTTCCCTAGTCACTCCGAGTCATCCCACTCCAGCCTTACTCATCCGCAGTCTGCAGCATTGCGCAGCCCATGGTCCGTGCTCAAGTACTGTAGAATACTTAAGGACTTCCAGATGTACCAGTAGCACTAGGTTTAATATTCCATTTGCCATCGTCTTAAACTGCTCTCGCACTTAGTCTTCCCGAGTCCTTTAAGATTCGTCTAGCCTAACACTTGGAAAGCGCATTCTTAAGATGCGACAGATATCTTAGTGGTGAAGATGATTCCTTCTGGAGCTCTCATATTTTGCACTGTGTGGCTCTGAGTTTATGAATGATCCATTCAGAAAATGAGATATCATTGATGTCACCACTGCTTTCATTGTCAGATATAATTTCAGCAGCCAAGTCATCCAACTCCGACTCACTATCAGATGAGGGATCAATCGGCATATCATGACACTGACTGCGAACCCAATGCATTGATGCATTGGTTATAGTGGATGGCCATGGCATAATTGAATGCTGAGGATCAGCTACAATGTTCCTATTAATGATGCATTGTATCTTGGAGAGTGGGAATGCACTGGCTTGCTGAGTGCTAGAAGTTTCTGCAACTCGAGGGATATCGTTACCTGATGTACTAACGATGGCTGCTGTATTCATTGGACTGAAAGCAATGTGCTGCGTCTCCCTCAACCATTGCAACATCGTAAGGAATGGCATTGTCCCACGCTGAATGTATTTATCAGTATGACATAAAAAATAATACACAATTTGAGTGCATGGCAATGGAGGAATGGCATAAATTATCGCCAACAGATTGCACCTGCCCATTTATTAGATATGTTAAGATGAGGAAAGATGGCACTGATGACGTTGGTAGCATTTCTTGTACCGTTTGCTTCATGTGATCCACTTCCTGAATCAGTATCCATATTGTCAGATGTCAATGCAGAAGAAGGATTGACTGTGTTGTTAGCATTGGAATGGATGGCCTGAGTGGCTTCATCTACAGCATCTTTAATTGTGCTTGTATGCAACGATATAACACGGTGTAAGAGATTTCAGCTCTCAGCTGTGAGACTCAGAAAAGATGCTTCAAAATTTGAAGTGCATCGGTCATTTGACTAAAGTGTAGATAATAGTGCATGGCGCAATTGGGTCTATCAAAGATAGGTATGATCAGGAATGCTTTCGTGAAAAAATCATTCGCTCACCATTTCAGCTTCAAGTTCAGAGGATTGCAACTTCATATCATCAATCTCCTTGAGCATTCATTTCTGCTTCTGAAGATATTCTTGGCCTTGCCGATTGCAACTATTTGTTGCATCAAGGAGGTCCTTCCACGTGCTTTGCAACACAGCCAACAAATTGGACTTCGCCTCCTTGATCACCTCCTTATTGGCCTTGTACTTCTGCAGCTTCTCTCACATAAGACCGAGATTCCTGGCCAGCTTTCCAGTAAGGATCTGCTTGGTGTTGACTTGCTCTCATAGAATACATAAATCTTCAGAATAGTAATCTTTAATTTGTTGAATCTTTGATGCATGGTCCTACAGAGTGCAGGAAGTCAACTGTGAGAGCTTATGCAACAAAACATTCCAAGCATACCTTCTCCAGCTCATTTATGATTGTCGCATTTTGGCTCTCGAATTTCGATATCTTGGAAGTAAATTCGTCAGCCATAGCCCACAGCTCATCAGTGAGTGCAACACTCTTGGACTGCTCTTTGTCAGCACATGCATTGGCTTTGTTGTGAGCCTCGCCTACATCGGCGATGGTAGATTTCAGGGCCTTGACCTTGGCTTCAAAATGTTCAACTTCATTTCCAGAGTTGGCCAGATCCTTCTGCAATTCAGAGATATTGAGTTTAAGTGCATCTAGTTCTCTCCAAGAAGTGTCAAGGTCCCATCCATAGTCATTGTGAGCCTCCTGTGCCTGTAAAAGTGCAGTTTGCAATGACTGGATCTTGTCATGTGCGCTTTGGAGATGCTGGTTTGATTCCTCATGGGTGCCACGTAGCTCTGATATGGTTGAATTGAGAACTTGGATGTCATTTTCTGCATGTTCAAGATCTTCAGCCAGCCTATCATTTGGATGAAGCAAGATGTCCCTCTCGACTGCCTGTATCTCCTCAAACTCCTTCAATTTAGTTCGTAGCTCTTCTGTGACCTGTGTGGAGTCCTCAAGTGTGCTTTGCAAGGATGCAATTTCTTCCTGTGCAGTCAATGCATCGTGCTCAGCGCTGTCTGCAGGTGTACATTGCATGGTTATAGTTTCACTAGCGTCTGTCAAGTGATCTTCTAGCACTTTCACTTGCCAATGTAAATCGACCTCCATTGATACATAGTCAGCCTTCTCAGCTTCAGATGATTGTAAAGCCATGACCATCTCATCTTGTTCTTTAGATAGCTGTGGGTTGGTCATTAATGCTAATGTCACAAGCCAAGAAGCTTGAAACCATACCGTCACCATGGCTTCTACGAGGTTAGCTCACTCCTTGTTTCGCTTTGTGAGCAAGGCATTTGCAGTCACCAATTGCTCAGATTGCTGCAAGATTAATGCATTTGCAGCTTTCAAATCTTCCTTTGTCCTTTCAATCTGGTACACCACAATGATTAATTGCTCATAGCAACTGTGAAAATGTCTTTCTCACTGTGGCCTCCATATCTGCAATCTTTTTTTGACTTTCTACAATTCGAATCTTCGAAACATACACGGTCTAATAACTATCCGTGAAAACACTGATGTTTCAAAACAGAAAAAAAAAACTTACACCTTTGTCATTCCATCTAAGATTTTGTCCATCAGCAGTAGATCCATCTTCTGCAAGTATATTGTCATGCTTATTTTCATCATCATCAAATGTTTCTTCAGCGTGGTGCTTCTAATTCGCGTCATGAAGATTATTATAATTCACATATAGAAAAAAAAAAGTAAAGCTCACTCCGTATGAATGTGTAGGAATGACAGCTGCTGGCTCTCTAAAGATCTGCATGATCCAGGAGTTATGGCCTTGGAGATAATCTGGTAACTGTAAATCAGTGCAGCCCTGGGTATTCAAGTTGATGCATTCTGCAGGAAGTGGGGTAGTCACATGTAGCATCATCGCGTCCTCATTGCCTTCATCGCATGTGTGATATTGGGCACTGCTTTGATCCAAGTCCATGTTCAATGAAGGCATCTCACTTTCAACATCGGACAGTGAAGAAGTGTCGATATCGCTAGCAGATCCCGCGCTACTGCCACCCTCAGACTCCATAAATGATGCAGAAGTGCTTCCTGGAATATTAGATGGTGATGGGATAGGAGTTTCACTACCGCATCCATCACTACTTTCCTGTTCCAAATCCATGGATGAAGCGAAAGACTGAAATTGCTCAGGCATCAGGCATTATGAGTGTCGCAGTTGCACCTTATTGGTGATAAATTGAGCAAAATGTTTAAATGTTTAAATTGACTAGGCTAAACAAACCAGTGGAGTTGAAGCACTTTCCATGCATTCAGATTTCTTGTGTTTTGGCATATTGTGATGACTAGCAGGCAGAGCAGGACTGCTCTAGCTATTGTAGGATGGATTTGCTTGCTCTGGGCATATGAGTATCCTATAGAACACTTCAACTGACATGAACCAGATCAGGAGACCTGATATATGAGAGGGACAAAGTAGTGTAAAGGCATAGCACAGGCAAGCAGATGTAGAAATTGCTAAACTGCCTTTCATGAATACTTTGCTTTGAAGGCACACAATGTAGTGTGTGCAGTTGCAGATCTGGACTACATTATGCTATGGTGCTTCGTGAGACAAAGCAACATACCAGTGAGGGTTCGTGGATCTGCAGGACAGCCCGTCATTCTTTCAAAGGACATGTGACAGACAGAAAGCAAGAAAGGCAGAGTTTCTTCCTCCATCTGCTGCATCCAGCTGTCAGACAATGCAAATGTATTAACAGGCGGTCATGAAGTTGCCAGCAGCGAAGGAAAGGCGATCACCTTTCTTATAGCCACCTGTGGCATATGACGCGATGTCATGCACAAAGAGATGCTTGTGTCCCTGGCAGTCCATTGGGATAATACACGACTTTCAAACAAAGAGCCTTTCATTGCCACAGAAGCTTATGGCAGTGGCCGATAAACTGATGACCTTATTCGTATCTGTCTACTCATAAAATCACACTCAACATCTTCACATTGAACCACCCAACTCGAAAGAAAATGCCTAGGACAAATGTTAAGAAGAATTACACTTCAGAAGGGAGTTTGCATGAATTATGGAGGTAAGAATTAACAATTCTCCACAGTGATGGCACAGTTGAATATGTTCTGATAAGGTGCCATGAGATTATGCTCTCAAGGGCATCAAGTGACAATGAACAGATGGTCCAAACTGTTGCATGCACAAGTGCCAAACTGGCTGGGCATGCTAGGCATGAAAAAGTAAGCAGCCTATACCTTGGTACACACAGGCTCAGAGGTAGCAGTTGTGCTCTTCTAACCTCACAACCTTGCAACTGAAGCAGGAACATTCCAAAGTTCAGCAGGATTTGAATGACATATGTATCACACATGCCTTCTGACTCCACATCTGATTGTCCCACAGCACCTTACCAGCGTGGAGGCAGAGGTTGCACTGTACAAGGCTGAAATTTCAGACCTGAAGGAACAACTGGAATTGTCCTCCTCAGTGAGTTATTGCATATAATGCAGTTTTTGAGTTGCCACATGCCATGTCAGAGATGCAATAAGCTTATGAAGGAAACTGAAATGTTGTTTGAAATGAACAACGGCCTTGTCAAGGTATAATGATGAGCATCATTTCTGACTTTTCCTATTGAAGGGAGCCAACTCCAGGACTGCAGCAACCTGGAGGAAGAAGTGGACAAACATATCAGCGATTACAATGCTGTAATATCACTTTATGTCTTGTTATCGCTACCATTAAATGTCTTGTGATATAGGTTGTACATGATGCATCGCTTAAGCAGTTAGAATTTGACAAATTTTGAGATGAAGTGCAGTGGCAGCAACAGTATCATGGCGAGGTATGATTCAGAGCTTTGCATAAACCTCATTAAACTCATCGCCAAAAGTTCAGGCCTCTGAGCAGATGGAGCGTCTTCTGATTTGCCCAATTTGTCAAGGACAACTGACAGATCCCATCATGTCAGTGACTAGCCATGTTCATTCAAGTGCTGAAAATGAATTCTCCCACAGGACATTATGTGGCCACATATTCTGTAAAGCATGCATAACACATTGGCTTCAGCCAAGTACGAGAAGGGGATGTGGGAAAGAGCATTGCCCTAACTGCCATCGTAATGTGAGCAAAAGCAAGTCAAACCTGATTATCGAGATTATTGGCCTAGGCGATGTCATATCTTTGGTGGCATCACTTAATGATGCCATCAAATCAAATTCAAATGTTGCGTAGAGGATTGATATCAATTCTGATGTCTCAGCACTGTCTGTTACCTACCTATGGCATTGAGAAACAGATGTACATGCAAAGCATATGACTGCTACAGTATTGTAGATTGCAAAACTGGCGAATGAGGCCAATTGCTCAATGATCGCCAGTATCAAACACATCTTTGCAGAGAACGGCAAGAGGCACTGCTCAATATGATCAATTCCTTGCATGCGCAGATTGTTGACTTACTCACACAGAGTATGCAAAATATTTCACTAATGGATGCTACCCAGCCATCACCAGCTACGACGTCAAAAAGAGGAATGATTGCAAATGATCAAGCACTAATTTCCAACAAACTTTCTCGCCTTCAAAAGCAGACGGATTGCCTGCGAAGGCTGAGTGACACTGAACTTACTTGCAATCATGAGGTGCTGAATACTACGTCAGCTATGGAGCACATCGCCCATATCAGTGGACTGATGTGCAAAGCGGACACCATTACACTCAAATTGGATGCTCTTCATATTGGTGTGGTGCATGCAAAGCATAAGAGCAGCTGGAAGATGTTGTGGTCAGACTTGGATAACATCAAGTGCCATCTTGCAGCAGCAGAGGGAATGTAGCGTATTATCTGGCGACAATATGAGCTTAAACGGGAGGATATTCAAAAGACTGCAGCATTGACATATGCATCAGGTACTGTGATGAACGAGAAATTGTTGATGTTCTACTGATAAACTGGTTGATGCAAGATTATCATTTCGACTCTATCCTCAATAGAGCAGAGAGACTGGTTCAGGTCATCGCTTTTATAGTCATGGTGGCCCATGTCCTGTTCAAATTACTATGGCATGGCTGTGCATGGCTTTTTGCCATAGTTGCGTACATTGTTGAAATCATTGCAGAAATCTGTCCTCCCTTCTAATGGCCGCTAGGCAGATTTTGAAATCTTCTGCCAAAGGATGTTAAAATGGCAACTGCACAGTTTCGGTTGGACACAAAAGCTACAATCTATGCGGCTTGTCCCACATGCCATTTACTCTATGGTGCCAATTCCAATGGTGCCTACCCACGTCATTGCTCTATGAAGAAATATGGGTTTCAATACAAGGCAAAGTTGCTTCGAAAAACAGGGCCCGGAGGGTGAAAAACATGTGTGCCAATAAAGCCATTTGTTTCTTTCAGTTTTAAGGACTGGCTTGCCAGCATGCTTTCGCGGACTGGCTATGAAGTCATCATGGATAGTGCATGGCACCACATCAAATCCTCTTTGGCTGACATTTATGACATATTCGAAGCTCAAAATATCAAGTCGTTTCTTGGAAAAGATGGCCTTCATTTCAGTGTTAGTGGTGGTGAAGACACAGGTCGATATACCTTTACACTAAACTTTGATTTCTTTAACCCTGGCCACAATATTGCAAATGAGAAGAAGCAATCTATCGGTGTACTATCGCTTATCTGTCTTAATCTTCCCATCGAATCATGCCATAAGCCAGAAAATGTCTTCCTCGCTGTGATCATTCCTGGCCTGACTGAGCCGCCACTGGAAGCAATTAACGCATACATGAAGCCTCTTATTGATGAAATGTTGGAGTTCTGGGATGGCATATGGTTTACTCACACAGGCCTTTGACCATTTGGCTGCTTGATTTTGTGTGCTATTGTCACTATTGTGTGTGATTTACCAGCAGCACATAAAATCTTCGGGAGCACCTCATATGCCCACAGGCTGTACTGTAATTTATGCACTTGCCACAAGCCTGATAAACCAGGTGCAGTAGACTTTGGGTTCAACAATTATGATATAAAAGCCTGGATGCTGTAAATGAGAAAGGTGATTGCAGACACCGCGGAAGCACATCGCATTGCACCCACATCAGGCACTGCACAGTGTTTATTTGATATGAATGGCATTCATTGGTCAGAGCTATTCCACCTGCCATACTACGATCCAATGACCTTCATTGTTGTTGATCCAATGCACAACTTATTTTTAGGCCTTATAAAGGAACACTTTCAGAGTATACTTGGTATGTGCAAGAAGCGCGATGGTGATGCCCTTGATTGAGCACTACGAAATCTCATTCTTAGTATTGCACCCACTCCCAAAAACCCACTTCCAGGCACAGATAAAGGCCAATGCGATGCGCAAAAATTAATCAACTATCTTTAGGAGCCAGTTGATGTTTTACCCAATGACAAATCATCCAACAAGGCGATCAAAACCAGATGGGCAAACAACATCAGTAAGCCAGCCTTACTGTTTGTTGTTAATGCTCTACACTGCAGATGCGAAGGCGAGAATCAATCCTCCTGTACCAAATTTGAGCTAGCTGAGCGCTTGTGGGAATAGGTGAGTTGTTATCGGTCCTTTGTGTGCTAACTTAACCACTGGCCTTAGAAAGTGAAAGAAATTCATCAGTTAGCGGATGTTCTGGAGTCTCTGTATGATGGAATCAAGTATGGCAATATTCTCACTGATAGTGACCTCAAAGAGTTTCAATATGATGCAAACCGTCTTGTCAAACCTTCATGGGTAACTTCAGTTCTGCCCACATTTATGGCCTATGGCCCAAAATTGAAGGCTGATCAGTAGCAAACAGTTGCTCAGATATATGCTCCAATTACCCTGGTCCACATCTGGTGGGCCAATGATGATAGAACCTTAGATCACGCCGCTCTTCTTCGACTTGCTCTGCTCAATCTGACTGTTGCCCTTCTTGGCTCTGTATCATTTGTGATGTCATGAATTACATCTTGGCTGCATGTGCAAAGCGCTCGTGGATACATGCTCAGATATTGCAAAAGTCTCCAGGAGCTATTCCCATCGTATAAATGCCATGTCAACCATCATATAGCACTTCATCTTCCTACATTCCTGCTTCTACATAGACCAGGGCATGGTTGGTGGGCTTATACTCAGGAGCGCATAATAGGAATCATGCAAAGAATACCTACGAATTTCAAGCCAGATATGATGGTTTACATTATTGCTGCCTTTCTTTCATAGTAGTGTTTGAAATGCGTTGATGTGAAAAATAGACAAATATGAAGAGACAATTGGAAGATCTTGGCATTGCGCCTCCAATTTCTGCGCGATCTTTCTGAAGCCATCATGTCCTGAAGTTATTCAAAAATGCAGCCTGCTGTTTGAAAAATTCCTGGGAGCACCTGTTTGCAATTCTCTTGACACAGATACTCTTTTTCCAGTCAATAACCATGACAGCAATGTTGGAGAAGACAGGAATTTGCAATCATCTGAGAAGATTATACAAATCTCGCCTGATGTTAGAGTGGCATTGTCAAAGCGCATGGATCAGACTCAAGTGCCATATCACATGAAGACTTTAGCTGCAATCTTGCATCATGGAATTTTATACAACACAAAAACCCTTCATGAAGGAAACAGCTGCATTTTTCTTAAAGAATCACCTATCCCTTGCATCATTAAACAGATTCTCATTATTTCCAAAAAATCAGGTGAGGAAGCAACCTGGGTGATTGTATACGAACATCTTCCTGCAAAGCTTCATTTTGACCCATACAAAGCATATCCCGCGCTCCGGGCACAGCTCTGGAGTGTCGAGTTTGAGCCACAGTTGAAGGCAATGCCTCTGCAGGATGTCGATTGCCATTATGCGAAATGTCCCGTGAACTGGGAAAGTTACAATTATATGGTCATTATTTCACTGTTGAAAGTGGGTATTGAATTCTGTTATGCCGATCACTCTGATGCAGTATTAGGTTTTCGATGCGATGTGAATTGCCAAGGAGGGAGAGCATTCACTGTTTGTCACCCCTAGTGTGATGAGCTTTATGCCAGACATGTAAATCTTGCTTTGTCAGGTTCAGGCAGAGTAGTCTAACATGGCCAAAATGATAAAAACAATTGATTAATAGTCACAATGGTGTGGGATACTGGGGCTGTGTTACTGAATCCATCAGGAGGCTAGCAGATGGAGAGACTACTGAGGTCCAGATACACTACCATGCTCCTTTGATCATTTTATGTGAGTGCAATCTAGGTTTTAGTGTGGCTATTTTAAGAATGATTTCAATAACTACATGGATATTATTCGTATCTATCATGTCGCTCATGCCTACATATGACAATGTGTATGATGAAAGCTCTATGGCAAGAGGCACTGTGGGCAAGACATGTGTATGTGTCTTCATGAGCACCAGGTACTCCTTGTGTGATTCATTGAGAGTGGTGAAGGGATTGTGGCATGATTCTATTTCCTTGGCCATGCATGTCACAAGTAAAATACGCACGATAGTGATGTGCCAGCAAAGCATTAATGTGATTGCTAGGCTCATTGAGAGCGATCTCATTTACAACAGTAGTCAGACATAAGCTCAGCAAGTTCCATTGCTACATGATATAACTCAAGGTCCAAGTGCACGATTGCAAATGATCAACTGTAATGGATAATATATGCTCAGCATTGCAGCAGATGTTTACATTCTGTGTTTGGATTCTGGAAGGAATGTAGCTACATTTGAAGCTGTTCGCGAACTCAAAATTTATTTCCAAGTCATTTGCTTGCTATAAACAAAGATCTACAGGAACTCCTCACATCAGTCTTCTGACTCCAAACTCAACTTCCTCAGAGCAGCCTTGATATGTACGTTCCTCTGTTGAGTATTTTGCCGATGCATCGCTTCTGATCTATACTTGAGAACCAGCTTCAGGATGCTTCAAACAGGCCAGCAATCATCGTAGTGCTGTAATGTAGGCCATCTGGTCTCTTTCATCATCTATTAGTCCAGCTATTAGTATTATGGACAATTTCAGTCACACACTCAGGTACCTTTTCACATAGTTGATCAATTGCATGCTTGTCTTGACTTCAAAACGACATTGTCATATTATGGACTTTCTTCACTTCTGATCGTATTTCATTCTGATGCTCTCAGTTAGGATATCATGCAAATACTAGCATGGCTGATATACCATCAAACAGTCTACATCTTCTTTAGACCACTTGTATGTATTGACGAGGATAGTCTCCAGGCCAAACCCGCCTGACCCAGAGTGACCAGGCTCCCCAGGTGGTTTCGGAATCTTTTTATACTCTGTATCTCCATATGATGGGTGGGCTGTGCCAAGCGGTGGCCTAGCATTTCTGTTCCCATTCTCACAACTTGGATGGCAATTGCTTGGTTCCCCATTATCAAGTGGCTTAGGTTATCCGAGAATAGTAGAGTCTGTGAACTCGATGCATGACATCGTAATCAGCATAGGCGGGTCAGCTGATGGCATAAACTCTATGTGTGATATCAGTAGAGGATAGTATCACTGAATGTAATATACCATATTCTTTGGCATACTCTTGTCACGTTTCATCTCTTTGTCCTCAAAACACATTGCATAATCACATGCAACTGTAGTATAAACAATGAAAACTATAAATGCAAATGTTGGCCCACCTGGTGCAAACTGATAAAGGAGGCTGGCAGGTGTATAAGTTGCACCTTTGTCTCAGCATATAAGCTATGACATTGAGCAGGTGAAAGGGTCTGCATAACAGGATGGGAGCATCATGAAAGAAAGGAAGAAAGGCGTTGCCACTTGTCCGACTTGCTTGATGTATCTTTCAGTTTCAAACTGACATGCTTTATCAAGAGGTGCATAAAAGCCTGGCATTTATGGAACACTCTTGGCACAAATTACTGCACTCAATACATATCATTGTTTAATGGATATGTCACCATTCAAGAAATCTTCCTTTGACTAAAATGCTATTCGTGCTAGATGGCTGCATATACATTTCAAGGTGAATTGAAAGGTTTGCAAGGTGGTGTAAATGCATTATTATTTTTCAAAGACAGGTGATCATTGCTCAGTAGTGGTATGTTAAATGTTGTGCATGCATCGGATGCACTGATATCATGACAAACTAGGTGACAATGGGTACCTCTGGGTCTGGGACCTTGAGGATCTGAAGTGTATACAATGTTTGTGGAGCAGAGAATGGGGTCAAATTGCAACACTGAGCTGGATCGAGACCAGGTGCTCTTTTTTGTGCATAGAATCCATGAGAGGGGTCATTACTATAGCACTGGTCAAGACGGACCTGAATGTGAGTTGAACAGCACATCGCCTCTATGATCGACATGTTAATCGCATGTCGGCAGCCGATTTCAACAGATTATAAGCACTATCATGCCTTTGACTTTAACGACATTGTCTGTAGCCTTTGATGATGCAAACCATCACCTTACTATTGCTAGTCATGCAGGTATTCTGAAGCTGTTTGAAGTGGACCTCAGAGGCAGTACTAATCACATCAGTACTTTCTATATTTTTCTAACATTGCAAATACAGGTTTGCTCTCTGTGCTCTGGACAAGTAATTTAGATTGCACTATACCATGTGGAGTGCTTTTCTATGGTCCTGAAAATGAGAATATTGTCATGCATTCCTTGGAAAAGGGAGAAATGTTAGTTCACATAATCAAACTGTTCTCTGCGCCTCTTCTTATGTGTTCACAGCACATGCAAGGATGCTATTACCTTGAATGACCTCTGGAAGCAGTCAGTTATAAGGGGGACGTAAGTCGAACTATTTCACGCTCTGCCCTCATTCACAGTTATGCCTAGAGGAGACATGACTCTATCTCCTAATGGAAGCAAACTTGCTGTTTACAATCTGAAGGCCAGACATTTCGACATCTACCACTTCCCAACCATAAAATTAATGATGTCAGTCAAACTCGGTGATACATGGTGTTTCACCCGTCAATGTGTTTTCACTGAAGACATGGCAGTGCTTGTTTGTGGAAGCACTCTCAATAAGGTCCATGTTATTGACCTTGCAACAGGAGTGTCATGGCAAATGCTAGAAACAATGGATGGTAAACCCTCTACACCCTTTCATCTACTATCTAATCAAATACTGTGCATTAGATGGAGGAAGGATGCACTGCGTCACAGCAATGGTGATTCCAGGTGTAAAGTATATAATTGTGGACACCTCAACATTAGAAAGACTGTCTCTTTACTTATGGGAGAAAAAGGTGACATCTATTTCTTTATCCGCAATGTACGTGCTAACCAGAATTCATCTCAGTCATACTCCGAAGTTGCATTGCGCGATAGAGGTCGAAATCGCAAAGACAAAGCTCTTAAAGTGGGGGATCATATCCATGTGCAGTGGATATTTAATGCCATTGTTATGTTTATTGTGATCCTGGTGAGTTACTCAAATTGGGCGCCATTATTTTGGAAGGTAGCATAAAATTTATATCTTGATTCAAGTTGCTTATACGACCATCCAGGTTTTTGGACATCCACCAGTTGTGCCTTTGTCCAGGAATACCGAGGTGTTGTTCTCTTTGAATCATGATGCGCCAGATATCGAGTACATGCAAGATACACAGCATCTTATCGCATTGGCATCTGAATCACAGGAAGACCTGCCTCACAGGTACTACTGTTAGGCTAGACGAATCTTAAAGGACTCAGGCAGACTAAGTGTGAGAGCAGTTTAAGACGATGGCAAAAGGAATATTAAACCTAGTGCTACTGGTATATCTGGAAGTCCTTATGTATACTATAGTACTCAAGCACGGACCATGGGCTGTGCAATGCTGCAGACTGCGGATGAGTAAGGCTGGTATGAGATGACTCAGGATGACTAGGGAAGTGGAGATGACTTGACAACTGTGCGCTGCACAGTATGATGGAGGAGATAAGAATAAGGTAAGGAAGATAAGATAAGAAAAATGAATAGTCCGTAACATCACCCTCTCTTTAGATTCACGTCCTCGTGAAATCCTTAGTCCAGCTGTCCCTACTCATTGTTTTCCCAGGCAGTTGTCACGTGTGGGGCCCACATGTGAATGAGCTCCTCATTGTAGGAGCAGATGTGATGGAGGATAGTGGCAAGGAGTTTAAGCCGCTGATTTTCGGTGCGAAGCATCTCCATTGCTTCACAAAGCACGATGCATTCTGCTGTTGTGGGAGTGGTCCCATTGGGGGTCTGTCCGGTCCAAAGATGCATACGGATGGTCATGACATAGCACAGGTATGCACCAAGGGTGATGGCAAGGGGGTCCATGTAGTCTCTGGTATCGAGGATCTTTGCCAGATTCTCAGAGTCGTTCGTGATGGGGGTGGATGCGTGGCTGTCGTCACTGCTTTCAATGCTGATGGAGGCATTGGTGGTCATGATGTGCGCTTTTTGGTCTTCTTCCCTCTTTTCATGGTCCTTTTATCTTGTTCCATAGTCTTCTTCAGGAAATGGTCTAGAGCTTGCCATGCATTCCCCAGTTCCTTCTCTTTGATCCATGTGTTCTCCTCATGTCTGTATCCTTTCCATTTGACCAGGAATAGCGTTCCTCTTCCTTGTTTCTTTCTTTTTAGAATTTCTTCTATCTCATACTCTTCTTCATCATTTATGATTTCAGGGGGTGGCGGTGATGGCTGTTCTTGTATCTTGAAACGGGGTCCTTTGTAGGGTGTGAGTAGTGTTTCATTGAACACGGGGTGTATCAGCTGCCATGATGCTGGGAGTTCCAGGCAGTATGCTGAGGCTCCTTTCTTTTTGATCACCTTGAATGGTCCATATCAGAGTGCCGATAACTTCTTTGATGGTCGATTGACTGTGATATTGGTGGCTTCAAGCCATACTCTGTCCCCTTTCTTGTATTCACGGGCTGGTCTTCATCTCGCATCATAATTGTCTTTGGCCCATGTTTGCACATACTGCAGCACAGCATTTGCTTCTTTCTGGATTTGGTCCATTCTTTCGACAAAGTTCTTTGCTGCAGGGTTGTTCCCTTCTGTTGTCTGTGGTTCTCCCTTCCAGGAGTGCATTCTATAGTTGAGGTAAAATGGTGTCTCCTTTGTTCCCTGGTGTATTTTGTCATTATATTGATACTCTGCGATTGCTATCTATTCTGCCCAGTCATTCTGCAGGTTGTTTGTAAAGTTTCTGAGGAAGGCTTCCATCTCTTGATGGGATCATTCCGCCTGTCCATCTGTTTGTAGGTGATAGGCCGTTGATAGGTTTTGCTTCGTTCCAAGCAGTTTTAGAAGTGCTGTCATAAATTGTGCTGTGAATTGGGGTCCTCAGTCGCTGATGATCTTTCATGGGATTCCATGGAGTCTCCACACATTGTCTCAGTATAGTCATGCGAGACCTTCTGCTGTGAGTTTGGTGTTTGTGGGAATTAGATGGATCATCTTGGTCAGGCGGTCTGTGACTGCGGCGATGGCGTTAAAGCCATTCGAGCTGGGTAGCGGTCCTATGAGGTCTACTCCGATATCTTCCCATGGTTGCTGCGGGACCTTGTGCAGGTGTAGTGGTGCATGTTTCTTTTGTCAGATGATTTTGTTTTGCTGGCATGCTTCGCATCCATTGACATATTTCTTGATGTCCGTTAACATTGATGGCCACCAGTAGGTGCAGTTTATAAGTTCATGCATGCGATATTGTCCTGAGTGCCCTCCGATGGGCATGTCGTGGTGTTCGAACATGATGTCTTCTTTCAGTTTGTTGTCTGGGGGAACATAGATTTTCCCTTCTGCGTATATGATGTGGTTTTCTTCTGTGAACCAATGTGGTTTTTCCTTCAGTCCTATTGTTACGATCATTTCTCTCCGTGTGCATTGTCGAATTTGTTCTATCCTTGGGGTTTCGATCATTGTGATTCCTCTTGTTTGCATTGTTTCATTATTTTCTGCTCCTCTTTTCTGTGGATGTTTGTTCTCGAACATCATAAATTCGAAATCTTGTTCATTATTCTCTTCCAGGTGTCAAATGAATCCAGTTTCTTTGATCATTTGTATATCATCTTTCTCTGCTAGGTTTTCTTCATATCCCACCATTCGTGATAGGACGTCTGCCTTTCCATTCGCTTTTCCCAGTATGTGTCGTAGTTCATAGTCGTATTCTTGTAATTTCAGGTACCAGCTGGTCTGTCTCGAGTTGAGTCATTGCAGTTTTCAGAAGTATGATAGGTTTTTGTGGTCTGTCAATATTTCGAACTTCTCTCGAGCTTCTAGAAGGTATTGTCTTCATGTCTTCAGTGCCACCATTATTGCAAGGAGTTCTTTGTCATAGATTTCATAGTTCTGCTCCGCTGGGGTCATACATCTTGATATGAAGGCGATTGGGTGCCACAGTTCTTTCTGCTGCTGTGATAATACTGCTCCAATGGCATATCCTGAGGCATCTGTTTCAACTCGGAATTTTCCCTCTGTTTGTGGTAGTGCTAGGATGGGCACTGAGGTTATATGTCGGATTAGCTCCTTGAAAGCACTTTGCTGCTTGTCTGTCCACTGGAATGTTTTGTTTCCAGTCAGCTCCATTAAAGGTTTGGCGACTTTTGCATATCCTTTGATGAATCGTCGGTAAAAGTTTGTGAATCCCAAGAACTTTTGTAGTTCTTTCTTCGTTTTTGGGGTTGGCCAGGATTGTATGGCTGTAATCTTCTCTGGTTCCATTTCCACTTTTCCTTCTCCTATGATATATCCTAGTACTGGGACTTTTGATGATTCCCAGACACATTTTGGTCCTTTGATGAATAGGTCATTCTTGTTCAGTATCTCCATGACTTCCACTGTATTCTTTTGAAGTTCCTCTCGCATTCATCCAATGATTATAATGTTGTCCATATAGATTATGCATACTCTTCTTCATATTTGGTCTTGGAAGAGGCTTGCCATCATTCAGCTGAAAGTGCCTGGTGCATTGCACGGTCCAAAGTACATGACCATTGGTTCGAAGAGTCCTCTTGCTGTTAGAAAGGCTGCTTTCCATTCGTCTCCTTTTTGAATGTGAACGTTGTTGTATCCCCAGATAATGTCAATCTTGTTAAAGTACTTTGCTTCTTGTAGTATGTCAAGAAGTTCACTGATGCATAGTAGTGGGAACTTGTCCTTGACCATATATTTGTTTATTTCTTGATAATCTTGGATGAGCCATTTGCTACCATCCTTCTTATTGCAAAAGAAACAGGGTGCTGCATAAGGTGATTTTGAGGGGCGTATCTTCCCTGTTCTTAGTCCTTCTTCGATGAAAGCATCTAGTTCTTCTAGTTCTTTCTGCATCATCAGATAGACCTTGCTTGGTATCGTCTTGGGTGCATCTTTCATTAAGTTTATTTCGTGGTCCTACTCCTTGTGGTTCAGTAGCCGATCGAAGTTCTTCTCCTTAAAGAGGTGTTTGAATCTCGTCAGATATGAAGGTATCTGAG
Source organism: Macrocybe indica (assembly GCA_030407095.1). NCBI lineage: Eukaryota > Fungi > Basidiomycota > Agaricomycetes > Agaricales > Callistosporiaceae > Macrocybe > Macrocybe indica. The sequence goes on from JARFTL010000013.1 coordinate 1,151,437, forward strand.
TTCCCGTCCTGTCATTGGCTGTGGTCTTCGCTGGTTCAGCCACTTTCTGTATTTTGATTGTCTGGTGGTTTATCTTGCATGTTTTGGGGCATCTGTTAAAGACAATCTCTCCTGTCCTCCATTTGATCATTGGGTTGTGATAGACAAGCCAGTCGTGTCCCAGTAGCATGTCAGTTTTTCCAATGTTGAGTATAATGGCTTCTATATGCTCTTTGTGTCCTTTAATGTCGATGTGGACTTCTGCTACTCAGTCTGCTATTTTCTGGTGATTGGGTGATCTGTCTGCATTTATGATTGGAATCTTCTTGATTCGTTGTGTCTTTAATCCTGTTTTTGTTACTACAGTATAGTGGTATTGATGCAGGTCCTGTCTGCTCTGCTGTCGACTTTTGGTATTATCGTTGCTATTCCCTTTCATGTTCGTATTTTCGCTGGTACTGCGAGTTCCTTTCTTCTTGGCAGTTTGTTGCTTCAGATGGTTTTTCTTAGTGCTTCAGATTGCTTTGCAGGAATGGTGTATTTCAGAGTATGGGATGATCTACATCTGGTATTGAAGTGAGTCTGTTTCAACTGTATGGATCGCGATTTAGCACCTCTTAATCAGACCCTTGGACAAAACCCTCTTTGTCAGAGCTTTTTTCGTCCTTGTTTTCTTCATCTTCATCTCCTTCTTCCTTCACTTCTCTGACTCGGGACTTTCCCTTCTTCTTCTTCTTGCAGTTTCGTGCATAATGTCCTTTCAGGCCACAATTGTAACATGTGACATTTGTTGCTCCTTTTCGTGGCTCCGGACAGTTTCATGAGAGGTGTCCTGGTTTATTGCAGTTGAAGCAGTTGTTGCTTCATACTTTGTCGACTTCCATGGCCTGTCCTGTTCCTCGACTTGGGTTTTCTGGCTTGCATTGGTTGTTTGTGAATTCCCCTCTCATCACATTCCTATGTTCGTCGATGTTGCATTCAATCGCTCAAACTGTCTTGATATATTCATCTCCATCTGTTGGAAGTTCGGAGATCGAATGTATGGCTTCTGCTGTCCTCCAGTTTAGGCTCTTCTCGAGTAGGAAATGAGGAGCTGTTCCCATCATTCCTGCTTTTCCTGCGAGGTCTACAAATTCATCTAGGAATTTGTCAATCAGTCAGTTTCCCTGTCTGATGTTGAATAATTTGCTTCCTGCTTGTGACGATGATATGACATTGCTGAATCGTGTCTGTATTTCGGTCATGAAACCGGCCCATATGCTTTGATTGGTCATGGTGTTGATTTTCTTTGATGCCCAGTGGGCTCCTGGTCCGTCGGTCATTCTGGATAGTACTGCCCCGATCTTTTGTGTATCGGTGAGGTCTCCGTGTGCAGTTATGTAGAGTTTCATCTTCCTCCACCAGATGTCGAAATCTGTTCGATCTCCTGTGAAGGACTTCGGGTCCATGATAATTCCTTTATATTCTGTCGCCATTGTCTGCGGGATTTCTTCATTGCTGTCTTGGTCTTGGCTTTCCTGTTCTTGAGCTTGTTGTGCTTGGGTCTGCTGTTCTTGAATCTGCTTTTGTCTTTGTTCTTCTCTTTGCTCTTTCCAATAGTCTAGATCAATTCCTGCAATTCTACAGGCTTGTTCGAATTCATTCCACTCTGCAGCGGTTGGTCCATCTGTCTTGGGTAGTCTCTTTCACTCCCTCCACTAATAGTATTCATTCCAGTCATTGTCGCTTACTGTCGCCACAGTGGTGTGATTTTCTTTATGCTGTACTTTGGCAGGTTGGTCTTCTGAAGGGGTTTAGCAATTTTGTTCCTATGTGCCCCTGGCTTTGGTGTCACTCTCGTTGGTTCTGTCATACACTCTGTGTGTCATATCCCTTCTGTGTTAGCATATCCTCTTCTTGTACTCGGCGATTGTAGTTTGCAATCTGCTGTTGTCTGAAGCTTTGGGCTTGCATTCATTCTTCTCTTGTTCTTTTATGGATTGGTTCGTCCTCTTCTTTGGCAGGAAGATTCTGGTCTGACCACAGCTCTTCTAGGCTTATCCTGTATTCTCCTTCTAGTAAGAGTTCTGCAATGAGCTGTGCTGTTTCATTACTGAAGTTTTCAGTAAGCTCGTCTGCAGTGGTGAGGGCAAGTTCTCTTAGAAGTGCCTGCTCTTCTTCTTTGTCGCTACTTGGTGTAGGCATACATTCCCTTTCTCGATTGTTCGAATTGCTAGTGTCTCTGTGGTTGGTGTGGACTGTCTCTGCGAATGGCGTGGACTGCAATGTGTGATCTAGTTCTCTGAACCAGGTGTTCTTGTCGCTTGTGCTAGTGCTTGCTGGGTTGGTGACTGTTCGTCGTCGAATGTTGATTAGGTCTTTGATAAAGCACGACATGGTGTGTGTGAGTCTGAGCGAGTCTCGACGAGGTTTAATATCTTGTTAGGCTAGACGAATCTTAAAGGACTCGGGCAGACTAAGTGCAAGAGCGGTTTAAGATGATGGCAAAAGGAATATTAAACCTAGTGCTACTGGTACATCTGGAAGTCCTTATGTATACTACAGTACTCAAAGCATGGACCATGGGCTGCGCAATGCTGCAGACTGCGGATGAGTAAGGCTGGTATGAGATGACTCAGGATGACTAGGGAAGTGGAGATGACTCAACAACTGCATGCTGCGCAGTATGATGGGGAGGGATGCACAGCATGATGGGGGAGATAAGGATAAGATAAGGAAGATAAGATAAGAAAAATGAATAGTCCATAATAAAGGAGATGACTTGGAGTGACTAGAGAAGTGGAATGACTCGATGGCTGCATACTGTGCAGCATGATGGGGAGGATAAGGGATGCAGGAAAAGATAAGATAAGAAATTGAACAGTCCTTTGGGTGATATTTGTAACAGTTGTGAGTTATCGATCACCATATTCTTGTGGATTTGACTAAAGCGCTCTGCTTGTAGAAATTACTTCGCACTTATATGAACGAACTTCTTAAAATCAAGTATGATAATAATATTCTGGTCTTGATGTCTACTATGCTGGTCAGCACGGCTGAAGTGACTGCTTTCGCAAATGGTGAAATTGGTGATGGGGACTACAGGAGTGACAATGAAGGCGATGAAAATCCAGGACATAATGGCTGGTAGGACCCAACGCTTACCCCACTGTAAATCTACTGGGACATGCCAAGCTCATCATGGAATATTCACTTGTCTCAGATATTCATAGATGCCTTACATGACAAATACCTGGACCTCACAGCTTCGGATGAACAACTCTCGGCTGGTTTTATCAGCTGCATCGTGACACTAAATAAGAAATTAAAGTGTCACTCTCCTCGTGGGCAAGAAACTCTGGAACAGGCCGACCAGTGTGCTACTAGAGTGGCGGTGACCAAGCTAAAAGCTAGCAGGCACGACACACACTGTGGAAAGGTATTTGTATTTCTATTTGTGCAAGTAAAATCTATTGACCGCAGGACTTCAGAAATATGATGACAGGCTTCAAACCTGTTTAGAAATGTATGACATCACATCCCTTATGAAGAAGTCAGGATGGAGACAGCTTGCAAAAGTTGTGGAGACTCTGGGGCTTGATGGAATGAGCTCTGACAAAAGTGATGGCGAGACTGACCAACTCATTATAAAGCGCAGAGAATGGCACTCTGATACAGTGAATATGATCATCCAATTTATCGATGAACATTGCAAGGACAAGAGCAAATACAGAAATAGGAAGCCAGGTCCCTTATGGCGGGTGCAAATTCGTCTTCAAGGCACTATAAGCACAAAGCGACCTCTGGTGGAAATGCCCAAAAACTTTTACGACTGCACTTGGTATGCAAACTTGAGCCATATGATGCACACGACTCTGGGTGCATGGAACAATATGGTTGTTCCAGATCTCAACTTGATCAGGATTTAAATATGGTGATTGAATACGAATGCAGTACTTGCATGAAACTATGTGATGCTATTTTCCATGTGTACTAAAAATAAATAGACAGAGACTCCCATTATATGCCTCTTCTCTACTGAGACTAATGCTCATGATGGGCGTCATGGACAGGGAATGAACGAAACTACATTGCTCGGACATATGAATTGATTTTTAATTATGATGCTGATTTGTACAAGATGAAATTATATATGCAAATATGGCTGTTGAATCCCACAAAATATCTGATCACAGCTTCAATCATTGTCCTCCTCCTGATCGTCATAACCCATATCATCTAGTTCCCATAACTGCTGCTGCAGTACATTGATGATGGCATGCTCTACACGCAACCTGCTTTTTGCATGAAAAAGCTCTGAGTGAATGTGTGAATAGACAGATTCATAATCATCGTGTGATGGAGCCGGCTCTTGGGCTATGGCATCCTTGAGTTTCCAGGCATTTGTAGCTGCTCAAGTGACCATCTTCTTTGGCTGTTCATCATCATCATTGTCCTTCTTCCCAGGTGGAGCCAAGGAGCACCTTTGGTAATGGGATTTGCATGCATCGCATCTTGCTGTCCCAATGATGTACTTGCAGACATCGCAGCCCTTCAATTTCTGGCAATGAGTACACTGATGGTGATGTCAGAGCATTTCATCACAGAAGAGAATGAATGGACTCAATCAGTTCCTGTTAAAAGTAGAGTCTCAGCCTTCGACCTTGCCCTGTGTCTGTGCTTTGCAGGTACAACTATTTCCAGCAATATTTTCATTTTCTTTCTCACCAGCTCTTCATCTGATTGATCTGTGCCAAATGTATCTGGCGCGACGCGCATTTTGCATGCTTCCTTTGGCTCAGTCATTTCAATATCATCATCGAAGTCGATTAGATTCATCTAATTCATATTAATTTTTGCTTTCTAAATGGGCTGCAACTCTACCTGTTGTTTATCTATAGGTTTCATATCTTGTTTGGCATCGGCCTTCGATCCATTCATGACCTTCTTATACTAATGGACCTCTGGCTTCACCTGCTGTTTGTTCTCATCATGCTTCTGATTCATGGCAGACTCTTCTTGCATTTCCTTTCTCTGCGAATGTAGCTTGACAATATTCAGCATGAGTTCTTTGCCCCATTCGAGCCAGAACTCAGATCCCTTTCTGTCGAAGGTTGCCCGAGCCTTGTTTAGCATTTCAAGGACCCTTGCATCTCGCATCTCCATTACACTGTCATAGGTGTCCTTGAAAGAGTTCAGCTTCTCCTGCTTGTGATTAATTCAAGGCTCACCAGATGTTCCAAGAATTTTTTTTCCTAGATAACATAGTCTTCATCGTTAGTGATGCCTTCAGAGAGTGACATCATCACGTTCTCCAGAGCTCCAACTGTATGTTGCATGGTCTTTTTCTGCTTTGAATTGAGTTCTTGAGCACCTTCCATTGTGTTGAGATGGCTCTGTGAGTTGGTGTGTAAGAACTGACGAAGCAGACACAAAGAAAAGATGGTGAGTGACTCTGTCACACATCGCATAAAAGAGTTAATTGCACTCACAGTTTCAATACAGTTCCAAACACCTAAGCTGTCCAGATTCAGCACCCCCAAAGCCCAGACTAGAATTGCCCTGTGGCATACTGCTTATTTGCAAGTCCTTTGCAAACTGACACTTTGTGGTGAAGAATTCAATAAGCAGCAAGCCATGCCACAGTCAACGACGCGTCCTAGAATCATGTAATCCACTGTATCTTAGCATGCAGCTGTGTCTCGCATCCATTGCACTTGATGTGATCATAACCTTCAATCCCGATCAAATTCCATCTCATTGCCCGTAAAGGCAGAAGAGGTATGACGTTGCCATACATTTTTAATCCCAATTCCTTTGATCCTGATCTCATGCAGCTAGGCAAAGTTCAACTCGCCCTTTCTTCCTTGAAGGCATGTTCATCATTGTCATACCCAGGGTGCGTTTATGGACTTCATTTAAAATATCGATCCCTTTGGAATGGTCAGGAAGACTGGCTTGCTGACGCTGACATGAGTGTGTTTGGCGACAGGCGCTAGGACATTGGATAGGACATAACCACTGGATGCTTCAAGCTAGGCTGCCACTATCCATTCACGTGTTTTTCTGTTGTTCATCCCCTCTTCAACTTCATCAAAATATATGGCATTTACTTATCATGTAAATAAGTCAAATGATATCATTTAGTCATTGCAGTTCGAGATCTGGTGCCTTCTTCCTACTCATTCAACTTGTCATATTCACTGCCTGCAATTTTCACCGTGACCTTATTATATCTTTTCTTCATCTCAAGACAAGCCCTCTCCACCATCTCCATCATACTTTGCCAAAAATAGAATTGTGACTGGGCCCCGAGAAGCTGTGCATTCAGGGTGTCGAGCAATGCATTTGTAACTGGAGTGATTGGGAGCTGTTTTTTGTTCAGAATAGTGGGTTGATGGCCATGATGAGGCTGCTTCGTGGATGCACTGCTGCTTGCATTGCCTTCAGCTGACATGCCAGGTGGGAACTTGCAAATGCGATGTTTCACATGGCATAGTGAGCACCAAATCTTGCCATTTTCAAAGAAACAATTTTGGGCTTTGCAGGAAGATTGGCAATGCGTGCACTATACTGAAATATGTAGAACATAGGGCCAAAAGAAAACTGGGCCCACAGCTTGTGAAGGAGAAACAATGAAGCCATTAACGCCATCGAGAGATACCGACTCCACATCCTGACTGCAGAGCATGATTGGAACAGTACCATGCATTGTGTTGGTATCGGAGTCGAGATCTTCAGCGGCATCCTTCCTGTATCTTTTTTTGCTCCTGTCATGACTGGTTAGAATGCGCCATTCATCCTTCTTGCTTTCTGATTTTTTCCGGGGATGAAGAGTTTGCTGATAGACGAGATAATAAATAAACGGCTTATGATGATGATAAATACCCTTATCACCTTGGAGGTTTGTTCCGGTGAATCCTGAGAAATGTCCTCATCATTCTTTATCCCTTCTATCTCATCCTCTGTTGAAAAATGACCTTCCTGGTCTGCGGCTGAGACATGTGGACTGGCTTTCTCTTGACTGATATTGCTGTCCAAGGATGTGCCCACGGTTACCCCGATGCATGCCCCTGCATCTTCGTTTCTCTGGTCTTCAAGCAATGCCTGTTTGACAGCCGTGATCTCTCCGTACAAGTCCTGCATGAGTGCGTTTTGCTTCAGCATCAGGGTGCCAGCCCATTCCAACCAATCATCCTCTCCATTGTTGTCAAATGCATTAAAAACTTCTTTCAGATGCACTTCATCATCTTCAGACTGTTCGTATGACATTTCCTCTTGCTCATGCTATCAAATGATACATCAGACATGCTTTCTAATAAGAAATAGAATAGAATAGATGATGTACTAAAATTTCAATCAGAGCTTTTTCTATACTTTTGAGCTCTGCTTTTAACTTCCCCTCGGAGGTATTATGTTCATCGAATTTCTGTAAAACTGATTTGAAATGATGCTTGAGCACAGATGACATGGGATCAGGAATTAGAAAAGTGGCTGCAGCAATGAGTTCAAGTCACATGCATCTATGTTTCTGACAATCCAAGATGGGAATTAAACTAACTTAAATGGTCACTATCTCCAAAACTGGCATGCCCTACTATTGTGCATCTTGGCAGAGTCACATGCTAGGAAGGGGCGCCTACTGATGGTATAATTATTCCTACAGCTGTCTACCTATTGATATGACTCTAGCTGCACGCGCATAGATAACTGATGCACATGCACGCTGCACGATAGCATTTAGAAAGGAAGCGCTGACAGAGACCCTCAGCCGCTTGCATGGCAAGACAAGCAATGCTCATTGACTCGCTTGGGAGATGCTCATTGCACCTTCCATCAACGCGATGAGTAATGCGATTTCTTTATCTTGAGCTGTATCGCACAGATAATGTAGTCATTTTTTTAATTCTATTTTTCGCACAGAAAAAGAATCTATTTATTTACTCATTTTTCTTCTAGAATAAGCTAAGGTAGAAACCGGCATTATATCTACTTTTACTGTCAAACATTTATTGCATATCCTGATCTATTAATCAATATCATATTTTTTCTTGGAAAAAATTTTCATGACAATTTTTATTTCTCCTACATTTATCCCCTAAAACAATGTTTTATTTTTCTAGGGTTGCTCTTGTGGAAAAACCTGAATAAAAAGTAGACATGTAACTTAATTATTTTTTCCACAGTTTCCGCTACTAGCCACAGCAGTGTTTACTTATTTTTGGTACTGCAATGTCACATGATTCCAAGTTGAGTTTCAGTTTTTGGCTTTCAGTCTCTTGGACAGCATACTTGTGTGCTGTGAATGGCTCCCATGTGCAAGCCTCTGTGTCACTTTGGTGATAGATATTGTCTTACTCTCTTTAAACTCATAGAATTCACTCTTATTCTCTTTCTCTGCTATTCACCTGATCCAGGCTTTATTTCACCACATTTCCACATCCACCCCCACTTCCTCATGTTCTCAACCGCCTCTACTCAGAGCCAGGAAATCAACCACGTGTACACACACATCCAAAAGATGGTTCTGCCGCCTCTCCAGATAAAACCATTCTTTACTACTATTTCACCATTGATGACCAACTCCCCCAGCTCTTCTAGCTTGTCTAGCTTGTCAGATTCTGAACCCCAGGTCATCCCCAAATGCAAATGCAACATGTCTCCCTCTTCTGCTGAATGTGTCTGTGGTAGATCTAAGAAACCCCTGACTGTGACTGCTGGTGAGCTCACACCTCAAGTACTGCAAGAATTCGAACTTGCATGCACAAATTATTTTGCATAAAAGTCCATTGCCCCTGCCGACCAGGTCGCCATGGTGTTGGGGTGTTTTGAAGACATGCATGTCGAATCATGGATTGGAGCTCATCGTGCCCGCCTCACCGCCTTGACCTTCTCTGTCTTCATATCTGAGATCCACCTCCTCTATCTGCCTACCAGGTGGGACAACGATATCCGGCGCTCTATGCGCACCACCTTGCTGACACTGAAGATGAATTTTTGGAACTGGGCAAATGACAGGGTTAACGAGAACATTGTCCTTGCTGGTACATTTCACACGAAAGCCCTGACTCCTTCCGCACTACTCTCAACTCCCTTCTTGACACAGAGCTCCATCAGAGGTGTCTTGCTGCCAATGTGGACTCAAAAGTATCCGCAGCCATAGATCTGGTCACAAACGAGTGCTGATGCTCACTTGCACATATGGTTAGAAGAAGTATGCAAAGTTGCTGACACCCAGGCATTTGAGCTCAAGCATGCATGCGATGCTGCGGAAGAGATTAACTATGCCAACAAATGTCCTGTGCTCACTGGCCTCTTCTGTAACTCGAACACCACCTCCACTTCTCTGTCTAACAGTGGAGGTTCTTTCTCCTCCAAACCAAACTTTGTCCTTCTCCCTGCCTTAACAGATGCTGAGCATGCCCTCTTGCACAAACATGAGGGCTGCATGAAATGCCACAGGGGATATGCAGAACATTTCTCCTGCAACTGCACCAATGGATTCCTGGATGCCGCATCATACAAACCCCTCACTGAAAAGCAGATGCAGTGCGACAAGGAGCGTCAAGGCTCCCACAGCTCCAAGTCAAGCAAGTCAGGCTCTCACATCACCCAGCCATCCCAGCCCATTGCTGCCACTACTGCTTCCATCACCGAAGTCTCCAGTGACAATAATGACCTGGTCACTGTTCTCGGGGATGGATCTGAGTCAGACACTGGTTCTGATTCCAATGTAAGTATCCCATTAACATCCATCCACCTTAAGTGGGAATGCTCTGTAACTGGACCACTCACTGACGAGCTGATAACAGTAACAGGCATCCTAGATACAGGTGCACATGTCATGTTAATTGATGAACAACTCACCACCACTGTCTATACAAACCTTTCTGCTGTTCCATCACGATGCTGGAAAACTCCTCTTCATCTGCCTCTTGAACACTTTCTGAATATGTACACCTTTCTGTCTCTTCCCATGATAGTAACTGGCACTCTTTGACAGTCAAAGCCATGATAGTCTCGAAACTCTGCACACCTATTCTTTTCAGCTTGCCATTTTTGTCCTGTAACAAGATTGTAATAGACACCAATGCATGTACAGCTATTGTCAAAGACAGTAACTTTGATTTGTTGAACCTGCCTCCACTGCCTAAGCTAAAAAAATCTAAGCTGTCTCCCCCTGCCTAACGTCATGCAAATATCTTGCTGGCATGAAAGGCTGCACAAATAAAGGCCGCTACCTTGGCAGAGCTTGTTAAAAAAATGACTGCCATGCCAGGGACTGACTGTCCACCACACGTAGTGGTGGCCTTGGTAAAGGATCACATTGACATTCTCGCATATGAGCAGCACTTGCAACAGCTTGACAAAAATGTCCATGCTGATTTCCACAATATCTTTGATGCCATCCCGCATGTGGACGAATTACTGACCTCTGTTGTCATGTGCATCAACCTGAAGGAAGCCTCGAAAAGGATTGCGACATGCACCTACTCCTGTCCATGCAAGTACTGGGAAGCATGGAAAACCCTGTCCAGCAGCACCTTGACACCGGCTGTATCTGCCCATCTTCTTCATTCTCCACCTCCCCCGCCTTCATCATCTCTAAAGCCGACCCAACCATACTCCCACATTGGGTGAATGACTACCGACAGCTGAATGAGAACACGATTACAGACAGCCACTCCCTTCCATGGATCGATGATATTCTGGCTAACTGCGGGAAGGGAAAAATCTGGTCTAAAATTGACATGACCAACAGTTTTTTCCAGATGAAAATGAGACTGAAGAACATACTGCTGACTGCTGTGTTGATACCATTCAGTCTATATGAATGGGTGGTAATGCTGATGGGTCTGAAGAATGCACTGGCTATCCATTAGTAGCGACTGACGGTGGTACTGCATACCTTGATTGGACGTTGTTGCCATGTCTACCTTGACGATATCATAATCTGGTCCAATTCCATCGAGCAACATCAGAAGGACATTGAGGCAGTGCTGTCAGCCCTATAAGCCAACTGGCTGTACTGCAATGCTAAGAAATCGAAATTCTTCCAGATGTCAATTGATTTTTTGGGCCACCACATTTCTCAAGCATGTTACGGACCATTCATTTTCTTTATCTTATCTTCCTTCCCTACCCCCCACTCCCCGCCCCACAGCGCGCAGGGCAGCACGAACACCCCCCCTAGCAGCGCGCAGGCGCAGCACGAGCATCCCCTCCTAGTCCCCGAGCATCCATCCCAACCCCATCCGAGCCGCAGCAGCGCAGCCAGGCCGGCCAGTACGTAGAATATAGGACTCCAGATGTACCAGTAGCGCTAGGTTTAATATTCCTTTTGCCATCGTCTTAAACCGCTCTCGCACTTAGTCTGCCCGAGTCCTTTAAGATTCGTCTAGCTTAACAAAGCAGGTATCAAAGCCAATAGCCATAAGGCCCAACACATGTTAGACTGGCAGACACCAGATTGTGCAAAGGATGTTCATGGATTTCTTGGGTTAATTTGTTACTTATCCACATTTCTTCCAGGTATTGTAAAGTACACAGCAATCCTGGACAACCTCACATTGAAGGATGCCGAACACTATTGGCCTGGATGGCATGCACATCATCAGTCAGCTTTCGACAAAATTAAAGAAGCTGTCGTTTCCTGTGAGTGCTTGACCATGATCGACTACAGCTTGATGCCAGAATATAAAGTATTTGTGACTACTGACATGAGCGATTATCAAACGGGCACAATCCTCTCCTTTGGGCATACTTGGAAAACAGCTCGGCCGGTTGCTTTCGAATGCCAGTCATTGAAGGGTGTGCAACTCAACTATCCTGTACATGAAAAAGAGCTACTCATGATTATCAGGGCACTCACAAAATGGCGAACTGATCTACTCAGAATTCCATTTTTCATCTATACTGATTATCGAACACTAGAGAACTTCCACAAGCAGCGGGATCTGAGCCACAGACAAGCATGCTGGATGGAATTCCTTTTGCAGTATGATTGCAAGGTGATATACATACAGGATAAAAACAACACTGGTGCAGATGCACTCTCTTGCATGGATTTTCCAATACAGCTGGACAGCATGAGCACCAAGCAGATAGCCAGACCCCCATTTCACTGGAATGACGAGGATGATGAGGTGATCGCCTGCATTGTGGCAGACTCTGACATCATCAGCATAGTAGCAGCATTATCCAATGAAAGTCTCCCTGCCACAACTACTATGCTGGGCCATAGAGAGCAATCTTCGATCATTGCAGATCCTACTTTCTTGGAGCAGATCAAGAATGGGTACAAAGTGGACAAATAGTGCCAGAAGATTATCATGTCATCCCCACTGCCTGATGGCGCCGAGTTCAAGAATGGTCTCCTGTATATGGGAGGCCAACTAGTGATTCCGAAGGTTCCACTCATATGGGAAGAACTGTTCTGATTGGTGCATGACATCTTGGGATATTTCGGTTTCGAGAAATCATATAGGTCACTCAGAGACTCATTTTACTGGCCAAATATGAGGCGTAATCTGGAGCATGCTTATATTCTGGCATGCACAGACTGTCAACACAACAAGTCCCCAACAAATAAACCTGTGGGCCCTCTTCATCCAATGCCTATCCCCGATAATCACGGGAATTCTGTTGCATTAGATTTCATTAGTCCACTCTCCGAGAATGATGGCTCTAATTGTATCCTCTCGTTCACCGACTGCTTGGGCAGTGATGTATGCCTGGTTCCAACATGTGTCGACATCATGGCTAAACAACTTGTGGAGCTCTTTTTTGATCACTGGTACTGTGAAAATGGGCTCCCACTGGACCTCATTTGCAATCAGGACAAACTGTTCATTAGCAACTTCTGGAAGGCACTGCACAAGATCACCAGAGTTCATATCAATATGTCCACTACTTTTCATCCACAATCTGATGGTGCCAGCGAGCAGATGAATAAGATGATCAATCAGTTGCTGCATTTCCATGTGGAGCAGAACTAACAGGGATGGAAGAAAGCATTGCTGCATGTCTGCTTTGCCATCATGAATACAGTAAATGCCTCGACTGGATTCTCACCTTTTCAACTGTGAATGGAGCGGTCACCAAGGGTTATCCCCCCCTGGTCATGTCGCAAACTGGTCTGCTGGAGGACATCTGCATGGAAGAGGTTATACGACAACTGGAAGGTAATGTCAAGGAAGCTCAGAATAATCTTTTATAGGCTAAGACTGACCAATGCATTCAAGCTAATAAATCTCAGTCTGATGTTTTTCCTTTTGCCATAGGCGGCCGGGTCCTTCTTTCAATACTCAACTGTTGACATCAATTCCTGAAGGCAGATGAAAAGTGCGTCGCCAAGTTCCTCCCTCAGTTCGATGGCCCATACAAGATCACAGCTGTATTGGAAAAGCATTCTACAGTAACGCTCGATATGCCCAATGCACCAAATGTTTTCCTAGTGTTCCACATGTCACAAGTTCATCCTTTTATTGAAAATGACCATGAGCTGTTCCTGGGATGCCAACTTGAAGAGCCTGAGCCTGTCATCATGCCTGATGGTTCTGAGGAATTTTTTGTTGAAAGGATCATGGACGAATGGCATGCCGGACATAGATGGAAGTATTTGGTGCGGTGGCAAGGTTATGGGCCTGAAGAAGATCGGTGTTATAATTTCAAGGCCAATCATTATCTTGACGATGGACATGTGACTCAGCGATCACCTGACAAACATGTGACACAAACATGATGTGGCTGACAAGATACGATGTGATGACTCAAGGCAAACCCTATAACAATGATGCATCAGCGCTCATTAGGGCAGAGGGTTACAGCGCAGTACCTACAGGACAATATGAGGAGCGCAGTCGAAACCTGACTCAGACAGAATAGGGCTAAGGGTTCTATATAACATGAGGACAGCATATGTCATGGTCCGTGCTTGAGAGTTGTAACATATAAATAGTCAAAATGTACATAGTAGAACCCAGCTTCAAGCTGGCTAATAACTAGCATTCTTCTCCCTGCCTCTTACTCTCTGAGTTAGTTAGAGTGACCTGTATACAGAATTGGTTTTGCGTAGCAATCGGTGGATGGCTGGTTCTGAGATTGACAATGTCAAAGCATTGGATCATTGGCTTGAAGAACATCCTCACCCTCCTACTGGAAAGAGACCACCTCATTGCAAAGGAAAAACATCACGCTGGTAGCTTTTTTCTCAATGGGGTTTTTTAATGCACCCGTGCTCATCTGGTCTCAACTCATAACACTGCTTCATTTTTTTATGGCTGGGGAGAGTGTAAGCCCATCCTGAGGCTTATAGTATTGACATGCTCATGTAATCAGTAATGTCATTAGTTTGGTGTTAGGCATCTGATATATATAGGCAGCTCGAGGAGATAGATACTCTGGAACCTATTTCTCCATCATCCTTCCCTTCCTGCTTTTTCCACTTTGCTCTTATTTATACTGCCTCTCACTCTCATCAATCCATATGCTGGTCTTGTTTGCTTTGGGTTTGATCTCTGAGTGTTTGCATACAATCACATGTGCACTTTCCAGGAGGTCAGGAAAAGACTTGAAACAAATAGGCAAAATATGGGATGATGCATTTGCTGCACATGAGTTTACTATCTATAAAGAAGGGGACAAGGCAGAATGCTGATGTAAAAATTGGTAATCTTAGTCAGAATTTGTCAGAATTTGTCAGAATTTGTTAGAAAAGCTGTGTTCTTATGTAATAAGGCTGAGTTTCAATGGGATGCAAATGTGTGGACACCTTTTTTCATGCCTCTTTCAATTTTGGGCTCTGTAGAAACAAACAAACCCTAATCCCTACTATGTGTGGGGTGAAAGGCAGCTTGAAAACAATCACAATCACAACCTATTCAAAGTTGATTTAGTACCCCCACACACATTGATTGAATAACAAATATTGCTACTGACATTGTATGTTGTTTTATAATCCAAGATGACTTTTTGGCTTAATACCTAAATTTTGCCAATAGAAACCAATTGATTGATTGATTGTTTACAAATTGTTACAATTTGTAACTGAACTAAAACATGTGAGTTGATACAAAATGACCTTTGGCTTAATAACTAAATTTTGCCAATAGAAACCAATTGATTGATTGACTATCTATAAATTGTTACAATTTGTAACTGAACTAAAACATATGAGTTGATACAAAATGACCTTTGGCTTGATAATTAAATTTTTGCTAATAAAAACCAATTGACTGATTGATTGACTTGCTACAAATTATTACACTTTGTAACTGAACTAAAACATGTAAGTTGCTGCTTTATTATAAAAAATAACTTATATATATTGATATTATAATAGGGCTACAAATACAAATTCTTCACCAACTACTCCTAAAAGAGAGCAAACTGCTATCCGTACAGCAGATCATAATGATCGATTACAAATGATGAATCCAGAAGAACGTCATGCATGGCAAAATAGGCCTATTACTTCTGCATTGCCTCAATCAGATTTTTTTGCAAACTTGGCTGCTGCTATTCCTCAAGTTGTTATACCTGCTTCTATTACTGCTCCAAAGCAATATCCTATGCCTACTATTCCTTTGGCTCAACTACAAGCTGGATTAAGAACTTTAGAGGCACCTTTTCAATATCAAAATCCTTTATTATCTGCTATACCAGAAACTCGGTTGCCTGCTGGATAGGATGCTCCTTTGCAAAATCCTATTCCTATTGTTCCACCTCTTCCACTTCTACAAACAAGAAGAGAAAGAGGTAGAGGAAGAGTTCAAAATTCTATAGATCCTGCTATTCAGCAACAAATGCTACAGCATTTTGCTGAACAGAGAAGAGCTGCTGAAAGAGATCAGAGAGAAGCCGAACTTAGAAGACAGGAAGCAGAGTTACAAAATATTAGAAGGCAGCAATCTGCTTAGGCTGAAAGCAGATAACATCAAATAGAGGAAATGGAAAGGCAGCAATCTGCTTATGCTGAAAGCAGACAGCGCAACAAGCTGAACAGATTAGAATACAGCAGGCTACTGAAGCAGAAGCTGTTAGACAGCATCAGCTGTTAATTCAGCAACAAGCTTATCAGCAAAATGCTGTGGCACAACAGCAGGCTCTAAATGAGCAACTACACTATCAGGATCCTCCAAGAATCGATATTCAAGCAGCTTTAGAGGTACGCAGAAGACGAGACCAAGAATTGATTCAGCAGGTCCACAACATATGGAGACAGCAGCATTAAGCTGATGAACTTCAGCAGCAGGATGAATTAGAGACTGAAAATAGAAGAAGACAAGAGGATCAAGAACTTATTGAAAGAATGCTATGCTTGAAACAAATTGGAAATAATATGTCTGCTGATCGGCTTCATGACTATCAAGCTCAAATTGCTATATGAGCACAAATGCTTATTGAGCAAGATGTAGCAGATGGAACTGCATTTTCTTATGATAGGCAGCATGGCTTTTCTGAACACCATCCACCACCTCTTAACCCACCACCTTTTAATAATCCACCACCTCTTAATAATCCACTGCAGCCTTTATTACATTCTGATATATGCCGAGTTGGTGGAGCAAGACATCATTTGCCAAAAGGTCGAATGCCTTATTATGAGCCTGAACAAAGACATTCTCTTAGACCAATGAATGTACAATATTCCAAGTGTAATGCACTTCACTTTAATGCAGAAAAGCTTGCTTCTTCTATATGTCAAGAATCAAAGTTTGGATCCTGCTGTCTTGAAGGTCAAATTAGACTGCCAGAATTCCAGCCTCCTCCTGCTGATCTCAAAAATCTTTATAGTGGAACAAGTCCTTACTCAAAAGAGTTCAAGGATAACATCCATCAATATAATGCTGCTTTTGCATTTACTTCTCTGGGTGTTAATATTGATCAATCTGTAACTGCCACATCAGGTCCTTACTCATTTCGAATCAATGGCAAACTTCATCATCTTACTGGAGCACTTATTCCACCTTCTGGAGCAATTCCTATATATGCTCAGATTTATATCTATGATCCTATTATTCAAGCACAAGCCAGAGAACAAAATAATCCCAATCTCAACTTTGCAATTATAACCCAAATCCAGAGTGTGCTTAATGAAACCCATCCTTATGTTCCTCTTTATCAACAAGCATATGATATCATGAAGAACAAACCTGCTGAAGAACATCAAAATATTAGAATACATCTTCCAGCAGAAAGAGACAAGGATTTGCGTCGATACAACTTGCCCACTGCTAATGATGAAGTGGCTGTTATTATTCCTGGTGATGGATCAGAAGAGCGCTTGGACTACAGAGATATTATTCTTCGACTTCAAGGTGGATGTCTTCGAAGAATAAGCCATTTACATCCTTCCTATGCCTCTCTTCATTATGTTTTATTCTTTCCTCATGGAGAAGATGGTTGGCATAATCAAATTCCAGCTCATATACAAGAAGGAAGAAGAGCACGCTCTAAAAACATTACTCAAAGATGCTATCATGTATACTGATTGCATTCAAGACCAGGAGATCAGCCACTTTTATTTTAGAGTGGAAATCTATTTCAACAATATGTTGTTGATGCATGGGCTTCAATTGATCAAAGTAATTTGAATTGGGTCAGAACACATCAAAAGAAGTTGAGAGCAGATATGTACTCTAGGCTTCATAATGCTGCATTGGATGATCAGAATGAAAATATGAATCTGGCTAATCATGGACAATGCATCATTCTTCCTTCTGCATATGTCAGCAGTGAATGTCATATGAACCAGCTCTTTCAAGATTCAATGGCCATTTGCCATGCATATCGAAAACCTGACATCTTCTTGACTATGACTGCAAATCCTAACTGGTCTGAAATTCAAGAGCAGTTATTACAAGATGTTCCTTCATCTCTTGGATCTAATCATCACAGAAGAAAGCAAAAAGCTTCTGATCGACCTGATATTATTGCATGTATCTTTAAACAAAAGAAAAATGCTCTTCTCAAAGAAATCAAAAATGGTTTTTTTAGAAAAGCTGTTGCAATGGTTCATACAATTGAATTTCAGAAAAGAGGCCTTTCCCATATCCATCTTCTCATCTTTCTTGACACCAATGACAAAATTTGAAATGCAGCAAATATCGACTCTATTGTTTCTGCTCAACTTCCTGATCCTGAAACAGAACCCATGCTATTTGAAACTATTTCCAATTGTATGCTCCATGGTCCATGTGGAACTGCAAAGCCTAGAGCAAAATGCATGATAGATAGAAAATGCAGTAAATGATATCCAAGAGAATTTCAAGAAAATACATTATTTGGTGAAGATGGCTATCCTCCTTATGCTCACCCCAATAATGGTCATACTGTCATCAAGAATGGATATATCTATGATAATAGAGATGTTGTTCCATATAATCCTGATCTTTCTGCAAGGTAAGTTTTTGCCTTAATTATAGTAACATAATTTATAACATTATGTTTTTTTTAGATACAACTGTCATATCAATGTTGAAATATGTGCTTCTGTGGATGCTGTCAAATATATCCACAAGTACATTTATAAAGGACATGATAGAACAACTCTTGAAGTCCTCGATGAACAAGATCGTAATGAAGTCAAGGAATATCTCGATGCTCAATTTATTAGCTCTGTGGAAAGCTGTTGGCATATCTTTGAATTCAATATGCATGCAGAATACCCTCATGTCTACCACCTTTCTGTTCATCTTGAAGACTAGCAATTGGTATACTTTAATCCAGATGACAATATTTTTGATGTCTTGGATAGAGGTTCTACCAAAGAAACTCCTCTTACTGCATGGTTCAAAATTAATCAAACAAATGAAGCTGCTAGGAATACAACTTATCAAGACTTTCCAAAAACTTGGGTTTATAATACCAAAATCAAGACTTGGAAACCAAGACAAAGAGATTATGCAATTGGGTGAATGTATTTCGCATCCTCTATACAGGGTGAAAGGTTTTACCTTAGACTTTTGCTTACAGTCATTACAGGTATTATCTTTATTACTTGGTTAAATATTCTATTTCTAATAATTGCTATTATAGATGCAACTTCCTTTGCTAATTTGCATACTGTCAATGGTATTGTCTATAACATCTATCGTGAAGCCTGTATTGCATTGGGCTTATTGCAAGATGATAATGAATGGATTCAATGTCTTACAGAAGCAGGAGCTATACAAGTTGGATCAGCTTTTCGAATCCTATTTGCTACTATCTTACTCCATTGCCATCCTACTTCTTCTGGCAAACTCTGGCAACAATTCCGTCATCAAATTTGTGATGATCTTTCTCATAGGCTTCATACTATTTATCCAAACCAGTAATTCTCTCAGAATGATGTCTATATGTATGGCCTTCATCTTCTAGATCAAATTCTTAGAAGGTCAAATAGGGAGATCAATCATTTTGCTGGCATGCCTGCTTTGACATGAAGCATCCACTTGCCCTATTCTTCAAGGATCTGAAATTCATCAGGTTCTTGAACAAATAGCAGTAATCATATGGGATGAAGTTCCTATGCAACACAAGCATGCTATTGATGCTGTTGATCGCACTCTACGTGATCTTCTTTAAAAACCCACTCTTCCATTTGCTGGCATTACAGTGCTCTTTGGAAGTGATTTTCATCAAACTCTTCCTGTTATTCCTAAAGGCACTCGCCAGCAAATCATTTCCATCTCTTTTAAATGAAGTTCACTCTGGAGATATATCACAGTTTATCAACTCAAGCAAAATATGTGCCTTGAACAGATACCAGAAAACCTTGCTTATGCTAATTGGCTATTGGATATTGGAGAAGGCAGAACAGTTGATGAACAGAAACAAATCACAATTCCTGAGCAAATGATCTGCACTAAAAACATGATCAATAATCTTATCAATTTCACCTATCCTGATATTGAACTTGGTGGTCATGAAGATCAATACTATCTTGATCGTACCATATTATTATGCACTAATGATGATGTGGATAACAACAACACCATTATTCTTCACAAATTTCCAGGAGAAGAAAAGATACTTCTTAGTGCAGATAGTGTGGAATCAGGAGAGGAAGACTTTCAGCCATATCCTGTTGAGTATCTCAACTCACTCAAAGCAGGTGGTCTTCCTTTAGCAAGGCTAGCTTTGAAGATAGGTTGTCCAATTATGCTACTTCGAAATTTTGATCCTTCAATTGGACTATGCAATGGAACTCGGTTGATTGTATTGGAAATAGGAGAAAGAGTATTGAGATGCAGGATAATTAGTGGAGATACTAAGTTTGCAAGAACTATTGTTTTCATTCCTCGAATATCTCTTACTCCATCAGCTGAAAATCTTCCTATACCTCTTCGAAGGCATCAATTCCCTGTACGACTTGCATTCTGCATGACAGTTAATAAATCACAAGAACAATCTGTCAAGTGAGTTGGATTAGATCTTAGGTCTCCAGTTTTTTCACATGGATAATTGTATGTTGCATTATCAAGATGTACATCAAGGAATCATATAAAGATACTATTAAACAATATTAATAGAGATAGAAAGACTCCCAACATTGTATTTAAAGAAATACTTACAGGAGTTTTGTAAATAAACCTATTTGGACTATTTGGATTTTAATTACAAGTGGCAAAGCCACGGGTTCTTAAGCTCATAGAACAGAGTGCCATAATAGATCATTTTAACTTGCAGTATGAATGTCATGATAGAAGGGAT
Organism: Macrocybe indica; assembly: GCA_030407095.1. Lineage (NCBI taxonomy): Eukaryota > Fungi > Basidiomycota > Agaricomycetes > Agaricales > Callistosporiaceae > Macrocybe > Macrocybe indica. The sequence goes on from JARFTL010000013.1 coordinate 1,172,095, forward strand.
GATTTTCATGCACAGATGTGCAAAGGTGCTGGAATAATCACTTCTTGGGATAATGATGTCAAGAAAGACAAAGATATCATTGCACATCTTGAAAGGAATGGAGGGGAGTTTTGCCTGGAGGAAATTCAAGTAGAGCCTGACTTTGGACCAAGGCACCAGAGATTACTTAGCTCTGCAAAAGAGATGGCCGACATTATGTGCAGACATGGGTGAAATGCTCCAATTGTAGGTAACCATGGATGCAAGGTACAGAAAAGAAAACTGAATTGAAAAGAATCATGTTGGCCTCATGATCGCTTTGTACAGGGGCAAACAATACCAGAGTTTAAATTGGTTGGGATATATATTGTGCTATTCAGATTTGTTTAAGTAAGCTGTTTTGCAGGAGGAGCATCAGATAATCTGCAATTGCTGGAGTCTCAGTTAAGCTTCATATGAGAAAGGGGCCTGACAAGTTGTTATAATCAATAAATCATCCCAGAAAAGCAGTTGCCTTTTGCATTGGATTGAATACAAAGTTGATGGGTGCATCTTATATCCAGGAAAATAGAACCGGCTGTAATGAGCTGACAGATCAATAGGCTCTGAGGCATGCACTTGGACAGAAAACATGCATGGAGCAGGAAAAATGCCAACTCTAATTATCAGCTGAACAGTAAATTCATTCTTAGTTTAGAACATTCCCATTGGGCCTGCCTCTCTGCTGTTGAAATTCTGATAATGCTGACAAGCAATTTTTCAATGTGCTACCTCCATGTTGAATGTTCCACTCTCAGCTCTTGTCATCATCAGACAAGCTTGCATAATTGATCATCACATGAATATGATGATGTAAGCTGCTCTCTGCCCACACAAAGTCAGAAGTCCCATAGTTACTCTGGCGAAGAGGGAGAGGGAGTTTTCCAACATCTAGTTGTTCTCTGATGAAACCGCATGTCATGACTTGAGTATATCAAGCCATCCAATCTTTTCCTTCTCACTGGACCAATCAATTGCTGAGTGGACCTTCTTGCTTAGTACTAAGACTTGTCTCAAACATGTCGGTAATAGTTTTTGGAGCTCCCCTTTGTTCTGAGATCTCCTCTTTCAGCCTACTCACCTTTTGCACTGGATAGGCCAACATAGCATCAATTTATGCTCTTCCTGGACCTCTGCGAATGGTTATTCAAAGTCCATAGGAAAATCATTATGGCTTTCTTCACATCTGCCATGCTCTTTGCTAGCTGCACTATCGCTGCAATGCCTTTTCCAGGCAAAGCATCTTTAAGATATCTCGTCAAGCTCGGTGACCCCTGTGATGTTGTAGACAAGCCTGATACAGATGATGAGCATGTGCTCTCAGTGTTTCATGAAACCTCTCCCAGACTTACTACAGACATGTGCATGAATTTGCAGTTACTTTATCATCATTATTGTGATTTTTTCATATCAACAATGTAGGAAAATTCAAGAGAAACATGGTTTCCACTTCTCTAGATTGAAGTTATTATTTGAGAGGCTTCATGCTAAGCTTCAACCCTTGCCAAGATGCGAAGGTAAGCTCCATTGGAGATTTCATCTCAGAGCACTGAATGAATTTAATTTTTATCCCTCCAAAAGAATGTGTCTTATGCCTCAAAGAGCAGCGTAGGCTTGCCAGTGTATGCTCTAATAGCTCTGAGGTTAATAGTGGCAAGAAAACTGCTCATGAAGCCTGTTTGAAGTACTTACAATTTCATCTTTAAAATAGCTGGCTTATTTCTTTAAAGGTATCTAAATATAATAAGGAAAATTGGAATGGTTACTTGTCATATGTGCCGAGAGCCAGTGACTTACAACAAGATGAGAATTCATCACTGCTAGACTGTGACCTTGCCTTCGTGTAAAAGAATGTGGCGACAATAGCTATTCGATGCATCTCCAATCACTGAATTTGGGATTCATGGATAGCCATGCTCATGATGAGTTGGTGTCCCAGGTAATCTGTCTGCAATATCATTCACCAATGCCTGCCTCTGACTGTGCTTTCTGTCTTCCATCTCCATTAGAACACTCTCAGTCAGAATTCACTTTGCTCATCACTGGATGCCGAGGAGGCAAGTCATCTCCACTCCATTCATCCTTTTCACCATTCTAACCTAGTAGATTAGAGAAGACTTCATTTCTCTGTCTTCTGTTCGATACTAGTATAATTTCACCTGCCACCACCAAGGAACAACTTGCTTCCATTGCAAAATTCATACAAGGGTGCAGTAGTCACACTTTTTACATCAGGGCGGCTTCTATCGACATCGATCTTGATGTCGAATATGGAGGTGGTTGTTCTGAGGAACGGAGTGCAGGAGAGGGCAATTTTTCAATGGGATTGATGCATAGACTTGGGGTCAGAATGGGTTGTATTCAGGTTGAAACAGAGTCTGGATGAGTATTATGTTGTTTTGGAACCACTGTCTATCATTCTGAGATGAGTGGAGTTCAAGAAGCTCTGGCTACATTGTGGGCTCATCTGAGATGTAGTAGGTGCTGTAGTCAGCCCTTCTGAGCATGGTATGGAAATGGTTAGAGCTGGTGTTAGCTGTGACATGGCAGAGGATGAAAGAGGCTTGGATGATGTAAGCATAGCCAGGATGTGCTAGGAGGTTCAGACTGGCTTCCAGGAACAGTAGAATGAGCCATATATTATATCCATGATGAGTTTTAACGAGTTTTTGGGCTTCTTTGACAAATGTAAGTTGTCGTCTTTTGAAAATCTTCGTTTGATGGTTATAGAATGCCATCATGAGCTGCTGGATCATTTGGGTAGTTGTCTCAATGTTACTCAGGGCAGTTGTCAATGTTGTTTCCATGTGTTACAGTGGACATCGGTGGTCCTTGTTGTGTGCAGAGTTCCGTTTGAAGGGCAATGAAGTGCTGTTTAGGGCTTGGTAACTTTCTTGACAGTGGTAGTGGTAGTTTGGGTGCTGAAGTCAGCATGGATGGTGGTGTCAGGTACAGTCTGGACTGCTGATGCATTGACAGTGGCTGCAGTGGTTTGTATAAGCATGTTGTTCAATTGTCCTGCAGTTGGAAGTTACCTTTTCTGCTTCTCTTCCTGCTAACTTGCAGTTCTTCATCCCTACAGCTTGACCTTCTTGAAAGTCTTTTGAGTGAAACTCTTCAAATGTGATTGACATGAACACATCTTGCAAGGTATCTGAGTCCTCCAAGTTGCATATCTGTTACGGACTATTCATTTTCTTTATCTTATCTTCCTTCCCTTATCTCTCTCCTCCCCCATCATGCTGCACATCCCTCCCATCATGCTGCGCAGCATGCAGGCATCGAGTCATCTTCATTTTCCTAGTCACTCTGAGTCATTCCACCCCAGCCTTACTCATTTGCAGTCCGCAGCATTGCGCAGCCCATGGTCTGTGCTCAAGTACTGTAGAATACATAAGGACTTCTAGATGTACTGGTAGTGCTAGGTTTAATATTCCTTTTGCCATTGTCTTAAACCGCTCTCGCACTTAGTCTGTCCAAGTCCTTTAAGATTCGTCTAGCCTAACAAGATATTAAACCTCGTCGAGACTCGCTCAGACTCACACACACCATGTCGCACTTTATCAAAGACCTAATCAACATTTGATGATGAATGGTCGCTGACTCAGTGAGCACTAGCATGAGCGACAAGAATACCTGGTTCAGAGAAGTAGATCACACATTGCAGTCCATGCCATTCGCAGAGACAGTCCACGCCAACTGCAGAAACACTAGCAATTCGAACAATCGAGAAAGGGAATGTATGCCTACACCAAGTAGCAACAAAGAAGAAGAGCAGGCACTTCTAAGAGAACTTGCCCTCACTACCGCAGACGAGCTTACTGAAAACTTCAGTAATGAAACAGCACAGCTCATTACAGAACTCTTACTAGAAGGAGAATATGGGATAAGCCTAGAAGAGCTGTGGTCAGACCAGAATCTTCCTGCCAAAGAAGAGGACGAACCAATCCACAAGAGAACAAGAGAAGAACAAATGCAAGCCCAAAGCTTCAGACAGCAGCAGATTGCAAACTACAATCGCCGAGTACAAGAAGAGGACACACTAATACAGAAGGGACATGACGCACAGAGCATACGCTGACGACACCAAAGCCAGGACCACATAGGAACGAAATTGCTGAACCCCTTCAGAAGACCGACCCGCCGAAGTACAGCATAAAGAAAATTGCACCATTGTAGTGAAAGTAAGTGACAGCGACTGGAATGAATACTATCAGTGGAGGGAGCGAAAGAGACTACCCAAGACAGACAGACCAACTGCTGCAGAGTGGAATGAATTTGAACAAGCCTGTAGAATCGCAGGAATCAACCTAGACTATTGGAAAGAGCAACGAGAAGAACAAAGACAAAAGCAGATCCAAGAACAGCAGGCCCAAGTGCAACAAGCTCAAGAACAGGAAAGCCAAGACCAAGACAGCAACAAACAAATCCCGCAAACAATGGCAACAGAATACAAAGGAATTATTGCAGACCCAAAGTCCTTCACAGGAGACTGAATAGCTTTCGACATTTGGTGGAGAAAGATGAAACTCTATATAACTGCACACGGGGACCTCACCGATACACAAAAGATCGGAGCAGTACTATCCAGAATGACCGACAGACCGGGAGCCCACTGGGCGTCAAAGAAAATCGACACCACGACCAACCAAAGCACATGTGCTGATTTCATAACTGAAATACAGACATGATTCAGCAATGTCATGTCACCGTTGCAAGCAGGAAGCAAATTATTCAACATCAGACAGGGGAACCGACCGATCGACGAATTCCTAGATGAATTCGTAGACCTCACAGGAAAAGCAGGAATGACAGGAACAGCTCCACATTTCCTACTCGAGAAGAGCCTAAACTGGAGGACAGCAGAAGCTGTACATTCGATCTCCGAACTTCCAACGGATGGAGATGAATATATCAAGACAGTTCGAGCAATTGGATGAAACATCGACGAACATAGGAATGTAATGAGAGGGGAATTCACAAACAACCAATGCAAGCCAGGAAACCCAAGCTGAGGAACAGGACAGGCCATGGAAGTCAATAAAGTATGAAGCAACAATTGCTTCAACTGCAACAAACCAGGACACCTTTCACGAAATTGCCTGGAGCTGCAAAAAGGAGCAGTGAATGTTACATGCTATAATTGCAGCCTGAAAGGACACTATGCACGAAACTGCAGAAAGAAGAAGAAGGGAAAATCCCGAGTCAGAGAAGTGAAAGAAGAAGGAGAAGAAGACGAAGAAGACAAGGACGAAGAAAGCTCTGACAAAGAGGGTTTTGTCGAAGGGTCCGATTAAGAGGTGCTAAATCGCGACCCATACAGCTGAAACAGACTCGCTTCGATACAGGATGTAGATCATCCCATACTCTGAAATACACCATTCCTGCAAAGTGATCTGAAGCACCAAGAAAAACCATCTGAGGTGACAAACCACCCAGAAGAAAGGAACTCGCAGTACCAGCGAAAATACGAATGCAAAAAGGGATAGTAACAATAACACCAGAAGTCGATAGCGGAGCAGACAGGACCTGCATCAATACTGCCATAGTAACAAAAATGGGATTGAAGACACAGCAAATCGAGAAGATTCCAATCATAAATGCAGACGGATCACCCAACCACCAGAAAACAGCAGACCGAGTAGCAGAGGTCCACATTGACATTAAAGGATACAAAGAGCATATGGAAGCCATTGTACTCAACATTGGAAAAACTGACATGCTACTGGGACATGACTGGCTTGTCTATCACAACCCAATGATCAAATGGAGGACAGGAGAGATTGTCTTTAACAGATGCCCCAAAACATGCAAGATAAACCACCAGACAATCAAAATACAGAAAGTGGCTGAACCAGCGAAGACCACAGCCAATGACAGGACAGGAACTCAGATACCTTCATATCTGACAAGATTCAAACACCTCTTTAAGGAAAAGAACTTCGAGAGACTACTGGACCACAAGGAGTGGGACCACGAAATAAACTTAACAAAAGATGCATCCAAGACAATACCGAGCAAGGTCTATCCGATAACGCAGAAAGAACTAGAAGAACTAGATGCTTTCGTTGAAGAAGGACTAAGAACAGGGAAGATACGCCCCTCAAAATCACCTTACGCAGCACCCTGCTTCTTTCGCAATAAGAAGGACAGTAGCAAACAGCTCATCCAAGACTATCAAGAAATAAACAAGTATATGGTCAAGGATAAGTTCCCATTACCACACATCAGCGAACTCCTTGACATACTACATGGAGGGAAGTACTTTAACAAGATCGACATTATCTGGGGATACAACAACGTTTGCATCCGAAAAGGAGATGAATGGAAAGCAGCCTTCCTAACAGCAAGAGGGCTCTTTGAACTAACAGTCATGTACTTTGGACAGTGCAATGCACCAGGCACTTTCAGCCGAATGATGGCAAGCCTCTTCCAAGACCAAATACGAAGAAGAGTATGCATAATCTATATGGACGACATCATAATCATCGGATGAACATGAGAGGAACTCTAAAAGAACACAATAGAAGTCATGGAGATACTGAACAAGAACGATCTGTTCATCAAAGGACCGAAATGTGTCTGGGAATCATCAAAAGTCCTAGTACTAGGGTATGTCATAGGAGAAGGGAAAGTGGAAATGGAACCAGAGAAGGTTACAGCCGTACAATCCTGGCCAACCCCGAAAACGAAGAAAGAACTACAAAAGTTCTTGGGATTCACAAACTTTTACCAATGATTCATCAAAGGATATGCAAAAGTCGCCAAACCTTTAACGGAGCTGACTGGAAACAAAACATTCCAGTGGACAGACAAGCAGCAAAGTGCTTTCAAGGAGCTAATCCGACATATAACCTCAGCACCCATCCTAGCACTACCACAAACAGAGGGAAAATTCCAAGTTGAAACAGACGCCTCAGGATATGCCATTGGAGCAGTATTATCACAGCAGCAGAAAGGACTGTGGCACCCAATCACCTTCATATCAAGATGTATGACCCCAGCAGAGCAGAACTATGAAATCTACAACAAAGAACTCCTTGCGATAATGGTGGCACTGAAGACATGGAGACAATACCTTCTAGAAGCTCGAGAGAAGTTCAAAATACTGACAGACTACAAGAACCTATCATACTTCTGAAAACCGCAATGACTCAACTCAAGACAGACCAGCTGGTACCTGAAATTACAAGAATATGACTATGAACTACGACACATACCGGGAAAATTCATTCGACACCTGGAAGAGAATAATGAATGAGACTTCGAATTCATGATGTTTGAGGACGAACATCCACAGAAAGGGGGAGCAGGAAATAACGAAACAGTGCAAATAAGAGGAATCACAATAATCAAAACCCCAAGGATAGAACAAATTCGACAATGCGCATGAAGGAAAATGATCGTAACAATAGGACTGAAGGAAAAACCACATTGGTTCACAGAAGAAAACCACATCATATACGCAGAAGGAAAAATCTATGTTCCCCCAGACAATAAACTGAAGGAAGATATCATGTTCGAACACCATGACATGCCCATTGGAGGGCACCCAGGACAATATCGCATGCATGAACTCATAAACCACACCTACTGGTGGCCATCAATATTAACAGACATCAAGAAATATGTCAATGGATGCGAAGCATGCCAGCGAAACAAAATCATCCAACAAAAGAAACATGCACCACTACATCTGCATGAAGTTCCGCAGCAACCATGGGAAGATATTGGGGTAGATCTCATAGGACCGCTACCCAACTCAAATGGCTTTAATGCCATCGCTGCAGTCACAGACTGCCTGACCAAGATGATCCATTTAATTCCCACAAACACTGAACTCACAGCAGAAGGTCTCGCATGACTATACTGAGACAATGTGTGGAGACTCCATGGAATCCCATGAAAGATCATCAGTGACCGAGGACCCCAATTCACAGCACGATTTATGACAGCGCTTCTAAAACTGCTTGGAACGAAGCAAAACCTATCAACGGCCTATCACCTACAAACAGATGGACAGGCAGAGCGATCCCATCAAGAGACGGAAGCTTTCCTCAGGAACTTCACAAACAACCTGCAGGATGACTGGGCAGAATGGATAGCGATCGCAGAATACCAATACAATGACAAAACACACCAGGGAACAAAGGAGACACCTTTTTATCTCAACTACAGAATGCACCCGTGGAAGGGAGAGCTGCAGACAACAGAAGGGAACAACTCCGCAGCAAAGAACTTTGTCAAAAGAATGGACCAAATCTGGAAAGAAGCAAATGCTGTGCTGCAGTATGTGCAAACACGAGCCAAAGACAATTATGACGTGAGGCGAAGACCAGCCTGTGAATACAAGAAAGGGGATGGAGTATGGCTTGAAGCCACCAATATCACAGTCAATCGACCATCAAAGAAGCTATCGGCACTCCGATACGGACCATTCAAGGTGATCAAAAAGAAAGGAGCCTCAGCATACTGCCTGGAACTCCCAGCATCATGGCAGCTGATACACCCTGTGTTCAATGAAATACTACTCACACCCTACAAAGGACCCCGTTTCAAGATACAAGAACAGCCATCACCGCCACCCCCTGAAATCATAAATAATGAAGAAGAGTACGAGGTAGAAGAAATTCTAAAAAGAAAGAAACAAGGAAGAGGAATGCTATTCCTGGTCAAATGGAAAGGATATGGACATGAAGAAAACACATGGATCAAAGAGAAGGAACTGGGGAATGCACAGCAAGCTCTAGACCATTTCCTAAAGAAGACCATAGAGCAAGATAAAAGGACCACGAAAAGAGAGAAGAAGCCCAAAATCACACATCATGACCACCAACACCCCCATCAGCATCAAAAGCAGCAACAACAGCCGCATACCCACTCCTATTACAAATGACTCTGAGAATCTGGCAAAGATTCTTGATGCCAGAGACTATATGGACCCCCTCGCCATCACCCTTGGTGCATACCTGCGCTACGTCATGACCATCCGCATGCATCTTTGGACCGGATGGACCCCTGATGGGACCGCCCCCACAACAGCGGAATGCATTGCACTTTGCGAAGCAATGGAAATGATCCACACCAAAAACCGGCGACTCAAACTCCTCACCACCATGCTCCACCACATCTGCTCCTACAATGAGGAGCTCATTCACATGTGGGCCCCATGCATGACAACCGCCTGGGAAAACAACGGGTGGGGACAGCTGGACTAAGAGTTTTCACAAGGACACGAATCTAAAGAGAGGGTGATGTTACAGACTATTCATTTTCTTTATCTTATCTTCCTTCCCTTATCTCTCTCCTCCCCCATCATGCTGTGCATCCCTCCCATCATGCTGCGCAGTGTGCAGTCATCGAGTCACCTTCATTTCCCTAGTCACACTGAGTCATTCCACCCCAGCCTTACTCATCCGCAGTCTGCAGCATTGTGCAGCCCATGGTCCGTGCTCAAGTACTGTAGAATACATAAGGACTTCCAGATGTATCGGTAGTGCTAGGTTTAATATTCCTTTTGCCATTGTCTTAAACCGCTTTCGCACTTAGTCTGCCCAAGTCCTTTAAGATTCATCTAGCCTAACAATATCCCTCACAATAAAACTCTTCATATGATCAATTTCCTTTCTATCTTTATTCTTAACTTCTTTCTTTTGTCAATCACACGCGTCCACACCAGATTGATTCAGACCTTCAGGACTGGTAAACACCCAATCAGAAACTGATCGATACTTTCACAAGTTGGCTTTTTCAAGAAACTCATGAAGGTCACAAGCGGAGATGGTAGGTGTAGGAATACTGTGCAATGCAGCAATGAGCAGATTGCAGATTGCTGAGGTTTCGGCTTTCTCTTTTCATTTTTCATCCTAGAAGGAAGTCTAGCTCCTGTATTATTCATAATAGAAGCAGAGAGACAGAGCAGAAGAGGCAGAATAGAACACAATGGCAGTGTACTCAGCTGGAGATTCCAAGTTCTATTTATAGTGCAAGATTTATCTGCTGATGTCGATTCCAGAGTGAGCTTTTGCAAGCGCAGAACTCTCCTTATGGCATCATTTGGCCCTATATCCAAGTCACCTCACCTTCAGATTTGACAGTCAACAAGGAGAGCAGGAAAAAAGAGGTAGGCAAGAGTTTTTTCAGTTCAAGCATTACATTGTAAATCACTGTAAGCAAAAAAAATGGTGAAAAGGAAGTAATGATTGACAACTGAGTGACATTTTTGGTTAAGAGCAGTACTGATTGGATGGCATGTTTTGAAGGCTGGTAATATTTGATGATTTATTGGGCTCGATAGAGCATGACTTGCCACCAGGGATCAAGACCTAGAAGTAAACTGGCCTTTTTCTGATGAGAGCAAAAGAAAAGGAAAAGAGAAAAAGAGCTTTGCTTGGTTGACGGCTGCTTCAGCTTACACTTCCACATTGCATAATCTGCTCTGGCCAGATTATCAGATGATATTTTTAAAAAACAGATTCCTAAGCAGCACTAGAAACATGTGTTTGCCCCTAACTAAAACTCATACTGTTATAAGGCAACAAGATACATATGCAGTCATTTACTCAGTCAAAGCCTTGCCACAGGCTTCTATCCAGCCCCGTGCTCATACCTCTCTACAAGGGTCCTCCATAAGGTCTTTTCCATAGGAGATTTGGGGATCTATGAAACATTTCGTCAGTTGCGAACTCAATGTAACATTGCTTTCCTTACCTGATTTATCACTTCTATTCCACCTCTCAGCCATTTGTACTTACTTAAATTGTACCGATGCCAATCCTCCAGCTTGCAAACTACTTGTGACGTGCCCATCTTTATCCCAGTCTCACTTAGCACAACCCAGGCATAAGAAACCTTCTCATTGGATGTGCATCTACCGCTGACACCAGCAACCATCACATCCGTGATCAGGCCTTTCGGATGTTTGAGAAGTAAGTCTTCAATCTCCATAGGTGAAACCTGTATCCCTGATACTTTAAGCATGTCCTATAGGATTCCGGCATTATATTACTGATCACTAGGGTATTAGGAAGGCCTTGAATGATGTACCTTGACTCAATCCATGAAGCTAAATGAACTGTATAGGATTTGTATAGGTAGGAATGTGATATCAGTGACTTTACCATATGCAAGCGAAGGGGATGGATGGGATCATAGTTGACACATACAAAAAAGTCCCTTCTTTATTGATTCAGAACCTGTCACCTGTCCTAAGCCATCCATCAATAAACATCGCTTTTGTTGCCTCCGGGTTATTCCAATACCCCAAGGCGATGTTCTCTCTTTTGAGATACAGCTCCCCAACCTCATCCGTAGCAGCAGATATACCATCTTGACGAATGATTCATGCCTCAAGACCTGGAAGCAGCATGCCAGTGCTCTCTAGCATGCATTTAAGATAGCTATTGAGAGCACCTGGAGGAGGCTGAGTTATGGCAGTAATAGTCTGGATTTGATAAAAAAGCTTGATCAGCAAAGCAGTCAATAAAATGATCATTGCTGGGATTGGTAAGGAAAAAAGGACACTCATGCATTCTGACATGCCATAACCTGATTCAAAAGATGTAAAGATGAATAAGATTGAGCTAATTTTCTCCAAAAGTATTACGTACCTTGAAAAAGCAATGTTCCTTGGGGAAGGAGAGATTCCATTTTCACGGTGAGATCAGAAGAAAGGTAAGCTGCCCTACTACCTATGGTTACCAATGAACTGAGATCAGTTCTGTGAGTTTTCGGATGGTTTACAAGTTGATGCACAACAGAGAAAATCACTGACAGCAATGAGACCTTGTACCTGAGGGTAGGGGCATGTTTCAAGGCAGGACATACAATGATGGATACTAGAAGCCTACTTGGGTATTGCACTGAGCGCAATGCCTATCTCCCATTGACTAAGAATGACCCATGTTGACTGTTGAAGGAAGGCACAGAAGCAAAAATAGAAAAGCCTGTAAGTGTGATACAATAGCAAAAATGCCAGGCTGACAGGAATAGTGTCCAAGGGCAGGAGCTGTTATTAATCAATATGAGTTGTGTTTTATGAAAATAGGGAGGAAGAGCTAGTGAACGGAAGAGAATTGGCCAGTTAACATCGCAATGATGATGCCTTGTGAAAGTGAGTACAAGATGTTTCTGTGAGAGATCATTACTGCTTGACAAATGAGTATAAGCAATCATCATGGCCCAGAAAAGAATAGAAGAACATTGTTAAAGGCATGTACCTTTTAGGAAGCCAGTTGTTCTACTTGAGAAGACCAAATAAGCAAGGGTAGTTTTAGTGGTGGGCCAGATGGAGATAGAAATATTGTCTGCTTGCACAATATTGACTAGGTCTGAATAACTTCTTCATCCTTTCACTCTTCCATCAAGGATGAAGATATTATGTAAAGGAATTCTGACTTCCTTCACAACTACAAGGATGGTAGGAAGCAACGAAGAAGCAATGAAGAGATGTGTGCTTTTTAACAATTGAAGAGCATGTTTGAGCTTGAAAGGGGTAGAATGAGATTGTATGAGGGCAAAGAGTGTCATGATTGCAAGAAGGAAATGTATCAAGAAGATATAGTCCTATGTAAAAAGAGATATTAAAAAGATTGCAAAATACTGTACAGCAGCTTATAATTGAATTAGGTCTGATGATGCCTACCATGTTGTTCTTACCACAGAGTCCCAGACTGCCATGCAAGACAGGAGCTCCCAATGCTGAGGCCCTAGACTCTACATGCTTAAGAAATTCATGAAAGGTCCTCTTTCTTCCAGACTCAGCTGTTAGGCTAGATGAATCTTAAAGGACTCAGGCAGACTAAGTGCAAGAGTGGTTTAAGACAATGGCAAATGGAATATTAAGCCTAGCACTACTGGTACATCTGAGAGTCCTTATATACATTACAGTACTCGAGCATGGACCATGGACTGCACAATGCTGCAGGCTGTGGATGAATAAGACTGTAAGGAGATGACTCAGGATGACTAGGGAAGTGAAAGAAATGACTCGATGGCTGCGCACTGTGGGATATGAGAAAGATAAGATAAGAAATCGAATGGTCCTCTGGGCAACATCTGTAACATCAGCATCCATAAAGATAGTATAATCATCCCAATCTGCTTGGTCCTGGTGATGAAAGCAGAAACAGTGAACATTGATTTCTGGTGGTGGCAGAGGATCAGAATATAGGGATTTGAGATACATTCTCTGGGAAGGGAAGCAGCAGAAATCAGGGTGATAAGAGTAACAAATATAACATAATAAATCATTATAATATGCCAAATTCAGCTTTAAAGCATGCACGGGAATCAGTGTAGAAGTGCTCATTGTCTGGAACACATGACAAATGGGCTCATCAAGGCTCAGATGCAGAACTGCATTAGCCAGTACTACGGTGGCATATCAGGTGACCTCTACGTTTGAACAGGCTGGGAAATTTGATGCTCAAACTCACATTTTTCTGGTTTCAAGAAGAGTTGGTATTCTCATAGTTGCTGCATTACAAGTTCTGTGATCTATCTGTATTCTACCAAGTCTGCCATGAAGATGAAGATGTTGTTGAGGTATATGCAAACTCTCCCTTCTGCAATTAAGTCTGTGAACTTAATAAAGTTAACATAATTTTTTATTTTAAATTTATATTTCTACTTTTTATTTTTTATTTTTAAATTTATTGGTTGCTGAGTCTCCACAATGGTCATGCAAAAACAATCCAATGTGCTGAGGGTTGTTTTTGAAGGTGCCAATGTAATAATGTACAGCTGGATCATTTTGAGAGTGTGCATCATCATATTCAGACAGAGGAGGATTACCCATGCCATGTCGATTATGAGTGGAAGTGACTTGGTTATGTATTTGCCTAATCTAGGCTTGCCACTGCTCAATTTGAGCCAGCTGTTTCTTGAAGGCTTTTTTGAAGGTACGCTTGTAACTGCCTTTCAAGTGGCGATGTTCAAGTTCTCTCTGGAAAAAATTTTCAGTAGAATCTGCAGAATCAGAATAAATAGACACAAGTTTGCTTACCGGTGATAACTATTGGGTAGCACTAACCTACAAACCAACAAGGTGGAATGAAGGAAGCGTCAGTTCCTCTCTGAGGCTGTATAAACTACAAGCTGTCCAAGTCACAGAGTAATCCAAGGGACTGTAGAGTGAAGAAGGAAATAGAATGGAGTGATTATGGATGGTTTTGAGTGGATTTCAGAGTTTTTGAAACAAGGTGGGTAGACTTAGCTGAGTTCCCAAGTGATATTGGAGGCTTCAGTGAGGGTTTCGGAAGGGTTTTGATAATGGTGACTTCCACGCGAAGTCAGGAACACTGATTTTAAGACTAAGTATTGTGGCTCCACATGAGCGCGACACTTTGGGATCAAATAACACAAGGACTCCACACAAGCCATAGACTGCAAGACTGCTGAAGAACTGAGACAGTAACTTTTTCTATATTGTTACAAATGCCAAGTACATGGGTTTTTATAGATGAGAAGATTTTGAGTATCAGAATAACTGGCAAAGTCGAAACCAAATGAGAGAATGTATCATATGATTTCAAAAGGATCATTTAGTGGCTGAAATGTTGGGGAGATGTAAGTCCATTCGAAATCTGAACATAAAAGGTGAAACAGTAGGTAAAAGAACATCCCGAAGCCAGTGTCACACATCGTAGAATGGAACATGAAAATAATCTAAGAAACATAGAATGTATCAGTGAAATATGAGTCATAAATTTCGAAATGAGAGTGGATGAAACAGTAGCATGCTTGAAATCCCTTGTTTTAAATGTACTGTGGTGAGGCAGTGTCAGGAATGCGGGAAGGCATGAGGTGGTGCAATATCAAAAATGGTAGTAGTCTTGTCATATTGGAATCTGAGAATCGGGGGAGGCGTATAGGAATAAGACTGCCTGACCAGATTGGGCAGTATAGGAAGCACAGAATGTCCAGAATGTATAAGTGTGATGCATTTGGTGAAGTGTCTGGGACCTGGAATGGAAGCCTCACAGAGTTGTTGACATCCTGAGTACTCGAACGAGAAGTCAGCAGCTGGACTGCAGTATCATGCTGAGGGGGCTGAGTAGTGGTATGATTTCGAATGTGGGAGCGGGATTACCAAATTAGGACTTATCAGCAGTCAGCAGCGCAGAGCACTCATCATCTGTCCTCTCCACTTAGTAGTCAACTATCCTCAGTCAGCATTCCCATTGAACGGCGACCTTGGTTGTTATTCAGGTAATGTGGGTTTCATGAGGTGATCTGCCATGACGAAGTTGCAAGGCATTTCAGGTGTTCCTGATGTTTGCAGATTTCGCCTGTATAAAAGGGAGGGTGGGATGGGTATGAACACCTTTCTTGTCAACTCATCGAAATCTCAGCTCTTGCCAAATTGCATACTGCTTCTCAAAACTGTCTTGTGCACAACATGTCTACTGAAAACATCAAGACTGAAACTTCTATTGCTGAGCTTGAAGGGCTCTTCGAGGCCATCCCCGGACTAAACATGAGCATTAAGGCCATCAAGGCCTTTAGTGCTGTGGTCTCAAAACATTTTGTAAGTCCAACAGAGAGTGAGTGAGGAGATATCTTTATCCATATTGACATTAGGATGAGTGGGCAAAGGAGGGTCAAGATGTTCCCAAAGATGTCTTTCAGGACTGTGCTACACAAAACCAAATCTGCGCGCAGGTCACTCTAACTATCTCAAGAGATGAGAGGCGGGGAGAAGAATGCTATTAATTAGCCAGCTCGAAGCTGGGTTCTACTATGTACATTCTAGCTATTTATATGTTACGATCCTCGAGCACGGACCTCGACATACATATGCTATCCTCATGTTATGTAGAGCCCTCTACCCTATTCCGTCGCTTGAACTAAAGTATGACTCCGCTCCTCATGTTGTCTTGTAGGCGTTTTGTCATAACCCTTTGCCCTGATGACGCATCATTGTCGTAGGGTTTCTCTCGAGTCTTCACATCGTCTCTTGTCAATCGCGTCGCGTTTGTATTACGTGTCTTGTCAGGTGATTGTTGGATCACGTGTTCGTCGTCAAGATAACGATTGGCGTTGAAATCGTAACAGACTGGGTTTCGTGATACAATGCAGCTGGTGGTGCAGACTTGGGAGCAAAATGATGGCGTGCCGATGAGGATGAAAAGAAAGTAGCTCGCCAGGAGAAGAACAAGCTCATGCAGTAGCAATATCGGGAGCACCACCTGAAACTCGATTTCAAGGAAGTTACGGATGATGAGCAGGTGAGTGATTGTGTCTCCTTGCCGCCAGACTGTTTCTGAGTCCTACTGTGGTTTAGTGCAAATGGTGTAAGAAGGCCAACCTCAAAGTCTGCAAGAAGATCGATTCCGAGCCAGGCTCCTGTCGACACTGCATCAAAAAACAGCTCGGCTGCTTGTTAAAAAGGCCACATGCTGTGAAATCAGCTAAAACTACTTCACAGATTAAGACTGACTCTGGTGATGAAGTCATGTGAACAAGGTCACAGTCTTGAAAGACCATCCATTCAAAGCCTAGGGATGAGGATGCCGAGCCAAGGCTGCATCACAATCCAAAGGGAAAGGGCAAGATATGAGCTTATGATACCGAGGCTGAGGAATCAATTTCGGAGACTTCGCAGGAGCCGCTGTCCCATCTTGAGGATATCAAAATGCATGCACCTTTGGAGAACATCCCATATCGTCCGGAACCAATTATTGTGCCTATGCCTCCTCCGATGCTGGTGCCACCAATGGACTTGCGCTACAGTCTGGGCTTTCATGATCATAAGTCTATATTTTTTTAACTGCATTCTTTATTATCTTTGTGAGCAGGACTTCCCAGGCCATGTCAATGGTTCGAGACAGGAACACTGCCTGCCATGGACAATTTCGAAGATCAGAATTTCTGGAGGGAGGCTGTCAAAGAAATGTCCCCAATGGCTTCGAGGACATTGCCAAGACCGCGACGTGCCTTGCTGCCAATCATGTTCAGGATAGCGATGTTCAGTTGCGAGACGCCCTCCGGTTCGATAATTGGGACTACAAGGATATCTATAATTTCATACTCCCATATGATATCAAGGCCTTCGAATTTCTAGGAAACTCCTTCTAGAGTATGAACGAGAATTCCTGACACATGTACAATCTTGTGGATACTCTTGAAACAGCTGCTTATACTATGCGCGAATGTGCCGATCATCGGGAGGAATACCTAGAGCTTGGCAGCAATGTCCTTCAATATGTTTGTCAGGCAACAGAGTTACAACAGTGTTGGCTCTTAACTCAAGTCCACCAATTCATGGCACAGAACGTCCCGAGGGTGGTCGAAACCGAAGTCTGCTGGCTACTTGTGCAGCATCAGGAGTCGATGGTTTTGAGAGGTGTAGGGACATCGGTCGAGATGCCAATGGTTCAGGAGCTTGCAGTTTTGATACCGCCATTGATTGGTACTGGGGTTGGTTCGTTGGAAAGCTCAGGAGCATCATCGGGATTGGAGTCTGGAGAAGAAAAGTCAGAGGAGAGCAATGAAGAAGGTGATGACCAGAAAGAAAACAAGTCATCAGATGAGAGTGAGGGCAAGACGGATGAAGAGGAAGATGAGTTTGGCGGAATCCCATCCAAACTATAAAATTTGTAATAATTGTTTTTGAATCCGGTATTTTCTTGTTTCTGATGAACGTGAAACTGGACTTAAAAAGGATCGTGAAAATAGATAATGGTAAGTGAGAGTGTCAAATAACAAAGAAAATGGATAGTGAATGAACATGAAAAGAGTTGGACTTAATGAGAGTGAGCTAAGCTAATGTGGTGCTGAAAGTATTTCAACATCGGAATCAACTTTGGGATCGCTATCAGGAGGCATGTCGAAATCGTCTGGGATTTCGTTGTCTTGATCATTTGAGACTTGCATTTCACGAAGCCAGCCAGCATCGATATTGAGAAGTGTTTCGGAAATGGTGATTTCATGGTGAGCAAAGTATGGGATGACTTCAAATGCTGCTACGGGACGATCCAGGACTGTGCCATCGAGTTTGGCAATGATGTAAGTGCCTCCGAAATTCCAGAAGACAACGATAAGTGGTCCAAGATACCGAAGTCGCATTTTGTGATCGAGACTCTTCTCTATATGAGTGTTTCAGATAAGGACTAGGGTACTGCATTTGAAATTGAAATCGCGAATGGTGTGATAGTGCTTCTTTTCCAAACATTCGGCAGCTTTTCTACAGGTATCGTATACATTGGCATGAAGGGCTTGTAGCTGTTCAGTCTGTTTTTGTAAGGTGACAGCTCAATGAGCAATAAGATCTGTGGATGATAGTAAGGATTCGGGAGGAGGCTGCAGGTAGGTTGCTTCCATGATATCGAACAGGAGAATGGGATGGGTGCCAGTTACCACGAAATAAGATGAACAACCCATTCGATGGCGGGCAGTGACTCTTTCAGCATAGAAGACTGAATGGACATATTGTGACCACTTGCTTTTAACACCATCTGCTGCCTTTATCAGTGATTGACGAACATCATAATGCAGCCACTCAGCTATTCCGTTGGCACGGGAATTGTATGTTGAGATTTGGATGTAGTAGATGCTGTAACATTTCCTGAGGTAGTCAAGACCTGCCATGAAGGGACCACCATTATCCGTGACAATTTCATGAACACCACCCCATTGACATAATACATTCTGGAACAGCCATTCGCTGATTGCGGGACCGTTTTCTTTCTGGAGGGCTCGAAATTCAGGATAATGTGTGAGGGAGCAACAACCTTGCATGATGTATTGATAGCCATTGGACTTTGGCATCTTCATGGTATTGGCATAGAATTTTCCAAAAAGAGGTGCAGGAACGGCCATGACTGGTGGGATGAGAACCTGTCAGGACTGTTGTTGCTGACAGATATGACAAGTCCTGCAAAACCAAGAGATATCGGCCAGCATGTGAGGCCACCAAAAGTGCTCACAAACCAAGGTACATGTTGAGTAGATGCCCTTGTGACCGAGATCATCATGGGCTTGGGCGATGATGTTCATATGCTGATTTCGAGGGATCATGAGTTTGTGACTACCTTGATTGTCCTTTCACCATAACTTGTTAGCAGCAATGAAGAAGTGGAAGCAATACTGAACAAAGGCCTCGAAAGCAGAATCTGTGAGACTGGGTGGACGATACAAGGTGGTCAAATAGTCCTGTACAAGGTCGAGATGCTGATCATCAGCAATGGCTGATTTCAAACGAGGAACAAATACATAGTCAGGGATGGAGCTGAGCTGTCGAAGGTCAGGATTGGCTTCTAGATGGTCTTCAGACTCAGGAGAGGAGGAGTTTTAATGGAAGACAGCTTGACTGTCCTCCCTACTTGAAATGTCCTGTCCTAGGTATATCGAAATGAGGTGACTTCGATGTGTTTTGGGATGATATCGAGGGGTGTTAATAAAATGGATGAAGCCATAGACTCTGTCAATCCAATTGTCAAAATCTTCATCTTGGTCAGGCTCGGGATCACCTGGTCAGTGGGAAAGGCCATCAGGACTGTGACTAGAGCCAGAAACATGAACAAGTGTGAAGTGGAATGTCAGGATTGTCAGAATCCATCGATTGATACTAGCAGAGGGGACTATATCGGGATTGTTTAGCATGCCTTTGATGTAGCGGGCATCGACTTTGACAATGAGGTTTCATACACCAATGATGTACATGAGTACTGCACGGACTGATTGGAATAAGCCATAGATTTCGAGTTTCGGCTGTGAGAAGCAATGTTTGCGATTGTTCAGTGTAATGAATCCAAAATGGTTGTAATATCGGACTCGAGAGTTATCAGGATTGCATTGGCAAAGGAAGTAACCAACTGCGATGTAGGAGGTATCGACGGTGAGGATAATGGGGGCTTCCGACTTGTAGTCAAGGGGTCAGAGAGCTGAAGAAGTGATAAGGGCTTGTTTCAGGTCTTCCTGTGCATCAAGTTGCTCCTGACCAAAGACATAGTCTACATTCTTCTGCGTAAGGCAGACTAAGGCATTAGCACAATGAGCGAAATTTTGAATGAAGATACACATGACACCAATCGTTCCAAGGAAGGCGCAAACATCTGAGAGGTCTCGGCATGGTTTCCAAGTTTTGATTGCGACAGCTTGGGATTCATCAGGAAGACGACCTTTAGGCATACAATGGTGTCCAAGAACTGTGATTTTGGGGCTACAGAGCATGAGCTTTGTGCCAGAAAAGGTGCCTCCAGAATACTTCATGCACTGGACAACATGGTTCAGATTGCAAAAGTGTTCCCAAATGAAGCGACGGATGCTGGGATTCTGTGGAATGGTTTTGAAACTGTTATTGGGATGTCGATATTTGAAATCTGGGCCTTTCACAGGGACATCATCAATATAAGGGATGGTAAGATGCGGTATCTCATCTTGTAGAATAAAAGTTACATTATCATGGAATATAGGAATGGAATTGGTCCAGCCCATCAGGAGTGTAACAAGTTGCATAGCACCAAAGGGGGTCTGGAATGTAGTGAGATCCTGAGAGTTTTCAGCAAGGAGTCATTCATCGTAGCCAACATAGAGGTCAAGCATCGCACTACAGGAGCAGCCACCAAATTGTTCTGCTAAGTGATCAGGGACTGGGATAACTCCAGAATGATGGATGGTGACTTTGTTTAGCAGCTTGAGGGAGTAGACAATGCGAAGTGACTTGCCATCTTTCTTGATGACTGTGAACCACCGGGAGCGGTAGGAGGAATTCGAGGGCTCATAGACACCAGCATCGATCTTTCAATGAATAAGCTGACAAATTTCATCATAAATACCAGGAGGTATTGGGATGTTCTTGTGAATCCAAGGCTTGTGCTGAATGACAGGAATTTTGACAGCAAGGAAAAAGTCTTCTCAAAATTGACCACGCTCTTGGTCGGTCCAAGCAAAGGCGCCATTCTGGAGGCACATAAAGTGGTGCATCAGTCTTTGTTCTTCTGGCCAAAGGAAGCCTTTGGGATGAGCCTTGTCGATGAGATTTCGATGATCCTCAGTATAGCGACCGGTCGGGATAAAGGGAGGGGGATTTGGAGATAGTTTCAGCATACTGGCAAGGGGGTCTCCATGGATTTCATGGAGGATTCAAAATTTGCCATTATTGGGAAGTGGGGCAATGACAGAATGGACTTTGAGGGTGATGGGCTTGTATTTATGTTTCACGAACGTATCGCACAATTCAGGAGGGGTATGTCTAGAAAGTTTGGGAGCACACCTGGTCACATCATATAAATAAACAAAATCAGAAGAGGAAGTGTTTGTGGTGTTGAAACCACTCTGAAATTGCATCTGAGGTTGTGTTGGACAATCACTAGACTCATACAGTAAAGCTAAAATCAGGGAAATGGAAATATCACAGGCCGAAAGATATAAGGATGAAAGATAATTTGAAATGGACATATCGGAAGTGGAATTAGAAACGGGATTGGAAGCAGGAACCTGGGCATAGTAATCAAGGCGAAGGTCCAAATTGTCTTGAGTTTTGTCCAAGGAAACAACGAAAGCATAATCACCATCAGCTAACGTGTTCTCTATCTGCAAAAAAAATCCACTGCAGCAGTCTTTTTTCCTGGCATTATGTATTTCAGTTTGCCACGGGGCTGAGTAGGGATTGTAGTATGTCTGTTGGTGTTGGGATTGTATATTGTGATGGTTTGATCCTCGTTCCAGTAGTTCTTGATGAGAGATTCAGTTAAGACATCAAAGGGGCGACCGAGGAGGATATCATAGGTGGGGTTAGGCAATACATGGATTTGGGTGTAGAGGGTGATTTCATTAATAGTAACTGGAATGTTTCGGGATAATCCAAGCGATTTGTCAATTTTGCCATTGGCTGACTGCATATCAAGGCAGACAGTAGGGTCATAGGTGATCCCGAGCTTGTGACATACTGCATCAGACATGGCTATAATTTGGGATCTGGGATCAATGACATATTCAACATAGTCTTGATGATCGATGAGACATGTGATAGAGTGAAGGGCATGACTCTCTTTGGCTATGATGAGGCATTCGGGATCGATCTGGTCACAGCTCATGCTCGAAATGTAGGTTGAAATTGGATCTTTGATGATGGTAGCACCCCTCAGTGGTGTGGCTTGTCCAAATGTAGTGGTGTTGGAATCTGCGATGCTGAAAAGGAGTTCGTTAAGGTTGATTGATTTTGGTGGGGTGGTATCTTCATCAGGGATCTCCTCGATGGTAGCTCGAAACACAGGTTTGGGAATGCTGTACTCCTGGGACATGACTGCAATGGGGTTGGTCTCGTTAGCTACCCATTTTAGAGTTACAAGTTCATGCATCTTTGATCTGATCTCAGGGGAAAGGGAAAGGAGGGCCTCATTGGAGATTTGAGTAGTGCCTTTCAAAACGGTTTCAAAGACTTCATCTGCATGCTTCTTATCGACAATGGGGAAAACATTCTTGTAGGTGGGTTGTTTCGAGGGGTCCTTGTTAGTTGGTTTGGCTACTGGGGCGGGAGCTGCAAAGTTTTGAGTGGTGGGAGGAGCATAATGAACTTCAGGAACATTGCGGAAGGGATGGATGGGTCCCTCATGATGGATGGTTTCAGCCTGGGTATTCTCGGGAAGAGTCTGTGATGAAGGAGCTGGGGATACTTCTTTTTTTTTTACCTTTTAATGCCGAAGTACTGGCCTTGGAATTTGGCAGCTGACCTGGGGATGGGTCTGGATTTCAAGATGAAGAAGCAACTGCAGGAGTTTCGGGATTGACTCAGCAGACTGCGCAAGGTGGACCTCTGTGGGTGATTTCAACATAATCCATAATGGTGTGGCAGTTGGTAAGGACTTGGGCTTCGAGATTTAGCTGATGGATACGTTGTTGGATATCAGACAGGCAGTCATTGATCTGGGTACTGGCAGTGGGATTTATGGCATAAGCATAGGCGGAGTTGCTCGGGACTATGGGATTCTCTGTAGGACTATAAATTGTGATGGAAAGGAGCATTTGGCTGGTGGTGTCTGCATTGGAGGTAATGATTCTGCATAGTCGCTCATTAGGATACTGCCTATAATATTCATTGACATGTTCCTGCATAGTAACACCTCAAATAGCTCTCGGAATTTCAGCCTGCATTGGGAGTGTGATTTGTCCATTGAAATCACAGCAGATAAGGCCTTCACAAATATAATTCTCAGCCATCTCACAGTCCCTAATCCGACAATTAGGTTTACTGCAGAAGTGACAACCCTCAGGATGGTTTCCAGGAGCATGGGGTCAGAAGCCTCCAGTATTGGCTTGTGCCTGCATAAACTTGACGAGAACGTCGCTGATTCCGGTTGTAATGTTTTGAGTCATGCTTGCAAGGATGGTGTTAAGGTCCTCCTGTTTTACAGGGGCTTCAGGAGCGGCTGAAGTACTTCAGATTGCAGGGGTTATGGACTGGTAATGGACCAATAAAGCTCCAGGCTGTTCTTCTCATTTAAAAACATAGGCTGCAGCATCTTGTATATCGACAAGCAAGTGGGTGAAATAGGGATCGTAATCCGGGAACTTGACTTTGAGGCAATCTCGGACTTTGGCTTGTAAATCTGTGGGAAATGCGCATTCATAGGCCCTAGCTTGCTCTTTGGCCGACATCTCTTCTTTGTCAACTAGATACTTCATGATAGTGTAAAATTTGTGGTAATATTCTGCGAGCTGCTCATGGGTCCTGATGCCAAGGCAACTGGTTTCGCCAATGAGCCAGTCTAAATCACCCATGTTATAGCGATGTTTGTCTTTAGCTCTGGGGTAGAGACGCTGAATGGCATCTCAGAAGTCAGCATAAGGGTGACCTTTGAACTCTGGGAGGCTTTTCCAAAGCTCGGAGGTCGCAAAATCAGGATAACGAATGGCATACTCCTTCTTCTGCATGTCATCCATGACTCTGGCATCACTGAAGAGGTGGTCGAATTCTCTGAAGTATTGGGAGAGCTCACAGGGCTGTGCGGGATCAAAACATGGAGCTGTGGAGTGGCCACGAGCTGGCATAGTTACTAGCCATGCAGAAGCAGGGTCACTGACACCAGTGCCAGATGCAGAATTGTCAGTTTTATTGTTAGACATGCTGGATAACAGATTTCAAACTAATTGTCGGAGATCATGGAGTTGTTGGATATTTCGAGAAGGGGTTCTTTCAGGAGGGGACAGTGATGGAGTTGGATTGATAAGGATGGGACTTGAGTCTAGTGTTGAAAGTGGGTCTGAAAGGAGTTCTAGATCGGAATCCATTTCTTGTTTGACTGAGGCTGGGGATAAGGGTTTGGGAGATGAAGGTAGCGAGTTGGGAAGAGAGATAAGGAGTTCGGAAGAGGGTGCTTGGAAGCGCAGAACAGGTGATCAATAAAGATTTCGGGGACCTGGGGTTTGTCTCCTGCAAGCAGCTGCCTTGGCGCGAGAGGTAACAGTGGATGAGGTAGAAGATTGGTGGTTGGGGTTACTTGAAATCTTGAACTAGCTCCTTGCGGTGGGCTCCAAAATGATAACTATTGGGTAGCACTAACCTACAAACCAACAAGGTGGAATGAAGAAAGCATCAGTCCCTATCTGAGGCTGTATAAACTACAAGCTGTTCAAGTCACAGAGTAACCCGAGGGACTGTAGAGTGAAGGGGGAGGAATGGAATGGAGTGATTATGGATGATTTTGAGCAGATTTCGGAGTTTTCGAAACAAGGTGGTTAGACTTAGCTGAGTTTCCGTGCAATATCGAGGGCTTCGGTGAGGGTTTCGGAAGGGTTTTGACGATAGTGACTTCTACATGAAGCCAGGGATACTAATTTCGAGACTAAGTACTGTGGCTCCACATGAGCACAATACTTTGGGATCGAATAATACAAGGACTCTATACAAGCCATAGACTGCAAGACTGCTGAAGAACTGAGACAGTAACTTTTTCTATATTGTTACAAATGCCAAGTACATGGCTTTTTATAGATGAGAAGATTTCGAGTATCGGAATAACCGGCGAAGTCAAAACCAAATAAGAAAACATATCGTATGATTTCGAAAGGGTTGTTTAGTGGCTGAAACATCAGGGAGATGTAAGTCTGTTCGAAATCTGAATATAAAAGGTGAAACAGTAGGTAAAAGAACATCCCAAAGCCAGTGCCACACGTCGTAGAATGGAATGTGAAAATACATAATCTAAGGAACATAGAATGTATCAGTGAAATATGAGTCATGAATTTCGAAATGAGAGTGGATGAAATGGTAGCATGCTTGAAATCCCTCATTTTGAATGTACTGTGGCAAGGCAGTGTCAGGAATGCAGGAAGGCGTGAGGCAGTGCACTATCGAAAATGGTAGTAGTCTTGCCAGATCGGAATCTGAGAATCGGGGGAGGTGTATAGGAATAAGACTGCCTGACCAGATTGGGCAGTATAGGAAGCACAGAATGTCTGGAATGTACAGGTGCGATGTGTTTGGCAAAGTGTCTGGGACCTGGAATGGAAGCCTCATGGAGTTGTTGACATCCTGAGTACTCAAACAAGAAGTCAGTGGCTGGACTGCGGTATCATGCTGAGGGGGCCAAGTAGTGGTATGATTTTGAATGCAGGAGTGGGATTACCAAATTAGAACTTATCAGTGGTCAGCAGTGTGGAGCACTCATCACTGGTGAATTTGTCAGTCCAAAGAACATGACTAAGGGTTCAAGCATTCCCCGGTTTGTCTAAAATGCAGCTTTCCATTCATTGCCTTCTTTCATGCAGACATTGTTATATTCCCATCAGATGTCAAGTTTCATAAAGAACTTTGCTCTCTTGAGTTTGTCAATCAACTCTTGGATCAGAGGGAGTGGGTATTTGTTCTTTATTGTATTTGTTCTTTATTGTCATGTTGTTTAATTTCTGATAGTCCTGTACAGG
Organism: Macrocybe indica; assembly: GCA_030407095.1. NCBI lineage: Eukaryota > Fungi > Basidiomycota > Agaricomycetes > Agaricales > Callistosporiaceae > Macrocybe > Macrocybe indica. Next base: position 1,197,982 of record JARFTL010000013.1, read on the forward strand.
TCGTAGGGATCCATCCTTCTTTTTCACAAAGAAGAAAGGCAAAGCCATTGGCAACTTCGATGGTCTGATTCATCCAGTGTTCAGATTTTCATCCAAAAAGGCATCCAACTGTTTCTGTTCATCTAGCATCAGGGGGTAGACCTTTGTTAGGCTAGACGAATCTTAAAGGACTTGGGCAGACTAAGTGCAAGAGTGGTTTAAGATGATGGCAAATGGAATATTAAGCCTAGCGCTACTAGTACATCTGGGAGTCCTTATATACGTTACGGTACTCGAGCATGGACCACAGACTGCACAAATGCTGTGGACTGCAGATGAGTAAGACTAAGAAGAAGATGACTTGGAGTGACTAGGGAAGTGGAATGACTCGATGGCTGTGCACTGTGCAGCATGATGGGGAGGATAAGGGATATGAGAAAGATAAGATAAGAAATCGAATGGTCCTCTGGGCAACATCTGTAACATCAGCATCTATAAAGATAGTATAATCATCCCAATCTGCTTGGTCCTGGTAATGAAAGCAGAAACAGTGAACATTGATTTCTGGTGGTAGCAGAGGATCAGAATATAGGGATTTGAGATACATTCTCTGGGAAGGGAAGCAGCGGAAATCAAAGTGATAAGAGTAACAAATATAACATAATAAATCATTATAATATGCCAAATTCAGCTTTAAAGCATGCACGGGAATCAGTGTGGAAGTGCTCATTGTCTGGAACACATGACAAATAGGCTCATCAAGGCTCAGATGCAGAACTGCATTAGCCAGTACTCTTGAATGACTCTTTTCTGAACACTGAATCCTTGAAACAGTGGTATTCTTCTGGTACAATTTCCTCAAAGGTTTTAGCCTTTGTCATTTTTGCTGTTGCTTCAGCGAGTTTGGAAGCCATCAACTGGAAAGTCCTCAGATGGAACTCTTGGTTCATGTCGATCATTAAGAGTTTTTCTCCATTTTCGAAATCTACCTCATTTGTTTCAATAGCAGTGTCATCATCTTCAGGGTTTCCTGTTCAGACAATCCACTGACACTCTTTAGAGCATTGATTGAATGTGATCTTTTCTATCTTCCAATCAATCCAAGGGTTGTGATGTTTAACCCACTTGTAACTGATGAAGATCTGGCCCTTTCTGAGTTCAGTGACTGAGAAGATCATTTACTCAACATGATCTTGGACCCAGACTCTCAGTTCAACATATTCACATACAGTGACTCAAACAATTGAGTCAATGTTTGTCACTTTTTGATTGTCTGTTGAATAACTCAACAACAAATAAAAATAATGATAATATTGTTAAGGGTAAAATAAACTATTTGATCAGGGCTACACGTTTATAAAAGAATTATGTAATTCTGATCATTTTCCATGGAGATATGAATAAATTAAAACAGGAACTCATTGACTCAATTGTTTGAGTGGGTATCAGAAATATAGTAAATTGTAATTCTAGTACTTGGTATTGCCTCCCTTGGCTCTAATCACTGCTTCTAACCTTCTAGGCATACTCTCAATCAAATTCTGACACACCTCTGGTGGAATGTTATTCCACACCTCTACCAATCTTTCCCACAACTCCCACACTCCTTTTGGTGCTGTTGGATACTTGGCTAGCTCTTTTTTGAGGTGAACCCAATGCTGTTCAATTGGGCTAATGTCTGGAGATTGTGCAGGCCAGTCCAGAAGGGCAATTTTATTGTCTTCCATCCATTTCTGGACCTTCTCTGCAGTATGCTTGGGATCATTGTCTTGCTGAAATATCACCTCTTCTTCATTAATCCCACTTTCCACCAAGCTAGGCAGCATGTGCTCCTTTAGAATGGCCACATACTGCTCAGAATTCATCCTTCCCTCAACCTCAGCAAGATGTCCCACACCATTCCATCCCATACACTCCCATACCATGATGTTTCTACCCCCATGCTTGACTGTTGCCTGCACCTCCCTCTCAATTAGACCCTGTCCTGCCTGCTTCCACACCCATTGCCTCCCATCTGATCCAAATCTGTTGATTTTAGTT